>OX333077.1:14283327-15032353 GCA_946863875.1 Alloplasta piceator | reverse complement strand
GCACCAAAACTTTAACGCCCGGCATTCCCAATTATCCACGTTAATATACGCGGTATTTTCGTCGACGATCCTTCCTCTGTACCTCGAGAAAACTACGAATATTCCAGCATAGTCTAATTTTGAAAAAAGCGCAAAAACGCCAACACAACATTTTGTGAAATATAACTAAGGAAATGTACAAATTTTCCGAAAAGAAAGAATTTCTTACGGCAAGTTTGAGGGTCGATACGATCTTGATTTACGATTCTCCAGAAGAACCCCTTTTGCAGCATTTTAGCTCAATGGTCGATATTTTAAAAATCTCAAAAGAATAAGAGTCCGTAATATAATGAGGACGGAAGAGTTGAACGCCCGCGTCCGTTAAAGTTATTCTGAGTTGCAGGAAAATCGGTGCAATAATTTTCCTTTGTGGCCCGACGAGACAAGGACGACCATCGGAGGGACAAAAAGGGTTCGAAATATCGTCGAAACGTAAGAGTTATACGCACGCAAATTTTTCCAGCAAGGATGAAATATTTGACGACATAAATCAATGAAAATTTGGGAGCTCACCAAACGGTTTCAAATGTCGTAATTCAACGGAGAATATTAGAGAGTCTAGAAATCTTGTATCTCGTAAAATGATTAACAATTGTAAGAAATATCAAGCATATTTTTAACATAATGATCAATCGCAGCTCTCTTTTTTTATGCACATAAAGAAATTTAATATATTCTTAAATAAATTCATATTTAATGTAGGAAATATTGAATTTTTTAAAATAGTTATCCAATATATTAAAAAAATAATATTTTGGAAAGTCCTCAAACCGTGACTAGATTTTTCGATGTAAAATAAAAATGTTTTGGAATATTCAACTGTAAATTTTTGAAAAAAATTCTGAAAAAATTCCTCTGAACCCAACAAAAACAAACACAACTTTTCGCTATCACGAAGTTTTTCATGGATCCTCTTGATTTTCATGTTTCACGGGATTTTTCAAAATTCCGCTTTTTTCACAAAAAACAGAATAACTTTGGAAAAAAAATCGCTCAAAGTTTAAAAAAAAGGAAATTAAAGCTTAAGCTTTCCCCTTAATGGATCCAGTCGAAAAAATGTATTAAAAAAATTTCCTCTAGAATATGGGTGCACCTGAAGAGAGGGGAGGAAAAGACCCAAAACAGTTGCTTTCAAAATAGAGTCCAAATCTAAGAACAAATTGTAAAAATAATTTAAAATACAGGAAATGAAGCAAAATTCTTCCCCTTAAAAATGCCGTTTGTTAAATCAGTTTACGTTGACTACCGGCGAAATGGCATAAAAAAACGTTCCAGACCTTTTTTGAAGTTTTGTCCGGAAACTTTTCGCCAGTTGCTCTTCCTTTGGGTATATCTCAGTCAATTTTTGAGATTGTAGGTTGAAAATTTGTTTATATATTTTTGAATATATATATACTTTGAGAAAATAAAAAAAACATCGTTATTTTTTACCCGTCACAGTGGCGTTCCCCCTTAAGTGCAAATTACGATAAATATCGTTCGCCCCTTCCAGTTCATTCGGTACATGAATCAATTAAATTATAAATTACAATACAGAAGTGGAGCAAAACGGCCACCTGTTGATGGGACCGAAGCGCCAACCCCATCAGGAGTACGAGCAGCAGCAAGCAGACTCGAGAAGCGAGGGATAAAGGGGTGAAATGGGGTGGCTATCTCGTAAATTCCGCTTGCCACCACCCCAAACTCCATTCTCGTATCCATGTGCTGAGCATATACTCTCCCTCTCTCTCTCACTTTTTCACTCAATTCGCCGCGATCAAATCCTCCCACAATTTTGCTCGGACCTTAAGACTTTGAGCATTGAGTGAGCAACCCCAAGCGTGTTTATTCAATGATTGAGAAATTTCTCGACGAATCGATTGATCGTTTAAGGAAAAAACAAAAAAATGCCCCAATCAAGTCGTTGGGGAAAATTAAGGAGCCCTTAAGGATATTTGCATTTCATTGCATACATAGCAACCGTATAATACTTATATATGGGGCGTTCCACGTCAAATCACGCTGTCATCGGCCTGAACCCCTCGGATTTTGATGTCCAATAAATTGTTGGTTTCGTTTGGCCCAAAATATGACCTCAAATTTTTAGAAATTTTTATTTCATTTTTTAGGCGTTGCCCGAGCTAAAAAATCACGACCGCATGATTTTACGTAGAATGCGCTATATATATAGGCGAACATCGGGGGAATCAGAGGCAAGTATCTTGTCTGAAGATCTTGAGAAAAAAAAATAAGACTTACTCCAATTCAACTTACTTGATGAACCTCGTACCACCGCGTGGAGGAGGGTTGGAGGGAGGAAGTCTTGCGAGGTTCAACCTGCGAAGGCACACCTGCTATACTTTAATGTCTGTCGGTCTAACGCGAGGAAATAATGAAAGAAGAAAGGGAGAAAAAAAACGCCCAAAATGTCCTGCAGTCCTTGTTCCGTCTGCGTTCTTGCAATACGCCTCTTTATGTATATATGAGGTATTCCCGCTCAACGAGATTTCGGCCAACCTCTTTCGATTTTCTTGAAACTCAAGTATATTTTAGTGTTGCCTGAAAGTATATTGTACACCAATTTTCAGATCTCTAACTATAATACTCTTTGGAATACACCAAAAGTTATATTTCAAACTTTTTGCGTATTCAGCGCTTCGGAGCTTTGGCACGGCGCGAAATAAAATCGAATAAATTCTTTGACAATAGTTTTCAATCGGAAATTTCATGCGCTTTTCGAAAAAAATATCAGCGATTCCGAAAAAAAAACGAATTCATTTAAATTTCGGCCAAAAACCGAAAAAATTGATTTACAAAAAAAGAACATAATTTAATTCGGCGGAACAATTTTTTTCATGTTTTGTATATATCTGAGAAGTTGCGATAGAAATTTCAAGTTGGAACTCACATCCGTTTAATAGTGCCAAGTCTTTTAGTAGGATAAAATTTCTTAAATGTCGTGTTTTTAGTATTCAACAGTTCCCTGATGTATTATATAGCGTTTTTTAACGGATTTTGAATTAAGTAAATTTATTAAATTAACTAAATTAAATTTATTAAATCAAATTTATTGAGTTTTGAATTTAATCAATTTATAAAATTCGAAATTTGTTAAAAAAAAAACTATATAATATATCAGAGAACTGTTGAATACGAAAAACACAATATTTAAGAATTTTTATCCTACTAAAAGACTTGGCATTAGTAACCGGATGCGAGTTCCAATTTGATATTTATATCGTGACTTTTCAGATAACAAAACATGAAAAAAATTATCCCGCTGAATTAAATTATGCTCTTTTTTTGTAAATCAATTCTTCGGTTTTAGTCGAAATTCAAATGAATTAGTTTTTTTTCGGAATTGCTGATATTTTTTTCGAAAAGCGCAGGAAATTTCCGATCGAAAGCTATTATTAAAGAATTTGTTCGATTTTATTTCGCGCCGTGCCAAAGCTCCGAAGCGCTGAATGCGCAAAAAGTTTGAAATATAACTTTTGGTGTATTCCAAAGAGTATTATAGTGAGATATCTGAAAATTGGTGTACAATATACATTTAGGCAACACTAAAACATACTCGAGTTTTAAGAATATCGAAAGAGGTCGGCCTAAAAGGGGGTCTCGTTGAGCGGGAATACCTCATATATAATATATATATACGCACAGTCTCACAAAAGTTTTTCGATCTGTCGGTAATTAGTTCGTGCGGCTTGGAACACGAACCTTTTTTTGCAAGTCCCTCCGCCATTATAATTCACACAGAGAAAATGTATATGTGTAATACACTGGAAGATTTGATTACAAAAATGACACATTTTTTCCCACGTATATTGTGCATATATTATACGTCGATATAAATATAATATTATTAAACTATTAATTATATAATATATTATTATGATTATCTTAATATATATTACAGAATAATATGGAATAATCTATTATTTATCTACGAGTTTCACTGCTCTTTTAAAAACAAAAATATTTTAATTCAACAAGCGGCGTTTCAAAGGGGACATATTCAACTTGATTTTGCTTTTTCCAAAAAGATTTTTCGATTTTTTTTTAAACCGTTACGCTCTTTGAAACATGGTCATTGTTCAGTTTTTTTTGGCGTTGAAATTTTGGAGCACGACCCTCAAACATTTTTTCAAACTGTTTTTTATATGAAAAACATGTGGAAAGGAGTATAAGCTTTAATTTAATTTTTTTTTAAGTTTCGTACGATTTTTTTTTCCAACAATATTCAATTTTTGACAAAAAACGACCATATTTATAAAATGTAGCGCAACTCTAAAACTACTGGGTTTTCGTGAAATCACTAAGAAGGTAAAAAGTTGCATACAATTATTCTGAATTCAATTAAAATTTTCAAAATTTTTTTTCATTAATTTTTTTTCCCCGATTTTTTTCTGTCAACGAGATATTTTTTTATTTTAAAGAATCGGCTCTTACCTCATCTACACGGGTTTATTATCGAAAAACCTCATCTACATGGCTTTTTTATCGGAAAACCCGTGTAGATGAGGTAAGAGACCCGATTATTTAAGATAAAAAAATATCGTTACAGGAAAAACTTTTGAAAAAAAAAAATGTTGAAAAAAATTCGGAAAAAATTTCAATGAATCCAGGATAATTGTATGCAACTTTTTACCCGCTTAGTGATATCACAAAAATCCAGTAGTTTCAGAGTAACACTTCATTTTATAAATATGGTCGTTTTTTGGAAAATCTGAACATTTTTGCCAAAAAATACCAAAGCCAAAAATCGACCATTTTTCAAAGGACGTACCGGGTTCAAAAAAAATAAAATTTTTTTTTGGAAAAAAGCGAAACGAAGCTAAATATGTCCCCTTTTGAACGCCGCTTGAAACGACCCGTATGAAAAAAATGTTGTTGTTATTTTAACAATTTTGACAAAAGAAATAACTCCGGTGAATACGATATAATTTCCTCGTGATTATTGACAAATTAAGAAAATTTAATTATTACGAGAAAAAAATATTGCATTGTCAAATGTGTGCATTATAATCTGAGTCAAATAATTCTCGCTTATAATATTAAACTATTAAAAAACAAAAAAAAACGGTATATTTTTTACAATTATTCATAATAACGCTGTCTCAAGTTATTTTAATAACTATCTATCCAAAAAACCATTTAACTGTTTATTTCTCGATCCCAAACCTCAATTTTTCCCCAAATTTCCATTTTTTGGAAAAAAAAATAACTCTATTTTTCAAATGGCGATACACTGGAAAAAAAAAATGTTTGAATGAACAAAATCTGCAGTCAAATACGTTCAACTAGATATTCATTTGGTCTAACTAAATAATTAGTTTTTTGAACAATTCTGCGCTTCGGGTGACTAAAACATTATTCAGGCAAAAAAATGTTGAAATGTACTAACTAAATATCTAGTTTAACGTATTTGACTGCAGATTTTGTTCATTGAAACATTCTTTTTTCTCAGTGTACATACAATTTGTTTATTCAAAAATACATCTTACCCATTATTCAATGGAAAAATAATTTTTCATTCATTTTCATTCAGTGTTTTCATCCCTTGTTGAATCTTGAACTCAAAACGTGCCATCATCATGAGACTTTCAATCCCAAGCTGGAAAATCCTTAAAAATTAAATGGGAACAGAGTAAAAAGCAAGGAAATCGAGTAAGTTTTTCACGAGGGTAAAATGTACAGGGAAAGCCCAGAGGCGCGGTGAAAACAACCCCCGCGCTCTTGCAGAAAGCACACGGCGGTTTTAGCACCAACACACACACACACACACACATGAACACACTTATGAGATTCTGGCGTTCAGGATCGTTCCAGCGTTCGTCATCCCTCGAAATATCTCACACATACGCGACTCTAGACTCGTCTTTCTCATTCGCTCTCGTTCGAGTTCCCGTTTTCGCAAAAAGGGGGTTGAAAGGGGTGGCGGAGGGGTGAAGCGCACAACCGCCGACTAGTAGTCGAGGAATTCGAGTTGCTATAAATCTTCCTTGACGGGTTCGCGATGCCGCATTCGCGAGTTGTGTACAGCGAGAAAGACAGGGAGAAAGAGGAAAGACAGGAGGAGGAGGGTGAAAACCACCCTCCTGCTTCTTCTCGTACAGAGCCCTTATACTCATGTCCGCTCTATCGCTGAACCGGTAACACTTCTCCACGACCTCTCGTAGCCTTTGCAACCCCCGACTGTATCTTGTTTTCATCCCTCTTTTCCTCATACTCTCCCAAACAACCCCCTTTTACATCCCTCGTTCTCAATGTGCGAAATGCAATAGTTTCGCTAGACTCGCAGTTGAGAGGGTTAACGCAGTGCAAACGGCGAAATAGACCGACTTTAAACTCGCCGCTGCGGAGTTGCGAAGAGGAAAATGGAGGAGAGGACTAAGGGTGAGAATTTCGAAGAGGGATGAACGAAAAATTCGCTATTTCGATTTTTGGTTTACTTGCCAATGTAACGTTTCACCCTCTTTCTCTCTTGTCAGTGGAAACTAAGTAGCACAAAAAACTACCCCTATTACTAAAAATTAATTATTCTAAACTACCCCTACAACTAAAAATTAATTATCTTAAACTACCGCTACTACTAAAAGTTAATTATTCAAAACTACCGGTACTACTAAAAATTAATTATTCAAAACTACCCCTGCTACTAAAAATAAATTATTCCAAACTACCCCTACCGCTGAAAATTAATTATTTTTCAACCTCGATAATAAGGGATGAAAATTCTTTCCATTCGCTGGAAATTCGTGAGTCTGTGTCGTTTTAGCTTTGCAGCGAGTATGTTACAAAATAGGACTGAAGTGCATAAAAGGGGATGGGAAAGAGAGCGGCGTAGAGGGAAGAAGGGAAAAAACAGAGAAGTAGATCAATCACGCGAGGCAAGACCGACGTGCGGAGATTCGACTGTGGCTTCCGGAGAGAAAGAAAAGACTATTTCGGTATCAAAGTCGCGGGGGGTTGGTTAGGGGGTGGTTTCGACCCCCTTGTGTAGGTTCAACTACCGTGAGCGGCGACCAACTGTCGTGGATTCATCGTTATTTATGTTTCAGACACGCGATATGTATGATCACTCATCGGAGGAAGGGCCATTCTGCTGATAAGCCAAAGTGAAACATATCGCGAAAATTAATACAAAAATTTCGGAAATATATTTTTTTGCCCTGTTATTATCGGTGCATCATTATCTCACGTATTATTCGCGGTGACAGCACATTACAATTTTTTTGAAATCAGTGTTTCATTAATTCGCAGATACCTTTTTTAAGGGTTAACTCCACTGTGACGGGTCAAAAAAATCGATTTTCTTTCCATTTCCTTAAAGTATGTATGTTTAAAGATATGTGAACAAATTTTTAACTCGAAATTTCAAAAATTGACTGAGATATTCCAAAAGGAACAGCAAGGAAGTATATGAGGCATTCCACGTCAAATCGACGACTTTTGACTGCGACCCCTTTCGATGCGGCTGAAACTTTTTTATCGTTTTCTACTCTATCAAAAACATTTTTCAGAATTTTTTCAAATTTTTTCACCCAACCGATAAAAAGTTATAATTTTTCCAAAAAAATGGCTTATCATTTTTCAAATATCTATAACTTTTTCAACCATTGACTTATCGGCACGTTTATTTTGAAAAAAAAATTCTTTTCAAATGTACTTTTTATAAAAAAAATAGAATCAATTATTCAGACCCATCTTCACCGTTTGTTTTTTTTAATTTTCGGAAACAACGAAAATTTCTTGATGATTGCCATTTTTAATTTTTTTTTTTTTCAAGATATAACAATAACTAGATTCAGAGTAAACAATCATGCAATGAAAACTTTAAACGCTTATATCTTAAAACGACTTTTTTGAATACGGTGGCATCGATTGCTGGAAAGATTAAATTTTTTTAATTTTATTTTTGTAATCGCATTGGCTAAGTTATGTGAAGCCGATTTTCAGAATTTTGAAAATAACTATTTTTCAAGAGCGTTTTTTGAATTAAAAAAATGGTCAAAAAAGAAAAAAAATCCAATCAGCGCCATTTCGTGAAAAAAATTATTTAAAAAAAATGGCTCCGCTTAACAATCGGTACTTTTGTGTAGATTAAAAAAAAATGTGCATTTTTGATTTCGGATGATTTTTTATTGTTGTATCGCTGCCACCAGGAGGACTCATTTTTTTTATCATGTCACTACGTTCATGGTAATAACTTTGTCAATTTTTAATATTTTTCAATAAAAATTCGCATGAATATAGTTTAATATATACTTAATAAATTGCTTTTCGTCTAATCCTCAAATAATCGTACCTAGTTATAAAAAAAAATTCCCGAAAATCGGCTATTTTTAACCCCGTCACAGTAACGTTCCCCCTTAATATAATAATTTTTTGCCCGCGCAATTTTTGAAATCATTACGCGGGGCTTAACTCTTTCGTAGCAAGTTCTGAACTGATTCTTTTAGGCTAGAAAGGATTAACAAATTAGAAACATTCGCAAAAAAAATGGAGTAAGGTAGTTTTTTAATTTTTCTATTACTTCGCTTAATTATTGGAGTTTTTTTTACGTTTTATTGAAAAAACATAATGAAAAAAAAATCGTTGGCTACGGATTAAACCAAAATTATAAGGACCAACAAAAACATTGTTAACAAATTTATGGGTGAAATATTTTGATTAGAGAAAAATTAATATCGGACAAACTTGCGGCACTCTTGTCATCCATATTTTAATTATTTTTTAGGATTGATTAGTTTGATATTTTGCAAAAAATATTGTTTAAAAAAATAACTAAAGGGTCTGAGTTTAATTTTGAATCTAATTTCTTGTCTGTCGTTTTTTTTCCAGCATTTTTCCCTGCAACCGAATATTTTTGCGATAATTAATAATATATTTCCAAAGAAAAGCAATTTAAAATATTTTGCTGATGAAGAAGAATAAAAATGTTTTGTCCTCGTCTTGAATAAAAAAATATACAACTTTGATTTATAATTAATATAAATTATAATTACGACCTTTCGAAATGCTGTAAGAATTTAAACAGCAAAACTTCAACCATTTTGACGCGTTTCACGAGAATAGATAACAAAGTGGCCCATATGATAGGTGGAAAATTCGAATGGACGGCGGACACTTGACGTGTGCAACACGAGAGAAAAGAGCTTTGCCGGCATTTCGCGTGTCTTCTTCAATGAAGACACCAGAAAACACGTTTCCTTCCCGACCAATGTCAGTCTCACGTCCTAGAATACTCATCCCCGGGGATTTTTCCTATCCGGTTAACCCCAAGACACGTCCGAGAGATGACGTTCCCGCGGGAGACTCTCGCAAATACGAGTCGACAGTCTTGTGCTTCCCGTGACGCGACTTCTTATACGTTTATCCGAGCGTTATGACCCGATAGCGTCCACTCACAGGATCATGAGGCTCAATAGCTGAATAGTGTGTATTCCCGCATCCATTGTTCTCGATTATCATTCTTTATTCGTATATCCAAAGACGATCAATTTGATCGTCGTTGAAGGGACAATTTTTGGTCCCTTCAAAATGGACCCTTTAAGGAGGTTCATCTGGTACACGATTTACAATACAGATGTTGATAAAAAAAAATCAGAATATAGTCATTAATATCTAAAAAGTCATCCGTTGAAATTTCAAGACCTGAGGGTACGTTGTTCGTGAGAAATAAATAAAAATGTAAATCCTAAATAACATGGGCTCATATGTGATACCGTCTATAAATATTAAATGCACAATCATTACAATACATATTTTGACGAAAATTTAAGAATTAATGAAAAAGTATCTAAGAAACATTTTTAGAGCTTCATAAAATCGATTAGGTACTTGTGAGATTCATAATAAATTAATTAGTCTCGAAAACGCTGATTATTTTGAGGTTAAGCATTGTCAAAGACTACGCTAGTCACCGCTTATTTTGAGGTTAAGCATTGACATTTTTCTTTTGACTCACTCGGTAGCAGATGAACCTCCTTAAGAGAATTTGCTCTAAATTCAATTCCAATTGTCCTCATTATCGAGCACGAAAAATCTGAGAATGATAACTGCAAAATTATAAAGGTTGGAGCAGCAATGACGCAAAATTTCAAGTCCCACCGAATTGACGATTAATTTCGAGTTTCGATGGAATTTGCACCGAGTGAAGAAAGATAAATGATAAATTTATATAAATTAATAATTTTTTAACTGATTATTATTAATATAAAAATAAAGTAACAATAATAAACTGCTGAAGTTTGAATTAAGAGTATTAAGACATAAATAACAGAGATTGAAATCTCTGTTCATTTGAAGTCATTTGAAGCTGCCATTTGATAGACAATTAATTTTTCAATAAGTAATTTTATACCCGGAGAAATCTCGTGATTTTAAGGAACCATCGAAGTGTAAAATTTTGTGAAAATCTTTTTTTTTTCTATCAACAAATTTCTATCAATAACGACCAATTTCAGATAGCAGAAGGGATTTTGTATGGACCTGGGATTGCCAATTGATGGTAAGTAGACAATTTATACAAAAAAAACCCTCCTCCAAACTTTAAATGCGTTTTTCGCGGAATGCCCCTTTTAAAAACGCTGCCCACTTTCGGAGGGAGAGTTTTCAAGCTATCAGCTTGAAGTTTTTAATGATTATTCTTTATTTCATTCTTTATGTTCTTATGGAAACTTTTTTTTTCAATCTTCCTATTTTTTCACATGAAAAACTGTTGAAAAGAGAGGCTAAATTTTGTACTTTTTATTCAAACCACCGCCATTTTTTCAAATAAAAAAAAAACCTTCATAGGGACATAGCGGCTTCCCTACAGATTAATAATCAATTTAATTTTTTTCAGATGCAAGCTGCGGCCGCAATCGTGGGCACCAATGGCGCCCATTTTTTTAACACACGTTTTTTAATAAATAATAACAACGTGAAAAGATTAATGAAAATGAATTAAAAAAATGTTTTTGGATTGTTCATTAGTGGTCTTATTCGTAAAAAAAAATCATCCCGATCCCCCCATCCTATCAATCCAAAAAAAAAAACGCGAAAATGACTTTTTTCGGCCGATCACACCGCGTAGTTCCCTTAACATAAATCTTGGTATTCCATCTACAAAGAAATAAAAATTAATTAAATCAAGTCACCAAGGAAGAATCTTCCTCGAGGAATCTAAAGTCAAATCATATTAAGGCGTTGGACCACTCTACACTCCAAAAAGGGCATATTTTGTGACTTTTTTTTTAGAGAAACCATAAAATATATCGGATTTGGAAAAAAGTATTTTATTATATATTTAATTGGCAATACAAAATTCTTTTTCTTGGCAGTATATGTCAAAATGGCGACTGGACAGCATTTTTCCGATGACGCCTTTATATCTGGAAGTTCGACGGCCGAAACAATGGCTCCTATAATTTTTTAGTTTAGTCTGTAGATACTAAGCTACCTTTCTAACAAACAAAAAAAAACGATTTTTTGAAAATCCTAGAGTGGCCTAGTCCCTTAACTAATTCTGAGAAATGAACAAACGGCGCCAAAATATGAGCAATTTTCCACTGCCCTCTGTAAGAATATGTCCAAACCCTCAACCCCAGAGTCTCAGAGAGACGAGGACGGGAGTGCAGAGCTCGTTTTTACTAATACCCGATCATTCTTTCCGCATTATCAACGACGCCGAAGTATCAGCTTCGAGCTTGAACGAGACACCGAGAGATGGCAGAATAATCGGACGGCAGCCATCATGAATCAAAATGCCGGTGGGAAGGAGGAAAAGTCCGACGAGAGGTTGTGGTCTCGGCTGGTTGAGCCTACGGCAAGAAGGGTGGAGTCGTCCGCTCGGTCATATGAATCAGCGGCCACCTGCTGTTTCAGCAATGGCGTAGAACCATTTATAATCCGAAATCAATACTGTTTTTTTCAGCAATATCGAGAAATGTTCCAAATGTCTTAAGAACAAAACCAACGTCAATCGTCGTCTCAATGTCGTTTCAATGTCGTCTCAATCTGAATCATTAGCATAAAAACAGATTTAGGCTCAATGTCAATGTCCTCAATGATTCAATCAAGTTCCTCAATATCTCACTTCACCATCATCAAGAATCACATGTCCCTGATATTCTCAGCAGCGGAACAAACTGGAACTAACGCAATCGCAGAACCAAAACGTTGACTTACCTACGATCGGATGCCGATGTTCCTCAACAACGAGAATGGACGAACGTTGATCGGCAACCGGTTTGTAACTGACAGTCGTTACAACGTCGGCAAGTTACCCCAATGGGCAAGACTTTCCACGAGAAGTCTTGAATTTCAGAGGGTTCCCATATTTCCAACAGATGACCCGAAGTGTCTTGAGCAAAAGGGCGTAGCCGATTTTTTCGACGGACATTCACAAAGTCACCCAAGCGTCGTAAACGAGTTTCCTCAAGGCAGTAAAAGGAAACGATCTTTTCTGGCTATCTCTGGATGAATAGGAACAGCCTTGACCTACGGATGATAACGATTTTTGTCAAGCAAGAATTCATCGCAACCCAAAATGTAGGCAGCAAGTATTAGACTCAAGTTCATGTGGAATTGGACGGAACTGTCATCAATCAGAGATTAGAAGTTATTGGATCGCATCGAGCTAGACCTTTGGGGCGATCTGTCCAAAAACCAATGTCAATTGGTTTCACCCCTAAACACATCATCTTTGGATTTTTGGGTACCATAACAACCTAAACACAGTTAGGTTTAGGCTTAAGACTAGATGTTTAGATGGAACCCTTCCTTTTTAGCCCACCTTGGAACAATCGCAGGGTTCTCCAAGATTTTTGCCAGGACTTTTCGCTTTTTGGGAAAGTCGTTGAAAGAAAAAAGTGTCCACAGGTATTCAAAACTTGGCTCCAGGTATACCGAGTTTAGGGTACGAAATACCAGAGCGCCCTTGGGCCTCGGAGGCGAAAGTTCCCCTCGTACCATTGTGTTGAAGACTTCCCTGGTCTGTGTCCCGCGATTTATGACCGGAGCTAAACGCTACCTATCGCCAGAGAATTGCAGCAGCGATTCTCGAGCCCTTGCCATCCATTCGATTTTCGTCTCCCAGTGTGCGATATTTCTGGCTCCGTGTCTTAGTATAGCTAGGAAGCATGTGTGAGTGCATCGAATGGTTTCGAGCACTCCAAAAACTCTTTTGCAAGTGTGCGTTCGTATATTCGCCGGTCCGCTGTACAAATGGTGGTGGTAACTGTCGCCAATGATAATTTATGTTAATGGCCATTGGTATACCCGTCGCGGTTCGGTTCTTCAGCGATTCCGAGACCAGTTCTGAGTCCGTCGTCGTGCCGAACGGACGCGTTTTCCATCATGAAACGATTCAGCCCCGAGTCTTGGCCCAGTTAGTTTTCTATCAGCATCAATTTTGACCCTTCTTCTCGGATGTAAATTTTCCATGCGATAACCCATTTCCATTCAGGCATTTCTTCGATTCATGATGGCCGATACATTTTTCCTCCCCCAAAAATTCTCGTTTTTTCAACCCCCTCTTGTCCCCAGTTGTATCGCGCTTCGAACGAGGGTCGACGCCGCCACTTTTTGGCGTCTCTCCCTTTCCTCGACCCCGAATTTCTCAATTCCGCGCAATGGCGACGCCCCGTGAAGCCTGATCGTGGCAAGCTCAAAAACGGACCAACAGTCAGACAGAGGCGCTTCTCTCCTTCATTTGCGCAGACTCCGTGAAGATGCACGCCGACGCGACAGGAATTCCAATGCAAAATATAACGCAAACGTTTGTACGGCTTCACGGACGCTGGGAGTGTTTTATCCACTGTCGTCGCACGTCAATCTTGCGATTTTGCCAAACGTTTAACACGTTTTCTGATCAGGATCGATCGCAATTTGAAGCAATCGATTGGACAATTGCGAAAGGATCAAAAAAGTCTCGAGGACAATCGAGGCCAATGACGAGGAAGAACTGAGATTGCCTCCGGATGCTGGAAAATCAACGTCAAACCTGAGGGAATGAAATCTTCCAATTCGAGGTAAATTGATCGTTAATTTTTGTTTTTTTTTTTCAAATTTACAATTTTTTAATTAGAGTCGAGACGCTTCTATCGAGTTGAGGGAGATTTTTTGATGATGAGGAATTCTTCAATTGGCGTAATTTAGAGACTGGATGTGGCATTTTGTATTTAGGGGTGTTTTAGGGGTGAAATCACGCTCGACGGTGGCGCTACTGGCGTTTTTTTCACACACAAATGTCAGGTGCGGGGGGAAAGGGGTTTCTCTCGACACCGATCGATTTTACAACCCACTCGATACAGCGTTTCGCGAGGTTTGACTTACATTCCTCAATGCTGATGTCACTTTTCATTACAACGGACATTTGACGATTACATTTTGCAAATCGATCTTATCGTTAATTTACGACAAAGCTTTTTTTCTCAGCTATCGCACGATCGACCTTAACATTTGCCATTTTTCAATCGACGCATATTCCGGCCGCGTAATGACGGCGTCACGTCGCTCGGATTATTGAGCAAGCGTTGGCGGAACATAGAATTAGGCCTAATATTTTAGAGAACTCGCGGCAGACAGATATCTCAAAGTTTCCACGATTTCGCCGCTCTTCCCGTCGTCTTAGAGCCGAAAATTCGGACGAATAGATTGGATGACTCTCATGACGTAAATGTTTATAGAAAGATTGTCATAAGATTTTTCTTAAATCCAGAAAAAGTCTAGAAGTTGAGACAATAAGTCTAAATTATAGTAGTCCTGTCTAAAAGCGAGTTATCACGCTTTTTTGGGAGTGAAAAAAATTGTTCAAGAGTTTTTGGGCAAATGATTATTTTCCATATATTTATACATATTTTCAGAACATTTTCAATTTTTTGATTAGCAAATAACTATCAATAATCGATGGTCTTCTTGATCCCAGCAATTTTGCTTTTTAAAGATAAAAAAAATAAGGGGATTCTTAATTACCGTGATTTAAGATATAGCAGAGGCTGGGATGAAGAAAAAATATTGAAAATTGGAAAATTAGGTCTTACGGAAACTTCGGTTCCAATTTTTGCTATTTCTTTGGTCATTGGAGAACGGACATTTTACAAGGAATCTTTTATATAAGTCAATATGTTGATATAACTTTTAATATAAGTCCTACAGGGATTTTTTTTCCAGATTATAAATCCATTTGAGAATTGGGCTAAATTTCGAGAATTATATTCAAACTTAATGCAAACATAATTCTTACATTAAATACTTTTGTGATTCGCGAAAAAAATCGATTTTAACTCACCCAATGGATTAAAATACTGAACTCCGGAAATTTCGAATATATACATTAATAAATATATTATGATTTTAAATATATATATATTAATCATCTGCGGTCGCATTGGGTCATTGAAGACCCGAGCGTGTTCAAAGATAATTCCTATATTTTTTTTGAGTCAATCGGTTAGGTGCTCTTTTTTGACAAACATTCAAAAAATCGGTCGGGTCAAATTGACCCAGTGTGACCGACTTAAAATTATTTTGAGGTGTGACCGGCGAGGGTTAATTAGATCTTTCTTCGGCGCAATTTTATCGAGAATTCAGTTTAATTATTATTCAAATAATTTGTTCATAATTTTTTTAACAGTTCTTTTATCAACAGGATTCATATTTTTGAATTTTATTTTTAAAAAAATTTTGTTTACCAATTTTTTAAAATTAAAATTAAAAAATGTATATTTTTGAAACAAAAAAACACCATCCTGAAAATTTCAGGATCTTTTAAGATCAGTACAAGGTATTATATAAAAACACTTTAACCAAAAACTTAATGTTGATCGTGGATTTACACGATTTTCAAAAATTCAAAAATTAATATTTTTGAAAAAACAAAAAAAAATTCAAATTTTTTTTTCGGAATATTTTTTCTTTTCGTAGCCACAAGTATACTCTTCAAGACAAACCTAGAATGATTTTTTCGTAACTATAATAGTTTTCGAGATATTTGAAAAATAAACTAGGAAGATTTAAAAAATTGTGAAATTTTGAATCTTGCATAACTTTAGAAAAAAAATTGGTACAACTTTGTTTTATTAAAAACGAAAACTTCTGATCAAATTTCATCAAAATTGAAAGGGGTCGATTCCAACTCTTGGTCGATTTGACATTGGATGACCCATATACATTGTTTCGAAACATTATTTCGCCTTCGAATATCAATCATAGCACGATTATTAAAATCTACTTGATTTTGCAATGTTAACAAAATTTAATCTCCCACGTAACGATCGTAATATTCTCTTTCTGCAAAATCTTGAAGTAAGAGGTTCAAGAACCTGCTGGATTTTTTGACCAGACAATGAGCGAGAACCGGTGTGATTGGGGTGTAGAAAAAGAGAGTAAAAAAGTAGAAGCTCGGCTGACGATTTGTGTATGTGTGTGTTCTGATCGAACGTGAAATCGCCGGAATAATCTCTCTCTTTCTCTGGAGGGAGTCGATATTACAAGGTGGAGGTACTTTTTTTTAGTGTTCATGTATATGAGGTATTCCCCCTCACTCGGATCCCCTTTTAGGCCGACCTCTTTCGAATTGCTCGAAACTCGAGTATGTTTTAGTGTTTTCTGAAAGTATATTGTACACCAATTTTCAGATCTCTAACTATAATACTCTTTGGAATACACCAAATGTAATATTTCGAACTTTTTGCGTATTCAGCTCTTCGGAGTTTAGGCACGGCCCGAAATGAAATCGAACAAATTATTTTTTAATAGCTTTGGATCGGAAATTTCCTGCGCTTTTCGAAAAAAATATCAGCGATTTCGAAAAAAAAAAACAAATTCATTTAAACCTCGGCAAAAAACCGAAAAAATTGATTTACGAAAAAAGAGCATAATTTAATTCAGCGGGACAATTTTTTTCATGTTTTATATATATTTGAGAAGTCACGATATAAATTTCAAGCTGGAACTCGCATTTGTTTATTAATACCAAGTCTTTTAGTACGATAAAAAATCTTAAATATCGTGTTTTTCATATTCAATAGTTCTCTGATACATTACATAGTTTTTTTTAAACAAATTTCGAGTTTTATAAATTTATCAAATTCAAAATTGAATAAATTTGATTTAATTAATTATTTAATTTAATAAATTGAATAAATTTGATTATTTAATAAATTTAATTAAATTAATTTAATAAATTTACTAAATTCAAAATTGGTTAAAAAAACGCTCTATAAATATATCAGAGAACTGTTGAATACGAAAAAAACAATGCTTAAGAATTTCGATCCTACTAAAAGACTTGGTATTAGTAAACGGATGCGAGTTCCAACTTGAAATTTATATCGTTTCTTCTCAGATATATACAAAATATGAAAAAAAATGGTCCCGCTGAATTAAATTATGCTCTTTTTTCGTAAATCAATTTTTTCGGTTTTTGGTCGAAATTTAAATGAATTCGTTTTTTTCGAAATCGCCAATATTTTTTTCGAAATGCGCAGGAAATTTCCGATCGAAAGCTATTGGAAAAGAATTTTTTCGATTTCATTTCACGCCGTGCCTAAGCTCCGAAGAGCTGAATACGCAAAAAATTCGAAATACTACTTTTGGTGTATTCCAAAGAGTATTATAGTTAGAGATCTGAAAATTGGTGTACAATATACTTTCAGACAACACTAAAACATACTCAAGTTTCAAGCAATTCGAAAGAGGTCGGCCTAAAAGGGGGTCCCGATGAGGAGGAATACCTCATATAAATATATATTTCAGAGGGCAAACCGGCTGCCTTCGAGCCCAATCAAGGATTCCGCTCCG
Organism: Alloplasta piceator; assembly: GCA_946863875.1. Classification (NCBI taxonomy): domain Eukaryota; kingdom Metazoa; phylum Arthropoda; class Insecta; order Hymenoptera; family Ichneumonidae; genus Alloplasta; species Alloplasta piceator. The sequence goes on along the minus strand of OX333077.1, from coordinate 15,014,542 downwards.
CCCGTATTCCACATTTTTACCTTCCAATCTCTGCTTGAGTCTCGATGATCTTTCGAATTAAAGAATCTTGAAGCGATAAAAAATCGAACTTTTGCATCACGTTACTCACAGGATTTTTTTGTTTTAAAAAAGACGAAACCAGAACAATTAATTAATACATATTTTTTAATATTTATTTGATTGACCTGATCGGAATAATCCCTTAACATTAAAATCTATTTTATTTGACAGGAAAATAAAAGGCAGTAAATTTTCAAACCAATTATTAATAAATGCGTCGCGTGAAATATATTTAAATGAAATAAAATATTTATTGGTAGTCTATAAAATCAAACATTTTAAGATTTTTTATTTATCGAATGAACCAAAAATTCTTTCATTGAAAAGCTCATTATTTCCGGCTAATTGGTATATTGATCTTGACCTGATCTGAATAACAGATATATTTTTATATTGTTGATTAAATAATATCCTTTAAAATTTTTTAGCAATATGCAAATGGACTTTTTATGCCTAAAATCGTATTATTTTTGGTTCTATACAAAACTGAGTCTAAATAAATGATCAGAGTTAAAAATGCATCTAACTAATTCAAACAAAATCGATTGATCTGATGATAAATTAAATGGAGATTAAATAAAATATTTGTTGGATTTTCTCGATAAATAAAAATATATTGTATGATAATTATAATTTTGCTAATTAATTTCCGTTCGATTTAAATAAAATAAAATATTCCTCAATAATAATAAAAAATGTAGTCTGATTAAACTGAAATATGTAAAGTCAAAATTTACTTGATAAAAAATGTCTCGTGCTTTACTATAAAAAATGGAACAATAAAGATGATCTTCGGATGAGGTTTTTCAATAAAACAAGGTTCATCTGCCCCAAAATCAATGGATAATTGATTGAATAAATTAAGAAAATCGATTGAATAAATTGAGACTAATGAATCTGATTTAATAATGATATTTATCAATTTTTCAATCGGAAATTAATGCTCTAAAATTTTATTTTAAGGAAATTTCACTGAAAATAGTCTATGACATAACGATCGATGTAAGGTAGTCATGAATCGGCATGTTCAAGCTGAAGAATCATTTTTAAATTGACACACACACACACACACACACACACACACATATATAGATAGGATGACACGACAAAGTCGATCGTGAAATGATCGATGTTCTCTCGTCGCGTCTACCTGGCTTAATTCCAAATATATCAGCCACAAATATTCTTCGACAGAAACAAAAACTCACGCACCAATATTGACTCGTCAAAAAAGTCGTTTGGCTCACGCGCGTTTATCTCATTTACAGAATAAAATCCAGATCCATCGCGCATCTCGCCATATGGAAATCAAATATATATCCATGAATAGATTCCACGTAGCGAATTTTCGAATCTGAATAAAGGCCATCAATAGAATAGTAAATAGAGTAAAATAAAAAATAGAATCGACTCGGATGCATTTAAAATATATTATTCGCTTAAATATATTCAATACACCCAGAAAAAAAGTCTAGTTGGTTCAAATAAATCCTATTAGGCCGGCCTACAACTAAAAAAATTTATTTGACTCGAAAAAAAATTTATTCAACTCGACTAGAATTTATTTGAATACAAATAAACGAACTAGAAAATGTAGTTCGTTCAAATAAATCGTAGTTGAGTTAAATAAATTTTTGTTCGAATCAAATAATTTTTTTTAGTTGTAGGCCGGCCTAATAGGATTTATTTGAACCAACTAGACTTTTTTCTGGGTGTACGGCATTCTGATCTAGTTTTTCGAATTTTTTTTTTCATATTCTTAAAGTGTAGAACTTTAATTAAGGATTTTGTGTCCCTATGAATTCTTTTAATGTTAAATGTTCAATAAATAGCTTCTTAATCGTCGTGAAATTTTTACACGACCTCCTGAATACTTCATGTAAAAACATATTAAATTTTCAGAATTCTGTTATCATTACTTCAATCTTCTTAAGGGTTAAAATGAAAAATAATGAGAAAATTCTGAAAATTCGGTATGTTTTTATATGAAGTGTTTAAGAGGTCGTGTAAAAATTTCACGATGATTAGGAAGCTCGTTATTAAAATATTAACATTTTGTTAAGAACAATTTTTTAAACAAATAAAAAAATATTTATCAATAAACTTAATTTTGTTTCCGTTGCTTTCATTTTAGTGTAGATATTAAAAAATTGAGAGGTCAAGAAAAAACTTATTGCAAAGTTATATCAGTTTCCATTAGACTACATTTAATTTAATTTAATTTCTTAATGTTAACTGTTCGATAACGAGCTTCCTAATCGTCGTGAAATTTTTACACGACCTTTAAAATAATTCATCCAAAAACATACCAAATTTGCAGAATTTTCTCATCATTTGCGATTTGGGACTCAACATCCTTAAGAATGTGTGCTCGAAAATAAATTTTTTAATTACAATAATTTATAACAATTTTAGTTATAACAATTAGTTATAACAATTTTAGTGACGCATGATATCTCACATTCTACTCAATCTATTTACTTCAAATTTTTCACCAATCTTCAATATATAAGTCTGTACACTGAGAAAACAGTTCAGTTAAAACAACTAAATCCATTTAGTTGAAAAAAATTTAGTTGATTCAATATTAATTTGTTTGAAATAATGAATTTATCATTAATTCAACAAATGGATTTCGTTAACCATAAGGTATGAGGTGAACGAAATTATTTGGTCAATTTCCAGATATAGTTTAGTCCAATTTGCACGTTACTGAGTTGCTGTACAGAAATATGTAACTAAATAAATTTAGCTGTAACAAACAAACAATTCGTATTTTCAATCACACCATTTATTTGATACAAAGATATTTATTTGATTGAACTGAAACTTTGCCCATTCAAGCAACGATTTAACCGATTCAACTAAAACTTCCACTGTATCTTTGTTGAATTACCAAAATGATCTCGTTGAACGTCCGGAAACAAATGTTTGGTTGAGTCAAACAAATTTTTGCATTTTCAACAACAAAAATTTCTCAGTGTATCGCTCCCACCACTTTTTTTATCAAAATTATTTTTTTTGATATTGTACAAAAATTAAAAACTATGAAGAAGGAGTCGAAAAACGTTTTTTTTTTTGTTCAGACAGTCGCCATTTTGCGAATTTTTTTTTCCATTGTCTCTGAGGTAAAGGCTATAACGACATTCTTATACTAATTAAGAATTTTTTAAAAATTTTGTATCGGATGACTATAGAAGGGATCGTATCAGCCACACTGAGAAATTTTTTTTGTTGAAAATGCAAAAATTTGTTTGACTCAACCAAATATTTGTTTCCGGACGTTCAACGAGATCATTTTGGTAATTCAACAAAGATACAGTGGAAAATTTAGTTAAATCAGTTAAATCGTTGCTTGAATGGGCAAAGTTACAGTTCAATCAAATAAATATCTTTGTACCGAATAAATTGTGTGATTGAAAATACGAATTATTTTTTTGTTACAGCTAAATTTATTTAGTTAAAATATACTACAAATAAATGAAATATTTCTGTACAGCAATTCAGTAACGTGTAAATTGGACTAAACTGTATCTGGAAATTGACCAAATAATTTCGTTCACCTCATATCTTATGGTTAAACAAATCCATTTGTTGAATTAATTATAGTTTCATTATTTCAAACAAATTAATATTGAATCAACCAAACTTTTTTCAACTAAATGGATTTAGTTGTTTTAACTGAACTTTTTTCTCAGTGCAGGGCACCCCTTTTTAGACCCAACTGTACCAGCTGAGAACTTCTTTAATTTTTACTTTTTTTTATCGAAAGTTTTTTTATTTATTGTCAAAATATTAATAAATATTATGTTAAAAAAAAGAATGGTGAACATATTTTTTGAGCTTGAGAAAATGCCCAAAATATATGGCTCTAGACCAGAATACCGTCTTAAACTTTTGAAACAGAAGATATTCGATATACTCGAGGTACCTAATTATCATTAATTTCCCTGGGGATAATTATGCAGTGTCGTGTGTACATTGAATGATATACACGTATCAATCAATCGCACGACTAATTAGATCGTGCGGTTCAATATCAGACGAATGAGAGTTCAATAGCACTCGTTCAAATTAACGCTGCGAATATGAATAAACGCTTTTATTTTCTTCTCTCGAGAGCCGGAAGTGACCCGTGAAAAACGTGTGACATTTCATTGCGGCAATATGCTCCGTTCGGTATAACGACAAGGATATAATGAGAACGAATAGTCAACGTCAATTTGACGCGTTTCTGCGAGTTATTACGTCATTGCTCGGGTTTTGCTCGTATGAGAGACGAAATATTGTAATCTATCTCCTTGCTTTTCGTTTTCAACTTCCAACGGTTAAGTACGGCAAATTCCCTGCGCCGATGTTTATTTTTTTTTAAATTTTAATCTACACTCACATGGACATGTTTATTTTGTTTATTTTTATATATTATTTTATTAATTTTTACTGATTTTTTTATGAATTAATGTATTAATAATAAATTGATTATTGCATTCATTTTATTACGCGTGATATTTTGTGATATCTAAATTTTTTAATTTCCAAAGAAGCGGGTTTTCCGAAATTTTAGTCTTGTAATAAAAAGTGATAAAAAAAGAAACTTTACTGGCCCCGTTTGAGTGAGATTCCATTTTTAAGAAAAAGGTACAATATCAAGCTACAAGTTACAATTTTTACCGGAACTTTGATCAAAGGACAATCATTTTCCTAAAGGTCCTAATATTTATATGTAATATAAATTAATATGATATAATAACGATATATTACTATATCATTATAGTACACAGTAAAAAGATTCTCTGGAAACAAAATATGGCTGATTGTAATTTTTCTTTAGCATGCGGCTGGTTTAGAAATATTGATTATTTTATTAATTTTCCGTGATTATATTATTCGTTTTTATTTACGATGCTAAAAATAATTTTTCTAATAATATATGCAGTACAGATTAAGATAGTAAGAAAATACATTGAAAAAAAACATGGCCGAATTTCATTAAATTTTTTTTTCATTTTTGGACACAAAACTAAAACAATTAATTCGAATGCTTGTGAAATGATACAATATTTTTATAGTAGAATAAAGATGTTGGATCACGTGTAATATTTAAGTTCAATTTTTTATTTAGAACTATCTGCGTTATTTTATTTTTTCGTCAAACCAAAAAGGTGCCCGATGTCTGCGTGAGGAAATCGGACAAAATTCGATTTCAGACACTGAAAAATATAAGAAGGAACGTTGAGAGGTTGCGAGAGGGATTTCGTGTAAATTCGAACGGTCTCGTTCGTGACCGAAGATTTTGGGAGAGCAGGTACCCTTTTTCTAAAGGATCCCTCGCATAAAATAGCCAAGTTTTTATCCTTGAATCGAAACTTTTACGACTTTCTGTCTGCCTCAGCGTTTTAAGGAAGAAATTTAAAAATCTCGGATACTCGCAGCTATTATTTTTCTCAGTGAAATAACACGCGGCCATATTGGGGAAAAATCCAATTTTCCTTCGTATATCCTCATTTAGTTGGAGATGGAATTTTTTTCAACGAAAAATAGACGTTCTGGCGCAACGTTGGCGGGAAAACAAGTTGAATCGTATTTTCTCTCGCATCCTCATTTTCCTCGACCTGGAATTTTTTCGGCAGATTGGTTCCAGACGAATCTGGCGAGAAAACACCCCCCCCCGATTGAGTATAATATTTATATATTGATATATATATTTATATGGGGGTTGCAAGAAAACATTTTCGTCGAGGGGTCTCTGGTCCAATATAGGGTGGTTTAGAGGGGTGGGCCGCCATCGATCGGTCCGCCATTCCACCCCCTCTTGCACTCTCCACGCCATTGCGAATTATCACTTCCTCGCCCCAGCCCTTCATCCCTCATCGGGATAAGGTCAGGTCAACGAGAAATTCTGGTCGCTGGATCGCAGAAATTAATTTGGAAAATAGAAAAATGTTATTTTAACGTCTGAATTATAGAACGTCTGAACAATTGAATTATTTCAAGTGCAAGTGCAAAATTACATTTTCAAATTTGATGGCATTTTACTAAATCTTAAAATTTAAGGATGTTGAGTCCTTATGAAACTTTTAAATGTTAATTGTTCAATAAATAGCTTCTTAATCGTCGTGAAATTTCTACACGACCTCCTGAATACTTCATGTAAAAACATACCAAATTTTCAGAATTCTATCATCATTACTTCAAGCTCCTTAAGGGTTAAAATGAAAAATGATGAGAAAATTCTGAAAATTTTGTATGTTTTTGTATGAAGTATCAAAGAGGTCGTGTAAAAATTTCACGACGATTAGGAAGCTCGTTATTAAAATATTAACATTTTTTTAAGAACAATTTTTTAAACAAATAAAAAAATATTTATCAATAAACTTCGTTTTGTTTCCGTTGCTTTCAATATATTGTAGATATTAAAAAATTGAGAGGTCAAAAAAAAACTTATCGCAAAGTTATATCAGTTTCCATAAGACTACATTTAATTTAATTTGATTTGTTAATGTTAACTGTTCAATAACGAGCTTCCTAATTTTTTCTCATCATTTGCGATTTGGGACTCAACATCCTTAATGAAGGTACTAGTCAATTTAGAAGGCCAAAAAAAGCAAATTTTCCAGATTAGCTTTCTTTTTTTTTTTATTTGAATCTACACTCACATGGACATGTTTCTTTTGTCTATTTTTATGTATTATTTTATTAACTTTTATTGACTATTTTATGAATTAATATATTAGAAATTAATTCATACTAAATTGATTATTTCATCCATTTTATTATGCTGTTTGTGATATTTTGCGATATCTAAATTTTTTAACTTCCAAAGACACGGGTTTTCCGAAATACACTCAGTCAAAAAATTAAAGGAACAGTAAAATTTTCGAGATTTTTCAGCGATTTTCCAAAGGCTGTAACTTTGTTAATTTTGGTCGTAAAAATTTTTCAAAAAAAGCATTTTGAAGCTTGAATCTTCTACTTTTGGAATCTTAAGTCAAAAATTTTTTATGGGCATCACCCTCGACGCAGTCGAAAGAAATATCACGGTAAAAATTTTCTCGAAATTTTTGCTTTTTTCAAAACAGTCGATGGGCTTCAAAAAATTTTTCCGAACTTAACCAATCTATGGATCGTTTAGCTGAATTCTTTGGCTTCAATTTGCTTTTTTTATTTTTGTTCTACGACCATTGTCCGCTGAAATATCGGTGATTGAACAAAAATTCGTCTTTTTTTTTAAATCTTCGATATATCTGGAACTAATGATCGTACAGCGAGTAAACGGTGAGTTTCGGAAACTTGAATCTACCCTCTATAAGTGCCTGTTATTGTCAGAAACGAAAAAAATTGTTTCTATTCTTAATTTTAACTTGAAAAAGTGCAAAAAATTAACTTTTTTTCTTGTTTTAGAAAATCTACCACAACTTTGCAGATATTGCGAAAAATACCAATGTTTTAAGGTCCTTTTTTAGCTCAATACATACCTAAAAACCATGCCAATTTTCAAAACAATCGGTCGAACCGTTTTTTGTGACCGAGTCATCAAACTTTTAGAAAAATTGAAGGAACACGTTTATTGATCCTTAATGACCAATTAATGTTGTTAAAAATTTTTGAAAAAAGTTTTCTTTTTTTCCCCCTCAAATTTGCATGTAACGAGCGGGGAAAGCTAGAAAAAATCCAAATTTCGAAAACAAAATTTTTTTTTCGAAATTTCGATTTTGTTTTATTTTTTAATTTGAAAAAAAATTGTATTGGCATTTTTTTTACAATTTTGCATTCAATATGTAATAAATATCGAAATAAAATTTTGAAAAAAATGCTAATAAATTTTTTTATTCAAATTTAAAAAATAAAAAAAAATTTAATTTTGCAAAAAAAAATTTTTTTCTTTTTGAAATGTGAATTTTTTTTCTTAGTTTTCACGCTCATTAAATGCAAATTTGAGAGAAAAGAAAGAAAAACTTTTTAATTCATTTTTAACACCATTAATTAATTGGTCATTAAGGATCAATAAACGTGTTCCTTCAATTTTTCTAAAAGTTTGATGACTCGGTCACAAAAAACGGTTCGACCGATGGTTTTGAAAATTGGCATGGTTTTTAGGTATCTATTGAGCTAAAAAAGGACCTTAAAACATTGGTATTTTTCGCAATATCTGCAAAGTTGTGGTAGATTTTATAAAACAAGAAAAAAAGCTAATTTTTTGGACTTTTTCAAGTCAAAATTGAGCATGGAAACAATTTTTTTTCGTTTATGACAATAACAGGCACTTATAGAGGGTAGATTCAAGTTTCCGAAACCCACCGTTTACTCACTGTACGATCATTAGTTCCAGAGATATCGAAGATTTAAAAAAAAAGACGAATTTTTGTTCAATCGCCGATATCTCAGCGAAAAATGGTCGTAGAACAAAAATAAAAAAAGCAAATTGAAGCCAAAGAATTCAGCTAAACGATCCATAGATTGGTTAAGTTCGGAAAAATTTTTTGAAGCCCATCGACTGTTTTGAAAAAAGCAAAAATTTCGAGAAAATTTTTACCGTGATATTTCTTTCGACTGAGTCGAGGGTGATGCCCATACAAAAAATTTGACTGAAGATTTCAAAAGTAGAAGATTCAAGCTTGAAAATGCTTTTTTTGAAAATTTTGTACGACCAAAATTAACAAAGTTACAGCCTTTGGAAAATCGCTGAAAAATCTCGAAAATTTTGCTGTTCCTTTAATTTTTTGACTGAGTGTATTAGTCTAATATTTATATGTAATATTAGTCCTAATATTAGTTCTAATATTTATATGTAATATAAATTGGCATTTCAGTAAATATTGAAATTAAATTAAGGTACTAGTCTTCTTTAGAAGGTCAAAAAAAAGCAAATTTTCAACAACAAAATTCTTAGCTCCTTTATCAGATATGACTATAAAACTGTTATGACAACATTGTTTCATCCTTCGAAAGTACGAAACAAAAAATCATTTTTTATTTTCATTATTCGAATATCTTATAGAAGGCGCTAAAGTCGAAAATGTCTTGAAAATTGGCAAGTCTGAAACAAAAAAATAAAAAAACATTTTAGAGAGGAAGGTTTCTTACACAACAATTAACCACCGTTAACGAAAAATCGATAAAAAAAATGGCGGATGTTTGAAAAAAATTGTGGAAAATTAGACTTTTATTGTTATTTCAAACATCCGCCATTTTTTTGTCGATTTTTCATTAACGGTGGTTAATTTTCGTGCAAGAAACCTTCCTCTTTGAAAAGCTTTTTTATTTTATTTTTCAAACTTTTCGACTTTGGCGTCTTTTATAAATTATTCAAAGAGTTGATATAAAAATCAAACTTTTGTTTTGTACTTTCAAAAAATGAAACAATATTGTAATAACAGTTTTATAGTTATATCTGAAAAAGGATCTGAGACAAAATTTTTAAAATTTTTCTTTTTTTTTTTGGCTTTCTAAAGTATAATTTATTGTAATTTTATGTATAATTTAACTAATTTTTCAAGTCATAATGAATCCTTTCTCCCTTTTCATCGTTTTGGAAGTTTCCTCGTCTGAGTCAATCGATGGTGAAAATTTTATCTCAATATATGTCACATTACAGTGAAAAATTATTTATTTAAATTAAATAATAATTATTTTCGATTCCTATTAATTGTATGATTTTTCATTATATTGAAAAATACTCAGCGTTATTTTGGGACTAATTTTCGATGACATAAATAATTTCTTTTTCTTTTACAGCATTTTTCAAGTTTGATTATGATGACGATTTATTGTTTTAATAACTATTAAAAATTAATTGGATCTGCCTATAATATGTAGACACAAAATTTTTTATTTGATTTCTTTATTGTTAACTTCTGAAGACATCATTAACTTTTTTCGTTTTTTACATAATTTTTCAATGTCTCTTCTCTAATCACATTATCGATTATGTAATTCCGAAATGAATGTCAAATATAAGTACGAAATTATCATACAAGTTCCACAACAAATAACAATTAAAAATGAATTATCGAAGATTATACATAATGTGAATATAAAAAATATCTTTGCATAATTTAACAAACATAATTTTGCATAAACAAAACAATCCAAAAAATTGAAAAAAACTATATTAAGCAACTGTGAATGAAATAGAATAATTGAATTAAGAATTGAGCAATTATTGGTAAAAAAAAAATACGTCGGATCACAATTCTCACAATTGACGAGTATAATTTGTTGAATTTTCAGAGAAATGAAATTCGCGATACGAGTGGGAAAAAAATGTTGTTGCTGGGCGAGAAAAATGTTGAACGCTGAAAGATCGCGTCAGTTTGTCCTCGCTCGCGAGTCCCTCGTGGATCTCATTTCAGAGGGACCATAAAATGAGAACGAGGATTGAAGGCAGAGGAAGGCGAAAAGTGGCAGGGCGAGAGAGGCAAAGGCAAACTTGGACGATGAAACGAAGGGAGAAGCGAAATGCCGGCTGGCGAGCAGATGGTTTTGTCCCCGTTTATTGGTTTATTCGACGGTATACCAGCAAACGAATGGCTGTATATATATAGATATAAATATATCTATATATCTGGATACAGTGCGATGTCCCGCCCGAAAGCAACGAGACAGAGAGTGAGTCTCTTTGTGCCGAATTACTGGATAGTTATAACAGAGAGAGAGAGAGAGATAGAGAGAGAGAGAGAGTGAAGCTCTTCTATCGTTCATGACCCAACAGCCCTCCACTCCGTCCCCTTCAGGGTAAGCCCAAGGGGTCACCGAGAGGAAAAGAGAAGTCCTATAACGCGAATAATGGACGCCAAATTCGTCCACGAGGTACGTTAATTCTTTAACTAACAATAAATTAGAATTTAACTTTTGTTAATACATTTTAACTATTTATGTTTATATTAACTATCTGCTTTACGGTTAATACTGCAAATTCCTGGCGCCGTTTGATATTTTTTTTCTTTAACCCTTAATAGTCACATCGGATGCATTTTTTGTTTAAATGAATTTAAAAATTTATATTTTGTAAACAAAACAACACCATCCTGAAAATTTCAGGATCTTTTAAGATCAGCCCAAGGTATTATGTATACAAAATTTAACTAAAAATGTAATGTTGGATTTTCTCGATTTTTAAAAATTAAAAAATTCATATTTTTGTGAAAACAAAAAACACCTTTTTGAAAATTTCAGGATTTTTTGAGGTGTCAGTACAAAGTATTATATTTAAAAAAAGTAGAACCAAAAATTTAATACGGAACTTGGATTTTCACGATTTTTGAAAATTCAAGATTCTCCAAATACATCATTTTTCAAAAAAAAAATTCTGAATATTTTTTTTCCCCCTATAGTTCCAAGTATACTCTTTAAGACGAATTCAGAATGATTTTTGGTAATTATAATAGTTTCCGAGATATTTAAAAAATAAACTTGAAAGATTTGAAAAATTTTGAAATTTTGAATATTGGGGAACTTTCGAAAAAAAAAAGTTTAATTTTTTTCCTTTGGTAGAACCTCGTTTTGTTAAAAACGAAAACTTCTGACCAAATTTCATCGAAATTGAAAGAGATCGATTCCATCTCTTGGCCATAAAAATTACTTGATAATAAGAGGAATTCTGGTTCAGTCACGAAATTTATGAACAAACGCAAAAATCCTTTATCATTTGTAAAAATTGATTGTAATTCATAAAAATGATATCCGCAGAAATAGACATTTGAATAGAAAATAGCAGACAATTATCAATTAAAAACAATTATCAATTAAAAAATGTTATCGATCAATCATAAGGATTATTGATGAATCATATCTTTTTTTGTCAACAATAGATTATTGTTCATTAATAAAAAATTTTTAATCGTCCCCTTAGTTCTATTATAGTTCGTTAAAAACGAGACGCAAAAATAATCACTTAATCATGAAAATTATACATCAAGAATCTGCAAAACTTGATAATAATAAACATTTGTGTTCAATCGCAAAAATTATTTATCATTAATGAAAATTGTTTGTAATTCGTAAAAATAATATCTATCAATCAATTAATAAATGAAATCATCGACCACGAAGATTATTCACGAATCACATCTATTTTTCATCAACGAGAAATTATTATCAATGCAAATTTTTCAATCATCCCCTAAATTCGATTATTAAAAAATAAACACGAAAATAATCGTTCAATAATAGAAATGGTACATCAAGTATATTCCAACATTCAAGTGCTTTGGTTTTTAACAACAATAAGAAAAATTTAATCTTAAGTATTTGTGTAAGAGGGAGAAGCCATTTTTTATCAATTTTTCGTACTGAATATTCATAACGCGAAATAAATGCATATTGCTTTTCTTTCAGATCGCAGTGGGAAAAGTGAAAAAGGAACACGGGGGAATTTCGATCGATGGTGGAAAAGGCTCTCGAAAGCGTCGCGTCGTCGAGAGTCGTGAGAAGCGAGAGGTTGAAGGAACAATTTCGAGGGAGGAAATTATACACCGCTAGGTAGGGGTTGAAAGGAGTGAGAGAGAGAGAGCAAGAGAGCGAGAGAGAGAGAGAGAGAGAGGGGGGGGGGAGAAAGAGAGAAAGAAAGTAAGGGTGGAATAGAGATATGGCGGCGATAGCGTCGGCGTAAGCGTCGCATTTTGTACGTGAAAACGCGATGGCGTCGTGGTCGCGATGCGAGAATCGGGTCGATAGGAGAAACAGGAGCACCCTTGGCCCACCACATGAAACTGAAACTCTCTGCGATAACCCAACCCAAATATCCATGTACGAGGTATTCCAAGTTAACTCAATCAAACTTCAACCCTCACCATCTTGGATTTGGTTAATAACCCATGATTGTCCCAAAACTGGAAAGCACTTTCAATTTTTTCGAGATTTTTATCATCGCCACCTTTTTGAAAATCTTTTTTTCTCAGTTAAACCCTCGAACTTTTTAATATTAAAAAAATCGCAATTTTGGGTCAAAATTTATCAAATAAATTTATAAAATTTATAAAATAAATTTATGAAAGTTATAAAATAAATTCATAAAATTTATCAAATCAATTTATAAAATTTCTTTTTCTGAAATTGTTGCGAGATGCCTTTATTTTTCCTCAAACAAAAATCACGATTTGGAAAATCCGAAAAAATCCATAGTTTAATAGAAATATTCAGTAAATCATGAAGCGTGGAAAAATTTCGAAAATAAAGACTTTTGTTTATGTTAGAGCTCGTGATCGTGAGAAACAGAAAATTGGCCCAAATTTGGTTATTGAAAATTTGTTATGAACATTGACAGAAAGGTGCGAGAATAATTTCAATTTTTATAAAATATAGAACGTTTTTATTGTTGAGAATTATGGCTCATGGCCTTAAATTTTCATCTAAAATTGCAGATTCTAGAGAATTTCTTCAAGATTTTTTTTCCCATCTTTCAATAAATAATTTATTTGAAACATTTTAACTCTCGGTATCTAAAATCTTATAAAAAATTGCGTGCAGTCGATACTTTCCAAGATTTTTAATTGGTTTTAGAAAAAAAGAAGATAAAAATATTTTGTTAAAAAAAATCTTAAAATAAAGCTCGATTTTCATTCTGAATAGATTGTAAAGAACTTGCGTAAAAAAATCGAGAGGGTGCGATGGTTGACTTGGAATACCCGATATATATTATAACCACCCCCTTCGCTTTTCACTCCATATCTTTGCGCATTTATGCAGACAAGTATCCGCCCCCAAGTCGAGGGTCGAAATTCTCGAGGGACCGAAAAATCTTTGTGTCGCACGCGAGTCCCAAAAGATCGACGGCGAAAAAGATAGAGAGAGAAAGAGGAAGAGAGGGAGAGAGAGAGAGAGAGGGAAAGGAGCGAGTCGAAGGGGTTTTTAGGGGTAGTTTTAATCCGACTCGAAAAGTCAAGTTCCTGCTGCGACAGGACGTGTTTTGACATTTAACCGAGGGTTTTTCGACGCCTCGAGCATCGCTAAATAGCGAAGAGGACATTCGCAGTCAAGAATAAGGGTGGAGCCCTTAAGCCGGATAAGGGTGGATTTTGCAAAATTGAATTCTATTTTGTACACCCAGCAAAAATGCGAGATCTCGTTTCTAATACGACAAATTTGTCGAGGCATTAACCGTGCACGAACAATCGAGATTTATCCTAATCCCAAAGTAACATTCACCCCCTGTAAACATTCCTCATCGACTGGTCGTGAATTCAACTTTTCTCTGATTCGCAAATAGCCTCCTTTTCACTGTTTCTTTGCCTTCAAAATTTCACTTGACCCCATTGAGCAAAGTTTGCTTGTCTTTGAGCTCATTGGGGAGTTTTAATCTTGCATCTAATCCATGAGTTTTGCACACAAACGCCGGATTTAATCCGTAATCCGCGACAACAAGGAATCAATCTCTGATGTCGGTAAAGTAGGATTCTGTCGAACGGCGAGTGGCGCGAAACTTTGAAAATCCATCTTGATGCTAAAAAATGTAATGTCGTTTGCGTTTTTTAAATTTTTTTTAAATATTAAGTCGATAATTGAAAATTGTTGATCAAGGGTTTTTCTCATGTAAAATCGACGTCCCAGCTGATGGTAATTTATCGGCCGTTAAAAAAAAGTAGCTGTTATGCAAGCATACCTGCGTATATTTTTTTTTAGCTGAAAAATGGTAGACAATGTTTGTAAAAATATATGTCAAAACTCATCTAAATCTTTCTAATGTCGATCAACAATTTGGTGATATTCAAATATTTAATTTCAATGTTCGTTAAAAAGTTTCAGAAGTTTGATTCGAAACTTTGGCCGTCATTTTAGAAATTGAATTGCCAATTGTGGAATAAACAATCACTGGTAATGTTTTATTTTTCTTAGAAACGAATTCTTTGAAGATTGGATTTTTCAATTATTTCAAAAAACATATTTTTTACACTATTCTGTGAATGATTGAAAATGTTTCTGTACTTATTTTTATTGTATTAAATTTTCAGAAGGTTACGGACAATCATGAAGATTTCATGAAAATATTCAATTATAATATTTTTTCAAATACTCATATTCGTTTCAATATCAAAACGTTTCGAAAAATATAATTTCTCCATCATAATGGTTTTGATAGTTTGAATTCGCACGCGGAATTAGCTTCATTTTGAAAAATAAATAATTCTGAATTATTGTAAATACCTCCATGAGAAAAAATATTTGCTGGATACATAAAAGATATGGGTCATTCCATGTCGAATCGACCAACAGTTGGAATCGACACCTTTCAATTTCGATGAAATTTGGTCAGAAGTTTTCTTTTATTATAAAACGAATTGCTTATAATATATCTTTCCAAAATTAATCAATATCAATGTACGATTTTTTGTCAAAGAAATCGCCAATTCTTTCAAAATAAAAAAAAAACTTTTTATCTACACTCTTTTTGAATGGAATATCTGTCGCAGAACGATAATTTTGCATCTTGATTGCAGGGAAATTGACCGAGACCGTGGCACGTTGACCAAGTAACCTGAAGAGAGGATAAGTGTGATATAGAAACGTGAATAAGAGAGTCAGGATGGTGCATCGTCATGGAGAGATGATGTCGCAAATAAAAGCACACGTAGACACGTACAAGAAGGAGAAAACGGAAAGAGTTGTAATCGCCAAGATGAAACGAGAAATACGACCTTGGCTCACGAATCCGGCTGTGTCATCCTGGAGCCGTTAACGCGAGCAAACTCAAGAGGATTCGAGCCTCGCGAACGTGCATTCAGTCGGATGCACGAATCGAATCAATCATTGTATACCCATACATGTGTATATATGTATATATAAGGGTAGATATCGATGGTTGCAGGTGTAAATCGAAAGGATCACTCTCTCCCTCTCTCTATCTCTCTCTCTTGGACTTTTTATCCTGTTGGGATAGTCCTGGATCGCGTTTACATCCAAGGTAAGAAGTGTGTCAGGTGACGAGACAGATTTTCTCGCTCGATTTACCTCTCGATCAATACGTATCAATTAGGGCAAGAAATTTTTTCAAAATATTGCGATTGCTCAAATTGATGGGAAAATAACGGACTTTCCTTTTACAGATGTGAAAAATGGTCAAAAAGGGACAATAAAAGGACCAATAAGACCAATAGGACAGAGACCAATGGACTAATATGACCAATAGAGAAGTAATATCCTTTTTTGTTAAAAAAAAAATTATTTTATTAAAATCGATTTTTCCAACTCACTTAAAGGGTGGAAAAGGGTCTGAGGTGCAAAAAAAAGCATACTTCCATACTTTTGTGATTTTTTTTCAGAATTCTTTATTTATTAATTTTTTTTTTTTTTTACATTGTTAAGCATTATTTTAAGAATATTCTGCTAAATTTTCATTAAAAAATATTGAAAAATAAGCCAATGGTAGAGAGATAACTCATGATTGCTTCATCTGAAATTAAAAAACCAAAAAGATTTCTTTAGTACATAATTTTATCTTGGATTTGAACGAAGGAATTAACAACATATTCATTTTTGAATTTTTGGTAGAGGTGCAATAAAAAAACTCTGCATCGTTCAATTTCGTTTTTTGGATGTTCCTTTCGTTCGTGCCAAATTTTCAAATTTTTTTAAAATATCAAGGATAAAAAAAATCGGCATGTCAGTGCAAACACTACTGCATGCAAAGCCTGGAAAAATTCAAATAGATTCGCCCAGAGAACTTTTCGAACAATTAAATTAAAATTTATCGTCAATTCTTTATTTTTTCTTGAAATATTTTTTCTTCAAACTTAAGTAATTATCACAGTTTTCGGGATCGAATTTCTTAGGCAGATGCATTCAATGATAAGATCAATTGGGATTGAATTTTAAAAGAAACGCTTCGGGAATTCGATTTTGCAACAAAGATGCTCAGGAATGCTCCAACTTTTGTAATTTTGCGACTGTCGATCTTAATTGTTATACACAAAAATACAAGAATAATTGGCATTAAAACTTGAAATAATCGCTGAAAGGATTTATTTTAAAATGAATTCCAAAATGTGGAAAAAATAATTTTGCAGCAATTTAGCCAACAAATTTTACACAAATATAATACAAGATTAGAACAGTTGATATTAAATTCAAAAATACTCATTTACGACGGTTACAGTTTATTAAATTTTGCGATTTTCGAAATATGATTTTATAAAATCATGCTAATTAGAAATTTGCACATAGTTTTCTGATCCAAGTCGTTCGTTCATTGGACTCTCTTATTGAAAAAGTCAAAATCGAATTTTTGGCTTTGACTTAAAAAGGACAAAAGAAACGCAAATTTTTTTTTTGCAATAATCATGCGGTACAGAAATTGTTTTTTTGTTAGTTATTTAAATCCAAATGCTTCAAATCACGTGGAAAATTTGTAAACTCGTATGACATCAATTTTCGATTTGATAATAATAATTTCCAGCAGTATGAAATACACACTTTTAATTCTCAAGAAGATTTCACAATTAAAATTAACATTTTTCAATTTTATAGAATCATTTCCTACGTTTCAAAATGATTTTTGAATGCACTCAAATTTTCAAAAGTCATTGAAATTCTGCTACAAACGTTCAATTGAATGAGACGCAAAATATTAAAAAATGAATCGAATAGTTAATTAGCAAATAAGTTTTGGAAACGAAAAAAATGAAAAAAAAATGTTTTTCACCGCCTGAGATAAGATGACTGATCAGAATGACTCATCATTCACTTCGTTTCGGATCAAAGGCCACAGACACGAATCCCGACAGTTTGTTTGTAGTTTATCCTTCCGTGTTGAATGACTGCGCGAAAAAGGGGCAATTTCGTGGCCCGGGCCAATCGAGAATACAGCTGTTGTTAAAGAAGAATAATAAAAAGGGAGAAAGAGAGAGAGAGAGAGAGAGAGAGAGAGAGAAAGCAATAAAATCTCTGCTCCTGAAGAGAGCCAATTACATTGCATTTCACTGTCATTTAGCGAATGATCGATTTACGTTAGTTAAGTGAAAATTTTGTACTCCCAACGATTATGTATCGATTAACAATACGATGATTCAAGCATTTACAACATCCCAATTTGAATGATCAATTAATCAACATCGAGGGAAGAAAATACTGCAGAAGCTCGAAAAAATAAGGGTTTTCAATAAATTTAAATCACTGTTTTCAATATCATAAGTAATTAATATCTTGATTGATTGATCAATATTTAATTAATTAATTTTTAATAGGACGAATGATTTGTACACCAGTAATTAATCGACTATTTAATTGGATATGAACTAACCTAAATCAAGCTAATTTTTTTAATACGCTGCAGAATTTTTAACAACATTTTAAATCCGAGTTTTGGCATTGTAGAAAGATAACCTGGTACACTGAGAACAAAGTTCAGTTAAAACAACTAAATCCATTTAGGTGACAAAAATTTAGTTGATTCAATATTAATTTGTTTGAACGCATGAATCTATAATTAATTCAACAAATGAATTTGGTTAACCATAAGATATGAGGTGAACGAAATTATTTGGTCAATTTCCAGATACAGTTTAGTCCAATTTACACGTTACTGAGTTGCTGTACAGAAATATTTCGTTGATTTCTAGTATATTTTAACTTGATAAATTTAGCTGTAACAAAAAAAAAATTAGTATTTTTAATCGCACAATTCATTTGGTACAAAGATATTTATTTGATTGAACTGAAACTTTGCCCATTTAAGCAACGATTTAACCGATTTAACTAAAACTTCCACTGTATCTTTGCTGAATTACCAAAATGATCTCCTTGAACGTCAGGAAACAAATATTTGGTTGAGTCAAACAAATTTTTGCATTTTCAACAACATTTTCTTCTCAGTGTATGAGAAAAAAAGTTTTATTCATTTTGAAATTATATTTTAATTTTGAAGATGCGAAAAGTCGACCAAAAAGACAAAAAAATTCGGTAATTATTGCGAAGAGGAACTCATCGGAAAGGCGCATCCCAAATTTTTGTCTCGATTATATTCTATTAGATAATGATAAAACAATAAGTATTAGCTCGGGGGAGGCCAACTTTTTTAAAAATTAATAATTTTTTTAAGGAAAAAAAAATTTAGCTACTAGAATAGATATCCCTGTTGCAGAGTTTCTATCGTTTTTTTGAGTTCGATAAGAAAAAAAAGAAATCATGAACTTAAAATTTTTTTTTTATCAAACCCAAAAAAAACGACAGAAACTAACAAGGATATCTATATTCTAGTAGCTAAATTCCGTTTTTCCTTAAAAAAATGATTACCCTTAAAAAAAAATTGTGTCTCCCCCGAGCTAATATTTTTTTCTGTATCATTATCTAATACAATATAATCAAAAAAAATTTGGCATGCGCCTTTCCGATGAATCGCACTTCGCAATAATTACCAAAAATTCTTTTAAGCTGAATAATTTTTGTAATTGTACAAAATAAAAAATTCGGCATCGCAGAAAGATAATCTGGTATATATAATTAGTGGAAATTTTCAAAAAGGTGAAATTTCAAAAAGGAAAGATCTGAAAAAGCTGAAATGTCTTACAAAAGCTCTTTTCCAAAAATTAATTTAATTTATTCATTAAATTAATTAATTTTTTAATTCAAATACATTGTAACTTTAATCTTTCTTATTTATTTTTTTAGATATCTCTGGGAGTGGAAAAACGACTTGAAAAACCCTGTTGCATCCACTGGGCCAACCGAAATTCGCGATAATGTTTCAGCGTGTAGAAAAAAAATCACTTCAGCGAAGAAAGGAGCAAAAAAAATGAGAAGAAAACGTCGAGCATTTTTTATCGCAAGAAGAAGGCCCAGTTAATGCTCTACATCTACCCTGTAGATCCGAATTTGTTTGAAAAGAGGCGACAAATTCGGTTCTAGAGAGGTTTGTGTGGTGCATACAGTGCAACGATGGTCTGAAACAACGAAATAAACAAAAGAAAAAATGCCCAATCGATCAAACTTAAGTCGATATTTATCCGATTGCAGATTCGAATAATTCGATTGAAGCAAAAAAAACTGGCCTTTATCGATGAGATAATTGAAGAAAAAAAAAATTTCCACGAATTCGAATTTTCAGGAATGAGTTAATCAGCGAAAATTAAGGGTATGACATAATCGATGGAGGGAAGGAAAAAAAATGAAGATCATCAATTTTCTCGAAGTCTCGATGATGTTGTCATTGACGAATGTCATCATCACTGCCGAGTCACCATTAAGCGTTCCATACAATATTATAATGATGATTCTTACATGTATCCAATGTAAAGAAATTGTGATAAATCTCTTTGTACAGGTTCTCTCAAAAATTGCATTACGAATATTTACAAAAAAAGAAACTTTCGTTTTCTTGCAAAATGATTGATTAATTTTTAATAAAAAATAACTCTCAACACCTATTCCCCATCAAAATAGATGTAAATGCGATTCAGAAACGCGGAAATAACTTTAATCAACTTTTAAAAATGCTAATGTAAAAATAAAAAATAAAAAATCGAAAGAATTCGTATTTTGGATTATTTCAATTTGATTAATTAACTTGAATTATGCAGATTAATATAAAATTGACAGAGAATAAAATTGTGATCCGTTTTATAAATTTATAGATTCAATTGACAATTTCGAGCTTCTCTTAATTTTTTTTTTGCAAGTTAAGAATTTTTTCCGCATTTCACAAGAACATTCTCACAGGAAATGCCAGAAGAATAATTATTGAATGAGCATAATTTTTATTAACCAAAATGGAGTTTTTAATTAACACAAAACAATTAAAGTATTCGGAAATGAAAGCTTCAAAAATATTTTGCATACATCCTTGTTACCTCATTAAAAAAGTTTTGATATAATGAAACAAGTCAAATTTTTCATTCTAGCATTTTCAAAATGAAATACGGAATAATCACGCTGAAAAAAACTCCGGATGTATGTTTGGATTTGCTGTAAGAAAGTAGCTAAAAAGTTGCACTTCTGACCTTGAGATGATACTAAATTAAAAAAAAAATTCTGGGGCTGTTAGCATTTGTAATTTTGCAATAATCAAGCTCAAATTTGTTATTCCAATTTTTACATGCTTCAATGGTTGGATTTGGTTAAATTTCAAAATATTCAAATGATGCTGTAAGCGGCCATTTTGAATTTCATATTTTTGTGGCTATTTGCTTGAAGCTCTTGACAAACTCATTCTAGAATGACTTTGTCAAACTCGACGATTCGTAACGAATGTCTTAAGGATTTTAGATTTCGCAAGATATTTGAAAATTCAAAAAATCCTTATTTAAACCATTTACAATTTCGCATCCATCCACCTAAATTTTTTTTCGCAATTGTACGAAATGCGAAGGAAAGTTGATATTGAATTTAGAAGAAGCTACTTAAAGTGTTCTTATTTTATAAAATTATTAAATTTAGAAAATTGAAAAATTGTGCAAATTCGAAATTTTTGGTCTCATATTTCTTTCCATCATGCGACCAGTTAACTTTTGACAAAAATTTATAAATATTCTTGAGTATCGCGGAGATTTGGTGAACGATAGGATGGAAATTGAGTCATTCGCATCCTAGAATTTTCAGAACAGTGATTTTTTCAAAAAATATGAATTTTTGAGTTTTAATAAAACAAAAAATTTTTTACCTTCAAGCTAAGTGAAATTGAGCAATTATGTAATTTTGTTGTTTTGAGCAGTTGAAAATTACATGATTGCCCAACTTTACTTAACTTAGAGGTAAAACCGAAAAATTTTCTCCAAAATTCAAAAATCCATATTTTTGAAAAACAAAAACACCATTCTCAAAATTTCAGGATCTTTTGAGATCAGTACAAGGTGTTAGATTTAAAAAATTGAACCATAAATTTAATGTTGATCGTGGATTTTTTTCGAAGTCACGAGAATACTCTTTAAGACGAACCCAAAACGATTTTTTCGTAACTATAATAGTTATCGAGGTATTTAAAAAATATACATGAAGAATTGAAAAAATGGTGAAATTTTGAATTCTGCATAACTTTTGAACCAAAATTTTTTAATTTTTTTCCTTTGATAGAACTTTGTTTTGTGATAAAAGGAAAACACAGATTTCCTTCGTCATTTTTTTCTCAGTGCTGCCTTTTCAATGGATTACGGTCGATAATTTAATGAATGACTAAATCATTTGTGTGGCAAGTTACTTTTGAAAACTGCGCTACAATCTTGATTATCTATCGATTTTCCTACAGCCATATCTTTATAAAATCTCAACACAGTCTGAACTGTCCCAGCGTTGCGCAACTCTTGAGCTGCGCTTCGCTAATGAAGTGCATACCCGTGGAGTGTAATTACCGACAGGCAAAACGTCACAGATGTATAGAAAATATGTATCCACACGCGTTCGTGAGTCTGTTAACTTTTCACGTGATCTATACACAAACGTTCGAACCAACTAATGGCGTACAACGAGAGTTTCGCAACTCGACGAGCGTCTATTTTATACCGAAGAAATCCCGCGAAAAAGGTCACGACTCATTATAAAATCTTTCGCCGTTTGATCTGAGGGAATGCGAGAAATAATTTTTTTTTTTTCATTCATCAATGGTCCGTAATGCATATCCTTTTTTTCGCTGATTACACTGACAAAAATTATAGTACTCAATAAAAGGCAATTTTCAAATCACATTTTTTCATTTGCATTTAGTATCAGTGGGATTGCATTTTTTTCCCTTGAATGTAAGATTTTTTAGGTTTTGGTAATCATTTTTAGAGGGACGATAGTTCCCTTTCTTATTACTACAAATTCTAGTATTTTCCCCTTCTTCAATTTATGTTAATTTATTCACGCATTTTTCAAATAAAATTTGTTCTTATTTTTTTGATGTACTAAAAGATCTATCGCGATTAAATATATACATTGAAACTTTTTTATAGTAACATTTTCAAAGGCTAGAAATTTTGGAATAATTAGGATTCTTAATCGATAAATGTTCAAGCTTTTGTTTTGAAAGTTTTCGTGTCTAACAATTATCCAAAACTCATTTTTGACTCGCAATGTGCATTTAAATGTATAATAATAATATATTTAATATATTTAATATATATTGCAAATCAAAAACCATTTAATTAAATGGTATTGCAGTGAATATAGACATGTTAAAATATTTTCGGAAAACACTGCTTGCGATTATTTTTGCGATATCTCTTTCAATTATGAATTCCTGTACTCACGATTTTTGAAATTCATAGCCTATGATGTATTTTTCGGAAAAGTGCCAAAGCATTGATTTCGAATGTAGATAATGTATTTAAAAAATCATAAAATAAAACAACTGAGCAAAATGATTAAGGAAGTGATTACAGAGTTTAAGGGGGAACGCCACTGTGACGAGTCAAAAAAATCGATTTTTTTTCCATTTTCTTAAAGTATATATATTCAAAAATATGTAAATAAATTTTCAAGTCAAAATCTCAAAAACTGACTCAAATATACAGTATATTATATACCCAAAGGAAGAGCAGGTAAATATATATATATATTTAAAAATATGTAAACAAATTTTTAACGAAAAATCTTTAAAATTGACTGAGATAGTTTAATGTAAGTATGAATATTTAAGATATAACTACATTTCGAGTAAACGAATATGCAATGAAAACTTTAAAGGCTTATATCTCAAAACGACTTTTTTGAAGACGATGGCATCGATTGCTAAAAGATCAATGAACCGATTTGAAATTTTTTTTTTAAATTTTTGAAATCACATTGGCTGGGACATTGATCACACCTTCTGAAAATTAAAAAAACGGCCAAAAAAAGAAAAAAATCGAATCAGCGCCATTTCGGGAAAAAATTATTTGAAAGAAATGGCTGGGCTTAATGATAGCCAATGTTGTGTAGATTTAAAAAAAAATTGGGTTTTCGATTTCGGATGATTTTTTATTGCTGTATCGCTGCCACGAAGAGGAGTAATCTTTTTTTATGTCATTACGTTCATGGTAATAACTTTGTCAATTGTTAATATTTTCCAATAAAAATTTGTATGAATATAGTTGAATATATACTTAATAAGTTGCTTCTCGTCTGATCCTCAAATAATCATTCGTACTTACAAAAAAAATTCCCGAAAAATCGGCTATTTTTTTGCCTCGTCACAGTGGCGTTGCCTGTTAATTTTGTTTTTGTTTAATACATTTTTCACCTTTCGTAAGATAAAGTCATCGTTTTGGCACTGTAAAAAGAATAATGGGCCCAGAAAATCTATTGTTGTAAACGATGCTGGTGAAATAATTAAAAAATAATTTTTGAAACCATCAATTTAAACCTGCCAGTCCGGGATATTCGGCATTTTGTGGCAAAACTAAAATTCGATTAGATACGCATATTTTATAAATTTTCATGGGAGTTGCTCGTCGAGCATCGGTGGAATCGGTCATATTATATGAGTTCGGATCGAGGATATGGGATATGTGGAGTATAAAGGAAAATAGAAGAATCGTTCAGCGAGAAAGAGAGAAAATGAGGAGACGTCGTGGCAAGATATCCCCGGGACTCAAGTTCTAAATCCACATCCGAGTGTGTGAGAAAACATAGGGAAGATTAATGATTTACGTGACAAGGGAAGAGAGGGTGCTATGCTGCACGTTGCTCTAGAGTGACGGTTGTGTGCGGGTTTTCCGGCGATTCCAAAGAGAAAATGAGAGAGAGAAAGAAAGAGCTAGAGACAGAGTGAGAAAGAGAGAGAGAGAGAGAGAGAGAGAGAGAGAGAGAGAGAGAGAGAGAGAGAGAGAGCAAAAATAAGTTGGTAGCGCAAAATTCGTGGACAGAAACGCAGAGAACATGCGGAAATACATTCTCGGGGATGAAAAAAGAAATTTCGTTCCAAAATTGAAAAATTGAAAAATCAAAAATATTCCGCAATAACAAATTTGGATGTATCGATTTTTTTCAAAATTTCAGTGCTCAGCTATTTTTTTGTAACTTATTTACAACTAACTAAAAATTAAAAATATGTATATTTTATGTATCTACCATGTAACTTGATATACAAAATATCTGATTTTCCAAGCATGATATATTTCAGTTATATCAGAATCAGACATTATCGACGATAAAACCTGAGATAATTTTCGAGAAATATTTTCTTGAAATTATCTCAGATTCATTTTTTAGTATACAGATTTATATATTTCATACTTTTCATGTCCTGAAAGATATATTTTGAATATATAAAATTTTATATTTCGTGTATATAATTGTCTAAATAGTGTCTACATTCCACATACATTTGTGAAATACATATCTGGCTTCAAAATGTAGGTTTTTACATAATATTTATTATATACTTGTAATATATCGAAAAGTATATTCTTACCTATACTTTATTTGCATGGGGGATTTCAAGATATATTTCTGATATACATGCGACGAAAAGATTCATAACGCTGATATATCTTTTGATATATTACAGACAGGGTTGCAAATAATGCATTACATTTTTTAATGCATTTGCATTTTCATTAACCATTAACATTTAATGGTTAATGAAAATGCCATTGCATTAAAAAAAGTAATGCATTATTTGCAAACCTGCCCATTACAATGCAGTGTGTAATAGAAAAAATGTCCATTGCCCATTGCAACCCTGCCCATTACAATGTAGTTTGTAATAGAAAAAATGTCCATTACCCATTGCAATGTAATGTGTAATGGACAAAACTTTGATTGCAATTTTGGGAATGGAAAAATATAGATGAATGAATTATTGCAATTTTGCATTACATTTTATTGACTTCTAGAAGCATCTATATTATAAATGCTTTTTAGAATTTAAGGTACCTGAAAATCTAAGTCCTCAATCAATAAAATGTAATGCAAAATTGCAATAATTTATTCATATATATTTTTCCATTCTCAAAAGTTTTCCCAAGTTTTGTCCATTACACATTACATTGCAATGGGTAATGGAAATTTTTTCTATTACACACTACATTGTAATGGGCAGGCGGGTTGCAAATAATGCGTTACCTACTTTTTTTTAATGAATTTGCATTTTCGTTAACCATTGACAATTAAAATTTAATGGTTAAGGAAAATAATTTAATGGTTAATAAAAAGAAGTAATGGTTAATGCATTACTTTTTCATTAAAAATTTCGCCAGCCTGATTACAGGTTAGATAAAGGCCTAAGATAAGGCCCGTGGAAATAAAAGGGTCGAATCGCGAAATGTATAAAAAAAAAGGGGGGTTAACAATCTAACGGGCGGCTCTGGGCAAACATTTCGCCGATCAGGTGACCCAAAAGCCCCATATATTCGTAATAAAAGACTCTCGTGGAGTGACTGATGACACCTCCTCGATCAAAAATGTCAACGAGGAACTCGTCTCTGCTCTCCCGTGCCTGAGAGTATCATCGAGCTATTATAATCATACGAATTGTAAGCCGCACTTTGCCCGGTATTTCAGTGTATGCGCAGTCACGTTCAAATGAAAATGATGCTAACTTTCCTGGGGATAAAAATTTTTTAAGAATGAAGAAACAAATATACTGGAGGGATTAATTCAGACTGCAATTTTTCAAATTCAAGTTGGGCCTACATTTCCTTTTTGTATTTCAATCGCTGTAAATCGCTCCCAGGGTTAAATTGTTCTATTTTTTTAAGGGATGAAGAATCCTTATGTGGAGCCTCGGAACACGTTGCAATTTTTCATAGAAGTGAAAGAAGGATTGTAAAATGTTTGAACTGTTTTTTACATTGCCAACAATTATTACCCATATCAAATATTAATAATTGATATTGTAATTAGATTTCAAAGGGGGTTGTCCAAATTTTTAGGGATAAATTAGACCACGAGGTCGCGCCATAATTTTTTTAATGCCAAAATAAATGAAGTGGTGAGGAATAAAAATAAATTTTTTTGGACGTTTCAAAGGAGAAAGTAATGTAAATCGAGATGAATCTGGATTTGAAAATTTTGCACCCCTAAAATCTCAAGTTTTCACGCAATTTTTCGTCAAATATTTTTGCAATTTCATCTCGATTCTGATGGGCGAGGGCTCATTTGTTTATTTAAATATATTTCATGAATTCACGAAAGTTATTGGTTTCCTTCAAATGTTACATAAAAATAAATATATCATTAACTTTGTAGCTCTGTTTTTTCTCATAAAAAATAAATAATTTCTAAACTATGAATTTTCTCACCAATTTTTCTTGGTTAATAAGTGGAGTATTTATCCAGAAATCCTTCCTCTCTTCCTTCTATCCTTCTATCCTTCTATCCTTCTATCCTTCTATCCTTCTATCCTTCATTTCTCTTTTTCAAAAAAAAATCAATTTTTTTTTAGCCCGGTACGTTTTTTGAAACATGGTTTTTGGGGCTTTTTTGGCGTTAAAATTTTGACGCACGACCTATGAAAATTTGACTAAACTGTTTTTCGAATGAAAAACACGTGGAAAGAAGTATTAGCTTCAATTCCGTTTTTTGAAAAGTTTCGTACGATTTTTTTTCGCAAAATATTCAGATTTTCGCAAAAAATGATCATATTTATAAAATGAAGCGTAACTCTAAAACTATCGGATGTTTGTGACATCACTAAGAAGGTCAAAAGTTGCATACACTTATTCTGGATTCTATGAAATTTTTACATAATTTTTTTTCAACATTTTTTTTTTCAAAAATTTTTCCTGTTAACGAGATATTTTTTTATCTTAAGCAATCGGGTCTCTCACCTCATCTACACGGATTTTCAGATAAAAAAGCCATGCAGATAAGGTTTTTCGATGAAAAGGCCGTGCCGATGAGGTAAGAGACCCGATTGTTTAAGATAAAAAAATATCTCGGTGACAGGAAAAAATCTTGAAAAAAAAATTTTAAAAAAAATTCTGAAAAAATTTCATTAAATCTAGAATAATTTTATGCAACTTTTTACCCTCTTAGTGATTTCACAAAAACCCAGTAGTTTTAGAGTTACGCTACATTTTATAAATATGGTCGTTTTTTGCGAAAAATTGAATATTCTTGCGAAAAAATTCATACGAACCTTTTTAAAACACGCAATTAAAGCTTATACTCCCCTCCACAAGTTTTTCATGTGAAAAACAGTTGAAACAAATTTTCATGATTCATGCGCCAAAATTTCAACGCCAAAAGAAAGCCGAAAAATGACGATGTTTCAAAGAGCGTACCGAGTTAAAAAAAAATCGAAAAAATTCTTTGGACAAAGTCAAATGAAACTGAATTAAAATATCTTCATTCTTAAAGGGCAGTGAAACTTTTTGTGTGGCGCAGAATCTGGGCGAGTTCTTCCAAACTTTTGGACAACAGTGTATTTAACAAATTTATGGAAGTTTATTTGCTTCTCTAAAATTCTAAATAAAAATAAATCGATCATTAATTTTGTAGCTCTGTTTTTTTGTCACAAACAAATTACTAGTTTCTAAACTGCAAATCTTATCATGAATGTTTCTTGGCAAATAAATGCAGTATCTATCGAGAAATAAAATGGGCGCGTATCTTTTCAGATCTAATAAAAATTACAAATGTTTCTCAACAAAATACTTTCGAAGAGTAAAATGAAACCCGTATGGTATCGTTTTTTTTTTTTTTTTTTTTTTAAGTGGAGACGCGAATGGGAAACGAGAGGTCGGCATAGATCTGACGCTAGTGACGCGGGGCCGACGCCATCGTATGTGTCCGTTGTACATATAATATTAATGATGACTTGGTGCTTCGACCGGGAATCGTCTTTCCTCCAATTCTCCACATCCCTCTCCGCTTCTCATATATGGGGCATTCCACGTCAAATTACGCGGTCATCTGCCTGAGCCCCTCAGATTTTGATATCCAATAAATTGTGGGTTTCGTTTGGCCCAAAATATGACCTCAAATTTTTAGAAATTTTTATTTCATTTTTTAGGGTTTGCCCGAGCAAAAAAAATTATTAAATTGAGGAAAAACATTAAGAGGGACCTTTTTTAAATTAATGATATTTTTTCACAGAAACTATGGCCCAAAACATATATTTTCGTCATAGTTCGATAATGAGCCAAAAATAATTACTTTTTTTTTGTTCTTCAATTTTCATTTTTATAATTTCTTATTTTGATTGTTTCTTGTAGTGAGAATAACAATAACAAAAATATTTTCCCAGTGAAACTTGATTTTTTTTACTTGGTTGAAGCGTGAAACGACAACATTTTTCGGAAATTTATTAGCCTCGACGATATGAAATAAAATGGATGATTCAAACACAATTTAAAAATTTAAAACCGAAAAAAATAGTTATTACTTTTGGCCCATTATCGAACTGCGACGAAAATATTAATTTTGGGCCCTAGTCTCTGTTCAAAAAATTTCATTGATTTGAAAAAAAGCCCCTCTTTATGTTGTCCCTCAATTCAATGATTTTTTAGCTCGGGTAATCCCTAAAAAATAAACTAAAAATTTCTAAAAATTTGAGATCATATTTTGGGTCAAACGAAATCCACAATCCATTGGACATCAAATTCCAAAGGGGTTAGGACGATGACCGTGTGATTTCACGTGGAATGCCCCATATAATGCCGCCGTCGTATTTGCCGCAGCGAGGATCCAGCATCTCTCGGCTCCTGCAACTCTGCGATTGAGTTCGAATGCAATTTTATATTTTGTCCAGACAACCAATTCTCGACTCATCTCACCTGAAAGATTCTGACAGCCGAAACTTCATGAAGAGACGAATTTGTTGAATAACTTATGTTTTGCGATTTATTTGCTGGACTCCGATAAAATAGGTTCTAGAATTCTTTGACCATTTTATCACATACTTCAACAATGAAAAACATTTTTGTTAGTATAAAAAAGCTGATTTTTCAAATAGAAAATATTCTGGAATGAGGAACTATAGTGTGAAACAACAAAATATTAATTTTTTGATCTAAGAGGTCAAAAATTCAATTCAACAGCTTTTCTAACAATCGAGTTGTACATTATTATTTATTAACATCGTGCCTCTTACTTCAAAGTCTGACGAATTAATCGATTAATGATAATTATCAGTCTTCAGGCAAAGGGAAAGGCATCCAAAGCAAGCAAAGGAAAAATTCTCTAAGTATCATTATAAGTTTATATTTATGTTCAAACTTTAATGCGAACCTCAAATCGACCTTAAGTTCAATCTTAAATTGGGTTTGAGGTTTGACCTTGAGATCCATCTTGAGCATGAACTTAAGTTCGATCAAACTTCTTTCATCGCCTCCCTCAACCGTGTTATTTTAAATTAATTGTGAAAATAATTAAGTACGATCAAACTTAAGTTTAAGCTCAAGATGGATCTTAAGTTCGAACTTTAAACCAAATTTAAATTTGAACTTAAGATCGATCTGAAGTTCGCACTGAAGTTTGAACTTAAGTATAAACTTATAATGGCACTTTAGTTCAACTTACGATTTTATCTTAAATCGGAACTTAAGTTCGATCTTAAGTTCCAACTTGAGTTCCATGGAAAGTTCGATCCTAGGGTAGGACTTATGACTTGAAACTCGGGCCTTACGGGTATAACAGACGTTGGAGTCGTTCTTCTTATTCCCTGCATGCGAATGGCATCATCGATTGTTCGGTATCTTGACTTGTTACACAGATCTGTCCTCCTGGTTTATGAATGACATTTTTTTCTCTTCTAACCACTCCCCACAACCCCTCCCACCCTACAAGGTCACGAGGGTTCACTGCGCACACGTTTTTACCGTATTTTGCTGCTCGTCCAAAGTAGTCCCAAAAATCAACAAAGTAACCCCCAAAGTCAAAGTAGCCCCGTTTTACGGTAGTTATTTAACTAATACTTTTACGATCCTAATAAGTATTTGAACGTTGAATCTTTTAGTTTTTAATATTTTTTTAAACTCCTTAATATTTTTATAAACCCCACTCCCCTTATTGAGGTAAGTACAGAGTTATACAGATGTGGAGAAGACATTTTCGACTTTGGCGCCTCGTATAAATTATTCAAAGAATGAAAATAAAGAATAAATTTTCATTTTGTACTTTCGAAGGATGAAACAATGTTGTAATAACAGTTTTATAGTCTTATCTGACAAAGGAGCTGAGAAAAAAAATCGTAAAAACTTGTTTTTTTTTTGGTCTTTGAAAGTAGACCTTAAGAGGAGGCTAAATACCGACATTAGCACCTCGAAAATGGATTCCAAACTTGCTCTGGCACGAATGGATGGAAATCAATAAAATTTTGACAGTACCATTAGAATTATGGCACAAATGGAGCCTAACTAAAAAAAATTCGAAAAACAAAGGACAAAATTACAGAGCCGATTACCAATTCATCATTTATTTATAAATTTCATTGATATTTATCCACCGCTATCGCAGAAAGTTTGAACCCGAGCAGAAATTTGATCCGGCTAGCCTAATAACGGAAAAGGACCTGATCAGGCATCGGTAAGGATAGCCTGATCAGGATAGCCTGATCACGCAGATCCCAGCCGGATCATATTTTGGTATGACATCGATTGCCAGGCTAGCCTTACATTATCCATGTCAGGGACAGATCAGGTGGTGCTAAGGACCAGCAAAAAAACCCTAGCGGAAATTTGATCCGGCTAGCCTATAATAACGTATAAGGACCGGATCAGGCATCGGTAAGGATAGCCTGATCACGCACAGATCCCAGACGGATCATATTTCGGTATGATATAGGTCAGGCTAGCCTTACATTATCCATGTTAGGGACAGATCAGGTGGTGCTAAGGACCAGCAAAAAAAACTTCGGTCCGAATAATGTGGCTAGCCTGATATTTCCCTGATCCGGGACGGAGCAGGAGTGTTAGTTCCGAAACTCGCGCGAGATGTCGCAGTACGGCGGACGCTCGCTCCCATACGGATGATGTGAATAGTATGCTTATATATGCGACCGCGAGCATGAAAATTTACTTCCCTACCGCGAGGAATAAAATCTCGCGAGAAGCCCTATTGCGAAAAGTCCTTTGCTGAGTTCTTCGTACTGTACCTATACTCTAAACACATAAAATTCTTGTGGAATAAAATAAATAAACGATAAGGCGCCTGATGAGGCTAGAAACCGTCCGCGATCAGGACCGGATAAGGCGCCTGATCAGGCAGGAACCGTGCTCGATCAGGACCAGATAAGGCGGCTGATCAGGCTAGGAACCGTGCGCGATCAGGACCGGCTGAGGAGCCTGATCCCAGCCTGTCCGGTAATAGCGTTATTCTCCTGACATGTAGCCTGATATATAGTCTCATCAAAACCTGATATGTAGCCTGATCAGGGCCGGATGTTGTTGTAAGGCCAGCCTGAGATGGTCCTGATCCCAGCCGTAATCAAATTTCCGCTCGGGAACACCGATTTTAAGTCGATAATAAAGGGCTTCTAAAATAATGTCGGTATTTAGCCTCCTCTTAACAGTAAAAAAGAGAGTGATCTCTTTATTGTGCCGTCAAAATGGTGATTCCATTGTCCTGACAGATCTCACGCACAGTGGTGCACTAAAATCAATTTACGATAAATCGCTCGATCTCTGTGCCTTCGATATAAAGTTCTCACAATACTCTCAGGATGATATGATGTGATGAAAAAATGCGAAAAAAGTTGCCATTGGAGGAGACTAAAATTACAAGCTTCGGTTGAACGTATAAAACGTATCGAGTCCGGTATCACGTTCATTGATCAGGATACTACCTGAAAACCATCAGGCTAGGCTAAATAAAAGCGAGAGAGAGAGAGAGAGAGAGAGAGAGAGAGATTTATATATATAAAGAGACGAGACGTTGAAGGATACAACGGCTAGAGAAAAGCAATTAATATTCCTGAGACGAGAAACGTCTCGGGGTCGAAGGATCCCCGACAAAATGGTAGAGAATCGAATTGCGAGCACGACGAAAGACGAAGACGAACGAAAGGAACAGATATAATACACATCGAAGAGACGAAGTTGGTAGGACGATGGAGAAGAGGAATATGAGGGAGAAACAAGAGGAGGGGATGTGGAAAGAAGAGAAAAGAAAAGATGAAGAAGAAGAGGACCGAGAGGAGGTAACTCGCGTTGCCCCGCGGTGATCTGACCACCTGCTGCCTCTTTGATACCGCCGCTGGAATCCCATTTGGCCGTGTAATCCGACCGATATATTCAGCAAGGATCGTTGCATCCAGTAAAAGCAAGGAAAATACCCAAAGACGGCAAATACATTTCATGATTCCCGTGTGTTTATCGATTTGTCACGAGTTCCGAAGGATCGTGCATAAACGATAGTGTTTATGAAATGAGGGTCCTTTTTTTTTTTAAATTAGCTATTGACGTGAATTGTGGACGATTTGGAATGAAGATTGAGTAATTTCACCGAAATGAGAACAGGCGTGGATTTTAACCCTTCGTTTGTAAACCTGGGTCATTTTTGTCCTATCCAAAGCTGTTTCCGCCGATTACTTCCGTAGAGGTGGGGACCACTACACCCACCTAAAAAAACTTACATACGAGAGGGACTTGACCCCCAAAATTTAAGGCCTTAATTGCTCTTGAACTGTCACGAAGAGTGGACAAAATTTGGGTTGGACATAAATGACCCACGTTTACAGGCGGCATTTTTCGAAAATCACAGGTAAGCACAAATGTTTTATTTTTTTATTTTAACGTGTTTTCTTGGCGTAATGAAGCTACAGGATTGAAATTTTTTTTTCGGAATTTTAAGTGTCAGTACAAAATGGAACACCGTCAGCTGAGCGGGTAGTACGTGTACGGGAACAATAATTTCATTTAAGGACGTATGATTTTGTT
This sequence comes from Alloplasta piceator, assembly GCA_946863875.1. Classification (NCBI taxonomy): domain Eukaryota; kingdom Metazoa; phylum Arthropoda; class Insecta; order Hymenoptera; family Ichneumonidae; genus Alloplasta; species Alloplasta piceator. The sequence goes on along the minus strand of OX333077.1, from coordinate 14,980,778 downwards.
TATAACGGTAGAATTAACGATTATAAGTTGAAAATAATACCGTTTATAAGAAAAAAAAAATTCTATAATAAAATGCGTTTATATCAATACACGATTTATTGCCCATTTTACCCACCGAACTTGAGCAAATCCTATATTTTTTTCCTCAAACGTGCATGATTCAGCTTCAATTTGGCGTAAAATACATTAAAATATCTCAATTTTTCGAAAAATTATGATTTTTTTAAGCAAACTACTGATTCTTTATGGAGTTGCTCCATTTTGTTAATAAAAATATATGTAAAAATATAACTTTTTACAAATTTTATAGTTGGTATATCAAATTGAAGGTCTCGAACGGTAGGTCAAATTTTATTAAATTTTTCTGTGTTCATTAACCCCACAAAAAAACGACCGGACGCGAACGACCCAGGTTTACAGACGGCGGGTGCCAAAAAACCATTTGCAGACGAAGGGTTATGTATGTTTTCTATATTATGTATCACACTTATATCATATCTCCATGCAGATCTATTCTTGATATATGTATGTCCTATATTTAAAATATACATATAAAGAATATATGAGGCATTCCACGTCAAGTCAGCCACCCCATTTTTTGAAATCGCCAAAAATCGCATACAAATTTTTAGAAAGTAGTTCTAACTATCAAGAAAATGTTGTGATGTTTTTCACATTTTTAAAATACATTTTTTAGCCGGAAAAAAATACAAAAAATTCGTTTGTCCCATTTTGTAACTCGAAAATTATTCATCGTACGAAAACAAAAGTACAACATAAAATTTAGGATTTTTAAGATGCTTTTCACTGAAATTTTTTACAAACTCTTCCGAAAGCTCTATATACGATTTTCGGAGCAAATAATGTTTTGATATTTTTTTTCTCAGAATCGAAATCTTCGATTCGTCTGTAGTTTTAACAGTTTTTTACTTGATATATTTACAGACTATAACAAAATTGGCTCAGTGAAGAATCCATAATTTCAAATGCATTTTTATTGATACAATCTATCATTCAATCAACAAAAATCAACAAAAATGCGGGCTTTAGAAAATATCTATAGATAGTCTCAACTCTGTTAATGCACAGAGAAATTTGTGTATTCATTTGGGATGAAAAACGCATGGGAAAAAATGGATTCTCCCCTGAGCCAATTTTTGTATAGTCTGTAAATATATCAAGTAAAAAATTGTTAAAACTACAGACAAATCGAAGATGTCAATTCTGAGAAAAAAAATATGAAAACATTATTTGCTCCGAAAATGGCATATAGAGCTTTTGGAAGAGTTCGTAAAAAATTTCAGTGAGAAGTACGTTGAAAATCCTAAATTTCACGTTGTACTTTTTTTTCGTACAATGAAACATTTTCGAGTTACGAAATGGAACAAGAAATTTTTGTGTATTTTTTTCCGGCTAAAATATGTAATATAAAAATCTGAAAAAAATCACGAATTTTCTTGACAGTTAGAACTACTTTATAAAAATTTTGTATGCGATTTTTTGTGATTTCAAAAAATGAGGTGGCCAACTCAACGTGGAATGCCTCAAATATCAGTTATCAAGAGGCTATTTTTAATTTTTTCAACATCAAACATTCATTTTTTCCACCTGAATGATATAGTAATAAATGCTTCAACCCTATTTTGTATCTGCCCATTTTTGTTGTGAAAAAAAAATTCATTAGAAAATCTTAAAAAATTGCAGCCAAAGATGGTATTGTGCCTTAAATAGTTACTGCACTATGTAATGTATTACTACCAAATTCCGTGATCGTGAACTATTTTTCTTTGCTCGTCACACATAATCGCGAGAGAATGAGCGGAAATTACCGACTTAATGAATATGAAGATTGCACGCATTAGCGTTTCTCACGCGCATTGCACATGTGCGCCAAAGTCCTGCAAAAATAGTGCGTCCTCTCAAGCGCAGGAAGAGCCTTGGCTGCGCTACGCTAATTATACCCATGATTAAAATGATTTAACAAATTGGCGCGTGATTATAAATCGGTGGCAAACAGTGCGAGAGCTCAACGTTGATTATACCGATGATTTATAAGCTCTGGATAATAATAACACCGGATTTTATCGTTAAAATGTAAATTTTTGCCTTCGTTTCACTGCAAATTTGAATAATCATTGTTTTCCATTCTCGATTACTTTGTAACGCGCGTTTGTTTGATTCGTCGCAGTTCAGAATCAATTCTTGGGGTATATTATATTGGGGTTTGAACGGGGGTAATATGGGTCACTAAGAAAAATACGTTTTTCGATGATTCCAGCATTACAAATCGATTTGGCCACTTCCAAAATCATAATTGAGTGTTTAAGGAAGTTCGTGGGATAAGAGCCAAGGTCGAAAAATAGGTGCAAATAATTTTTTTCATTCGTATAAAAATTTGAATGGATTTCGTAAATTTTTAGATGAAGAAAAATGTGGAAAAATCCTTAAATTTTTTTTTCACGAAGATTTATCCTTCCATCAGTTGTTGGACGATTTGTAACGTGGATCCTAAAAACGACTTGAGAGAATATTATCCGTCACAATGATAAATATCTTTGATTTAGATCGCTGGAGATATTCAGATTCATCTGACTTTGGCAGCTTTTTGTCACTGCTCCATTTTGCCCCGGTCTTCTCTATGGACAAGACTGAGAGGAAGAAAGACAAGCCACGAATGAACGATTAATCAAGGGAACAAATTGATTCGATAGCTGTGGTTCGTTCGAGTTAGAAAAAAAGGAGCGTCCACGTCCCTTCGTCTTTGTGTGTGTGTGAAAGTGTGGCCATTTTAGATGCTCGAAGATGAAATAAAAAGTGGCTGATTGACCCTGGCCTTTTAATTTCTATTACAACGATAATTATTATCAATCGACAATTTATCAATCTCCATTTTGTACTATCATCTCATTATCATAATTTGTACAAAATTAATCGATGTCATTATTTTTTCCTGTTTCTTATGTCAAGTTTGGCTTGAGATTGAAATAAAAAATATTTGACGCAGCACAAGTCGATTGAAATTATCTGATTTCAGCAGTAGGATCTTTTAAGATCAGTACAAGGTATTGTATAAAAAGAATTGGACAAAAATTTAATGTTGATCGTGGATTTGCACGATTCTAAAAAATTCAGAATTCTCCAAATTCATCATATTGCAAATTTTTTTTTCGGAATATTTTTTTTTCCGTAGCCACAAGTATACTCTTCAAGATGAACTCGAAACGATTTTTTGTGACTATAATAGTTTTCGAGATATTGAAAAAATAAACTTGAAAGATTTAAGAAATTGTGTAATTTTGAATCTTGCATAACTTTGAAAAACAAATTTTTTCATTTTTTTCATTTGGTAGAACTTCGTTTTATTAAAAACGAAAACTTCTGACCAAATTTCATTGAAATTGAAAGGGGTCGATTTCATCTCTTGGTCGATTCGACATAGAATGAACCATATACAAAATATCGTAAAAAGATAAAAACTTATGGAATAGAGAAAACGTCTGATTTGTTGAATATATTCATAATATTTTTAAGAATATATCAAAAAGTGCAAATATGTAAAAGAATCAAACTGTATTTGTTATTTCGTATTCATAATTTTGCATTAAAAATAAATTAATTTAACTCAATCATTTTCCATAGCAAAAACTTGATAAACACTTACGTAAGCTTTAATTAGCAATTATTTTTTTTTTACGATATTTAAAAATCGATTCTTACGAAATCGTTTCTTTGAACTCGATTTTTCATGAGAATCGATTTTCTTGATTCGATTTACAATCGATCAGAGAATCGATTCTTTCCAAAGAATCGAACATCCCTAGTCTGGAGGCAATAGGTTGCAAAATGAGCAAAGAAATCGAAGAATTTGACAATCGTAAGGAAAGTCTTTCCATATAAAAAGAGTAAAAGAAAGAGAGTATGAGAGAGCAAGGAGAGCTCTCACGATGATGGAAGAAGAAATGGCGTTTACCGAGCTAGAAAAAAAATAAAGATCGAAGGGGCAAAAAGTTTTTCCTTTTTTTTCTTCGCGGGCAAAATGTTCCCTACGGTATCAGGACCAACCAGAATACAGGTTTATATTCACGAATAGTCGCCTCCTGCGAAAGGTTGGTCGACGTGGATTTTGCACCCCGTGCGTTTGTAAAGGGACGAAAAGAGTCTACGCTCTCTTTCCCACCCTTATCCGAGCCCTCTCCATTCCCAGAGAGAGCGAAGAAAGTATACAGGGCCAATGTGCCTCCCTTTCATTCTACATCCTTTCACCGACGCGACTCTCGGTGAAGGGGGATGATGCGGAAAAAAATCGCGGGTTGAAGAGCGAGACAAAAAACCGGCGAATAGGGAAAAAAAGAAAGGGAGATATGCGGGAATGGAACAACCCCGCAGCAGCCGCTGCCATCCTGGGTCGTTTTCAACCCCCTTCTCTCTCTCTCTCTCTCTCTCTCTTTCCTACCCCATATTCTCTCCCTCCATCTTTCTGGTCGACGTCCATCGGAGGTTTCAACCTATTTCAAAACCCCAACAGGAAGCGCGTGCACACGAGGGCCAGAAAAATAGCGCAGAGGGCAGCACCGTCGACACAATTCTCTCTTTCACGCGGAGAACGGAATTTTCTCTCTCTTTCGCGGCGTTCTCTCTCTCTCTCGCGGACTTTTCTCCTCTCTCCTATAGTCAAACCAAAACTCGGGCATGATTAATGGATCCGCGAAGTATGAGAGAGAAAGAGAGCTGGCAAAAGGAGAGCGAACGAAGCGAAGCGCACCGCATCATCCTGGAGCATGGAAAATGAAAGAGAGAGAGAGAGAGAGAGAGAGAAAGCTTCAAACAACAAACTTTTCCCAACGCGTCCGCTATATATGGGAAATATAACTCGGTGGAGGGAAGAAAAAAAAATCCAGCATAAGAAAGAACGGGGAACTCTCTTTCTTCGCATCCACCCTTCAAGCAAGGGTCGTCTAATACCCCCCCCCCCTCCCCCCACCCCCAGAATCGTGGCATACTCTTGCGCATTTCTCTATAATATCCGCTTTTCTCGCTCCACGAAAAAAAACCCACGCGTTTTGCTCTCTCGCAGGGAGGGGCTTTTTCCTTCATTTTCTTTCGTCCACCGCGTCTTCTTTCTTTACTTCTTCTACGACCTTCACAAGAAAACTATACGAGACAGAACCAGCCGAGAAACTTTTCCTCTGTTTCCCATGAAAATAATCGAAAATATCGAAATATATCGAAATATATCGAAATATATCGAAAAAATAGATACCTCGCACACTTTTTTTTCCTCGCATTTTAGAAGAATATATTGAATATATCATTTCGGATATATCGCTGTTCGGCCGAATATATGGCCCAAGATATATCCGATATATCCCAAATCTTTCGGGCAAGTATTATATCATATATTTTTGGTTTTTCAAGCAACGTCTCTACCGAATTTCGGTCTAAAAATATCTGTTTGAGGTGGTTTGGGTCTAGAGACATATATATTTTGAGCGTTTTGTCGAGCTCGATGAAAAAACAAACGATATTTTTGCCATTCTTTTTTTTATACTACATATTTTATTTTGACAATAAACGAAAAAAATTTCGAAAAAAAAAATGAAAATCAAGTTGCATTACACATACTTCAAATGTTTATAAAAAATATATTCCAAATATATTAAGTATATCATATATATTATATATACAAGGCATTCCATAGGAAACCAACCAATCCCCAACTCTGACTTTTTTTTATTTTTTTGAAAATTTGCTATTTTCTTGTACGTCCTGAAAGCAGTCTTCCAGAATTTGTTGAGATTTTTTTCTCAATCCTTCTAACCGCAATAAATTTTTCAAAATTTCACACAATTTTTTTCTAAATGTGCGTAACTTTTAAAAAAACGAAGATATCAAAATAAAACAAGAGCATTTTTTTTCCTTGAGTTGTACTTTTGTAAAAAAAATATCGAAACTAATTTTCATATATTTTTTCATATATTTTTTTGACAAAATTCACCGCTTTTTAAGAACCATTTTTACAAGTTCTCAAAAATTCGCAGCTCGTGATATTCATAACTTGTATTTTTTGTCTATTTTTGAAGATACAACTTTAAAATTTTTTATTGTGGTTGGAAGGGTTGAGACAAAAATCTAAACAAAAATTGAAAGCCTGCTTTCAGAACGTACAAAAAAATCAAAAATTTTCAACAAAATGAAAAATGATCGGTATTTTGGATTGGTCGGTTTCGTATGTTATGCGCCATATATAAATATATCAATATATTTATATCTCAATATATCAGATATATCAGCGACATTGAACGTATTTGATATATTTCAAATATACTTTGAAAATTGGTCATTTCGTGAGATTGTTCGAAATATATATTGAACGTATATCAGAGAGAAATATATTTCTAAAATATATATCTAGCAAAAGCTTACTTATCGGGCGAAGAAACGAAATTTCGTTTGATACAAGAGCGAAACCTTTTTCTCTGGATGGCAAGCAAAATGATAAATAAATGTGTGTCGATTCGAGAATGCGTTGTTGTGTAGCAAAGAGATAAACAGGACATAGAAAAATCCTATATCAACGATGTCCATGGAGGTTTCAGTGTGGCGAAGGTCCATGGCTTTCGAGAATAATAAATCGACTCGAGTATAGAGAGATGGCTAACGGTATCTGGACAAGCTGGACTCTGACGGCACTCTTTCGCACCTTTTTCTACACATCCACACGTACATATATTAGGGTGGTCCTTATTTAGGGGTCGGACGAATTTTTTATCAGACGCCCCCAAATTGGTTCCAAATCATTCAAAAACAATACCCTAATTTTCTAAGATTTTTATCTAGACTCTAACCCCTCCCGAAAAGAGGGTAGATTTCCCCATTTGAAATACACGTGGTCCGGCCATATTCTCGGGATATATTTTATTCTAAGTGTAATACATTTTTTTTTAAATCTGTACTGCAGGATTTTAGTGTTCACTGGTGCTACTATTTCAGGAAAAATTTACATGATCACACAGGTCAATGTAGACAAATTGCAATTCGTCTAGTATTTCAAGCCGAGTTATGAAAATAGTAATGTAAATGTAATGCATTGCCCATTACTTTAAACAATTTGTGTATTGGATAAGTTTTCCATTACAAATTACAAAAGTAACGTGTAATGAATGAATGTTCCATTACAAATGAAAATCGTAATGTGTAATGGATGCGTGCTCCATTACAAATTAAAAAAATAATGTGTAATGTATGCATGGTCCATTACAAATAATAAAAGTAATGTGTAATGGATGTATGCGCCATCACAAATAAAAAATAACGTGTAACGAATGAGTACTCCGTTACAAATTACAATTGAAAAAAAATAATTTGTAGTGGAGAACATTTCATTACAAATTAGTGTGTTTCTACGACAATTTGGAGCAGGTACTATTTGGCTCGAAGGTATATCTATTAATTTTTCAATGAAAACAATCTGCGTGGATCAAGTTTTTGCTAACTTTACTATCGTAGTGGTGAATGTATGAACAGTGATTTTTTTCCATCTCAGTTTGTTTCGAGTGAAATAAAACAATGAAACAGTAATGTACAAGTTTCTATTGCGAGCATAACAATATTTCTATTTGGAATGGAGTATTCTCCACTACAAATTACTTTTTTTTAAAATTGTAATTTGTAATGGGGCAATCATTCATTACACGTTGCTTTTTTTATTTGTAATGGTACACGCATCCACTACACATTACTTTTCTTTATTTGTAATGGCACATGTATCCATTACACATTACTTTTTTCTTTGTAATGGCACATGCATCCATTACACATTACTTTTCTTTATTTGTAATGGTACACGCATCCATTACACGTTACTTTTTTATTTTTAACGAAAAACGCATTCATTACACATTACTTTTGTATTCCCGTAGTAAAAAACTCCATTGAATCGCCAATGGCAACCAATGGTCCTCATACGACTCCATTGGACAATGAATGGGGACCCATTGAGATTTCCGCATTTTTCAATGGCGTATAGGAACGACCATTGATCAGTGAATGGATATCCATTGAAAAGTCAGCATTGCCCAATGACGTCCATTGAACAACAAATGCGGATGAACCGAATGATCACCATTACTCAATGATGCCCATTGGAATGCAAATGCTGATGGGTCGAGCGATCAGCATTGCCCAATGGTGTCCATTGGAAGGCAAATGCTGATGAACGAAATGATCAGCTTTACCCAATGATGTCCATTGGGAAGTAAATGCGGATGAACTGAATGATCAGCATTACCCGAAGATGTCCATTGGAAACCGCGTCGCGTTAGTTCCGAGACTTGGCGCGAGATGTCGCAGGACGGCAACCCGCTGAACTCCCATACGGATTATGCGAAGAGTATGCTTATCTAGACGAGTGTGAGCACGGAATATTAGCAGAAGTCGGCGTCCAAAAAATCCATGCAAGGAGTTCTTGCCGACTGATGCCCATGGGATAATCCCTATTCTGTTTGAAATGGGGAAGTCAAACCTCATTGGAAAATCCCTATTCGATTTCAAATGGGGAATTCAATGGCGAAAATGTCCCTGGGCAATTCGGCATTCATCTCCATTGGTTATCTTGGCAATGGGGAATGAATGGCGATTTTTCAATGGTGACGAATGGAGTTTTTTACTATATGAAAGAATCTTCATTGATGATCGCCATTCATTTTCCATTGCCTACAAAAATCAATGGAGATGAATGCCGAATTACCTATGGGAATTTTCTTCATTGAATCCCCATAGGATAATCCCCATTCCGTTTCAAATGGGGAAGTCAATCCTCATTGGAAAATCCTCATTCGATTTCAAATGGGGAATTCAATGGCGAAAAGCCCCTTAGGCAATTCGGCATTCATCTCCGTTGGTTATTTTGGCAATGGGGAATGAATGGGGATTTTTCAATGGCGATGAATGGAGTTTTTTACTACGGGTTTTGTACTGGTACACTTATCCATTTCACATTATGCAGTGTAATGGGTAATAAATATATTACAACTCATTAAATTACATTATTTACAACTCTGATTTCAAGAGGGGAAATCTACCCTCTTTTCGGGAGGGGTTAGAGTCTAGATAAAAACCTGAAAGAATTAGGGTATTGTTTTTGAATTATTTGGGGTCGATTTGGAGGGCGTCTGATAAAAAATTCGTCCGAGCTTTAAATAGGGACCACCCTAACATATATGTCTAAAAATGTGTGTTTTTGTTTTTATCTACATATATATACGCTAAAATAACCCGCGACTCTGCAGACATCAGCGTGAATCCTTTCGCGGTCGTGGAGTCTGAATCGCAGCATTGCCAAGCAAGAGAAACGCATTAGAACGCCTCGCTTGTGGTGTATTAGCCGGGATATCTGTACCATTCGATTCCCATCGAATCTACACGAGACGTCGAGATTGTAAAATCACTAAAAGCGAGACAGAGAGAATGAATTTCTAAGAGCTGGACAATCACGCATCAAATCGAGACTGGCGGTCATGAGAGTCGGGGAGAAAATCCATCATGGACATCTTTGCGCTTATCATTCGATTCGCAGCTTCGTCTTGTAGCGAATGTTGGGATAAATTGCAACTCCGGAAAATATTGCTTGTCATCGTGTCAAGGAATTCTTTCGATAAATGAAAAATGTTCATATCTACGTAACAACAATCATATAATGTTTACAATATAATAATATCTATGATATAGTGATATAATCAATACAATAATAATAATCTATCTATGTCTATTTATCTATCTAAAAGTATTAATTTATTATATCTACGAATCAGCTATTTTATTTATCCCTTTAAGAGGGGGCTCAAGATCCTCTCGTTTTTCCGCATTTTTAAGAGCATAAAAAAATGAAACCAACAAATTTAGAATATTTTTTGCAAAAAAGAGTTAGGTGAGAGGAAAAATTATTGTCACTGTTTTTGGCCCTACATTGCACAGATAGCATCACTATTTGGTTTTTTTGTTTTTTTTTTTCATTTAATCAAAACGTCATGGAAAAATTGTTCAAAAAGTTTTTGAGTTCCGTTGATGTTTATCCTGCCCTTCAAAAGCTCCGCAGAAATTCAGGTCAGTGCTGATTTTTAGAGGTCCTCTTATTGAGTATGATTACATTAATTAACAGCGATAAAACATGGTTTTCAGTGTAAGATGTAATTAATTACATAATCATAATTGCAAAAATATAATTTCTTTTATCGATATTTAGAAAAACGATCGTTATTAAATGAAGGGGACGCACCACTGTGATGGGTCAAAAAAATCGAATTTTATATTTCATTTTCTCAAAGTATATGGGGCGTTCTATCCCAAATCGGATATTTTAATATTTGTTTAGCAAAAAACTAAAAACGACGGAAAAAAAGTGGAGATCATTTTACCTGCGGAGATAATTTTGTAGTACTTTACCCTGCTAAACAAAATGAACTTAAAAAAAAGTCAGAAACGGAAATTTACATAAAATCAATATCAATTTTCTCGTGAAACGCTTCATAATTAATTTATTAATAATTTATGATAATTTTCTATAGGATCTAAAATATTTTCTCATCAGATTTATAGGTATGTGATCGACGTATATCGCATGTAATATTCAAAAAAACGCAGACGTATGTTGAAGAAATTTTTTTATTTATTAGAATTGGGTTTTGAGCATAAAAATTGTGCGAGACTTCGCACAATTAATTCATAATCAAGTCATAAGTAATTCATGATTAATTTATTAATAAATTATGATAATTTTCCATAGCATCAAAATACTTCCTCATTGGATTTATAGGTATTTATAGGTATAATCGACGATATCACATTCAATATTCAATAAACACAGTCGTATGATGTAAAAAAAATGTTTTTATTAATATTGGAATTTGAGCATAAAAATTTTCCGAGACTCCGCATAATTAATTCATAATTAATTCATAAATAATTCATAATTAATTTATTAATAAATTGTGATAATTTTCTATAGCATCGAAATACTTACTCATTGATGGTTTTGTAAGTACTTATAGGTATAATCGACGATATCACATGGAATATTCAAAAAAACGCAGACGTATGATGAAAAAAAAATGTTTTTATTAAAATTGGGATTCGAGCATACAAATTTCCCGAGACTCCGCATAATTAATTCATAAATAATTCATAATTAATTTATTAATAATTTTGGATAATTTTCTATAGCATCAAAACACTTTCTCATTGGTTTCGTAGGTACTTATAGGTATGATCGACGATATCACATGTAATATTAAAAAAAACGCAGACGTATGATGAAAAAAAAATGTTTTTATTAAAATTGGGATTCGAGCATAAAAATTTCCCGAGGCTCCGCATAATTCATTCATAATTAATTCATAAATAATCCATAAATAATTCATAATTAATTTATCAATAATTTATGATAATTTTCTATAGCATCAAAATACTTTCTCATTGATTTTGTAGGTACTTATAGGTATAATAGACGATATCACATGTAATATTTAAAAAAACGCAGATGTATGATGAAAAAAAATGTTCTTATTAAAGTTGGGATTCGAGCATAAGAACTGCCCGAGACTCCGCATAATTAATTCATAAATAATTCATAATTCATTTATTAATCATTTGTGACAATTTTCTATAGCATCAAAATACTTTCTCATTGGTTTTGTAAGTACTTATAGGTATATTCGACGATATCTTATGTAATATTTTAAAAAACGCAGACGTATGATGAAAAAAAAATATTTTCATTAAAGTTGCGATTCGAGCATAAAAATTGCCCGAGACTCCGCATAATTAATTCATAAATAATTCATAATTAATTTATTAATAATTTGTGATAATTTTCTATAGCATCAAAATACTTTCTCATTGGTTTTGTAAGTACTTATAGGTATAATCAACGATATCACATGTAATATTTAAAAAAACGCAGACGTGTGATGAAAAAAAATGTTTTTATTAAAATTGGGATTCGAGCATAAAAATTGCCAGAGGCTCCTGATGCTCGTTTACACACAAGCGTACGTATAACGTTTTCATGTACAATCCGGTGGCTGCGCAAAGCGATGGGGTTTCAAAAGACCGTCTGTACATTCTCTCTCTCTCTCTCTCTCTCTCTCTCTCTCTCTCGCTCTTTGGAAAAACTCGCATCGTCATGGCGACTCGTTTTGTACATTATACTGCGTATGCGCCCATCGTTGAGCTCCCGGTTTGGATATACAGCAGCATCAGCCTTAACACGAACTTTCACGTTCCATTGTACGAGCCAATAATACAAACGGATGCTCAAACACGCTCACCGTGTGGTTCACGTTCCCGAAACGCCGCGTGTCATTTCATCGGGGGATGCAAGTTGAATACGGGTTCGAAAAAAAAAATGGCCGATACGCTCGTATCGATATGGTCATTGGTTAAAATATGAAATGGAATTCTGTGCCATTTAAAGCATGAACAAATTTCGCATTTAACGAAATATGTGAGATCAATAATAATTGTTCGACTGATCGTTCGAGAAATCGTGGTTAACTTGATTTATTTTTTTTATTTCCAATTTTTTGCTTTATACTATTTTAAGAGATACTTCAATAAAAAAATAGTTTCTAATAGTTGTCGGTGTTAGAAGTGTTGAAGTTGTTGTTATTAATTTTGTAGTCGTTGTTACTAGAAATTATAGGGATTCCTTAAATTACTAGATTTATACTTGACCATTTTTCTCAGTGGATGGCGTTAAAAATCGTCTAATGTCCTTTGGTTAATAACAATTAAAGTATTTCTAAGCAGGCTGATTTTGATGGAGGAAGACTTGACTTTTATTTTTGTGTTATTGTAAGCGAATTTCGAAGGAAATTCTCGCCATCTTGAATGGATATTCGCAAAGAATTTGCATTTTTTGAATCTTCACAACCATTATTTTTTGTTATCATAAAAATAATACCGTGTAATTTCCAAATTTGCACGTTGATAACTCTTTTTCACTTTTAGCTTTCATAATTTTTGAATGATTTTCGTTGAAGAAGCAATTTTTAATTAGCCTAGTTTTTTTTTAACATTTTAAAGAATTTTAGACTATCCGTGGACACTTTATTTATTAAATTTGCAAAAGCTTAAATACTCACGTTTTTATCTTCAATTTTAAATCCTATGAAATCTACTAATCTACTTTGAAAGACAAAAAAGCAAATTTTTAACATTCAAAACAAACATTTATTTTTATTTTCATTATTTGAATAATTTCGTCAAATTCGAAAATGTATTGTCCCATGGCCGACAATTAATCGCAGGATTGGTAAGTCTGAAGAAAAAACCAAGCATTTTAAAGAGGAAGCTTTCTTACACAACAATTTACCACCGTTGATGAAAAATCGATTTAAAAAAAATGGTGGATGTGAAATAAAATTGAAAAAATGAATTTTCCACAATTTATTTCGATCGTCCGCCATTTTTTTAAATCAATTTTTCATTAGCGGTGGTAAATTTTTATGTAACAAACCTTTCTCTTCAAATCGATTTTTATTTTTTTGTTTGAGACTTGCCAATCGTGAGACGAACTATCGGCCATGGGACAAGAGATTTTCGATTCTGGCGCCTTTTATAAATTATTCAAACAATGAAAATAAAAAATAAATTTTTATTTTGTACTTCCGAAGAACGAAACAACGTTGTAATAATAGTTTTATAGTAATATCTGATGAAGGAACTGAGATTTTTCTTAAATTTGCTTTTTTTCGCTTTCTAAAGTAGTCCAGTACCTTAATCTAAATCTTGTCATTTAAAAAAACCATTTTTTTTTTGTATTTCAGGTATTTTGTGAAATACAACATTCCAAGATATTCTTTCAAAATTTCAATTCAATCTTATAAAAGTCAACAGACTTATGGGAGTTAAAATATTAACAAATCTCATCAACATAAATAAACATTACCCGAAAGTTTGGACATTTTTGAGAATGATGATCAAAATCAGGATTCTTCACATTTCACGAATTTCAGATTTTCCAATTTATTGGAAAGTTTGGACATTTTTTAGAATGATGTTCAAAATCAGGATTGGAAGTTTGAACATTTTTGAGAATGATGTTCAATTCAGGATTGGAAATTTGGACATTTTTGAGAATGATGTTCAAAATCAGAATTCTTAACATTTCACGAATTTCAGAATTTCCAAATGAGTAAAAGTGTTTCCTAAAATAACCACAAACGTTCACAAAATGACCACAAACGTCCAAATTACAAAAAAAAATTTGCAAGTAAGTAAATGGTCTTAATGGTAAGACTTTTCGTAGTACAATAATGACGATTATTAACCGAATAAAGCTACCATTTGCGGGTTGATTCACCTGATGAGAGGTATTCGATCTGTCGCTGCGAACGGCAGAAAAATGGAGAAGGAATTCCTCGGGCCGAGGTAATGAGAATCAATTGGTTGCCGCCGATGGTTCACACAAAACATCCAAGATACTATTCAACGTTGTATCGGCTTCGACAGTCTCTCGGTAATGGCTCTTGCGCCTGGTACACGCCATCCTGATTCCGTCTTTATACGCATTCCCTCTTCTCGTCATCATCATCCTCCTCTTGTGCGAGCGCTGAAGTAAAGAAGCCGACTTCTCGATCCAGGCGCGCGCCACTACCGTGACTAATGGTTCCCATTGGAGAACGCACTCGTGAACGAAGAGAATCGATCGCAAAGATATCGTAAATAAAAAATCATGACCCGTCAATGAGTGATTTGTATTAAAAACCATAACAAAAATGGGTCCCAGGGGACTTAATCGGTCAAACGATTGATCCCTGCGTGGTCTAAATTGACTTTCCTTCGCTAAAAAAATTTGATCATCGAGTCTGAAGATAATAAATTTTCTCTGTTAGGCTGAACAATTGTTAAGGTATCATTCTGGTTTAGATATTCAAAAAAACGGTATTTTTTGTAAATTTTTTACGAACCTATTATTGTATGGGCCATTCGATGTCAAATAGACCAAAAGTTGGAATTGAGCCCTTTCAATTTCGCTGATTTTTTATCACAAGTTTTCGTTTTTAATAAAACGAAGTTGTACCAAAAGAAAAAAAATAATTTTTTTTTTCGAAAGTTATGAAAGATTCGAAAATTTTACCGTTTTTTAAATCTTTCAAGTTTATTTTTTTAATATCTCAAAAACTATTATAGTTTCGAAAAAATCGTTCTCGGATCGTCTTGAAGAGTATATTTGTGGCTACGAAAAAAAACATATTTCGAATTTTGTTTTGAAAAATGATGAATTTTGAGGATTTTGAATTTTTAAAAATCGTGCAAATCCATTTTTGACATTAAATTTTTGGTTTAATTTTTTTATATAATACCTTGTACTGATCTTAAAAGATCCTGAAATTTTCAGAAAGGTGTTTTTTGTTTTTTTTTTCAAAACGATGAATTTTTAAAAATCGTGTAAAGCCACGATCAGCATTAAGTTTTTGGTTAAATATTTTTTATATAATACCTTGAACTAATCTTTTAATTTTTGTAAAAAAAATACTTTCCAAAAATGTAAAAAAAAATTGAGTTTCCGAAAATGATAAACTATAATGATACCTTAAGTAATCTTCAGCTTTCCTCAAAGGATCCTTATGATGTTATTTGAGACCAAAATCGTGCTAGGGTGAATTAGAAAGACCTTCATTTTATGTAAGTAGCCATGAAGTACCCATACACTGAGAAAACAGTTTTTTGTAGTAAAGAAATATATTTAGTTGGTACTTTTACTTAAATATTCCTAAACTGTTACAAAATTTGTTAGTCGTTAAGAAATATTTTATTTGAGTCAAAATAATTTATTAACTGTTAAAAAGTATGTATTTAATTTATTAACTGTTGAAAAATATGTGTTTAATTTATTAACTGTTAAAAAATAATCTGTTACAAAATAATCACCTTTACATTTGTTAACAGTTAACGAATCCTGGTACATTGCTTTTTCAGTGTAAAAAAACAATTACTGGGGAAGCAGCACTCGTTTTCTTGTTCTGAGACTCACGAAATTTTTGAACCAAGCTTCGCAGTTCACTATCAAAATAATGATCGAAACTATCCTAAGCTCACCTGTAGTAAAAAACTCCATTGAATCGCCAATGACAACCAATGGTCCTCATACGACTCCATTGGACAATGAATGGGGACCCATTGAGATTTCCGCATTTTTCAATGGCGTATAGGAACGACCATTGATCAGTGAATGGATATCCATTGAAAAGTCACCATTGCCCAATGACGTCCATTGAACAACAAATGCGGATGAACCGAATGATCACCATTACTCAATGATGCCCATTGGAATGCAAATGCTGATGGGTCGAGCGATCAGCATTGCCCAATGGTGTCCATTGAAAGGCAAATGCTGATGAACGAAATGATCAGCTTTACCCAATGATGTCCATTGGGAAGTAAATGCGGATGAACTGAATGATCAGCATTACCCAAAGATGTCCATTGGAAACCGCGTCGCTCTAGTTCCGAGACTTGGCGCGAGATGTCGCAGGACGGCAACCCGCTGAACTCCCATACGGATTATGCGAAGAGTATGCTTATCTAGACGAGTGTGAGCACGGAATATTAGCAGAAGTCGGCGTCCAAAAAATCCATGCAAGGAGTTTTTGCCGACTGATGCCCATGGGATAATCCCTATTCTGTTTGAAATGGGGAAGTCAATCCTCATTGGAAAATCCCTATTCGATTTCAAATGGGGAATTCAATGGCGAAAATGTCCCTGGGCAATTCGGCATTCATCTCCATTGGTTATTTTGGCAATCGGGAATGAATGGCGATTTTTCAATGGCGACGAATGGAGTTTTTTACTATATGAAAGAATCTTCATTGATGATCGCCATTCATTCCCCATTGCCTACAAAAATCAATGGAGATGAATGCCGAATTACCTATGGGGATTTTCTTCATTGAATCCCCATAGGATAATCCCCATTCCGTTTCAAATGGGGGAGTCAATCCTCATTGGAAAATCCTCATTCGATTTCAAATGGGGAATTCAATGGCGAAAATCCCCTTAGGCAATTCGGCATTCATCTCCGTTGGTTATTTTGGCAATGGGGAATGAATGGGTATTTTTCAATTGCGATGGATGGAGTTTTTTACTACGGGTTATCCTCATGATGATCATAATCTTTGACTATAAATATTTTTTTCTATCACAACTTTTTACTTAAAAAAATGAACATGGCACTTTGACTTATCTCTTAGCTCAATCAGTCTCTATCTAAGTTGCAGTTTAGGCAAATCGGATGCCCGTAGTAAAAAACTCCATTCGTCGCCATTGAAAAATCCCCATTCATTCCCCTTTGCCAAAATAACCAATGGAGATGAATGCCGAATTGCCTAAGGGGATTTTCGCCATTGAATTCCCCATTTGAAACGGAATGGGGATTATCTAATGGGGATTCAATGGAGACAATCCCCTTAGGCAATTCGGCATTCATCCCCATTGGTTATTTTGGCAATGGGGAATGAATGAGGATTTTTCAATGGCGATGAATGGAGTTTTTACTATACGAAAGAATCTCCATTGCTGTTCGCCACTCATTCCCCATTGCGCACAAAAAAAAAATTGGGAAAATTTTTTTTTCATCGGTTCTATACGTTTCGGTCATAATTACGTTGACTTGAAATTTCGCTATTTTCAGGTTTTTGAAAATAGGCCCAAAATTGAGCAAAACAGTTTTTTATCGAAATTAATGAAAATTTTGATTTTTTGAAAAAAGTATTGATAGATTCGTGTTTAGGGGGCAAAAATACATCGATATGAGGCCCGAAAAACAAAAATAATTTTTTTTTTTTTTTTGCATTTTGGCCAAAATTCAATCGGTTCACTAAAATGGCTGCAATTTATTTTCTAGATAGAATTGCGGCTTGAGCATGAGCTCATTCTCTTCGTAATCGTTCACGCTTCAAAATCCCGTTTGGTTCATCCCATTACGACCGTTTTTCGATTTTTGGCAGATTTTTAAAGTTCAACAATAGATTTTTGTAAATTTTTTAAGGTATACCCCTTTCCATTTTTTTCGGCGATTTTCAAACTGCTCTCATTTCTACAAAAAATTAGTTATCGGGATGAACTTAACGGCATTCTCTAAGTTTGGTCACAAGCTTTGCGTACGAAAAACAAATTTCGAAATCGGTTGAACCAAAGTGAAGTTATAAGCACTTGAAATTTCGCTATTTTCAGGTTTTTGAAAATAGGCCCAAAATTGAGCAAAACAGTTTTTTATCGAAATTCATGAAAATTTTGATTTTTTGAAAAAACTATTGATAGATTCGTGTTTAGGGGGCAAAAATACATCGATATGAGGCCCGAAAAACAAAAATAATTTTTTTTTTTTTTGCATTTTGGCCAAAATTTAATCGGTTCACTAAAATGGCTGCAATTTATTTTCTAGATAGAATTGCGGCTTGAGCATGAGCTCATTCTCTTCGTAATCGTTCACGCTTCAAAATCCCGTTTGGTTCATCCCATTACGATCATTTTTTGATTTTTTGCAGATTTTTAAAGTTCAACAATAGATTTTTGTAAATTTTTTAAGGTATACCCCTTTCCATTTTTTTCGGCGATTTTCAAACTGCTCTTATTTCTACAAAAAAAATAGTTATCGGGATGAACTTAACGGCATTCTCTAAGTTTGGTCACAAGCTTTGCGTACGAAAAACAAATTTTGAAATCGGTTGAACCAAAGTGAAGTTATGAGCACTTGAAATTTCGCTATTTTCAGGTTTTTTAAAATAGGCCCAAAATTGAGCAAAACAGTTTTTTTATCGAAATTCATGAAAATTTTGATTTTTTGGAAAAACTATTGATAGATTCGTGTTTAGGGGGCAAAAATACATCGATATGAGGCCCGAAAAACAAAAATATTTTCTAGATAGAATTGCGGCTTGAGCAAGAGCTTATAAAATTTTTTTTTCATCGGTTCTATACTTTTCGGTCATAATTACGTCGATTCCTGAAAAAAAAAAATTCGATACGCCCTTATGGCAGCTGTAACGCGATATATATTATTACATTTAATAGAAATTATTGAAGCTCAGAATTGAGAAAATAGATTGTAAGTGTATTCAGATGACGATTGATAATGAAAGTATATACGTTTCTCCTCTCACAAATCGGGTTGAGAAGGACTGATAAAATTATGTGTATATGTTAAAAATAAACGGTTTTAAAAATCATTTATCCCAAACGTACGCGTACTTGATGAGCAGTTTATAATACATTTTTTTAAAATTACTTTCGAATAATTTCCGAGCTTATGCTAATATTAATTGACCATCGATATAATCATCAGCATTTATTACAATTGAAGAAAATATTTGGTTCATATATGAGAATCAGCGACATCTACTCTTACTTGACTTTATTAATTCACCGCCGTTTGAGGAATATCGCATTCGGAAAAATTCTCATCGATCGATGGGTTCAATTGTTCAGCATTGAACCTCGAATATGGATTGCAACATCGTTAACGAATGCTGCTCATCATTCGATCAGTCATCAATGAAGTGACATTATTGATAAATGTTGATCATTGTATAATTCGTAGTTACTTATTATTCAATGGGTATCCTTGGTAAATGCTGATCATTTCATCGTTAGCCGCATTTGGGTTCCAATGAACATCTGTGGGAAATGCTGATCTTGCAGTTTATCCGCATTGACTTTCCAATGGACATCATTGGGTAAAGCGGATCACTTCGTTCATCAGCATTTACCATCTCATGGACACCATTGGGCAATGCTGATCGCTCGATACATCCGCATTGGCTTTCCAATGAGCATCATTGAGTAATGATGATCATTCGATTCGTCCGCATTGACTTTCCAATGAGCATCATTGAGTAATGATGATCGTTCGATTCATCCGCATTGGCTTTCCAATGAGCATCATTGAGTAATGATGATCATTCGATTCATCCGCATTTGATGTTCAATGGATACCCATTCACTGATCAATGGTCAGCCCTGTACGCCATTGACAAATGCGGAAATCTCAATGGGTCCCCATTCATTGTCCAATGGAGTCGTATGAGGACCATTGGTTGCCATTGGCGATTCAATGGAGTTTTTTTACTACGGGTGAGGGTAACTTTATTTTTTTTTTTACACATCTAGAAAGTGAGACATGGCACCAGTCGAAATTTTTGTGGCTGCTTTTCGTATGCTGACCCATTTTTCCAAAACTTCAGTTGCTGTCGACTTACATCCAGAGTTTTTAATCCTATCGCGAATTTTCTCTTGTAGTCTTTCAAGTGATTCCTGAGTTGGTCGAAAAACTCCAGAACGACCTTAAGGTAGAATCGAGCCTGCGGCGTTTTCAGACAGTAAAACATGACAGAATCTTTACTTCTGCATTGTCCATGCAAAGTTTTGTAGAATCAATTTAATTACATTGAATACAAAAAAATAATCCATTTACTTTTTCTTCTATTGACATTATCCCATTGCAACGATTATTTCAATTCAATTATCACAAATTACTAATTAATTAATACTTATAAAAATGATCAAAATTACAGATAAAATTACAGCGACATAAAGCTAGTTCTATATTAAAATATCATCCTTGGGATTCTTTTGTGGCAATTTTTCAAAAATAATATCAACTAGTTATCATTATTATTTCGATAAATTTTCAGTCAGATATTTGTGCGTCCGGATATTACCTATGAGATATTTATGCATTTGGACATTATATAGAAGGTTATTTTGTACCATTTTGGTCTGGTTATTTTTGTACTTGATTTTCTTTTTAATATTTTGAGCGGACACTAAAAGACTGCCGGTGGAGGTCACGCTCGTAATTAATAGACATTCCTAATGTACGGTAATTTCCCTTCAGTTCATTTTGGAGATCAAGCATCTAGCGGCCCTTAACCTCGAAATCATGAGCTGCAATTCTGCCGTTCAAATCTGAAAAATATCTCTCGGATAGCGATCGATCGTAATGCAATGATTGAAATCGATTCCCCAAAAACTTCAATCCGGTTGTCTCCTCAAATCGTTTCGAGCTCATCGAAACGTTTTTTCTTCAAACTTGCAATAAAAAAAAAAGAAGAAAAATCCTCACAAAGATTCTTTGTGGAATGTGATGAGAGCGAGAGAAAAGGCTTGGAGCAGGGAGAATCCAACCTGCATATGGGGCATTCCATACCAAGTCGACCTGAGTGTGACCCTCGACCTCGCTGATTTCGTTTATGATTTTTTATATGATTCTTCCAACTCAAAATAGCATTCGGAATTTTTTTCAGATTTTTAAAACCAAATGTGAGTACGCTATGATTTTTCGAACATTTTTTTTCGAAAACATCGAGGGCCGTAATTTAAAAATCTGAAAAAATTGCCAAAAATCTAGTGTCAATAATGAAAATTTTTGACTAAAAATTCATGATGTTCAGGATTACCCTACCACCTCGATTTTAGGTTTTTATGAAGAAAACGTGAAAAAAAAATCGACGCAGAAATTGATCTACCGTGAAAAGTGGCTTGAATATTTTTATCGTTAACCAACTATTTTTGGAAATTTTCTCACTTTTTTCAAAAAATAGGTGGTTGATTTCTGCATCTATTTTTTTCACGTTTTCTTCATAAAAACGTAAAATCGAGGTGGACGCGAAAGCCTGGAGATCGTGAATTTGGGGTAAAAAAATTTCATCTTTGACACCGGATTTCTGAGAATTTTTTCAGATTTTTTAAATTACAGCTGTCGAGGTTTTCAAAAAAAATGTTCAAAAAATCATAACGTATTCAAATTTGATTTTAAAGGTCTGAAGAAAATTTTGAATGCTATTTTGAGTTGAAAGAATCATATAAAAAATCGTAAACAAAATCAGCGAGGTCGAGGGTCACACTCAGGTCGACTTGGTATGGAATGCCCCATATATATTTGTATACCTGTGGATCAAGCGGGATATACAGTATGTGCCATCGAAAGTTTCGGGGATCTCCGAGCCGTTGGTTGATTAACGATCACGGGGCCCATGGACGTGGTGGGTGGCACATGCCTTTGTGACATGCGGGGCCCGCTCGAAAAAAGCCTTCTCGTCGGATCCTCGACATTGCCACCATAGATGCCGAACCGGGGTGTGCATCCTTGCAACAAGAGGACGAGGATAACTCTCTCCCACTCTCTGTCCGACTCTAAAGTCCTCGGGAATGATTAGGACTATCAAGTCAGTCGCTGCCAGATTCATATAGCCCAAGGAATCAAGAATCCTCTTGTATATATATCAACCATTGAGATTGAACATCGTCGCGAAAGACAGTAACCATCCGACGAACATCGTCACCTTCAGCCGTACCGAATGGATTACCCGATTGATGACGATTAGGACCACCGACATCGCATCCCTAAATATTCACCAGATACTAGAGAACTTTTTCCATTCTACTTTTCCATTATTCAGCATTCCATGCTTTAGATGGATGGAGATGTTCCTTCCAGGGTAAAGTCCTTTTCCAATGTTTTTCATCAACATACCCACCATTTTGTTTTAAATTGACAATTCAAAAATAGTAACAGATACTGGATAACTTTTTCATTCATTCTACTTTTTCATGATTTAGGATTCCATGCTTTAGATGGATTGAAATGTTCCTTCCAGGATAAAGTCCTTTTCCAATGTTTTTCATCAATATACCCACCATTTTGTTTTAATTTGACAATTCAAAGATACTGACAGATACTAATTTTCCATGATTTAGGATTCTTCGCTTTAGATGTATGAAAATTTCCCTTCCAGGATAAACTCCTTTTCCAATGTTTTTCATCAACGTACCCCCCATTTTCTAAAATAGTTTTTCGATTTTTTTTTTGAACCCGGTACGCTTTTCCAAGCATGATCGTTTTTTGGCTTTTTTTTTGGCACTGAAATTTTTGCGCCCGACCCATGAAATTTTTGAAAAACTGCTTTTCACGTGAAAAACTTGAGGGGGGGGAGTATAAGCTTCAATTTTGTTTTTTGAAAAGTTTCGTATGATTTTGCTTGGCAAAAACATTTAATTTTTCGCAAAAATCAACCATATTTATAAAATGTAACGTAAATCTCAAAGTACTGGGTTTACGTGAAATCACTAAGGGGGTAAAAAGTTGCACACATTCTCGATTTAACGAAATTTTTTCAGGATTTCTTCCTAAATTTTTTTTTCCAAAATTTTTTCTGCCAATGAAATATTTTTGTATCTTAAACAACCTTATCTACACAGGTGTTTCGATGAAAAAACCGTGTAGATGAGGTAAGAGTGATGGTTGCTTAAGATTTTAAAAAAATTCGTTGACAGAAACAATTCTGGAAAACAAACATTTGAAAAAAAATTCTGAAAACATTTCATTGGAACCACAATGATTATATGCAACTTTTGCCCCGAAAAACCTCATCTACACGGCTTTTTCATCAAGAAACCCATCTAGATAACGTGAGAGACCCGATTGTTTAGGATTTTTAAAAATATTGTTGACAGGAGCAATTTTGGAAAAACTTCTGCAAAAATTCCAATGAATCCGGAATAATTGTATGCAACTTTTTACCCTCGTAGTAATGTCCCAAAATCTCAGTAGTTTTAGAGTTACGATACATTTTATGAATATGGTTGTTTTTTTGCGAAAAATTGAATATTTTTGCGAAAAAAATCGTCTTGGATACTTAGATATGAATTTTTGAATTTTGGTAAAAAAAACTTTTTATTTACCTCTGAGTTAAGTAAAGTTGAGCGATCATGTAATTTTGCGCCGTAAAAATTACATGATTGATCAATTTTACTCGACTCGGAGGTTAAAAAAAAATGTTTTTTAACCAAAATTTAAAAATTCAAAATTCTCCACACTCATCATTTTTCAAAAACTTATTTCGTAATATTTTTTTTTCATAGCCCCCAGTAACCAAGTAATCAAGTAACCATGTAACTGACCAAATTTTATCAAAATTGAGAGGTGTCGATGCGAATTATTGATCGATTTGACATGGAATGACCCACATATAATGACGATATAAATTGTTAAAAAACCGCAAAGAGACGCTTTTTTTGACAGGTCCTTCATGTAGAATCCTTTAAACGACGAGACCATGCAAGTCACAAATCTCAGTGACATCATAAAGGCGATTGACACTGAAAACATTGAGGCTGCTGCTCCTCGAATGGAAATGATGCGTCTCCATTTTGGGAGATGAGTTTTGGTCCAGTGTGTTTCTCTGAGAAAGCCAAGATAAAAGGGAAAAAATAAAAGCACCAAAGCAGATGGAGAGAGAGAGAAAGAGGAGTAAGAGAGAGAGAGTGATAGAGAGAAAGGGCCAGCGTGGAAGACAGAATGGTGGGTGAGACGGAGCAAGAAGATATAAGGGTAGTTCTGACGAGGGTACGTACCCTATATTGGCAGGCGTGGCCGTGCAGGATCTGCCGTCGAGGGGTCGAGAGGGATCCTTGTACCAGGGATCGCTGATTGGTTCTCTTCTAGAGAAAATCCAGCGAAGCCAAGGCTTCGCTGGATTTTCTCTGGCTCCAGGCCCGACGAAACGTCGGAGGGTTTCCCTTGCATCGATTCCTGTATTTGTACGCACACTCATATCTATCCACATACATAGAAAAACCCAACGGGGACTGAAACGCGAACCCCCCCCCCCCCCCCCCCCGGGTCGACGATGACCCGCCGCGTAGCAAACTCCCTTAATAAAATGCGCATTTATATCGAGCCCCGTTTCAAGCTCAATACTATTGCACTGTACAGTGTTGGTGCTATCGATTGAATCAATCGCCGGCGCCACGACGCTAAAATGTGCGATCCTTCTCCCGCTCCTCTCTCGAACCGACTCAGGATCATTTCCCCTTAAATACAGCATATATTTGAGGGGAATAATCCACCTCCCAGATCCTCGGTAATAAACAGTGTCAACGTACCGAATGAGCTCGCCAGATACCCCCAATTTTGTGGGCACGATGAGCAATTTGGGGCTCGAGGGTTCCCCAATATTCTTCCTCGTCGAAGACCTTTGAACTCTGTCCCATAAATTCACCGCAACATTTCTCAATTTATCAGGGTGGAAAATTGAAGTTTTGAAGATCCCCGCATGGAGGAACATGATAATTTTCGAATGGATTATGCGCAACGAGAATCTTAGTCACACCCATGAAATTGAAGGAAATGTGCGAGATCCATTAGCAGAGTCGATGCGGATTAAGTTATTGATCTCGTGATCTTAGAAATTTTTTAGGGTCGAGAAGAGGGGGATGGACCTTGAATTGCCGGAATTGAATTTGGTTTTCTATGCGCTAAGATGAGACGTAAAATCAACAATGCCATTGCCAGATCGCGATATAATCAAGATGCATTTTTATTTGCAATATTCACCAAGTCATTTTTTTTCAATTGCGAAAAATCGAGCTTGATGACTGTAAAATGACGAAAATCTGAGAGCGAGTAATTTTCGTTTATCAATTTTTTTTTCACATTCAGACCTTCAAGCAGTTAGTTCGAAATTCAATTATAATTTTTTGTTCTGTTTGATAGCAAAATTAGTAAAATTATCAAAGTTTTCTTATCACAATCAAATTATCAAATTGTTTATTAAATTATCATTTTTTGATAAT
This sequence comes from Alloplasta piceator, assembly GCA_946863875.1. Classification (NCBI taxonomy): domain Eukaryota; kingdom Metazoa; phylum Arthropoda; class Insecta; order Hymenoptera; family Ichneumonidae; genus Alloplasta; species Alloplasta piceator. The sequence continues at coordinate 14,955,145 of OX333077.1, read as the reverse complement.
TTCAAGTTTTTGAATTTCTATCGTCTTTATTATCAAGTGCATCTGCAGAAATAAATTGGGCTCGATAATTCCGAAATTCCGAGAAATGAGCAGCCACAAAGATCTTTTCAAGAATAATTTCTCTAAGTTATGGTATTTTCAAATATATTTGGGTTATTCTATGTCAAATCGACCAATAATTGGGAGTTTCCCCTTTCAATTTCGATTAAATTTGGTCATAAGTTTTCTTTTATCATAAAATAAATTCTACCAAAGGAAAAAAAATTAAATTTTTTTTTTCGAAAGTTATGCAAAATTCACCACTTTTTCAATTGTTCAAGTTTATTTTTTTTTAAATCTCGAAAACTATTATATTTAATTGGTTACGGAAAAATCATTCTTGATTCATCTTAAAGAGTATACTTGGGGCTGCGCAAAAAAAATATTCCGAAATTTTTTTTTGAAAAAAGATGAATTTGGAGAATTTTGAATTTTTTTAAATCGTGAAATACCACGATTAACATTAAATTTTTAGTTTAATTTTTTTTATATAATACCTTATACTGATCTTCAAAGATCCTGAAATTTGCAGAATTGCGTTTTTTGTTTTTTCGAAAATGTGAATTGTGAATTTTGGGAATTTTTTTTTTAATCCCTAAGTGAAGTAAAGTTGAGCAACCATGTAATTTTGTAATTTTGAGCAGTAAAAATGACATGATTACTCAACTTTACTTAACTTAAAGGTAAAAAAATTTTTTTTTTACCGAAATTCAAAAATTCATATTTAAAAAAAAACATAAAACGCAATTCTGAAAATTTCAGGACCTTTCAAGATCAGTACAAGATATTATATAAAAAAAATTGAATAAAAAATTTAATGTTTATCGTGGATTTTCACGATTTTTGAAAATTCAAAATTCTCCGAATTCATCATTTTTCAAAAATTTTCTTCATAATATTTTTTTTTGTGTAGCCCCAAGTATACTCTTTCAAACGAACCTACAACGATTTTTTCGTAACTATAATAGTTTTCGAGATATTAAAAAAAAAAACTTGAAAAATTGAAAAAATTGTGAAATTTTGAATTTTGCATAACTTTCGAACAAAATTGTTTAATTTTTTTTTCTTTGGTAGAATTTCGTTTTATGATAAAAGAAAACTTCTGACTAAATTTCATCGAAATTGATAGCGGTCGATTCCAACTATTGGTCGATTTGACATGGAATTACCCATTTGCGTGGAGGAAAAATTTGACAATGACAAAACTTTATTTAAGAGAAACCAAAAATGGTACTTATGAGACAAATAAATACTGCATAAAAAGTATTGAGAGTGTCAACAATCGATTTTACTTTCATCGGCTTCCTTCACCAATTCACCAATATTGATTATCAATGCCGATCAAAATATGATCAAAAACTAAAAATAATCCTGAATAATATCGGCCTCGGTATATGACAAAATAAATGTACAATGACCTTGAGAATTTTCGATCGACGAGGATCGGCATCGAAATATTTTTTTGTAGAGAAAAGTCCAGCTTTTGATAACGTCTTCGTCGTCTGTCGGTCATGTCAGAGAGAGAAAGGCGCCTCATGACGAGAATTCCCGATTGGCTCTGAACAAGGGATACAAAGTTTTCCACACTGGGGTTTTTATATATGGGCAAAAAAAGCCACGATAGAGAGCGAGAGACGAGAAGGGTGACTGGGCGATTGGGAACCATCCGGTGGATCGGTGATTGATTCACTTTGAATGATTAAGGAAGGCAGAAGGAGGAGGAAGGACGTTACGTTTGCATATATATATATATATATATATATCCTGGAGTACGCCAGATCTCGCCTTTCCGGAATAATGGCCTTCGATAGACTCATCAAAGTTTCTCCATGGAAAACTTTGAGAGTCTGTGCAAAGTCGACCCATCGTGACGCGTCAAAAGTGGATCGTACTTCAACCGAATCTTGGAAAAATTTTAAATCCCAGAAAATTATGAAATCTCGTTCAATATTTGTCTGCTCCTTTTTTTCCTTCGTCATCGCCCTTTTTCAACCCTTTTCCATTAAGAAGGATTAAAAGAAATCGTTAAAAAAAATACCCGGTGTATGTGCTTTAGAAAGCATGAATAAAATTAGGGCAGAGAAGCCCCTTTTGTGTACACGGTTTTCCTTAAAATTGCTGTAATATTTTACATCTCAAAAGGTTTTATCAATTGTTGCAAAATTCTTATGATGAATCGCGACAATTTTGAGATATCAATTCAGAAAGCTCAGATTACATTCAAAAACAACCCAGAACTTTTGACAGACACATTTTCTTCACATTTTTAATTTTTCAAAATCACACAAGACTCCAAAAGATGGAGCTAAAAATGTATCTTCTGAGACTCGACATCAAGAGCCTTTTTTCGACGTGAACATTTTTTAGTAGTTCTTTTGTTTATAGAGAATGGTTTATGAATTGGATACATCACTCTTAAAAATAGTAAATAAAATAAATGTCAATGTAAAAAAAAATTAAAACCCTGTAAATTGGACATTTGCACATTGCTTTCTCATCTCTATCCATAGTTTCACACACAGTTCCCCTTATCACTAAGTATGGCGATCAAATTTGGCTTCCTAATAAAGGAAGCTTCATTAACTATCGAAAAACATGAGTGATCAATGTGCAAATTAGCCAAATTCTCTCAAATTTAATTCTTGTCCAATTTGATTTTAGCCAAATTCAATAGCAAACAACCTTGATCACTATTTTGAATGTGTACAAAATTTCAGTACGATATCTCGCAAATAGCCGAAATTAGAGCACGCTATTTTTCAAAAAAATCAAAAATTGATAAAAACTTAATCATTCGATCGATTTTCGCCAAATTCAATAGCGAACAATCTTGATAGCCATACTACTTCTGCACAAAATTGCAGTGGAATATATTGAAAATTGTGCAAGTTTACGCTATTTTTCAAAAAATTCCAAATTTCATAAAAACTTAATCCTCCGATCGATTTTTGCCAAATTCAATACCAAACAACCTTGATAGCTATACTAATTCTGTACAAAGTTTAAGTGCAATATCTCGAAAATTGCAGAAGTTAGAGCGTTTACGCCATTTTTGCAAAAACGAAAAAAGTCGATAAAATCTGAACACCCGTTAGAATCAAAACGAAAATTTTTCATAATGAAGAGCAATTCTTGCTCGACAAGTGTGCAAAATTTGAGCTTGAAATCTCGAAACCTTCTCGAGTCATTATATATTTTTTCCTAAATATTTTTCATAAATATGATTTCTCGATGTTTTTGGACATTTTAAACACATTGGCATAAAAACCGCGAAAAAATTTGTTTTCACATACATAAAGCTTCCTTTAGGAGGAAAAAAAAACTAAACAAAAAAATACGTAGATAGAATAAATAAATATATAAATGGGTGGTAGAGAGCGGAAATGTATAATTATATGAATTCGCAGATTAACATTTTCGTAAATTCCATCGTTTCCAAAAATCGCGAGATCACAGAAAAGTTTCGAATAAAAAGGCAAAGATGCAAAAGGGCTATTCTGTCCAAGGAAGAAAGAGTTAAGGAACCGGAAAAGAGTTGACGCGTAAAATGGAGAAAGTGAGGGAATAACTTTCGAAATTTGAATAATTTACAGCCTCTAAATAATGGTGATTGTAATCAAGCGGAACCACCCGTCATCGTGAGGCGTTATTGGGAAATTGAACAATGGCAGAAAAGCGGTAGCTGCCAAATAGCCAAAGTCAATTTTCGAAGGGATTGCCCGTGAGCATCATCGAGAGAGAGAGAGAGAGGGGGGGGGGAGAGTTAGAGGTACCCATGTTTGTAGGGGATGGTACGAATAGTCCCTCGCAGTAGCCAAAGGGTTGCTCAACGTCGAGACGTCCGGCAAACGTCTGATTTATTACCGTGCGAATCGAATTTTTTTTTCCTTACCCCAACCAAACTGTTTGCCGTTCAGAAGCAAAAGGATGCAATCCACATGACTCCGAATGTGCGATTGTGCGAAATTTCGGGTCTTTCGCTTCTCAGCGGTCAATGTCGGAGTCACGCTGACACGTGCGAGTCTGAAGTGGTCGAATAACGCTAGGATCATTGACGAAACGAACGAATATCGTTCGGTCGAAAATACAGATGGAAATCTCCATTTAAAAGTAGGTCAAAGAAGTCCCCGAGTGATTTTGGCCCTTTAAACGAACCTGACAATGAAATACATTCGCGAGCACAGTTACAGTGGTATGCTAAATTGTTTATAAATGTTTTTTTGAAACAAAATATTTTTTTCGTCCGTTTGAAATTTCGATTTCATGACTATTCAAAAATTCAGTTCTTTCAATTTTTACGGAATGATTAAACTTGGAAAAAATTAAACTATGAATGGAAAACTTTCTTTTCATCAGTTTACGTCAAATTTTTCCAGATGACGGTTGATTTCAGATTTTTAAATGACGGCTGAAGAAGACATTTAAAAAAAATTATAATCCTAATGTTGACGACATCTTAGTTAAAGGGTTGATAATTTTTTTGGGATGAAATAACCTGTGATGTTTTGGATATAAATCTTCTTGCAGTTATCGCACTATTAATATTTCTGAGTACTTTCAATATTTATCAAATACAAAAATGTTTACAAATATCGTATATTAGGCATTCTCCGTCAATTCCACCACTTTTTTTTCGACCCTCTCAGATCCGTCCCATAACTTGTCATAGTTTGGTCCCACTTGAAAGTAGTCTCTGCGAGTCTGTGCAAGACTATTTTGTGCAAAATAAATAAAAATTATTTTTTTTCGCACGGTCCGACACCTTCAATTCTACTGTCAAATTTATACAATCTCTAATAGTATTGGTGGGACGTGCAGGAAAATCCACAATACGGCAATAACTTTTTTGTACATGGAGAGAAAAATCTGTTAAAAATTACCGTGCTGTATTATAATCGTGATGTAAAAGACACGACACGCTATTTTTACTGTGCTGCATCAGAAAAATTACCGTGTTGCATCAGAAAAATTCGTCATTTAAAAAATTTTTTTTTTCATAAAAACCCATAATTTTTGTAACACGCATCTATAAATACTGCATTACGTGTCTTTTACATCACGATTATAAAACAGCACGGTAATTTTTAACAGATTTTTCTCTCTGTGTAGGAATATTTTTTTCGTACATCCTCTCCGTTTTCAGCTGTATGGATTCGAAAAAATATAAGATATAACTCCTTAATTCACCGCTTACAAAATCTGAAAAAAATCGCAGAGACTATTTTCAAGTGGGACTAAACTGTGACAAGTTATGGGACGGATCTGAGAGGGTCGAAAAAAAAGTGGCGAAATTGACGGAGAATGCCTCATGTATAAACTTTTTTTTGCTATTGAGGAACTGATTATCTGGAGTAAAAGTAGCTGATTTAATTATTTTATAAGAACATTAAAGAATTTGACTTATTTTATTCAATATGAATAATTGATAAGAACTTTTGTTGAGGAATATTAATATGATAACATAATTTATAAAATTAAAAATTTTGTTTCTATTATATTACTGAATAATTATCCCCAATAGTATGGGAAAATAATAGAAGATTTTTTATATATTTTATAATGAAAAAAAAATATTTCACAAAAGTAAATATGTAGTAAATAATATTCGAAGAAAATGTGAAAAAAATCGATATTATTTTTTTTACTATGTTGCACCAAATAGATCAAGTTGAAAATTGTACTGTATAAAGAAAAGAAAGAAAGGAGTTTTGTGTGAAAAATTAGTGATTGACACCCAAAAGGAATGTACATATAGCGACACAAAGTTTTTTATTTTATTTTTAAAAAAGTAATCTAAAAACTTATAACAAAATTACTTTACCGCGTTTCTTATCGATAATTCTAAGCAAAAAATGGTTGTAAAAAAATATTCAGCAGAATAATTACAATAAAATAAATACTGAAAAACAGGTTTTTTTTAATGATGTCACTTTTTGGGTTTAAAAGCTGAAAATATCAGGAAATGGGTCGGATCAGAGTCGCAATCGAAAAAAAAAACATATTTCTGCGAATACATCAATTAAAACATTTGGTAATCAATGATTTATTGAGCTATCCGTATCACCTATTTAAAAAAGTCATTTTGAGAAAAACGAATGTATCTCAATAGTTTTTGAGTCCAAGATCGGCATGAAATTCACAACTTCACGGTGACTCGATCCAAATTGGTAAAAGAAAAAGAAAACATTCAAAAGAAAGAGCAAATTTAAATCGCCATTCATAATGTTACAATCGATGTGACAAATGAGTAAAAATCTGTGTGAGGTGACGAAACGCTGTGGATGAGCCAACATTTTCAAAAGGTTAATTTCGTCTTGAAGAGAGTCGGAAAATCGGCGAATCAACGATTCGCGTACTGTAAAAGTCTCGGTTGTATCGAAAAGAATAGCGGTAATTCTCGCACAATTCTCATTGTCCGTGCATCGGCCACGGTTAATCGTCAGTCTCATCATATCCACAGAGAAAGAAAGAGCCTCAGCTTACAAACTTTCGCATATAGTTCATCGCAATTTGCTCTTCCACGACTGCATAATAATATCGTGGCGGATAAGAAGAAGACGAGCGAATGTCCCAAGGCGCCAACTTTCTTTTCGCCCGACTTTCTGAAGGCTCTTTGAAAACGGGCGCGCGCCTCCCTTAAGTAAGCCCCAAAAATTTGGCAAGCCTCGCACCGAAACCCTTTTTTTTTGCCTCTCGCAAACAGGAAGAATTTTCTGCCTACCCGTAAATCTTTCGAATTAACAATAAATACCACAAATTGGTTGGCTTTCGACGCAAGCAAATTGAGAATCATCCCCCAGGTGAGTCGTAAAGTCATCCCATAGAAATTTGCGACCAACGCCTCCCTCCGCCTCGAAAATTCTCTCCTGACCACGCGCTTTTCTCTGTCATTGCCGAAGGAAGCATTTCTCTTCCTCTGCCCCAGGGACTCGTTGGAAATTGCAGGATTTTCCTTTCAACCCTGCCGAAAAATTTTCTGTCCGAGCTTCAATAACGAAATGCAAACTATTAGTCAAATTTTCGAAGGGCTGGAAATAGTATTGACCAGAGTTGGGCAGCATCAATTACATTTTCAATTAATTTACATATTTAATTACATATCATTTTGAGCCAATCGAACCGGAATTGCTAATTATTCCGGTCATCGATCATCGAATGCATTTTAATTACATGTAATTCAGAAGCATATCATACAATTACTTGTAATTGATGCTGGAAGTAATGCAATTACTTGTAATTGATGCTCAAAGTAATGCAATTACTTGTAATTGATGCTCAAAGTAATTCGATTACCTATAAATCGATGCTGGAAATACTTGATGTATTTAAAAATACAGAAGCGCTTCGAACATTACAATGTTACACTCTGAGGATGGTTTACTGTGACGCGTTGGAACTTTGAAACTAATTTAATTCAGCAAAATAATTGGCCAGTTATTTTTCCATTTACATCGTTAAATTACTTGAGTTTTTATGATTTTTGGACTGTTTCCAAAAACAAACAAAACAAATGAGTAATCAAACAAAATTCAAAATTTACCAGCAAGGGTATTTTTATGGGTAATCAAAAATTAAAAAAAATTGACGACATACAAAAAAAAGTTTTTCAAACTTTCCGATTTGGGACGGAATGCCCCATATATCAACACAATGTATACAAATACTGGTATTGGAATACTTTTGAGCACAAACGTTTATGAAATTAATGAAACCCCCAAATATTCCAATTCACGTAATTCAATTACATTCTCGTAATTTAAATACAAAATCGCCAATTAATTACTACGGTATAATTGAATTACATTTGTATAATTAAATTACATTGAGGTAATTAAATTATATTGAACAACGATTTTTTCGGGCATCATTTCGATTTTGATGCTGATTACATCCCGCCTTGTAATGGAATTTTGTACTAAATACAATGCTAAAAATAGTTGCAATCAAAATTCAAATTCCATTACAATGATATTGTGTAGTTGAAAAAAAAAAATTCCTCACGAAGCCGTGATGGGAATTCAACACGAAATGTTGAAAAGTTCTTGTTTCATGGAGGCAAGAAAATTATAGGCACGTCAAAAAACGGCCCTTTTGTCGCCCAATCGTTTGACGGGCCTTTTTTTCGAGACGTCCTGCCCAAAAATAAGGAAATATCTGTATTTAATACGAAATCATTAGCAAGGGAGCGAATCGGTCGCGCAATTTTTACCGGGGCCTCGTTGGAAAACCGCGGGAAAAGGGGATGGGAAATAACCCAAAATGGTCCCGGAGCGACTCGAGAGGTATCGCAGGGCCTGTAGTGAAGGAGGGAAAAAATTTTTTGAAAAATGAACCTTCTTGAGACTCAAAAGTGGGGCCCCTCTCTTCTGGAAAAATAGACTGAACAAAAAATACCGACAATGCTGAATCCATTAATCTTGACGAGGGGGTGGAATCCCGGGCGCGAAACCGAGACCGAAGTCCCCGTATTCCCACTGTCGAGAAATAGAGGTGGGGGAGAGAGGCATAAACGAGCAGAGAGACAAGGAACGAACATTGTAGAGATCCTCGTACAGAAGCAGCATATTCGGAAACATCCCTTTGCACTTTACACCTACGATCGAAATATCTTGACCATCGTCGAACGAGAAAACCAGAGAGGGCAAATTTTTTATATTTTTTTTTCAAAGTTCTGAGGTATTTCATTTATCAAAGATTCATACGTTGAAAAGTTGAATTCTTTAAATTTTCGCGAAAAATGGATAATGTTGATATCTATTGAATAACCAGGGCGCAAACAGCGATTAAAAATGTATTGAAGCCTCCCTTGAAATATTTTCAATTTCCAAAATTGAAGCAAGGCTTTTCTGAACATGGAGTAATCGTCTTAAAAATAGAAAAATACATTTTTTTCGACTTGTCTTGACATCTGTATCGGTTAAATTCAAAAAACAAAAAAAAATCCAAAAAATTGGCAACCAAGCCCTAAAAGGTGGAGCGCAGAGTTCGGCAGCATCAATTACATTTGTAATTAAATTACATATTTAATTACATATTATTTTGAGACATGTAATTGAATTAGATTCAATTACTAATTACTTCGGTCATCAATCACCGAATGCATTTTAATTACATGTAATTCAGAGGAATATCATAGGATAACTTGTAATTAATGCTCAAAGTATTTCAATTACCTATAATCGATGCTCCAAGAACTTGATGTATTTAAAACAGAGTTAGGCAGCATCAATTACATTTTCAATTATATTTCGTATTTAATTGCATATGATTTTAAGCAATGTAATTGAATTGGATTCAATTACTAATTACTTCGGTCATCGATCACCGAATGCATTTTAATTACATGTAATTCAGAAGAATATCATACAATTACTTGTAATTGATGCTAGAAGTAATGCAATTACTTGTAATTAATGCTAGAAGTAATGCAATTACTTGTAATTGAAGCCCAAAGTAATTCAATTACCTATTATCGATGCTCGAAAAACTTTATATTAATTTTAGCAATTAGGCCTAGAGGACCTTTTTTGTAGGAAATTTAATTTGGAGAACATTTTTCTCCTACATTTATTCGGTAAGGTTAATCATTTCGGCGATAACAGCGAAAAATGAGATTTCTGGGTAAAAATCAACTTTAGCGATCTCGTACCATCTCACCAGTGTAAGTTACACTTACGCTGTTCAAGGCACTTTTAAAGATCGTTCAATTCTGCGTGAATTGCAACCAAAATCAATGCGATAGCATAAAAAACCACGGAGTGGTAAAATTTTGAAGAAAAAAGTTTTTGACTTACGTGTATTTTAGATGGAAAAACTTTTGAAGCGAAGGGAAAGTATTTAATATTAATATTAAGGGCGGTAACTATCAGGGAATTTTCTTTTAGACATATGCAACCAAATTTCGGGTGGGGAGTAAAAAGAATTAAAAAAGTCGAAAAAAATCGCCCTAATATGAATAAACATAGTGTATATATTCAATACTAGTATTGGAATATTTTTAAACACAAATATTTATTAAATAATTGAAACCCAAAAATATTCTAATTTACGTAATTCAATTACATCATCGTAATTTAAATACAATAACATCAATTAATTACTACGGTATAATTGAATTACATTTGTGTAATTAAATTACAAATATGTAATTGAATTACATGGATGTAATTGAATTACATGGATGTAATTGAATTACATGGATGTAATTGAATTACATGGATGTAATTGAATCACATGGATGTAATTGAATTACGTCGATGTAATTAAATTACATGGATGTCGTTAAATTATATTGAACAACGATTTTTTTGGGCATCATTTTACTTTTGATGCTAATTACATCCCGCATTGTAATGGAATTCTGTACTAAATACAATGCTGGAAATAATTACTATCAAAGTTCAAGTTCCATTACAATGCTCAAAGTATTTTATCATCGAATAATTTCAATTACAAATTTGCCCAACCCTGGTGGAGCTTCGTGCTAAAGGGTTAATTCGAGAGAAGCATTTATTTCGAGAAATGGAGGATTTTCATATGGTCTTAGCTCGAGAAAAAGAAGAGAAATATACCGAAACCCCCGGGCCGAGTCTACAGACTGCGTTCCTGGCCAAATGACAATTAGTCCTTTTGGAGTTGGAAAACGTTAACTGGGTCAAACGGAGTCAACGGGGTGCTTTTCTCTACCCTTTTACGAACAATGCGAGAACGATTTTCTTGTATGCAAACGCGTGTCTCGTGACCCCGGACTTCGAGACGAGAACAAATGACACCGAAGTTGACGAACCTTTCTCGAAAGGATCCTAATTGCAGAGCGAGGTCACGCCAAAACGGAAGCCGATCATAAACCCTCTTTGAGCACTTGTGCTAGCCATCTTTTCGAGAATCCCATGCGAGACACGTGCTGCAAACTCAAAAATCCCAGTTTTTGGACCATATGGACGCGACCCTTACTCAAGTGACTTCAACCCAACACTTTGGATGTAACTATTTCCCCCCAAAATCTAGAAAAATTCAACATAAAAACGCACCAACTTGCCAAAATTTATTCATCCCAAGACGATGTTTTAGGGTGATGGAAAAAATTTATTCGGACGAAATGAATCATTTTTAATGGTCTGATATGTGCTTTACGTTCGAGCATTGAAAAGTTTCCTTGAACCTCTTCAACGTAGACAAATGTTTCTAGGCTGACTCGTCAGATTTGTAAAGCAGAATGAATTGAATTTAGGCCTCCTACTTGAGGGGCCATTTTTATAATTTCGTGGCAGGGGTTAACTAGGTCGAAAGTGATCCTCGGATGCGTTTCCGTATCCTTGAACCGAACAATCGTGGATGATTTTCCGCTATTATGCAAAGTGCAACAATATGGAAAGAGCGATGAACTCGGAGGGACGAAGGTCAATCACCAAATCTCAATGATGCAGGGTCTTCGGTCTAATAGATTCGGTACCTTGACCTAGTTACCTTTTTCTGTGATTGAAAGGACAAGAGGATCCAGTAGTTTTATGATGACCAACTTTGCAACGTTGAAATGCAACGACAATACGTTTTATTTTCAATGAATAATCCCTGAGGATGTGTTTTTAATGTGAAAAACGGCTTAAAAGTTTTTGGGGACCTCTACTAACGATTGAGAGTTCTAAATAGCAAAAAAAAACAGGTAATTAATACGTAAGGCAGGATACCACCTTTGGCTGTATTTTTTTAACGAGTTATGAATGAATTTTTTTCACGAAAAAAAATGGGCAGAAACAAAATCGGTTTGAGGCATTTGTTATTGTATCATTCAAGTTTTTAAAAAATCGTCAAATATTGAAAAACTTAAAAATAGTCTCTTGTAAGTGGTGCAAAAGTATGAGGAGCACTTTCGGGCTGCGTGTCAAATTACTCCTCCAATTTTTATCGGATTGACTTGAAAATTTGCATAATTCTTCTCCATAGTATAATCTAAGGATGTACGTAGGATTTTTTGGGTAGAGTTGTTATTTTATTTTTAGTGCGCAGTTTAAGCAACTTTTTTGACCCTGAAAAATGCACTTTTTTTTAAATGACCGCCATTTTTTTTTAAATTAAAATTTCGAAAAAGCCCTCCGTACAGACATAAAATATATTGCCTTTAATGAGTAGAAATTTTCATTTTTCTTCTAGGAGCCTCCTACAAAGAGATTTTTGATACGCAGACCGAAAGTGCTTCTCAAACTTTGACGCCACTTACAAGAAGCTATTTTTAAGTTTTTCAACATTAAAATTTTTTTTCAACTTAAATGATATAGTAATAAATGTCTTAAATTTATTTTGTTTCAGCTCTTTTTTTTGTGAAAACAAAATTCATTAAAACCTCATTAAACAATTGCAGCCGAAGGTGGTATCCTGCCTTAAAACGCATCGCCCCAATTTTATCTGTTTCTTTCTCAAGTCTTCCAAGGGAATTTTTACAGAGCTGGGCAGAACTTGAAGTACCCGGTACTTGCAACGTACTTGCAGTACTCAAAAAGTACTTGAAGTACTTAAAGAGTACTTGAAGTACTTGAAGTACTTGAATTACTTGAAGTACTTGAAAGTACTTAAAGTAAGTACTTGGCCTATATTTCAAATACTTTTCTGTAGTCCAAGTACTTTTTCAAGTACAAGTATCAAGTACTTTTGAATGTGTCTTGCTGATGATTGCATGTACAAATGACTTTGAATATGTAGTTGAAAACAATATTTCGTGACGTATGATTGACATTTTGTCCCTCAACTGCGCCTACGCCGGTTTTTTTAAGACGAACACGAGGTTAGAGTAGTCTTAACAATCCATGTATTATATTCTTTATTTCTTCTTTTTCAAACTTGTATAAAAATAAATCGTAATGACAATCGTCAATCCTATTTTTGAATCATTTTCAATTCTTTGTTTAAATACTTCTGTTCCAATCTGCCTAAATTAGCCTAATCTCAGTGTATTGCACAAGATGAAAATATGTTTTGATACAAAAAGTACTCGAATCGTAATCAAATGAGAATAAGAAATCACATTTAAGTACTAGAACTTATGAGATATACCTGAAAACTTGAAAAGTACTTGATATACTCGGTGATTGATTTTTCAAGTACTTGTACCTCAAGTACTTTAAATTTTAAGTACTTCAAGGACTTTAAATTTTGAGTACTTCAAGTAATGAGTACGTAGTACCCCAAGTACTGCCGGTACCTGATCCTTCGAGTACTTACGGTACTTTGTACTTCAAGTACTTTTCGGTACTTTTCCCAGCTTTGAATTTTTAGAATCACTGGTAAAATTTCTACAGGACATTTTTGTCCGAAATGAAAAAAAATGTTTTTGCATGAAAAAGATTCAAGTACAAGAATAAAGAGCACAGCTCGTTACGTTGAAATGTCTTGAAGTCAGAGAGGAAGGGTAAATAAAAAAAAAAGACTCGGCCCTGTCGTTGACGCATTCGCTCGTCAAGTACCAAAAGCACGTTGAGATGTTGGTGATCCTCGCATGATGAGCAATCGCCAGTAATGCCTTCCTGACTCTTCGGGCAGGCCAAATGCTAAAAGAGATTGAGAGAGAGAAAGGGAGAAGAAGAGGCAGAGAGAGTAAGAGAGAAAGAGCGGCACAGCAAAACGAGAGCTGATTACCAGTCGTTAGTACGGCCCCAGAAAGTGACGAGACACTTTGTTGTGCTGCCGTGTGTACACGGCTCATTATGAGACGCTTCTTGATCCTTCGCCAATTAGCCGTTTTTATCCGCACGGGGTCCGCGAACGTTGAGTTTTTGCTGAGAATTCCGCGGCTCCGTTGACGTGTAAAAACGTCGCCGACGATTTCCAGTGTCTTATTTTTTAGCGACTCTCAATAATCGCGTATCATTCAGTAACTCAAAGGACTCAAATTTTGCTCTCAAATATTGGGATGGAAAAATTGAATTTTTACTACTGCCTCATTAAGGGGGGAAAAGGGTCTGAGATCCAAAAAAAGCATATTCTTGTGGTTTTTTTTTCAAAGTACCTTATTTATTAATTTTTTTAATTTTTTTTTTTTACATTACTAAGCATTATTCTAAGAATATTCTGCTAAATTTTCATTAAAAAATATTGAAAAATAAGCCAGTGGTAGTGGTGAGAACCGAGTCACCTCAAAAAAAAGTTTCCATGCGGAAGTTAGGATAACTCATGATTGCTTCATCTAAAGTTACAAAAACAAAAAAGATTTCCTTAGTACATAAGTTAATCTTGAATTTGAACAAAGGAATTAAGAAAATATTCATTTTTGAATTTTTGGTAAAGGTGCAATCACAAAACTCTGATTTTTGCCAAATGTTGCTCTTTTTGTTCAATTAAAAAATAAGTTGTAATTGAAAAAAAAAATTTCTTCGTTCAGAACCGAGTATTTAGTATGTAAAAGAAGTGTGCAAAGCTTAGACGAAATCGGTCTAAAGGTTTTCGAGACATTTTGACTATCGACTAAAAAAAAAGTTTTGAGAAAAACGCGAATGAAGTTTGATACACGAATAAAATAGAGAAATTTATTGGTGTTTTTTTTGTCCGGAGACCGGCGACTCAATTGTCTATAACTCGAAAAGTTTTGCTCCTAATGACTTCAAATTTTCTGACAATATTTATTATAAGTTTGTAGTATCAGAAAAAAAATATCGATTTTTTGACTCTTTTCCCCCCTTAATTGAAGATATCTCTTAATTATACTTTTGATTGAGAGAATTGATATTTTGAAAAATTTCCATATCCTCCATTGCACGTATTTGAACTACAGATAAGAATAATACAAACAAAAGTATGATGATTTTTAAAAAAATATATATTTTATTTGTAAATTAATGAAATAATATGACATTTAAATTGAATTCCATTTTTCAATAATTCCAGTTACATTTTTGAAAATGGTTAACTTTTTAAAAGCTAGCGATCGTGATTTGCCAAACGTTTTTTTTTTTACTCTGAGGAGAGAATACAATGGCGACGGCATAATATCAAGAAAATAAATATCGAAAATGCTTTAAATTTCGAAAATAGCCATTTCAAAAAAATCCCATTCCCTCCATTGCACGTGCTTGAATTACAAATAAGAATAGTACACATAAAAGTACGACGTATTAATAAAACTATAGATTGTTTGTAATGTAATAAAATAAAATAAAATTTAAATTTAATCAGATATTTCAATAATTTGAGTAGTATTTTCGAAAAAGATACATTTTTGAAAACCTAGTAATCGTGAAATTGAAAAAAAAAATATTTTTTACTTCGGAGAGAGAACAAAAAATGGCGATAACATAATGTCTGAAAGAGAAAAATCGAATATCCTTTGAATTCCGAAAATCGCCATTTTGAAGAATTTCCATATCCTTCTTTGCACGTGTTAGAACTGCAAATAAAAAATAATTATTTGAAAAAATTGAAGATTTTATATTAATATAATGAAATAAAATTTTATTGAATTCGACATTTCAATAATATGAGTATTATTATCGAAAAAGATACATTTTTTAAAACCTAGCAATCGTGAATTTGAAAAAAAAAACTTTTTTTTTACTTTGGAGAAAGAACAAAAATGGCGACAACATAATATCTGGAAGCGAAATATCGAAAATGCTTTGAATGCAAATCCTTCTTTGCACGTGTTAGAACTGCAAATAAAAATGCTACAAATAAAAAAATAATGATTTGAAAAAATTGAACATGGTAAATTAATAAAATGAAATAAAATTTAAATTGAATAACTTTTTTTAATAATTTGAGTTACATTTTTGAAAACGGTAAATTTTTCAAAAGCCAGCGATCGTGGATTTGAAAAAAAATCTTTTTTCACTTTGCAGAGAGAATAAAATGGCGACGGCGTGGTGTCAGGAAGAGAAATATCGAACCGACAAAGAAAATGTCCCTCGAGATTGGACCGTTCTCTCGTGCCGCGTCGACATAAGAGAAAGAGAGTGAGAGAGTTGAACACGCGAGGCTCGCGAGACCTTTCATGACTCAGCAAAGTAAATCGAATCTCGAGAGACTCATCTCTCGTTTACTTCCTCTTTTACTCCCGCCGATTCAACCTTCCTTTTCGCGCTTCAATTCGAATCCTTTGCCACACAGTAGAGTCTCGGTCTAATCCGAGGGCGGGAATAAAACGTCACAGATATACGAAAATATTTTGCAATTTTTTTCTTTCGTCTTCGTTTTTTTTTTTTTTTTCATCATTTCGAATAGAATCGACACGCGTGAAACTCGTGACTGAGTGATCGCTCCCTGGGATATAATTTCACACGAATTACGATATATTTTCAAGAAATGAATATTTATTTTCGTATTACAATGAATTGTCAAAATATTGTGGAGTTTTCGGGAAAACGGGAATCGATCTTCCAGATGTCAGGAAAATTAAATAAAACGAAAAATACATTGTGACGGATTTCACGAAATATTTTTCTATTAATATATCGGTTTTTAATATATCAAAATGTCAAGATGAGGCATTTTTGCAGATTATATAATATAATATTTATTGTTTTGATAATAATATTATCAAGTACAAAGCTCTCTATCGCGGAAAATTATCAGCAATGGCAGACAAAAAACTCCCATAATTCAACTCAGTTTTCATCAAAAACTGATAGAATTTAAATTTTACAAATGATTTTTCAGTCAGCCAAAAAAGTCTGTGATCCAAATTTCTGAAAATTCTGCCTCGATGACATCTTATTTTTCAAATTCAGCTTCAATTATTCAGTGCAATTTATCTACAGGATTGTCACTTCATAGCAAAATTTACTATTGATCCTTTTTGCATATTCATCCTACGATCTAACGAATGAATTTTCTGGAAAATAATCTTCTCCGGTCAAAATTACTTTTCCACTCAATTAACGAGCATTTTCATTGACTATTTCAATCTTGACGGAACAGCTGATTCCGACTTTTGATATTTATGCGATCAAAAAGTGACTCGTTTCCGTCGTTCTTAATCTCAGGCCAATGTTTCGCCGACTTAATTAAATTCCGAGAGACTTATTGTCCTCGGTGTGACATTTGTAACGGTAAAAGTTTTGAATTGTCCGTATATTGGGCGGGGAAAATGAAAAAGGGCTCTTTCAGTATCGCTGATCAACAAGTTTTGAACGCCGAATGCTCTCAGTAATGAGATATTATCAAGAATATATAATAATAACTGACGAAAAAGACAAATGGTCGAACTGGCGCACACAAATAAAAAAGTGTCCTCTTTACACTCATAGTCGGCCCTCAGGCGCAACTAGCCCTTGTTCTTCTTTGTACTCTCTTTTCTTGTTTCCTCTCTCTCTCTCTCTCTTCCTCATTCTTTCTCTCACTCTTTCGCACCACCAGCGTTATTAAAACTTTACTAATGGGCCATAATGAGTACCGCCTTCTACTTCGAGATTGATATTAAATTTCGTGAAGCAGCCGAGTTTCGTGACCGAGGGATCTTTCATTTATCATTATATCACGAGATGAAGGGAGCGATATGAAGGCGCGTGGAAAAAGGTGTCCTACATTGTTCTTTGGCCAACTGCGGTGATCATGAAAATGAAAGACAGACCTTGTGGCGTATAAAGTGAAAAAAAGCTTGTTACAACGTATTATAAAATCATTTTAAAAATATTACACAAATTATACTTGTAATTGAGCGTTGAATTTGAGGTAGTAGTCCAGTGTGACGACCGAAATTTTGACGTTTTTTCATTAATTTTTTTAAATAACAAAATAAAATGCGCTCGTTTTGAAATTTTTACATGTTGTTATTTGTATCTTGAAGGGTACAAAAAAAATTTTGTTTACGTAATTTTACATGAATTTGTTTGTGATTTTGTAGGTCAAAGTGAAGTGCTCGAAAAAAAAGGTGACTTGTTTCGGGGAAGCACATTTGTGTAACAAATTTTAGCTCAATAGCTGCGATGTTTCGAAAGTTTGGGTGTCTAACAAGATTTTTAGGAAACTTTAACAATTTTTGAAAACTGGATTCTTCAACTGATTACTTTTAAATTGAACCCTTATCTTTTTTATTGCTTGCTGCACTTGTTGAAAAAAATTGTGATTAATAGGTACCAAATTCGGAACGTGGGAGCTCTCACAATCATTTTTTCAACATTTGTGAACTTTTTAAAAACTAAACCCCCGAAGCAATTTTTTCAAAACTCAAAGGTTCTTATTATTTACTTAAAAAATTTGAACATGATTACTCTGAAAGTATGAAAGTTTAAGTATCCAAAAACATATATTACAAAGATTTCAAAATCCTGCATAATTGGTAATTTTCACTGGCTTAATAAAATTATATACATTTGATCTGAAGGAAAGTAATGTTGGGCGAAAAATGATCTTTTATCAAAACGAAAGTAAAAAACGAAAATAAAAATGGAGAAAAAATTCTGTAAGTTCTAAAAATATTGATGGGGTAATTTTTGGGATATCTTGCTTATCGACTTTGCGAATCTGCTTTAGCTCTGCAAATTTTGATCCGAACACCTTGAATTTTTCATAGAACATTTATAAGATCAATAAATATTAACAAAACAAGTATTTTTTCAACTTTCACAACAAGACACAATCCCTTAATTATTGAAAAAAGCCTAGCAGCTTAATTTTACAAATGCTCATTTCAAAAATTGACCAAAAGAAACCACATTTCCTGTGTATAAGTACCTTTATTCATGTAAAGATTCGTAGACTCTCCAAAAGGAGAGAAGATATCTGTGTGAGCCTGAAGAGACGAATAAAAATATGGGACTTGAGGGAAAGGAGAGAGAGAGAGAGAAGTGAGAAAGAGATAGATAGAAAGAGAGAAAGTGGTCCCTCTTTCTCGCGATCGAGTTGTCGCGGGAGTTGGCGCTAAGGGATCCTACATAGTGCGGGAGTAAAAGGGAGCTGCTTTGGTGGGGGGGGGGGGGGTGTCATGCTAGGAGACACGGAGTAGTGATTGATCGTGTTTCGCCGGAAGAAACGGGATGGAGAAGCGAAAAGCTCGCTCTCTGCTGCGAGTGAGAACGACAAGAGGGAGAAAATGTGTGCGCCAACTTGTGTGTGTGTATCACGAAGGGTAGATGGAGAGCAGATAGAAGGAGAGAACGAAAAAAAATTCAAGAGGGGAAAGAAAAAAAAACGAAGTGATGGTCGTAGCCAGAGAAATGCGTATAAAAGAAGACGAAGCGAGCGCCATCTGAGTAAAAAAAGAAACGAGCATGAAAGCGAAAGATTCGCAGAATATGAGTAACACTTTTGCTGAGGACCCTATAGCGCATTATTGGCCGCTCTCTCGTTTTTGAAGACTGGAAGCAAAAGGTCGGGGGTGAGAAAAAACCGAAAAAAAACCATAGAAATACTCTACCAATGTGCAGGAAAACTAACATCGCCGTACGTAGTCCTGTTACCAATGCTTCTGGAGCTGACTTGGGGAAACATGGAGTAAGGTCACCATAAAGATTTTTACCACCCTTTTACAGAGGGAATGTGTGTGGACAAAGCATCAAGGGAAGAGGTTCGATGTAAGGTCATCTTAAAATGTCAGTAAACAAAGTATCAGTAGAAGAATCTCAATGTAAGTTCACCTTGACGACTCCTACCACCATTTCACTGGGAGAAAATTCAAGGCGTCTCTTAGTCAAGCTGAAAATGCCTGTGGGACAAGCATTGAAGGACAAATCATCGTAAAAAGTCATATTGAAGACTGCTACCACCTTTTTGCAAAGGTTAAATGTAAGAAATTTCCCAGATTAGTTAAGAATGTCTCTGGATCAAGTATTTAAAGTAAGAATCTTAAGGCAAGGTCACCTTAAAGATTTTTACCACTCTTTTACGGAGGGAATGTGTGTGGACGAAGCATCAACGGAAGAGGTTCAAGGTAAGGTCATCTAAAAATGTCAGTAAACAAAGTATTAGTAGAAGAATCTCAATGTAAGGTCACCTTGACAACCCCTACCACCATTTCACCAGGAGAAAATTCGAGGCGTCTCTCAGTCGAGCTGAAAATGCCTGTGGGACAACCATTGAAGGACAAATCATCGTAAAAAGTCATGTTGAAGACTGCTACCACCTTTTTGCAAAGATTAGATGTAAGAAATTTCCCAGATTAATTGAGAATGTCTCTGGACCAAGTATTTGAAGTAAGATTCTTAATGCAAGGTCACCTTGAAGATTTTTACCACTCTTTTACGGAGGGAATGTGTATGGACAAAGCATAGACCGAAGAATCCCAATTTAAGGTCATCTTAAAATGTCAGTAAGCAAAGTATTAGTAGAAGAATCTCAATGTAAGGTCACCTTGACGATTCCTACCACCATTTCACCAGGAAAAAATTCAGGGCGACTCTCAGTCAAGCTGAAAATGTCTGTGGGACAAGCATTGAAGGACAAATCATCGTAAAAAGTCATGCTGAAGACTGCTACCACCTTTTTGCAAAGGTTAGATGTAAGAAATTTTACAGATTAATTGAGAATGTCTCTGGACCAAGTATTTGAAGTAAGATTCTTAATGCAAGGTCACCTTGAAGATTTTTACCACTCTTTTACGGAGGGAATGTGTATGGACAAAGCATAGACCGAAGAATCTCGATGTAAGGTCATCTTAATATGTCAGTAAGCAAAGTATTAGTAGAAGAATCTCAATGTAAGGTCACCTTGACGATTCCTATCACCATTTCACCAGGAAAAAATTCAGGGCGACTCTCAGTCAAGCTGAAAATGTCTGTGGGACAAGCATTGAAGGACAAATCATCGTAAAAAGTCATGCTGAGTGAGATATCACCTTTTTGCAAAGGTTAAATGTAAGAAATTCCCCAGATCAGTTGAGAATGTCTCTGGACCAAGTATTCGAAGTAAGATTCTTAATGCAAGGTCACCTTGAAGATTTCTACCATCCCTTTTTCAGGGTTCAATGCAAGACAATTTCCAGTCTACTTAAGAATGTCTATGGATCAAACATTTATGATACAATCGTCAGCTGAGATCACCCTGAAGATTTTCACTTTCACCAAGGGTAAATGTAAGACATCATCCCGACCGAAGGTTCCTCAACCAAACATCACAGTAAGAATCTTAATGTAAGGTCACCACGAAGACTTATGCAAGGAAATGTCTGATACATTCGTTGGTTCAATTAAAAATGTCTGTGGTCCAAGCGTTGAAGAAAGATTTTTGCAAGGTCACTTCGAAGACTTCTACAACCCCTTTCATACAGGAAATATTATTTGCTAATTCTATTACAAACGTCTCCGGGCCAAACATTGAAGAATTAATCTGAATGTAAGGTCACTTTAGAAATTTTTATGACTGTTTCAATATAATAGTCAAACAAATTCTTTGTTTCATTATTACATCCCTGAATTCCTAAGCATACACAGAAAAACGTGGACCTTTATAAATTAGGCGTTCGGTTAATGCGAGAGAAAGACAAATCGCAAGGCCCGATCCACGTCGAGTGACAAACGAAGGCAGAATGGAGCGAAAAAATGAAAATAAAAGTCTGAGGTTGTGTCGTGCAAGCTTGGCGAGGGCGGCAGAGGGTATCCAGAGTCTCTTGGTGAAAAAGCGAGACCATGCTTTTCTCTCAGACTCTCGTCTCACACAGACAAACCCTCGTACACAATCTCGCCATCATCATCGCACGTCGAGGGAACAAAAAGCAGGTGACGCGGCTCTCAGCCTCTTCTCAACGTTGAATTGACCATCTCTCGCTCACCCTCTCTCTCCTTTTCTTCTTGTTTCTTCTCGTAGATATGATTCAGGGGCTACTACCCTCAGACAAACGAATACGAGAAAAGAGAACGAGAAAATTTTTTCCCCTCTCCTTTTCGCTCTGCCAATTCGTGCTTCTGACACCCGGAAGTGGAGGATACGCGTTTGAGGACGCGCTGGATGAGACTGAGTTATGAAAGATTCATCAGTCATCGAGTTTTGTTGAATCGGCCAATTTTTATTGCAATGCTCTCACAACTGGAGCAGCTCATCGGTTTCCAATACGACATCCATTAAAAAAGATGTCTCCCAAATTAAAACAAAGTCATCGGACCCTCAATTCATCATTCGTGATCGTATAATAAAAATTGTACGATGTTTTAATGCCAGGGGACTTGATATCAGGGACGAAAATGTTCGAAACATCAAAAAAACATTTCTAAAATAATGTCTGGATGCATCTGTGTATATTTTTGAATGAAAATATTTTCCAATGTAGTGAATATGTTTGCTATGAAAATTTTAAAATATTCCTGAAAATGTTCAAATTTTGCCTAAAATTTTGAATTTTTGCAGTAAATCAACTTCTTATCTAAATTCTCGTTTACATTCTCATGCCTAATCTTTATTGATGTTAATTTATACGCATCGTCAAATATGACAGTTGTTTTTTCGGTGTTTCTGTCGTCTGAAAGAACATTTCAGACGTTCATGCATCGAGGGATCGATAAACCAACGCGTGTGATGTGTCCCGTTCGTTTTTCTTCTTCTTTCAATCCTTCTCTCTCACTTCATTTCTCTCCGTGAGTGAGAATAATTTATATATATTATTCACGGTTGCCTTGTCGCGCGTAGACGGAACAGAGACACACCGAGCAACTGTCGCCTCCATTGTCCGTACATTTTGGGGATCTATCCTCGCACGTTCACCATTTCTGCCCTAAGGACGACTTTTCTCTTCGTTCCCCAACGTTTCCCGATATTACCATCCTCCTTCCCGCTGATCTCTTGATCTGCAAAATAACCAAACGAGAAAGGATATACTCAAATATTTGTCCACGAATATCTGTGTAGAAATTAGCGACGCCATTTTCATTACGAAAAAATTCTTTCGGCAGATGTTATTGCAATTTTCATGATCCTTTCGGGGCTTTCAAAGAGGTCTTCTGAGGCAAGTTATGCCATTTTTAACCAGGCAATCGAAAATTTAAAAAAAAACAGAGGTGTTTACATTGATAGGGAAATGTGGCCACCTTCTAAAATTGTAAAAAAAAAAATAATAAATTCGAAAGATTAGGAAAACATTATTAAAATTGGAGAAGCGGTTAGAGGCGAACAGCGCTTCGAGCCTTCCGACGGGCGACTCCATGACGGCTCAAACTCTGATTTTTTTAATCCACTCTATTCGAACACCGAGTAAAAGGTTTGGTAAAGTGAAAAAAATTTGGCTTGAATCAACTAAACCCGGC
Organism: Alloplasta piceator; assembly: GCA_946863875.1. Taxonomy (NCBI): domain Eukaryota; kingdom Metazoa; phylum Arthropoda; class Insecta; order Hymenoptera; family Ichneumonidae; genus Alloplasta; species Alloplasta piceator. The sequence continues at coordinate 14,931,953 of OX333077.1, read as the reverse complement.
GGTTACGGGTGACGAACGAAGTGTGTAATTCAGTTAACTCAAAACGTGTATCAAAATGGAAACAAAAATTGCATTCCCATAAATACATATATCCTTGACCCAACAGCGTAGAGAATCCGTTCAATTGAAAATTACATTGTTTTGATTCTATATTTGGTAAAATGCACTCAATAAGCGATTGCATAACCAAATGGTTTAGTTTAATGAACAGTTTATATTTTCTATGCAATTCAGATGTTGTTCACCGGAAAAGAATATGCATTCAATATAAAGCTAGACAATTTCCATTGAATTAACAAAACATTTGATGATATGCAATATTTTTTTAAGCTACAAGGGCTTTTACTTAACTAATTAATCGTGAGATTAAACAGTCGAGTGGCGACTCAACTTATTTATACTTGCGCCCATAAAGATCACGAGCGCTACCAAAGTGCAATGGTGATCTTATTCAAAAATGTAGTCTTTAGTCCATAGAACTGCGCGACCACAGAGCGCGGGTAATGTTCCATCAATTTAAAGTTAATCGAGGACTCCAATGCTGGTAATACACTGGTACTTATCGGTGCTCAGTGACTGTCTCGCTGGCGCGAGAGTGCGCGCCGATCGTCGCCACCTTACGGATCTCAAGCGAAGTGCCGAGATCGTAGTAGTTACTATACGTACTATCGACTAAATGTGTTGTAGCCGCATTGAAATATTTAGTCAAATTTATCAAACAATTTGATCGACTTGAGAGCATTTACTATTCTTTTTAACTGAATGAATAGCTCAAATTAAAGTTAGATTTTGTTGATGAGACGAAACATGCAGTTAAAACAATTTTATTTACTTCCAGTAAATGACTAAATATTCGATTGAATGAGAAAAGAAGTTGTTGAATCAATCTCGTTTGAAATTATTTTTGATCCAATGTTGTAATTGCGGTGAATGCAGTACACATTCGAAACAGGGACACCAGTTTTATTATTTCAACAACGGGGTAATCAAATCAAATATGTGACGATTGATTCAAACGAATTTTCCGTGATGGCGGCTGGGTAGTTGATATTACTAAACCTTTTTTTCGGTGAACCTTTCAGGAAATGTAAATAAGATGGCGTCGTAAAAAATCTTTCAAAAGAGGAAAGGTAATTTTTTCGATTTCCAGACTCGAAATTACTTCTTGAGCTTGTTTAATCCTGTGGGTCTTGATCATAAACATTGCATTGTATTTCATTGCTCAGTGGCGGCGACATTGTATAACGCACAGCAGCGTAAGACGTAGGTAGCGTGGCGTCGGCAGTTCACAAAACGCCAGAGTGAGTCGACTATTTTGCGCAATGACTCGGCGTCTTTTGCTCTTTAACGCTGCGTAACGTATGTATGCTTACCTACATCGATAGAGCATGAACTGTTCTCGCGAAACGAGTAGGATATATTATATATGTAGGTGATGTACTTGGCCGAGTGTGCCGTAAGAAACACTTTCTAGAGCACGTTATGAGATCAATTGAGAAGCGATGGTCAAGGCAAAAGATTCAAGATAGATGCTCAGAGAACATCATGTTTCCCGTCTATCCTTACTACTAACCGTGAATTACTCTATCAATCATGTTGGATGATAGGAAAGGTGCAAACGTGTTGATCCGCCAAATTTTTACTGATGTTTAAATGCATGTTCCATTGATAAACATGACAAAGCCTCAATCTGCGATCAAAAGTTGTTCCCAGTTGAGCAGTTCTTTGAGTAAACCAAATTTTAAGGTTAAGGATTATTTTGCAGCTTACGTTGGATTTTTTCCAAGTCGGCTTCCTTTTTCATAATTGGGGAAGGTTTTGTTCTCTGTATGAACTTGTTCTAACTTACCCAGATTTTAATTATAGGGAATGTCCCTCTAAAGCTTTCTAGGAGTCTTCATTCTTAACAAACATACAAGGATTTGCTCTTGGAACCAATTGTCCTGGTGATCAATACATGACGAGGCTTACTTTTTTTCTAATAATCAATACTTTTTTTCGCAAATTTGACAATGCCCTTCAATGTTACTTGAAACGAATTTTCTACTAAGCGACCTCCGGAATAACTAAACCCTTAAAGAAAAAAATTGCACTGCGATGCTTTCCTTTTTACTGGAACCAGCTGTTCCTAAAACAATTTTCCTTGCACATAATCGTGCTGACCCACTGCATTTTTTCAACTTTCCAACAGCCTTGGAGTAACTCATTCAATTCGCCATACTGCTCGAAAAATAAGGGTACTTTCCAGCAATTTTACGAATATTTTCATAGGCGAGGAAAGAAAATGGTCGTAGATGGTCGAGCTAGATCGTAGGCGTGTTGGTCTGGTAAGAGTGACGCGTATGACGCCGTTGCGTAGGAGTACCACCACCCTTCGTTCGGCGTAGTCACGAGGGTTGCGCTGCAGGGGTAGTATCCTATATACGTGTATAGTATAGCTGAATACAAGCGGTTGAAGGAGAGCGAGAGAGGCAGCTAACCCATGGGTTTCCAAGCTGACAGGGGTTGGCCTCGTGCTCGACGTCTCGAGAAGAGAGGGGATATCGGTCGACGGAGGGTGGGGCAAGAAGTTTCTCCAACGAGGAAAGAGGGACTCGCACATGAGAGACGTTGCCGCCACCGACGACGTCACAGCAGCCGCGTCCCAAACCGTGGTCTGGAGGGAGCTCACTAACAGCGTCGACTTACCAGACGAGTTTGTGCCGAGGCACTGCCAAGACTGCCGCAAGCGAACCTTCGACGATCACCGACCACGATCCTCCCACCAAATTGGATTTTGTGTCCTGGAAACCAAATAAAAATCATTATTGAATACGTGAAAGTGAAATCAGTGAATATGACAATTAGTGACCCAGGGATGAATTATTCCTAAAAACAGTGCAATTTTTGATGAGTCGTAGTTTCGAACGAAGACAGTGACTCCAAAGGACATAATCCCTGATCCCTCTTCGAGATTGACCAAATGGATACGATTAATGACACCCTTGATGACAGTCAACGATATAAAGTCGTATCAATTTTGTATGCAATTGGATCACAGCGATTGGAATAATAAACAGGAAGTACTGTCGAAAGGTCATCGAAGTGTCGTGATAAAGTCGGTGCTGCACGTTTAGTTAAAAAGGATCGAAGATCAGATGGACTCAGAAAGAAAGAGACTGTGAGTGTGCAAGGATTCTACGAAGTTGTTGCACCTGCCGCATTGGTATCACGGGGCGCCACTCACATGTTGCATGTGTGCCGGTTATCCATCATGGTCGCGGACTCGGGCTTGTTCTGATTGGTTCGCAAGCTGGGTCACGTGGTATGGTAATTGGTCTCCGGTGGGCGGGGACCTGGTCGGCCTGGTGCCGCCGCTATAGTCTCGTCTCTCTTGCGCCGCAAACCCGTGTGGTTCGGTACTAAACGGGCTGTTCATCCTCCCGTATACCACGGAGGATCGCCGCGTTTGCGGCTTCCCGAAAGTATTCTCGTGCGAGTGAGAGGAAATAAATCAACGGGAATTAACAATCAGCGGCTTGGAATTGATAGTGTAGAAGTGTAATTCGATGGTTAAGTGAAGAGGGACAATATAATTTTGGAAATAAGTAGATTGCGATCTACCAGGATGGACCACGGTGCGGTGATGTGCGCGAATGTGCCCTAAAAGTGTGTTCTCCGTCGTTAATTGCTAAATAGAATTATCAGACGGATAGCCAAGATTGGTCTGCAATCAGCACGATTGTCAGAGATCGTTGAATCGTTGAGTCTCCAGAGACGTCCCAGTAGGAATGAGTTCCTTCCTGATGAATCCGTCTGCGGGCGGTGGTTATCATCAGCAGCATCAGCAGCCTGGACCACATCATCATCTGGCCGCGACGTCGGTCGTGGTTGATCCAAAATTTCCGCCCAGTGAGGAGTACAGCCAGAGCAATTACATTCCATCGACTGGGACGGATTTTTTTGGTGGTGGTCATCATCTGAATCATCCGCAGTCGCATCAGTTGCAGTATGGTTACCATCAGCATCATCATCAGGCTGCTTCGACGCCATACGGCGCCGCATCGGGTGTCCCTTTAAACGGTGGTTATGCGAGTTACGGTGGTTACTACGGTCCCCATCATCCTCATCATCAAGTTCATGCGGTTCACCATCCCGGTCTTCATCCTCATCATCATGCAGTTGGGGCACTTGCGATGCCACCGGAGGCTCAACAACCGCCACTCACGTGTCCACCTACCATGCAGAATCAACAACCTCCGCAGCAACACCAACAACGACAACAACAACCTTCCGTTCCTTCGTCAACTGTTCTTGGATCTACGGCCCTATCGCCTTCTATTTTAACTAGTCACGTTCAGCAACCCGATGCCCTCCAACAACAACACCAACATCCGCCCCCTCAAACACAACAACAACAACAACAACAACAACAACAACAACAGCAGCAGCAGTCTCAACAACACGATGCCAATGTGTGCAGTCCGACGGGCTCGGGCTCTCTGCACAGAGATAACTCGCCGGATCTTCAGCAACAACAACCGAATCAACAACACTCGCAACACATGCAAAATTCTCAGCAGCAACAGCATCATCACATAGACGATGTCTCGGATCAGGATGATATTGATGACGATCAAATGATGGATGGATCACCAGGCATGATGGACGAAGACGAGGATGATGAAGAGAACGGCGATCGAGTTATTTATCCCTGGATGAAGAAAATTCACGTTGCTGGAGTCGGTGAGTCTTGACACTCGGAGTGTTATTGTGTCCACTGTGCCAAGTCAATATTTTTCTACGGCCCACCCAAATAGCTCGCAGTTCCATTCATTCCTTAAGTGGAAGTGCGGCACAATATTTACAAGTTGTTTAGAAAACACCTTGCTCTTCATCATTCTGCTGAGATCCTTAACATCCCTTGGGGATACACCCCTTGTCAAGTACCCCGTGTGTGTCTGCAGTAGCGCATCTTCTTCAGAGATCGAATACGACGATTTATGTCCGTTCATCTGTCCTCTGAAACGAGCTGCCATAGCTTAGCCGACGGAAGACTTATGAGGCGCAATTTATTATCGCAGCACCTATCCTGCCCTCACCTGTACAATCGACCTACCTGTATGTTTAAGGGTCCACGGGTGCAGATTTTCAATGACATTGGTTACGGACCATCTATCTCAGTGGTCTCTCGAACACTGACACAATTTTTTCAGCCTGAATTGTGGAAAAAGTTAGCTATAAACTGGTGATGGCAGATTTTAGAGAATTTGGCGGATCAATTAATATGGACGCGGATATTCGCACGTGCACAGACGCATGAACCCTTCTCGATCTCTTTTACCACGGTCTCTCTCTCTCTCTCTCTCGCACAATACTGACGATCAAGAAAATGTCTCCCGCAGCTTTCCTCGGAATATTTTACCTAAAGAGGGTCCCTCAATTTCTGCAACGTAACATTTCCTGAAATTGCTTGTCTCCCTTGTTATCCACGCGCAAGAACTCCCGTCGTGTTCTTCCAGCATTTTCATTCTCCCACAATGACGAAAATTCGACCGAATCATTCTTCAGCATCGGGTTCTTCTATGTTCTTGAAGAAAAAAAGTGTATCATCATTTTTCATTCTACGCATTCTACATCCTAGCAAAAGTGGACAAAGGCTCGTGTATTTTTTGTTCGTCCATACATTGTCGTGAATATTTTTTTGAAACTCGTGAAAGACTTTGTCGAAGGGCACTGGATTATAATTTGATTCGTAGGCTGAACTGCGAATTCCAAAAGAAGAAATTAAGAATTGTATCTCTTTCGCCATCGTAGAGTCAGCCATGTCTGGATTGAATTCCTGAGGGTTTTCGTATGTACGAATGGTGGTCACAGCTTTGATTAAGATTTGCGGTTGGTCGTCGTTCTTTCGGTATGCGCCGCAACTCCGTCAGGTCTCCTCGACCGACGCAATCTCCCCTCTGAATGCCTGTGAGCGTCCCGGTCGTGGACACCGGACGCCGGATAGCAAACTGAAGGGGACAAGGGGACGATTATGTGCTGGTCAGCCTGAAATGGAATGGAATGCGTCCGCACGGATTGTAAAGTCGTGTTTGCTTCTTGACTTCCTGTGATTAACAAACCTGGGACCACCGAGAGGGTTGTCCTAATTTTTTTTCGTTATTTACTATCTACAAATTATAAATTCTCGGTATATTAGTAATCCGAAGCTTTCGGGCACCATTGAAACGATCTGTTATTTTACCATTGAAAATCTTTCATTCTGTCTCAACTTGTTTAATTTGTATTCCACGAATTGATTCGACACCACACGATACTTCTCTTCTATCGTGTTGGCGTTGTCTTGTCTTCGTGTGAAGGCGTTTTCGAATGGTGGATTCTATGAATGCTCGTGAAAAAAAAAGAAATTACAACCCAAAGACCCGAGTGATCCAGGCATGTACACCAAAGAGACCATGGAACCTCCGCCGCCGTCTTCGTGGCTCATGGCGTCGACTATTATCCCCACGTCCATCAAAGTTTTTTCCCCTCCATGTTCGTCATCTCTTTTGATATATACATGCATACGAATACGCCGAATACGTCCTGAACACAATAGAGAATTGCTTTGCTGCCCTGAGGCTGCATCACACACATTGCCTCTCGGTGTTGTTAAGCTGCAAATGTGGAATTATTTAGGCCAAAGATTTATTTTCCAACTAACTAATGTTCTATTTTCGACGACTAATTTGATGATGTATTTCATTCGTTGAAACTCATCGATGGCAAATCCAATCGGCTCAGATACGTGATTTATTCCTTAACCCTGTTAGTTAATATTGCAAAATGGAAAAGCTCAGTTTATACGCTGAAAAAACGAGTTCTGACATGAATTAGCTTCAGAAACCCTCACAATCTATAGTAACCTTAACTAAAAACAAGGTAACTTCAACTATGAAAATGATTACTTCAAGTAAATATCCGGCAATCTTTTCTGAAGTTGAAGTCAAAATTTTATAGAGCGGTTAGTGTCATTTTTAAGCTCTGGTTGTTATGGAATTTTGGGGATATTCGAAGTAACATAATTTATGACATATTGGTACACTACCGTTCAAATTTTGAAAACACTCGCCACGATTTCGCGCCGCACACAACGTTTCACTGCTCCTTCGAAAATGACGATATTTCAATTCAACAAAAAGCGTTTCAAAGGGGACATATTCAGCTTCCCCTTTCCCTTCCCTCTTTCCAAAAAAATGTCTTTGATTTTTTTTGACCCAGTACGCTCTTTGAAACATGGTCGTTTTCGGCTTTTTTTGGCGTTGAAATTTTGGCGCTTGACCCATGCATTTTTTTGAATGTTTTTCGCATGAAAAACTTGTAGAGAGGAGTATAAAGCTCTAATTTCATTTTTTTAAAGTCTCGTATAATTTTTTTTTTTGCAAAATTTCTCAATTTTTCACAAAAAATGACCATATTTATAAAATGTCGAGTAACTCTAAAACTACTGGGTTTCCGAGAAATTGCTAAGAAGGTAAAAAGTTGTATACAATTATTTTGGATTTAATGAAATTTTTTCAGAATTTTTATTCAACATTTTTTTTTCGAACATTTTTCCGGTGAACGAGATATTTTTTATCTTTAACAATCGGGCCTCTCATCTCATCTACCGGCATTTTTCATTAAAAAACCTCATCTACACGGCTTTTTGGTCAAACAACGATCAAAAATGATCGATCTAGATGAGGTAAGAGACCCGATTGCTTAAGATAAAAAAATATCTTGTTGACAGGGAAAATTTTCGAAAAAAAATGTTTTTCAAAAATTCTGAAAAATTCTGAACTATGGTTGACCATCATTTCTTTCAGTGTACAATGAAGAAAATGGTTTGCTTTACTTATAGCAGTTTGACAAACCCCTGCAATTTGTAGTAACTTCAAATGAAAATTTTGTAATCACAACTTTATAAGCCGTGGAAATTTAAAGTTTGCGCATAACGAACTCATTTTTTTACATCGTTAACCAAGTATTTTTTATCAGTTTTTCCTTTAACTTTTCGACTCTCTATGGTTAATTTAAGGCTTCTTAAGAGAAGTTTAACAAACGACGTAAATAAATCTAAAAGCTGAGCAGGAATTTCTAATTTGAATGAGTTTTTCATCACTTTTGGATCATTTCAAAATTTTATACACACCATATGCCATAAATTATTATGTTATGCTAACGCTTATTGTTATTTAATATATTTGTGTAAACAATTTCAACTTGATAGCTGTGAAATTACAGAAATTCGTACGTTTGCAAGCATTGTTTGTTGACATCAAGATTTTTTTGAAACTAAACACCTCAAGGGATCCTTTCCAAACGAAATCCAAATCATTCTTGTCACTTGATACATTTTAGAAAATAAATTGAGATGAATAAGTGCGAAATTTCGAAAGTTGGAGCACCCACAGAAGTTTTCATCAAAAATCAAATCTCTGTAGTAGTGATTATCACTTGTTATCTTTTTAATTACTGTAAAATGTAGAATGCTCATTATCGTACGGTTATATGATAATTTTTTTGAGTGCAATCTCATTTTGTAGACATCTGTAATATCATAACATTTCCTCGTTTATCCGTCATAGATTGTAATAAAGAGTGGAGCTGACAAGTTGTGGAAAACCCACGACTAAAAACTTTATAATCTGATCTAATCATAGACTTTAAAACCCTTTTTGTACCAAACCATTAATATCGCATTGCTGACATGCCTTCCACAAAAACTTACGTTTCAATGCGGAATCTTGAATAAAAAACGATTCATGATAACATTGAATTACCAATCCTGGTCAAGTGAGTTCATAAATATCCCTCGAAGAAACAAATTTACTATTAATATATATTAATTCACGCATTATCGCTTCCCGATACATATTCATGTAATCAAGAATACGAATTAACTTCGAGTCACTCACAATGAAATGCCGCGCAGAATCTTAGCTCGCAGCTGCAGTTTTGCTACAGTCACGATCTTACAATGAGTGAGTGAAAAGGCCACGTAGTGCATCTAGCATTACTCGCATAACAAACGGGAAATTGTGTAACTCCTTATTTTTTAAATTTTTTCTATACAAGTCACACAATGTCCTGCTAATGTTGCAAATCGATAGCTGCATTTATTATCCAGAGGTCTACCATTGAATCAGTCTTTTATCGATGAATGACACGACCTATTGGACGAATGACAGAAACGTTGTGACATTTCACACGGGTTGAATATTCGTTGGTTCGAGGACGGCGAGACGCCATCGCCGTGTCAATTATCCCAGCTTCAATGGCTTCAATTGAGAGCATGCGTCTCGATGACGTAATCCGCTCTTTACATCGAGCCTACCCTTCGAACACAAACACATAGACACAACCTTGCATGCGTTTCATTGTGCTAGTTTCATAAAGTTTCATAAATAACTTTACATTGCAAAAAGAGGGCTTTTCCTTGGTCCCCAAAAAGTATCCAGAAGGTCCAGTAATGAGCATCGTCTGTTCCTTTCACAGCGAATGGTTCGTATCAGCCCGGCATGGAGCCAAAGCGTCAGAGAACGGCCTACACGAGGCATCAGATTCTCGAGCTCGAGAAGGAGTTCCATTACAATCGTTACCTCACAAGACGACGAAGAATCGAGATAGCGCACTCTCTGGTACTGTCCGAGCGTCAGATCAAGATATGGTTTCAAAATCGTCGTATGAAGTGGAAGAAGGACAACAAGCTGCCAAACACAAAGAACGTGAGAAGGAAAAACGCCAATGGTCAGCCACAACCGTCGAAGCCGGCCAAAGGTGGCCGAAGCAAAGCGGCGAATCGGTCGAATCCAGTGAACAACAATAGTCATCGTAAGAACAACAACAATTCGCCATCGAGCGGCATGGAAAGCAGTCTTGACGGTAGCGTTGGTCTTGACCTTCCGGACGTGCACGTGGTCACGTCGAGCACCGGTCATTCCCACGGTCATCCCGGTCATACGGGCTTCCAGAGTCATCCCCATCCACTGGCCCATCTTCAGGCTCAACTCGGTCATTGTCAGGTCAATGGAATGATGGACAGTGCTGGTCAGCCAATGGGACACATGAACTCTGGCAGTATCAGTCCTCTAGCACCAGCTACTACTCCACCTGGTATCAATTGTTCACCAGTGGTCGTGCCACCGCCAACGATCAAGTCCGATTATGGTTTAACGGCACTGTAACACCAACCTACGAAATTGACGTCCGTGCAACCGCGTCTCTGCGATCTGACGAACTTTGTCGCCTCGGCGGAATCCTCGCCGGATTATCAGTGGCTCTAGGACGCGCTCTTTGACGATGCACTGCGTCCTCGATTCAAGGGACCTCGATTCTTGCAATTTTCTCCACTTATACGCCAAATATCGATTGGAGCGCAGTGGGAGAAGCGCCCAGCCAATCGCGATAGGCCACCGCCAGCCGCCAGCGGCGCAGAGACGGTTCTGTGCAATGTGCGCAACCCCCACTTGTTGCAAGTGTGATGCGGAGCCGGTTCCGCCTCAATTCCTTGAATCGAGGTTGCAGTGTAATATAATCAACGACTCAATCGTTTTGAGACAAATTCGCGCGTTTTTCGAACTGACAAACGATCTGTGAACTATTTTTCGACGACAGTGACGTGCGAATCCCAGTGAATTCATAAATGACGATTTGTTTTTTATATGTTGTTGAAGTGACGACAGAGATTGAGGAAGCCTTGCGAATGGAACTTGAGGAAGCTCACATCCGGACGATTCTTCTTGTTCTTACTGTTTCATCGTAAGTTGATGGTACATTTTTTTGTTGGAGGATCCAGAGAGATATAAATATATATGGATGTTTTCAGACGTGCCATTTGCAAAGATATGAAAAGCGTTGAGTGGAGATCGAGGCCAGTTTAAAAAAAAATAATAATAATAAAGATGGCAAAGCCTGCGAATTAATTCTCCAACTTTACCGAGCATTTATCTACTGTTTGTTTGTTGTTTTTTTTTCTTCTTTTTGTAAATACGCGATTATTACTTCCCAATCTTGTACCTCGGAATTTTTATGCTGTACATAGTATCTGTAAAGAAGAGTATTATCGTGACGCGTTATCGTCACAATGTGTTTTCGTTCATATTGCATTGTATTGTAGCAACGATAAGTGTGTGATTTGCGAATTAATCAAACTTCGTCTCGCAATGTTTTTCCAAACGTGAAACAAGAAATGTAAAGCTATCGGCGAATTTCGTATTAAGGGGTTGCGCCTCGTTGACGGCGAAAATAAAGTTGGTTTTTACAGGAAATTTACATTTTCAATATTACAGATTTTGTTGCAAACATTTCAAGTGGGGTTTTTTTTCAAATTTTTAAATAAAAAATGACGACATATTTTTTTCAATGTCCAAAATAATTTTCCAAAATTATCCAGTCCTTGAACGAAGGATTCCAAAAAATATTAATGAGCAAAAAAGAGGGCAGTTTGAAATTATAAATCTGAGATTTTGAAAATGCACTGTTTTCTTCGATTGAGAATTATGAGTAAAAAAAATCCTTCGTCAAGGACAACTTGAAAATTCGAGAAAATATTTTCAAAAGAGTATATCCCGAAAAACTATGAATTTATTAGCAGCAAATATTTGTTTTTGTGCCCTCAACTTCGCGTAACTCCTGGAAAATCGCAATAAAGCTTGAATCCTTCAATGACTTGATTTCCAGTAAACTTGAAGCACCGAAGCGGAAAATTGATGTAAATATAATCTCCGGACACTCGAGTCTAGAGTTAAACATAGACGTCTATTTTTATCGCGAAAACGTAATCAACGACCAATAATAGAATAAAAATAGAAGTGAGGAAAGAGAGAAAAAAGTAGACAGAAAAAATCGAGCGTTGAACAAAAATCAAACGAGATTCATGAAACAGAGGAGTCGCTGTGACGAATATACCAAAACAATACCATAATAGTTGATTTAAAAAAAAGTAGCGTGTAAGCGAAATCATTATTATAAATTAAAGATGAAAAATAACGATGTATGCAGAGTTTCAATGACCCCGTGGTGATTCATCATAATTAGCGTCAAATTAGCACGCACTGTAATGCGAGTTACAAGAAGAATCCTTTAGTTTTTGGTTAAATCATGATACGTGTACTATAATATGCATGGCGAAAAAAAACAAATAAAAATCACACACAAACGCTCATCCTGTAATCCCCGGTAAAGACCCATTGTAAATAGTCTTGTAATATAAGAATTGTAATTTGACACTCGACAGTGCTTGTGTTTATATTGAATATTATCGAAGAGATTAAATACAATCGTAACACGTGAATAAATTACTAAATAAACGTTTCGTAATTTATAATACATTTCCCGTCATAATTTACTTTGATAACAGTGATATTCACCTTTTCCACAGAATTGCCATAATTATCATACTACGTTTTTTCCGTAAAAAACTCTGATCAAGTAGTTAGAAAAAGCGTTTTTTCGCAATTTTTTTCCTGATAAACCTTGATTAGATATTTCTACAGGAAGTTTGGTATTTTAAAATGCAACGCTCAAGATCAGATGGTATTTTTTTTTCGAAAATTTCGTAATCAATCTAAAATTTGAAAAAAAAAAATCAAACATTTTCCGTTGATATATAATTTTATTCTGTAATTGACCAAAAGAATTTCTGAACATTGAAATTAAAAAAAATATTTAAATAATTATCAATTCATCAAAATTAATTGATTTTATTAAGGGGGGACGCTACTGAGATGGGGCTAAAAACAGCTGTTTTTTGGGAATTTTTTTTTGTAAGTAGGGATGATTATTTGACGATCGGACAAAAAGCAACTTATAAAGTATATATTCAACTATATTCGTACAAATTTTTATTGAAAAATATTAAAAATTGATGAAGTTATTACCAGGAACGTAATGACATTGTAAAAAAATTACTCCTATTGGTTGCATCGATACAGTAATGAAAAATCATCTGAAATAAAAAACCCAATTTTTCTTTGAATCTACACAACAGTGACTATCGTTAATCGTAGCCATTTTTTTTTTAATAATTTTTTTCACGAAGAGGCGCTGATTTTAAATTTTATTTTCTTTTTTTGACCGTTTATTTTTATTTTCAAAAGGTCTTAAAAAAAAACTAATTTTCAAAATGTCAAATATGTTTTAATATGTATACTTACCTGCTCTCCCTTTGGGAATATGTCAGTCAATTTTGAGATTTCGAGTTAAGAATTTGTTTACGTATTTTTGAAATTATAAACATTAAGAAAATGGAAAAAAAATCGGTTTTTTGACCCGTCACAGTGACGTTCCCCCTTAATGAATTAATTGTTGATTCATTAAAAACTAGATTTTTACGTTTGCAAAAAGCTCAAACATTTTTCAAAAATCGATAGGGCGTTTTTTGAAATGCTCACTGACGAGCTTTGAAAAAGTAGTTGCGAAAAACTTTTTTTTTTAAATTGTAAAAAAAAAATTGTCTTCCTGCTTTTAGGACTGGTATAACCCTTCAATTATCCTGATTAACTGAACCGAAGATGTTTTTTTCACGACGGTATTTTGTCCTGTCTTGATTTCACATTAGATTCCTATTCCATCCTTTTTCATGACTGCGTCAGTCATGAATTTGCTGGCATTTGGACGTGATATCGAACACAGCGAAGAAATGCCGACGATATAAGCTTAGCACAAGGAAGAATTTGATGTTTGAAAAAAAATTCCTGAATGGCAACCACATTTGCAAGGAAAGGAGGATCAATATTCGCGTTGGGCTCTCTGCGATGGAACATTGGGTTAAAGGGGAATTTTTATCTCGATTCGTTCGAGACCCTCTCGCGGTATGAGAGGTTCGCGGGGAAGAGGACAAGTAGTTTCCTCGCATGGCAGAGGCCAAAGAACGCGGGTGGGCGATTCCTCGACAAAGCAAACTCCTCGACGGTTCTTTCAGATACGTGGGAGTGGTGTACGTGTGTGTACGTGATGACGTTTAATAGAGGGTTGCAGATGCGAATGAGGGTTATACTCGTCCACATGCCCACAAAAGCAATCTCCTTCGTGTTTCTTTTTTTTTATACCCCTGATATAGCCTCACCCGTGGCTCTGGCAATCGTAGCGGCTTCAATTCCATGACGTTCAATCAGTTTCATCAAGATCCGAGTATCGATATCCCCGACAAACTTGCGCAGCGCCCAGCTGTCAAGTAAAAACACATGCAGCCGTGGCTCGTGGTATCATCAATGTTATTGTTTTTTTTTTTTTTAGTTTTCTCGGTACTTGGGTTCAACTACACGATAAAACAATCGGTTTACACCGAGGAAAATATCAGCTGCATTTCCTGACAGTTGAATATCTGGCGGGTTACATGGCCTTTGGTTTTGGACTATGACCCATCCAGGGTCATGACCTGAAACCACAATCATCCCTGTTGGAATAACTATGGCTGTTGCGTAAACAGGGTAGTTTTGAAAATTTAGCGGTCAGCCTAAAACCAATCAAAAATTGTAAAAGGTTATGAAGTTTTGGGTTTCGAACCTATATCAGAAGCATCAGAGACTAAAAAACATCAGAACCTAAAACCATACTCATCCTTGATGGAGTAACTATGGCTATTACATAAATTTGGCAGCCATAAAAACTCAATGAGTCAGTCTGAAACGAATGGAAAATCATAAAAGGGTGTAAATTTTGGGCTGTAACATGTTTAGGGTTACAACCTAAAACCTGAGTCATCCCGTTGGAGTAACTACCGCTGTTGTATAAATAAGGCAGTATCGAAAACTCGATGTAGAGTTAGTCGGAACTGAAGTGATCATTAAAGTGGTTTTAGACTAAAATGTTATCAAGATTATAACCTAAAACCCACAGTCGTTTATATCGGGGTATCTGGTTTCTACTTAAATGGCGCAGCCTTGAAAACTGAATGTCAAGCTAGCTTGAAACGAAGCAATCGTGGAAGTGTTTTTGAACCATAACCTTGTTAGGAATATAACCTAAAACCGCAGTGGAATCTGTCCGGGTAACTATGGTTCTTACATAAATGGCGCAGTCTCAAAAAGTCAATGTTGAGCTAGCATCAAAAGAAGTGATCATGGAAGTGGTTTTGGACTATAACCATGTTAGGATTAGAATCTAAAAACGCACTGGTCGAAGTGACTATGGTTCCTGCACTGTAACGACGATTATGGTTCCTCCAACTGTGGTTCAGTATTATAACCCAAAACCACAGTCATACTTTTCAGGTTAACTACGACTGTTGCGTAAATAAAACAGTATTGAAAACTCCTTGTTGGGCAATCCTGAAACTAATCTAGAGTCCTGCAAGGTTTTAAGCTTTGGACCCCGTTTTCGGCCTTATAACCTAAAACCACAGTTACCCCTATTCAAGTTACGATGGCTGTTACAAAAATAGGGCGGTCTAGTCTCAATGTCGACTCAACGTCGAGCCAACCTGAAACGAATCAAAAATCATGAAGGGACACTATTGGTAATTCATGTCAAAACTCACTGTCTGTACATTAAAATCTTATCCACGTGGATTCACAAGCCAGGAACTGCATCCCATTCAAACATCCTACGATGTTATATGAACAAGTGGATTCATCATCTCTAGTCAACCACCCAAGAAGACTAATTACACACTGAGTCGAGTGTTCCTACCGCTATAGGTACACAGATCCTTTGGATCATAGTCTGTGGATTGCACTACATACATAATCATCTTTGAATGGTTGTTTCACGCTGCTGGAGGAACCGGTCGGAAGTCCCTCGTACAGAGGAGTTTACGAGACAATCTCTGCTAATTAATGAAGGTCTCAGGAAAATCTTGGGCACCGGACCATTACCGACGTTACATCCACCGCAGTATCTTTGATAACGTGTAACCGTTCTGTTACAAGTTTCTGGTAATTTTTGTACTACTTCGACTTAAAGTGGTATAATCTGAAAAATCACTATTTTAGATAATGATTTTTTGTTACAGTGAATTATTTCATAGAAGTTCCATGCAAATTTCATGGCGATTTGTTCAAAATTCACAGAGACAGATTCTTGAATTGAAATCCGTCGGAACTCTCGCAGCGCCGTTTGCGCGGATAACTGTTAAGACATTTTTTTCTAAAGCTCGTTATTAGATTCGTTGACAATTGAGTAAGATATCTATAAAATGACTGCATTGATTTTGGAGGCATCTTTCAGATTTAATAATCTACTGCTCGATTAAAAGAATTTTTATCAATAATTTCAAAATTTTTATAAAAAATATACCATTTAATATTTTAACTTGCACATTTTTTTAGAACTTCTTAAAAGGTTACTTTCCAACGTTACATAGGATTTATAGTAAAATATCAACGTCAAATATGATTTAAAAAATTACAACATCCAAAAAAATTGAAAAAATGACAAACTTTAGGAAAAAACTCATAACTTTTTTATTTTTTGACGAAAATGGCTAAAAATTTAACCAAGTCTGCTCAATATATAGTACTACAAGAAGAAACTACAAGAAAGACTTAACCTGGGTTGACACACTAAGATACAGGCGAGACCATTCGACTTTGGACGGCTACCATATAAAAACTTATTGTCTTAGAGTGATGTTATAAACTTGAAGGAGTAGTGACATCCTCGAACTAATGACAGATGTCGCTATTGACCCCATTTTCTAAAATAAAGGTACTTAAAATTGAGGAAATTTAGGCTTGGAGTGTTTTGTACCCCAGTGTGTCAAGTGAGGGTTAAAAAATGCTTTCACAACCAACCCCAAAATCCTCGACCTCTAAACTTTTTACAACCTCATAGAATCCTAATTGACACTTTTAGCATCCTGAAATTCGAACTAAATTCAAGAACTACATCCCGATCGATTATATATGAATGAAGCTTGTGTTTGGACATTTACAGTTTAAGCTCACATTTTTCCAGTGCATCGTAAAACGTCATCAACCATCGCGGAAGCTCTCACTTGTCCATTCCCAGTATCATCAGTTTTGAAAAAAAAAATCTCTTTTTGCCAAACGAGAACGGATATGAAGAATAAACATCAATACATACTTTCGGTTTCAAACTGGTTTTCCTTTTTTTTTCTCATCGTCTCGAAAGAGGTTCACGGATCTCGCTCCTTTTCTTTCGCCGAGAGAATGAGGAAGATAGAGACAAATGGTGGGTCTCCGTGTCACTCATTTTATCGGTATCTCTCACTCTCTTTCGCCGGTTACAATCGCCATTGGATCTACAACGACGTGCGTTGACCAGGACGTGAAATGGGTGGTCAGCCGTGTCTCGGACCAGCGTATGCCCCATCTTCAGTCTTCTCTCCGAGAGTCTCGTGATGTGTTACGGGCTCTCTCGGAGCAAGTCATCGCCAGCCAGAATCGTCCCAGCGTTCGCAGGACTATCCGCAGTCTCGTTGGACTCCAGAAGGAGCCCCAGGATTTATATCAATATATTTCTCTCTCTCTCTCATGGAACGTGTATATACCACACATACGAACGCACCTCTCACTTGGCTCGCTCGTACTTCGTTTAAGCTCTGTTATATACGAGTCCTGACGAGTCTTCGGCCTTGTGGCCACACACCTAGCGGCACACACATGACGACGATACGATCGACACGCGGCACCGCAATTCGCGCTGCAGCAACCCGTTTTCACGTACTTATTACATATGCATTTTCTTTTTTGCCCCGATTTTTTTTTTCGTTGCTCATAGTTGTTTATTTTTTTACCGCGATGTGGCGAACACAGAGCGCATGTTAATTCACTCCGATATTAGAATACGAACCATTCTTGCACGCACGTATCCTTTAACAGGATTACGGTGAGACCCACCGTTGAAAACGTATTTTTTGCATTTTGTTTTTTTTTATAGTACATTATGACACGAGTGAGAAAAAGTTTTTTTGTACGAGGGTCATACAATACTTTATTGCCCGAGGGCAATAAAATCATTATTACGCATATATTCCGACAGCAGTTTGGTATTTCAACAAGTAACACCTGGAACATAACTTGGTATTTTTTTGTCCGAAAATATGCAATAAAAATGGAGTTACAGCCAATGCCCTGGAAGCATCTTGCAAAAAATAAATTTCGCGCCAAGCAGTTAAATTTGAAACCAGGTAATCTACGGTGAAGAAAACTAATAAACTTTGAGGGTTTATCAATGTTTGTTCGATGTGTAATCTTAGGAATCCTCGAAATATCAAATTATCTCAAAATGGCGAGTCCTGGAATCGAATATTAGATTTTTGTATCTGGAAGAAATCTCGAAAATTTCGATAAGATGGATTCAGTGCTTTTTGAAATATCTTCCAAAACCGGATAATGTGGATTTAAGAAGCCTCAACATAATAATTAATGATTGAGTACATTTTTATCCATCCTATCAAAAATTTTGAGAAAATATTATAAAGATGATTAAAAAATATTATTTTTCAAAATCAGTGATATATCAACTCTTTGAGATTAGATATGATATCCAGAAATGACATCAATCTAGATGATGTCCATCACTATCTGTTCTTCCATGTTGGATTCTGACGATGCGCCCTGAAATTGTACGCACGAGATTTCGATAAGAGGGTGTAAAAAGTCCGAAGGACGAAGGAAGACGCACGAATGGTTTCCATTAGACGTAATTGGAAGGGATCAACGAGTCGTGAGTTCATTCATCAGAGCTCATAATTACAAAGCATCGTTGTGCACGGTGTCAAATATATATGGGTCATTCCATGTCAAATCGACCAATACTTGGAATCGACCCCTTTCAATTTCGATGAAATTTGGTCAGAAGTTTTCTTTTATCATAAAATGAAGTTCTACCAAAAGAATAAAATTGAAAATTTTTCGTTCAAAAGTTATATAAAATTCAAAATTTTACAATTTTTTCAATTTTCCAAGTTTACTTTTTAAATATCTTGAAAACTATTATGGTTATGAAAAAATCGTTCTGGGTTCGTCTGGGGCCACGAAAAAAAAATATTCCGAAAAAAATTTTTGAAAAATGAATTTGGAGAATTTGGAATTTTTTGAAATCCACGATCAACATTAAAGTTTTGGTTCAATTTTTTTAAATATACTTTGTACTGATCTTAAAGGATCCTAAAATTTTCAGAAAGGTGTTGTTTTTTGTTTAAAAACTACGAATTGTTGAATTTTGTTAAACAAAATTTTTTTTACCTCTAAGTAAAGTAAAGTTGAGCAATCATGTAATTTTGTAATTTTGAGCAGTAGAAATTACATCCTTGCTCAACTTTACTCAAGCTAGAGGTAAAAAAAAAAATTTTTTTATACCAAAATTCAAAAGTTCGTATTTTTGAAAAAAAAACCTTTCTAAAAATTTCAGGATCTTTTAAGATCAGTACAAGATATTATATTTAAAAAATGGAACCATAAATTTAATGTTGATTGTGGATTTTCACGATTTTTAAAAATTCGAAATTCTCCAAATTGATCATTTTTCAAAAAAAAAATTCATTTTTTTTTTCGTAGCTCCAAGTATACTCTTCAAGATTAAATTAGAACCATTTTTTTCGTAACTATAATAGTTTTCAAGATATTAAAAAAATAAACTTTAAAAATTGAAGAATGGTGAAATTTTGAATTTTCGAAAAAAAAAATTAATTTTTTCCCGTAGGTAGAACTTTGTTTTATGATAACAGAAAACTTCTGACCAAATTTCATCAAAATCGACAGTGGTCGATTCCGACTACACCCAGAAAAATAATTTATTTGATTTAAATAAATTTATTTGAAATAAATAAAATTTTATTGAAGTACCGGCTTAATAAAAGATTTATTAGGCCACTATTCATAGGAAGCGGTACAATCAAATAAATCATTTCTCTGGGAGTATTGGTCGATTTGACATGGAATGACCCATATATTGCTTTGGAACTGACTCTATGAGAGAGAAGCTCGGAAGCTCCGGGCATTTTTATAAGTGCATACGAACGAAAACGCAACTGCGGTAGTCCCTTCAGCGTCTCGAGGGTTTCGTTGATGTCACGATCGCGAAGGGATCTGACGGGTCTCGCTCGTCGCTCGTTCACGAATCCGGGACTGGCAAAAGGGAACCCGACGGAAGACAAACACACAGACGAAGACAGAGACCACTTGACTGACATCCCCCAAAGATAGAGAGAAAGCGAGGCCCTTGGTAACACCTCTGCCCGGTAACCAGAGATAAGAGGGGTTGCTCGTGCTGTCATCGCACGTGAGAGAATTAAACGAGAAAAGGGGGAAATGAGAAAAGGATTTTGAAAAAAGAGTTCTGAATAGTTGAAAAAGGCTGCTCTGAATATTTTCATTGGCTATCAATATTGTTCAATGTATAATACAATTTACAATTCAGAAATTGGGTCACTGATGGCGTATATTAATAAACACAGCTGACTCGTTATCGGACACAGCGAGGACTTTCATCAATTATTTCGCTGATGCCTCAAAAGTGTGAAGATCGATCGTTCGTGCTTTCTGGCTGGAAGGGCAGCTGCAGCATCCGCATTCGTTGAAAATCCAGTAGCTGTCGGTCCTTCGGCTACAAGCAGTCAGGGAGAAAATCTTCAAGTATGTAACGCATGTGCCAGAGGGCAAAGAGAACTAAGGGAATACAGAAAGAGTCGAGGAGATCTGTAACGTGGGAGGTCTTCCACGACTCGCGCAGGATTCATTAAGCTGATGCTACGAGACTTGGGAAAATATGAGGTGCAGAAGGGAGTCAGGGAATGAAGAAAATTATAACGCTGTTCTTGGATCTCGTGATCTCCAAAAAGGAGAACGAGAGACAGAAGAGAGAATGAAAACTTGTATTTTTATCATTGACTCTCGCTCATCGTCTCGATGGAGCCCGCGATGACAGTTACCTCCGGGTTGGGTCTCGGTAGCAACCGGGAGTCTTGTTAGTCGAGAGACTATCGATAATATACCTGTCGCGGGTTTCGTACACGCCGTGTCCTCTTCTTCGATCGAAAGGGACACGTCGCCCCTTCGGCAAGAAGTGTATCCCAAGGACTGTCTGCGAAGCGCGACGATTTCGTGTTGATTTTTTTGGGTACAGAATGAGGGGACACATGAGAGGAACCACTGGACTCTCTGGGAATCATTCACAAGACTTCCGAGTGAATTGATGCCTGTCGAATGACTTTAAATTGTCCCGAGATTCGTTTATCGCGATGATTGAACACGGAATCTTGAGCCATCATTCAGGAAGCCTCTCTCTTCAGTGTGTATCCGTTATTCTAGGCAGATATGTTCTCATAATGAACTTCTCTAATCGCTGGTGTTTCAACAGAGAGGGAGTCCATAAGACATTCGACCACAACCAAGACAGTTTTCCAGGCTAGAAATAGTGGAGCATAAGCATTTTGAAGCGTCATGATGCATCATGCCAATGACGTATTACTTCTGGTACGAACGGTTCTCTATTGGTAAGCCAAACGATAGCTGCAATTGTTGTGTCAAGGAAATTGACTCCAGAAATTTTAGAATAAAATAATACCGAATTTCGGGACAGGCAGCCGTGTCGAAGACAATGGACACCTTCAGGACTTGAATATTGGAGCAAAAACATTTTGACGTCTCATGTCGTCTGCCAATAACAAGTTCCTTCTGATTCGTCAACAAAAGCACCTACCGGCAAGTTAAATAATAGCTGCCACTTCATACCTAAATAAAATTGACCTTAGTCCATAATCTGGACCTGACCAAGACATTATCTTTCAGGCCAGGAATATTGGATCAGAAACATTTTGAAGTGTCATGATGCATCATGCCAATGACGAATTACTTCTGGTACGAACGATTCTCTATTGGTAAGCCAAACGATAGCTGCAATTGTTGTGTCATGAAAATTGACTCCAGAAATTTTAGAATAAAATAAAACCGAATTTAGGGACAGGCAGCCGTGTCGAAGACAATGGACACCTTCAGGACTTGAATATTGGAGCAGAAACATTTTGACGTCTCATGTCGTCTGCCAATAACAAGTTCCTTCTGATTCGTCAACAAAAGCAGCTACCGGCAAGTTAAATAACAGCTGCCACTTCATACCCAAATAAAATTGACCTTAATCCATAATCTGGACCTGACCAAGACATTATCTTTCAGGCCAGGAATATTGGATCAGAAACATTTTGAAGTATCATGATGCATCATGCCAATGACGAATTACTTCTGGTACGAACGGTTCCCAATTGGTAAGCCAAACGATAGCTGCGATTGTTGTGTCAGGAAAATTGACTCCAGAAATTTTAGAATGAAAGAAAATCGAGTTTAAGGACGGTCAGTCGTGTCGAAGACAATGGATACCTTCCATCAAGAGCGAATAAGCCATTTCTTTCATAAGTACTAGAGATCATACAGAGTAAGAGGCCATAATCCGTCGAGGTCACGCCCAGAATATTGTTCTTCAGGACTTGAATATTGGAGCAGAAACATTTTGACGTCTCATGACGTCTGCCAATAACAAGTTACTTCTAATTCGTCAACAAAAGCACCTACCAACAATTTAAATGATAGCTGCCACTTCACACCCAAATAAAATTGACCTTAGGCCATAATCTGGACCTGACCAAGACATTATCTTTCAGGCCAGAACTATTGGATCAGAAACATTTTGACGTGTCGTAACGCATGTCAATAATGAGTTACTTCTGATGTCAAGCGTCAACGAGTGTTCCCATTGGCAATCCAAATGATCGCTGCAAGTTCATCATCAAAGAACATTGACATTCGGAAAAGCTGATCATTCCAAACATAACAGGCGTCAACAATACAGACCATCAACCCGCGGCTTTGCCGTCCGTTATTAATGAAGAACATTCGTAAGAGTTTTGCCATGTTTTATATATATATATTTTGAGAGTGTCGCTCACTCTTGTTGCCTCGACTCGCAAGGGCTGCCAACTGAACGCAACGACGACGAGAAACTTGCGCTGTCCATCCGGGACCACTTCTCTGAGGCGCGCGAGCCAAAGCTCTCTCGGGTTTCTCGCAAGCTACCTCGCTCTCTTTTTCCATCTCTCTTCCATGTTGGCCATCTCTCTTTTGCTCTCCCAACATTCATTAATCTTGATCGGATCAGTCGAGATAGCGGCGAGCTGTTTCGGAAACCCTCTTCTCTCCCTTTAACCAACCCTCCATATCTCTCTCTCTCTCTTTTTCTCTTTGGATGCTCCGCACAGCGGCACCCCTTCTCATCAACTCTCTCTCCCATATTCCCTCGTACTCTTTCTCTTCTGCCGAGAGGCAAGAGAAACTGCTACCAGTACCATCATCTGCAGCAAAACTCCTTCCTCTATTCTTCTTCCTCATCACGCGGCAGAAACTCACTTCTCTTTTGGGGGTCTCTCCATATACTCTTTCCCAATGTTTTCGCCCTTCCCTTTTCATCTCGTCAGGCCGCCATCTCTACTTTTCTTCATTGCTCCTTTTTCTTTCAAGCTTCATGGACTTGGGCATTCCCTTGCTCTCTTCCTTTGACCTTTTGTGCTTGAAAGTCTCGCGGCCCAGCCCTCTTTTTACTCTCAGCGCAAACCCTCAGACAGCTCCTCAGAGCCCAGGAGTTTGGTTACATCAACGTTTTTCAGTCGGTTCGTTTTCACAGACCCAGAAAATGCCATTTGATTATCAAGCCATGTTCCTGGATCTTTGGGCGACAATGCCCCAAGTATTTTTTTGCTGTTGATTGAATTGAGAGCCTGGAAGGGACATCTTGGTTCCTCTCGTAGTTGCGCTTGGACCCAACAATCTTGCGCGTTCTTGTCTTATGTAATTCATTAAAATTCTTATTTGTACCTAGCCGAATACGTGATGGATTCTGTTTTCAATTTGGTGGATCCCCGCCGAGAATGGATGCCCGCTGGACCAACGGCGCTGTTGGCTCCGAGTATTATATGGGAGCTTGTACTCTGGCGATCCCCTCGCTCGGAATAGCAATGAGACAACGGTTCGTTGTAGCTTTATAGCGCCGTAGCCATCGGTGTGTTGTGTATCTCTCGTTCGGTGATCCTCTCGTCCATGATATACAGTATACCACGGTGGCATCGTCGACCATGCGCCTCCGAGACCCATCGCCGAGGCTACTCCCTTCGGCATCGAGACAATCGATAAAATCGCTGCCACTGAAAACTTTCCGAGCAGGAAAAAATTCGACCTCTCTTTGTGAAAAATTCATTACCGCAGTGTCTCGTTGAAACAAAAATCAATGGATTCAACGACGTTAAGGGGTTACATGCGTTTCAAAAGATAAAAAGAATTTTTTTTTATAATGAATAAATTATTTCATTCAACATTTTAAGCATATAAAGGAGCAGCATTTAAATAATGTTTCATAAAATTTTCAATAAAAACTTTGGGAAAATTAAGGGGTTACATGGATTTTGAAGGTTAAAAAGGATATTTTCTCTTTTTCTATATAATGAATGAATTATTTTATTTAACATTTTAAGCATATAAAAGAGCAGCATTTGAACAATATTTCATGAAATGTTTAATGAAAAATTTGGGAAAATTAAGGGGTTACATGGATTTTGAAGGTTAAAAAGGATATTTTCTCTTTTTCTACATAATTATTAAATTATTTTATCCAACATTTTAAGCATATAAAGGAGCAGCATAAAAACAATATTTTAACCCAAATTTTCAATAAAAAATTTGGGAAAAATTCTGCCGATGGGATTTGGTTTCTGCAAACCCTTTAAAAAAAAACGTGGCCACATCATGGTCGCATCCGCTCGGTTTGCGCTGATGGGAATTTCCAAAGGATCTCTTTGAGATGTTTACTTCGATTGACTTGAAACTTTGGGAAAATATTCTGGACATATTGTACCATTAGATTTAAAAAAAATAAACTTTTTGAAATTTTCTAACTCATGAAAACCCTTAAAGAGAATTCCAATGAATATCTCACTGATTGAACCATCGACGATTATTAATTGAACTTGAAGGAAACTTTTGGACGAAACTCCGGACGAAGAATTGTCATCATCAGGAGAGAAAAGTAATTGGAGATCTTGCAAGTGTGCTCATTCGATGTTGATTAAATATATATCCTTGGAGGATCACGGCCTCACGAGGGGATGATTTTCACACGTCCGGCTGCTCCTTTCGATCCCCTCGTCGTTGCCAGCCCCTCTTCGCAGAAATCGCCGACGTTGGGCATCAACGCCCTTGGCTTAATTAATCCCACCCTATAAGCTCGGCCACTGGTCAAGTTCTCGAGTATTCAGCACGAAAGCTGGGTAGTATTCGGCACTTGATCCGTGACAGTCACACTTCAACATACGCTGAAGCACGTGCTGAAGGACATTTTCCACGCTGATAAGGATTATCCCAATGAAGGTGCCATTTTATGTTCAGCGCTATTTTCTCATGTATCTTTTTTTATGTTGCAGAAAAACTGGGGACATCTGAAGCAGATCCGGCAGTTTTCATCATTTTGTCCCTGACTTTGGGAAAATCTCTCTGGGACAAAAAAACCTACGATTGATGTCAAATCCTTAAATTCTTAAGTTTTGTTTTTAAATTCTATCAGAAGTTCCTCGGGAGTTTGTTCTCTGATCGATCATGTAAATAGAAAAACCTGCTTTATCAAAAATTCTACCTTAGCACTCCAAAGTTTAAAGCACAAAAATTTAAAGTAAGTTCCCGAGAATCCGCCATTATTGGTTCTCCCATTCACATCCTGATTCAAGTGTCTTTTCCCACGTTTCTTTTGACAATCGGCCGCGATTTCGTAGCGCGAGAGCCATAAAATTCTATACGTGGGCACGCGAAGACTCGAAATTATTTACGGTTTAAGAGGTCTCTCGGAAGTGTCCATTCCCTCACACGGACCGTTCTGCATATATGGGGATACCAGTGAAACGTTTTGTCCGTCTGTGAGATGAGCCCGAAGACTTGGCAGCTATAATAGATGAGCCTTCGTCAGAAACACAATCCTGTTTCGTCTTTTCTCAACGAAAGATTCGTTCTTTTTTTTTTCAACGTCGGTCTGGGTAAATCTGATCGACAATTACCGAAATGTTGGAGGGAAATTAGTGGCCCATTGGTAGGTCTCGTCTGTTATTATGGTCGAAACAGCGGGAGAATATGTATCCGTGGGTTTGTGGGAGCGAGGGAAAGGGCTATTCGGATAAAATGGTGGATTGGCTGGCAGAGACGCGGTATAGTTCTTCTACTTGGGTTTCTAGATCCACGCCATCAGCTTCTCTCACGAGTCTTTGATCCGCTTGGGATGCCATGAAGAAATGCCAGTGAGGCAGAGAGTATGGGATGAAGAGGGGGCTCTCGATACAATTAAGAACCCAAAAAGGGGGATCTATGGGCATATATACATACATGTATATATGGGGATATATGGGAATGGGGAACCGCCCCGGAGCATTTCATCGAGGTTCCAGCAGGGATCAGCAGCAGCCCGTTCATACTTTCTCCTGGCTTTGCTCGCCATTGGGGCGAAGGGTCTTTTTCGATGCTCCAAACAGCGAAACAAGCCTGCCCCTTTCTTACGCCCTGCTGTTACAGCTCATCACGTGGAACCTTCATGGCTGCTTCCATGGTTCGAGAATCTATGCGTAGGAAATATAACTCTGAAAGCATCAGGTCAATATTCTCGCTTTCGGATGGGGCATTCTCTAGTATTTCAGTTACTGATCTTCGAGAACCTCTTATCAATTTCTCAATCTTTGGAAGTGAGCAAACTGCCAATGGCATGCCAGAATAATTTTAGATTTTTAATGTGATCTTGAAAATATTTTTTGAGCTCGCGTATCTCCAAAAATACAAATTCCATGGACAACAAAATTTTTTGATAGACAGTGTGGTATTTTCTTATCTGCTGCGTTAGATTCTTATTGTATTTCGGTTGAACAAAATTGGTTGAACGAAAAATTGTCTTTCCTACTACCAATAAAATGATGATAAAAATATATTAATAAAGATGAAAGAGAAACTATATGTTTTATCCGTCGTACATTTTTTTCAGTAATTTCCATTGTTCAAGTTATTTGAAAAAATGAAGTAGAACAAAATTCTGAAACACTTCGACTAAAAAATCTCGAATAGTTCACAGTTGGCCCATTCAAAGAATTACTGAGAGCTGACAAAATTTGCCATTTAGACCATAGAGATTAGTTTGACAAGATCCAGACTCAATAAAGTTGATCTTAAAATATCAAAAGGTAATTTAAACAATATTGATGACTAACCATTAAATAACGTGCGTTGCGTTAATATATAATTTAAACAATATTGATAACTAACAATTAAATAACGTGCATTGCGTCAATATTTAATTTTTCAAGCCACCAAAAATTCATTTAGACCGAACGACATTTGCTGAATACCCAAAAAAAAAAAAATTCCTCCACGCCTCGCTTCATAATTAACATGATTTTCGATCTATCACTCATCGCTGTGTTACGTGCAGCAGCCGGTTATTTTATTAAACGAATAACAGTGAGCGGCGAAAGTGTCCGCGGAGGTCCGCGGTATCGACATCGAATTAACATTTTTCATCTTGTTATCCCGAAATAATGAACGAGCTTCGGACGAGACTTGTGATAGATGTTTCGACGTGTAACCGTGATGTGTACAATATACAAGGAATCCCCCTCTCTCTCTCTCTCTCTCTCTCTCTCTCTCTCTCTCTCTTCGTTAATTGAATTCACACTTAGTCACTGGGCCGCGCGTAACTCTCGTGCCCGAGGCAGGGTTGCCCTAGCGCAATGTGGCGCCCTCTCTGCAGCGCATTAAAAAAAAATGGCAAGTCACTCAGCACTGATTTTCTCTCCTCTTCCAATGTTACGTCTGTGTGCGAGTGTGAGTTCACGTTTTACCGCTTCTTACCGGGATCAGGAGCTTCCACGTGCTTTTTTTCTCCTCATCATCGTCCGTTTTCACTCTCGTTACCTACTTTACAATCCACATCCATAGGGCTGCTCGAAAATTGCAATTTTTCAAGTTACATTCATTCGCTCATCGAGATTCTTGTACTATGAAGATATAGCCTAAATCTGCCAAAAAGAAAAACTTGGGAAACCATTTTTACAACTGCCTCAAACGTTTTTAAATATTCAGCTCACGAAATTTCAAGTTTATAGGGCTCAATGTTTTCGTATTCATTTTCATTGCATTTTGTTGTTTCTTTCTCATTATTTCATTACTTCCCGTGCTTTTTTTTGTCCTCATTATCGTCCGTTTTTACTCCCGTTACCTACTTTACGATCCACACTCATAGGGCTGCTCAAAAATTGCAATTTTCCAAGTTACATTTATTCGTTCATCGAGATTCTTGTACTATGAAGATATAGCCTAAATCTCGCGAAAAGAGAAACTTGGGAAACAGTTTTTACAACTGCCTCGAACGTTTTGAAATATTGAGCTCCCGAAATTTCAAGTTTTTGGGCTCAATGTTTCCATATTAATTTTCATTGCGTTTTGTTGTTTTTTTCTCATTATTTCATTACTCCACGTGCTTTTTTTCTCCGCATCATCGTCCGTTTTCACTCTCGTTACCTACTTTACAATCCACATCCATAGGGCTGCTTGAAAATAGCCATTTTTCGAGTTACATTTATTTACTCATCTATATTCTTGTACTATGAAGATATAGCCCAAGTCTCGCGAAAAGAGAAACTTGGGAAATAGTTTTTACAACTGCCTCAAACGTTTTGAAATATTCAGCTCACGAAATTTCAAGTTCATTGGGCTCAATATTTTTGTATTAATTTTCATTAAGTTTTCTTGTTTTTTTCTCATTATTCCATTATTCTCTGAGCAGGCTTCACACGATGGATAGGATTTGAAAAATTAATTTCAACTATTTTTATATCAATAAGGCAATAAACAAATTTTGAAAATGTTTTAATCCCTGAGGTAATAGTAAAAAGAAATTCTCGGCTGTTTTGCTGAAAAATCGTAATTATTACCACAAAGTACGAGAATATTAATAAAAAGAAACAAAATCCAAAAATCCAGCATGAATCTCAAGTACGTTAATGGCCCGGTAGAGAAGATTCTTCATCCCTATTTGGCACACTATCGTTTTAATAAAAATTTCTCGCCCCGTTGAATCTTTCAATTTCGTGAATGAAAAAAAATATTGTGAGGCAAAGGAAAATTTAAAAGATTTTGGGATCGACCGCCTTTCGGAGGTGCTATTATATTATACGACCAGAGTTTTTTTTTATTCGCGTGCTGGAGAACAGCCGCATGTTACATTATTCATGTTTAATATGAACGCGTATTTCACCCCCCCCCCCAACGCGCTCAAAGCCGGCAAAGAGGATTTTCTAAAGTGAAAAACACCGGCTGTGAAAAGCCCTGAGTTTTTCTAATATTGCCCTAACGGACGCCCTACGCGCGTGCACACGATAAGGCACTACGAGAGGGTTGCATTTTAAGTACGGTATGATTTTTTTTTTATTGGACATAAAAGTTACTACGAATAAATTATTGTATAAAAAATAGTATTCTCATTCGGTGCTTTTTGTTTATTAATTTATCAATGTAATTAACAATCTTGACATAGATTACCTTAGAATCCTCACATCTAATAATAACCTGAATTGAAATATATATATAGTCACCACAAATAAGAAAACTCTAAAGTCTACTAAAAAAGTGATTAATGAATAATTAATAAGGTAAAGTCATCATTTTCATAGTAACCATATTCTTCATTACTATTCCTCTTAATATTTTTAAATTTCGAGCATCTGCTGTTGTAGGGTTCTAAAGTAGATTTCAACCCCTACGAAGTGCCAATTCACTGATATTAAGGGCTAAAACCACCCTAATAGTTGAAAAAAGGTCGAACGTTGACAATTTATTTTAGGAGGATGAAGTATGGATGAATATTGACAGTATGAATTTTGAAGTATGGAACAAAAAATTGTATAATCAAAATGGCGGCGGCATAGCCAATCTTCAAAGTCACCTTTTTTTAAACCTTTTTTTTATTTCCAAGACCTGGAACAAAGAACTGAAAAATGTTATAATCTATGTATTGACAATATGAAAGTACGTAGGGTTTTTAAAAATCGAATATTGTAGAAATGGTGCTCTTTTGAAAAAATAAATCGAATGTTCGAATACATTAATATCGAATATTATTTTTAGAGCCCTCAATTATCGTTTAAGTCGGGGGCAAATCGATTTTTCCAAAATCCTAGATCAGTGTTCCCCTTAATCCATCAAGTACTGAAAGTTTCAATTGTTTCAGTAAAAATTTATAATTTAGTGGGATAAGTGTGAAAATCCATTAAGAATCGTCTTTCGGTCTAGCCATGATGTCGCTGTTTTGATTGACAAGCTTAATTAATTATCTTCTCGGATAAACGTATAGTTTTGAAAATAATGTCTTATCAAGATTGTCACGCAGAGTTCAGTGTCCACCGATCATGACGGACCGTCATTTTTTTGGCACACATTTACTTTGTTATTTCCTCATTGTTTGATTCGCACGAACCCAACATCAGAGTCACCAGAAAATTGTATAATTCGAGTGTTAAAATCTCCTTTCGATCGAAGATAGCGCCTCTTCGCCGATATTACGAACCGATAAACACGCCGTAGAGAATCGTTATCGCTAAGCTGTGCCTTTTAAGCGAGTTGGCACTCGATTTGCATGAAAATATCGTTAGGAACGCGACACAACGATGCTCTCTCGGTGTGTCGCTCCCACAACAACTATGCCCGAGTGTAATTAATATGGTTTTAGTGTATACGCGTGTATAACCCTTCGCCCCCTTCCCTCCGTTACAAGCGACCACGCGAGACTAGCTTCTCTGGTTAAACGTGAATTAATAATCCACATCATATCGTACTGGCACTCGAGCCAGTAAAGATGATACTCGGAGATTCGTGTTGTTGAGAAATTAAGCGAAAAAATCGTCATCGAACATCCCCTTCAATGGGCAAAACATAAAAAAAAAAAAATAGTCCATTAGGATTCTCATAATTGTGAGTTCAATTAAAACGACGTACCATTGAGTAATTGATACCGTAAGACGGGGCTGCATTGACTTATTTGGGGGTAACTTTGTCGATTTTTAGGGCTACTTTGACAGAGCATCAAAATACGGTATGAACGTGTGAAGGGCAAGAAGAAGGACAACAACCTCTGTTATATCTGTAAGGCCCGAATTTCAAGTCATAAGTCCTATCTTAAGATCGATCTTAAGATCAAACTTTCCACCGAATTCAAGTTGGAACTTGAGATCGAACTTGAGTTCCAAATTAAGATGAATCGTAGGTTTGAACTTAAGTGCCATTGTAAGTTCATACTCAAGTTCAAGCTTTAGTGCGAACTTCAGATCGACCTTAAGTTCAAACTTGAATTTGGTTTGAAGTTTGATATTAAGATCCATTCCGAGCTTGAATTTAAGTTCGACCGAACTTAATTATTTTGACAACTAATGTCAAAAAACGAGGCTGATGGAGGCGATGAAAGAAGTTCGACCGACCTTAAGGTTGTTTGGAAGCAAATCACGTTTAATGAGAAAATTCTGAAAATTTGGTATGTTTTTCAATGAAGTATTTAAGAGGTTGTGTTAAAATTTCACGACGATTTGGAAGCTCGTTATCGAATAATTAAGATTAACAAATTAAATAAAATTAAATGTATTTATGGAAACTGATATAACTTTGCCATAAGTTTTTTTTTGACCTTTCAATTTTTTAATATCCACAATATACTGAAAGCAACGGAAAGAAAACGAAGTTTACTGATAAAATTTTTTTTATTTGTTTAAAAAATTGTTTTTAACAAATCTTTAATTTCTTAATAACGAGCTTCCTAATCATCGTCAATTTTTTACACGACCTCTTAAATACCTCATACAAAAACATACAAAATTTTCAGAATTTTCTCATCATTTTTTATTTTATTCCTTAAGGAGGTTGAAGTAATGATCATAGAATTCTGAAAATTTGGTATGTTCTTACATGAAGTATTCAGGAGATCGTGTAAAAATTTCACTATGATTAAGAAGCTATTTATTGAACAATTAACATTCAAAGGTTTCATAGCTTCTAAACAACCTTAAGTTCAAGCTCAAGATGGATCATAGGCTCGAATTTTAAGATCTTAAGATCCGTCTTAAGATCGATCTTAAGATGAACCTTAAGACCAAACTTTCCATTGAACTCAAGTTGGACCTTTAGATTGAACTTGAGTTCCAAATTAAGATGAATCGTAAGTTTGAACTTAAGCGCCATTATAAATTCATACTCAAGTTCAAACTTTAGTGCGGACTTCAGATCGATCTCAAATTCAAACTTAAATTTGATTTAGAGTTTGAACTTAAGATTCATCTTAAGATTAAACTTAAGGTCGATCGAACTCAATAATTTTGACAACTAATGCCAAAAAACACGGCCGAGGGAGGCGATGGAAGAAGGATCATCAAACTTAAATTCAAGCTCAACATGGACCTTAAGAGCAAACTTCAAACCGAATTTAAGTTTTGACTTATGATATATCCGAAGTTCGCACTAAAGTTTGAACTTAAGTATGAAGTTATAAGTAACGATACTTAAGTTCAATCTAATCTTTCTATCTAGCTTAAGTTCAATGGAAAGTTTGATCTTAAGATAGATCTTAAGAACTTAAAATTTGGGCCTCAATATCAAACTTCAAACCAAGTTTAAGTTTGAACTCAAGTTGGATCTTACGATAAATCTTAAGATAGAACTTATGATTTAAAATTCGGGCCTAAATGTAACTTCCGGTTCTACCACCATGTTGCTGACTGGATATGTTGCATCACTTGCAAAAACTGGATTTGTGGCATGAGTATAACTAAGACTCAACAAATCCTGCCTTTGAATATATGATGTGCGAGGATACAGACCTTTTTTAACTTTTTTCCTTGTGTTGCTCAAATTCGTTGTTCAAGTTTATTATAATATAACTCAAGTTGATTGTGATGCTGCTCAAGTTCTTTTTAATTCCAAAGATAATTATAAGATTGATTATGTGCCTATAATAGCACCTTAAGTATTTGGTATCTTTATGTAAAATATTTCTTCAATAAAAATGACGAATTAATTGTCAAAAATCGATGTTTTTTATTTAATTTCATGTATAATGTATACAGTATTATTGTTTTTGATAAAAATATGATGTCAAAGTTGCATTTACGCTTTTGATCTTTGACATAAGTTGCATTTCAATGCCTCGATAAAGTAGCCCCACACTCGGGGTACTTTGGTACTTTTTTTTAAATATAAAATTATGGGAACTGGTGATACATTTGATAGCCAAAGGATAAATGGTTGTGTTGGAGCAAAAAAAAAATTAATTTTGGATGTTAAAAAAAAGGAACGACCAAAAAACTTCCAAACAAAGTATACAAGTATAATTATAACCTGATAAGCCGCCATCAGCGTTTTACAACCCTTGGTCAAGATCGTCAATGCTTTGGAATATCGACGATCGGTACTCTTCTTTGCAATATTTTTTTTTCTCGCGCCAAGCGCACTGTGGAGGGTTTTTTTTTTCAACGAGGACACTTCGTCCTCGTTTTTCCTCCCACCAATGCGCGTCAGCACGACCATTTGAACGCGCACAATAGACCGGATATTTCAGTATGGCGTATAGAGGGTGGTTCGCCAAGGGAAAGAGGGTAGATTCTGTTGGTAGTAACAACATCGACGTTGATTTCCACGGGGAGTGACGCGTCACCGCTTTTTCTCCCGTTCCCTCGAGCCAGCTTGCCCCCTACTTCCCGCCAAACTACCCCTGTTCACTTCGAAGCCAGGGGGTTGCTTCTGCGATGCTCGAAGGGGGGTGGACTGCCAGAAGCCGATGTATATTCGCCGGAGAGTAAGAATCAGCCAGTGTGACGTCGTCGCAGTTCAACCAGAATCGCGCTTCTGCATCCATTTCCAAGCGTTTCCACCCCCGAAGAGTTTTCACCAGCCCTTTACTTTTCTCGTCCTGTGAGTGAGGGGGATGATGGGGAATCTTCTTGTTATCGAGAAAAATGTCATACCAAGATTTTGGATCAGCGTTTTTGATTCTGAAGGTTCCATTTTAGGATCTTAGGTTCGAGGACTCTGGAGGGTAACAACCCCTGGAGGATGTCAGGTCTGGGCCATTTTTTTAATTATTTTAGGAGGACAATTATTAGGAGGAGATTATCCTGCAGTCTCCATAACGCGCTGTCTCTTCCATCGAGACACCTTGACAATGACTGCCCCAGATACCTCAATCACCATTCTTTCCCCCCAAGAAAGTCAACGTGGGCCTAATTCCCACTGAAGAGCGGAACAGAGCTTAATGATCATCGGCAAGTTGCAATACACAAAATGGCGTTCGAAAACTGGACGATCAAAAAGACTCTCTGGCATTCGTGGTAAGATCACGTCCCCGCGGTGAAGCTGATCGTCTTGCCAGGCACATTTGGTCCGGACAATTCCCCGACAAATACATTGTAATGAAGCCGGTTAACTTTGGCCTCGTATATAGTTGAGGACGGTTAGACGTGAGAGGCAAAGTAAGAAAAGTTCCTTCTCCTTTGAGTCGAAAGGTTTCTGATGGTTATGATGGCGGGATGCACATAACCAGGGTGTTGCATCAATGGGGGATGCTTTTCTCGTTGGGCTGCTGGTTTCGAGCGTAAAAGCGTTATAACAGCGGTGGATAGAAGCACGCTGGAAGCGGTTCTGGAAGAGAGGTGTGCACCGAGGACCAAAAAAAAAAAAAAAAAAGAACCATATAGCGGCGTTGTATACGTAGTAGCGTATACAGAGGGGAATTGAACGGAGGGCGAGCAGAAAAGAGAGAGAGATAGAGAGAGAGCCGAGGAAAAGAAAGAGCTTTAGAGATGCTAAAAAGAGAGAGAGAAAGGGAGAGAAAGCTCGGTGCATGGCTCTTCGCTGCGATCATTAATCAAGTTCATGTCTCGACTAGCACACCGAGCCAGCAGCAGGAGCCAGCGGTACCTTACCAAGGACTACACACGTATTTATACATATATATATATATTGAATATATGGGTCGTTCCATGGCAAATCGACCAATGGTTGGAAACGCCCCTCTTCAATTTCGATGACATTTGGTCAGAAGTTTTCTTTTATCATAAAACAAAGTTCTACCAAAGGAAAAAAAAAATTTTGTTTCGATAGTTATGCAAAATTCAAATTTTCACAATTTTTTTTCAGTTTTTAAGACTATTTTCTAAATATCTCGGAAATTATTGTAGTTACGTCATAAATACATTGATCACTAAGATGGTTTATCGATTAATTGATTGATTATTTAAAAAAAAATTGTCGCTAAAGAGCAACAGTTTCGAAATCATGAAAATAGTACAATTTGTAAATGGTAACATCTCATGCTTGTCATTCGTAGAAACTTTTCCATATAAAAATGATATATTAAGAAAAATCTATCGAAATTAAAAATATGAAGAAAATAAAATAAAAATAAAAAAATGTATTAAAAAAATATATTATGAAAAAGTATTATGCGATAAAAAATGTAACATGTATTTTTTATATTTCACATATATTTCGCGTAATTTCAACTGTATAATAATATATTTTACGTATCTAAGATATTCGGGCATCGAATACAATAAACAAATGTGTAATATGATATTTGTTTTTAGTGCCTAAAGTTTCCAATATCTTACATTCAGGATAATTTGGAGTTATTTACAATATATTTTCAATCTGTATACTCATATAAAAATATATTGCGGACATTATGTGAAATTTCTAATATTTGTAACAAAGTAAATTTAATATATGGGTCATTATTATATATGGGTGATTCCATGTCAAATCGACCAATAGTTGGAATCGACTTTTATCATAAAACAAAGTTCTATCAAAGGAAAATTTTTTTTTTTTCTTCGAAAGTTATGCAAAATTCAAAATTTCACCAGTTTTTTCATTTTTTCAAGTTTATTTTTTATATATCTTGAAAACTATTATAGTTATGAAAAAATCGTTCTGCGTTCGTCTGAAAGAGTATACTTAGAGCTACGAAAAAAAAAATTCCGATTTGTTTTTTGAAAAATGATGAATTTGGAGAATTTTTAAATTTTAAAAAATTGCGAAAATCCACGATCAACATTAAATTTTTGGTTCAATTTTTTTATATAATATCTTGTACTGATCTTAAAAAATCCTGAAATTTTCAAATTTGCGTTCCGTCGTTCAAAGATATGAATTTTTGAATATCGGTGGATTTTTTTTTTTATTTACCTCTAGGTAAAGTTGAGCAATCGTGTAATTTTTACTGCTCAAAATTACAAAATTACATGATTGCTCAACTTTACTTAACTTAGAGGTAAAAAATAATTTTTTTTACCAAAATTCAAAAATTCGTATTTTTGAAAAAAAAATGGAGAAAATCTTAGGATCTTTTAAGATCAGTACACGGTATTTTATTTAAAAAATAGAACCAAAAATATAATGTTGAACGTTGATTTTCACGATTTTTTAGAATAAAAAATTCAAAATTCAAAATTTCAAATTTTTTTTTCAGATTATTTTTTTTTCATAGCCCCAAGTATCTCTTTTAGAGGAATTCAGAACGATTTTTTCGTAACTATAATAGTTTTCGAGATAAAAAATAAACTCGAAAAATTGGTGAAATTTTGAATTTTGCATAACTTTCGAAAAAAAAAAATTTAATTTTTTTCCTCGGGTAGAACTTTGATAGTCCTTCTTTGGGTATTCCTATGATAAAATAAAACTTCTGACCGATTTTCATCGAAATTCAAGGGTTCGATTCCAACTATTGGTCGATTTGTGGTGGAATGGCCCATATATATGTATTATGTTCCAGCGCTAGGTTCGTGCGCCAAGAAGAGGGAGGGAGAAAGCCTCTCAAGCACATCTCTCCCACAGGAGATGCTTTCCCGTCCGCAGGATATTTTCTGCGAGTCTGTTCCTTCTTGGATGGCGAGAAAGAGAGAGAGCGACCATCATATCCGCCTTCTGGATACGTCAACGAATTCGAAATGGCGGTTAGCGGAGTTGAGGCCAGATGAGAGGATTATGGAAGATTCAACTGCAACGCAGGTGAAGTTACTTATTTTGCGAAGAATAATAGCGTGGACTCGTTATGATGAATCTGGGCCACAGGAAAACGGGAGTTCTCAAAAATGTCAGGATTGGGAAGTCTGAATCGAAATCGGCAAAAAGCATGTTAAATAGGAAGGTTTCGTACCTCAAAATCTACCACAATATTGCGAGAAAGTTATTAACAAAAAATTTGGCAACGCAAAAAAGATAAAAAAAAAACGGGCGCCATTTGTATATTTTTGTTTAAACAACCGCCATTTTTTTGTTTTTTGTCCGTCGTGGGACAAGCTTTTTTTCAAGGACTCTACTTTGGCGCCCTCTGCAAATCAGGAACAAAATGGCCGATCAAAGACTCACGTTTTGTCATATTCTAGAAGACATGCCGAAAAAAAAACCTTCAATTAAATACCAGATTTTTATATCCAAAGAAGGCCCAAAATTTTTTACAAGGCTCAATACTGTATTCTTTGCGATATCTTCCTTTGAAAATGATATTTTCAGAAAAAATCTTTGTAAATTTCTAAAGCGAATTGTAGGTTACAAGAATGCGTTAATTTAACCACTCGTGACTCTGTAAATTTTGATCTGATTTCCCTGAAATTTTGAGGGTAACATTTAGAAGATACCTTTTTAAAAAACGATTTTTAGACTCTTGCGATAAGACAACCCCTACGAAAGCCCCCTTAACTCATCCAATTTTCACAATTCCAAAGTTAGTTCCATAGCGAAATATAAATTCGAACATTTCTAAAATTTCGAAATATCTCTGTGACATTGTAAAATCGAAGCCCACATCGATGAGAACTATGCGGTCACAGATGTCAGTGGCCACGTTAAAATTTACAGCGAGCATTTTCCAACCCTCTTTCCAAAAATCCTCCCTTCTGTCCGTCAACCACATCAAAACACTGTCGGCCATTGGCATTGTTTTCCCATTAAACCCTTTTCCACGTTACCTGCTCCCACGAAAGCGAGCGAGCCTATGAACCGTCGCTTTCAGTGGGCTCAACGAAATCCCGACAATATCATAAATACTTCTACGGTCGAGCGAAAACTCGTGGAACATGGATGAGCAAAGGATATATTGTGCGCGTGTGGCTGGAAAAGTCAGTGTTTCGAAAATTGGCGTGACGCGACGAGAGTGATGCAAAAGGTTCGAATGCCAATGAAACTTTTGACGCTTCCTCCAATCCTCTGGAAGAAGACTCCATATTCCCGAGGGACGCCATCGTCTCATGGACTCCAGAGACCAATTTGGAAACGATATTCCTCGCACCCTTAAGGATGTTGAGTCCCAAATTGCAAATGATGAGAAAATTCTGAAAATTTGGTATGTTTTTGGATGAATTATTTAAGAGATCGTGTAAAAATTTCACGACGATTAGGAAGCTCGTTATCGAACAATTAACATTGACAAATTAAATTAAATTAAATGTAGTCTTATGGAAACTGATATAACTTTGCGATAAGTTTTTTTTTTGACCTCTCAATTTTTTAATATCTACACTATATTCAAAGCAACGGAAACACA
Source organism: Alloplasta piceator (assembly GCA_946863875.1). NCBI lineage: Eukaryota > Metazoa > Arthropoda > Insecta > Hymenoptera > Ichneumonidae > Alloplasta > Alloplasta piceator. The sequence continues at coordinate 14,893,397 of OX333077.1, read as the reverse complement.
ATGAAATTTATTGATAAATATTTTTTTTATTTGTTTAAAAAATTGTTCTCAACAAAATGTTAATATTTTAATAACGAGCTTCCTAATCGTCGTGAAATTTTTACACGACCTCTTAGATACTTCATACAAAAAAATACCAAATTTTCAGAATTTCCTCATCATTTTTCACTTTGACCCTTAAGGAGGTTGAAGTAATGATGATAGAATTCTGAAAATTTAATATGTTTTTACATGAAGTATTCAGGAGGTTGTGTAAAAATTTCACGACAATTAAGAAGCTATTTATTGAAAAATTAACATTAACAGATTTCATAGGGACTCAACATCCTTAATCCGCAACTTTCACTTTCAATTTTTCCCATCCTTTCCTCCGCCATTTTATTCTTTCCGCTCATCTTTCTTTCTCGCCTCATCCAATAATATTTTCAATAGGAGTGTGCGGTATTCGAATTTACGAATAATTCGAGACGAATCGAATCGAATTTTGAATCGAATCATTCGAACTATTCGAATTATTCGACTATTACTACACTGTAAAAAAATGTTGTATTAAATTTAATATAAAAAAATCTGACGTTTTTAAGCATATGAGACATTTCACGTCAAACCACGCGGTCATCGGCCTGAACCTCTCGGATTTTGATGTCCAACGAACTAAGGGTTTCGTTTTGCCCAAAATATAACCTCAAATTTTTAGAAATTTTTATTTCATTTTTTAGGGGTTGCCCGAGCTAAAAAATCATTAAATTGAGGGAAAATATAAAGAGGGGCCCCTTTTTTAAATTAATGAAATTTTTTTCATAGAAACTAGGGCCAAAAACAGATATTTTTGTCATAGTTCGATATTGGGCCAAAAATAATTACTTTTTTTTTGTATTTTAATTAACTTTTTTTATATTTTCTTATTTTGACTATTTCTTGTAGTGAGAATAACATCAACGAAAATATTCTTCTAGTGAAAATTGATTTTTTTTCGTGGTTTGAGAGTGGAACGACATTTTTTGAAAATTTATTAGTCTCAACGACGTGAAATAAAACGGATAATGAAAAAAAATTTTAAATGGTAATTATAATTAAAAAAAAAAATAGTAATTATTTTTGGCCCATTATTGAATTATGACGAAAATATCTGTTTTGGGACCTAGTGTCTGTAAAAAAAAATTTCATCAATTTGAAAAAGGCCCCTCTTTATGTTTTCCTCCAATTTGATGATTTTTTAGCTCGGACAACCCCTAAAAAAATGAAATAAAAATTTCTGAAAATTTAAAGTCACATTTTGGACCAAATAAAGCCAACAATTCATTGGACATCAAAATCTGAGGGGGTCAGACCGATGACCACGCGATTTGACGTATAATGCTTCATATACAGTATATTAAATTTCATATACATTTTGAACTATTTTCATATACAGGAATATTAATTTTCAATGTTTACTCTTTTAATTTTAATGTACAAATATTAAATTTAAGACGAAATTGTTAATTTTCTAATACCATGCATATGAATTTCGATTTCGTTGTACTTGTTATTGAAATTTCATATACTTTTGTATATTAAATTTAGTAATTTTTTTTACAGTAGTATTTTACTACTATTTTACTAGTATGGCTTTTTATGATGAAAACCTAAATTTACATTGTCGAAATTATTGAACAAATTAATGTCAGTAGCTGAAAATAAAGCCCGATTTAAAAACGAGGAAAAAAAAAGTCATCGATCATAACGATAACAAATCTTTTCTTATTCACCATTCGATAATTGTTAAAACTGAGAGAGAGAAACTAAAGATAAAGATTGACTTTTTTTTATTGTCGTTAAAATTAATTCAAAATTTGGGAGAAACAAATTGCAGATAAATAAAAAGAGTATAACTTTTGAAAAACTCAATTACGCTCGACTGATAATCAGCGTATTGAATTTGTTTATTAATTTTTATAACAATGTATTTTCATAATATCTAAGATATTTTAAATTTTACATATCATTAAAAAGTTATTAATAAAACTCTTTTAAAAGTTATGTTTTATTAAAATTTTCATTACTTCAGTTGTGAGCTATAACAAAAATATTATGATTAAGTTATATATATAACAGAACAACAAATTTCTTCATCGAAATCGATCAGTTTAAGAGCAAAAAATAATATTATTCGAATAATTTTTTTTTCGCTCTTAAATTCGAACGGTTCAAATAATTCGAATATTCGATTCGAATTTCGAATCGAATATCACTATTCGATTGGATTCGATTCGAATGCTATTCACAAACCCCTAATTTTTTCCTTCCACCGCTGATGCTGCAGTCACTTGCATTATTCTTCGATTATTCCCTCAGAAAAAAATCCCTCGTGAAATAAATTGGCAATGCATCAGTGAGACAGACTGAGACAGGAAAAGGTATCACTCCACCTGTCAAGCAAGTACATACTATACACAGGAATTATATAAAAATAACTTGGGGCAATGCGATTCCTCGTTACCAAGTAGCCAAGTGCAATTATAACTTGGTTCGCTCGTCCAGCTTCGCGATATATTCTCTCGGCTTCTCCTCGAGGGGTTTTTCTCAGAGCGACGTCATACGGAGAGACACGAGAGCGTCGGATAGTTGGGATATAAATGATAGTAGGAAGCTGAATAATTATTATGGCGAATATTATGCTAGCTGTGAAGGTAAGCTAAGGTCTTTGTATGTGTGTATGTGCTTGATGTGAATGAAGGTAAAAGGGTACACGAGAATGTTTATAAGTAACTTTTTAGACCCAGAGAAAATGGGGGAATCACTTGCACAGTGCACACCTTGATAGCGAAAAAGAGAGGCCTATCGGTGGCGGTTTACTGGTCCCCATAAATGTGTGTGCGTGCGCATGCGCGTGTACACCCGTGTGTGCGTGTGCGTGTGTGTGTGTGTGTGTGCGCGCGCGCGCGTGCGTATGCGTGCGTGTGTGTGTGTGTGTGTGTGTGCACGCGTGTGTATTCGTGTGTTTGTGTGCGCATTATTCCAAGCAACTCCTAATTACCTCGAGATAAATATCACTTCGTGCTCACGAATGACGTGTGCTCCTGCAGAGCGGTTTCCCTCGCTCTCTTCGAAGCTCGTCAGTCAAAGCCGTCAAGCAGTCCGTGTGTTGCTCAGGCTCTCTTTGGACGTTATCGCACCGTGGTGTGGCAAACCGATCTGCGAGAGAGCGCGTTACCTTTTTTTCTCTTACCTTTGGTATCCTTGCGATCGCCTGAAATAGGAAAAACAAGCCTAACCAACGAGGAAAGGTTGGAAAATTGTAATTCGCCGGGACTTTGGTCTCTGACTTCATCGATGTTGACAAAAAGGCTGATTCTGTGGATAATTCAACGTGAGAACTCTTCTAGTGTGGATAACTGAATTTGACAGGGTTTCATGAATTTGGCATGAAATAGCCTATGGACAACAATGATAGATCGAAAAATTGAAATTGGCTGAAATACAGCGAAAAGTTTCCGGACAAAAGTTCAAAAAAGGTCTGGAACTTTTTTTTATGCCATTTCGCCGGAAGTCAACGTAGACTAATTTGACAAGCGGCATTTCGAAGGGGAAGAATTCGGCTTCATTTCATGATTTTTTAATTATTTTTACAAATTGTTCTTAGATTTGAAATTCTATTTTGAAAAAAGCTCTTTTTCGCCTTTTTCTCCCTCTCTTGAGGTCCACGCATCTTCTAGAGGAAATTTTTTTAATACATTTTTACGATTGGATTCATAAAGGGAAAAGTTTGAGCTTTAATTTCCTTTTTTTGAAAACTATACGCGATTTTTTTTGTCCAGGGGTATTCGATTATTTGTGAAAAAAGGGAAATTTAAAAAATCCCGAATAACACGAAAACAAAGAGGATTCATGGAAAAACTTTAAGTTAGAAAAAATTTGCGTCTGTTTTTGTTGAGTTTAGAGGAATTTTTTCAGATTTTTTTCCTAAAATTTTGTTTTCTCATGTTTGAGGATAGAAAAAAATTAGGGAAAAAGTTTGAAAAACAATTTCAATGTGTTGAAAAGTCTAAAATAAAGTATTTCCCCCCATGAAATTTTATCAATAATCCCATAGTTCTCGCGTTATGGTAATTGAATTATCTGAGCTCCGACCCAGAAAATGAGAAAAAAAAAATTTTGGAAAAAAATCTCTGAAAAAATTCCTCTGCACTCAACAAAAACAGAAACAAGTTTTTGCTTTCTTGAAGTTTGTCATGAATCCTCTTTGTTTTCGTGTTATAGGGGATTTTTCAAATTTCCTCTTTTTTTTTACAAAAAACAGAATAACTTTGGAAAAAAAATCGCTCAAAGTTATAAAAAAAACCAAATTGAAGCTCAAACTTTCCTCTTGATGAATCCAATCGTAAAAATGTATTTTTAAAAAATTCCTCTAGAAGATGGATGCATCTGAAGAGAGGGGAGAAAGGCGAAAAACAGTTGTTTTCAAAATAGAGTCCAAATCTTAAAAAAAATTCTAAAAATAATTAAAAAATCAGGAAATGAAGCCGAATTCTTGAGAAATTAAAAAAAAAATACCTTAACCAACGATGAAAAATGAGAAAACTATAATTCGCAGGGACATTTTCGACTGCTTTGATAACGAAAGACTGGTTGGGTTTCAAGTAATTTAATGGGAACAATTTAGGCACAGAGTAACCTCTGATAAGAAAAATAGACTAATCAATAACAAAAGATCAAAGAACTATAGATCACGAGAAGATCTCAGACTCCTTTGATGATAAAAACCTGACTGGGTTTCAGATCATTTCGACGGCAGTATGGAAGAACGTGCTATCTCAAATTGTGCTAGAAGAACGTGCTATCTCAAATTGTGCTAGAAAAACGTGCTATCTCAAATTGTGCTAGAAGAACGTGCTATCTCAAATTGTGGTAGAAGAACGTGCTATCTCAAATTATGAGAGAATAAGGTGGTATCTCTAATTGATCACATTTGGAGATACCACCTTCTTCTCTCATAATTTGTGATAGCACGTTCTTCTACCACAATTTGAGATAGCACGTTCTTCTAGCACAATTTGAGATAGCACGTTTTTCTAGCACAATTTGAGATAGCACGTTCTTCCATACTGCCGTCGATTTAATATGAAGGCCTCTGGTACGTGGTACTGAATTTAGAAGGATGTCGTGAAATTGAAAAAAATAGCCTAACCAATAAAGGAAGATCGAATAAAGGTAGTTCGCAGAGACATTAACTTCGACAATGAAAAACTGTCTAGCTCTAAGATAATCCAATGGTTACAAAAACCTTTTGTACCTGAAGTCATCATAGTTTCTTCCTCTCAAATATGTTCTTCCCTCGGTATGACGTAAGCAAGTTGGAAATCCAACGAGTTTAGGGGTGGGACGTTGCGCGTGCTAGAGCGACAGGTATCTTCCTTGATATTTCGCCCGTCGAGTTTGCATCAAACACGCGGAAAATATAGGAGCGTTCGCGGGATCACGCTACGTGAGATATTGTTTCACTGATGAAATTAATAGATGGAGTGAACCGGCAACCGTGAACATTAATCCTGGTGTGGTATTAGTGAATCTTTGGAGTTAGGAACGGGAAGAGAGAATATGAAAGACGGAAACACGCGGATGTTCCTTTTTGATAAACAGAGAATTTCGAGTTTACGGATAGCGGAATATTGCCCCAGAAGACTGATATAGGTCGCTTGGAGGTCAGATGTGATCATTGGCCAGTGCAGAAGGGATGAGAGTGACCCCATTCAACGTTGAAGGGCCCAAAGTCCTGCGCCACACTTCTGCTGAGACGCCTCAAGGGGCTGTTCTCGAGAGGTAAGATTTGTGTGACTGCATCGGGTTTCCAAGACCCTCGTGACCTGCTCCTGAAATGAAATATTGCTGAAAGATAAGGTCTCCGAAGTTGCTTCCTGATTATGGGGTTTTGAAGACGTTGGGGAATCTTGATTCTGACCCACTGACTGATTTTTCAAGCATCTGAATTCATTGTTAACCTTATTCCAGAACCTTAATCTCGATTCGCTGGAGGTCATTGACAAAGACAATTGCTAACTCGTTCAGTTTAGCGGGATTTTGTCTTAATGTCGTCAAAGCACGCGAGATCGAACGGGAATTGACTGGATTCGGATAAGTAAGCAACATTATCGCCATCTGCAATCGATGAGATAGGTAACGAAGATTTTCTCGCTGTTTCCGCATTACCGACTGTTCGTTAGATCCGTTAGTTCCGCGAGTTGCCGCATGGTAAGTGGGACATCGAGCGCTGACGATCGGGTCAACGCTACGTTCCCTTTTCACCAGAATGGAAGCTTCAAAATTACAGTCTCGGCTTCCAAACCTTGTTGACCGAGCGTCGGTAAGGTAAGGAATCTGATGTGCTAGAAGTTTTGAACAATCGCCGTCAGATGGCACTCTTTTCCAAACGTTTTTCGACCAATCACGAGTGTTCGGAAACTTTAGAGCCAGAGTGGGGATCAGACCAACTGTCTGCTAGCATCCACCATCCCCACTTTTCTGACGATCATCCTCTTATTTCCCCCTGCGGGATACATATATATGTTGTTGCGACAGCTCGTCAAAACCGCCATCGCGCACAGATGCGCAGAATCTTCGTTTCATTGGAATTGCCTTTCATTCAAACTTCAGTGGACTCAAGAATTTGTTTTCTTATTAATCAACTGAAAATTACAAATTGTAATGACAAAGCTTTATTGATTTTTTAAATAGTTTTGACAATGATCACTGATTTCTCCGGAATTTGAAGGATCTTAAGGTACTAGTCTACTTCAGAACCAAGTGACAAGTTAGTTTAATCCTTCCCAGAAGTATTGACCCAGTGGACACCATAATGTTGCAGCAATGTAACGGCAATGTTACCGTTTGTTACATATAATATTACATAGAGGTTACATACAAGTTACATGTAAATAACAATTTCCTACTCAGCAATATAACATCGAACAGTATATTGGAATGCAATGTTACATTAATGTAACTGTTATATTGCATTTACATAACAGTTAAGTTATACTGCAGTTGTACAACTGAAATATTGAAATTATATGACTGCAATATTATTATTTTGCCAATTTTGTTTACATTACTGTAATGTAAGAACATTATAGACCAGTTACAGGGTTGCAAATAATGCATTACTTTTTTTAATGCATTTACATTTTCAATAACCATTAACTCTTATTGGTTAATTGAAATAATTTCCATTAACCATTAAATGTTAATGGTTAATGAAATTTTTTGTTCTTCGATTGGGTTTGACAGCTGTTAGTCTTTGTCAAAAAAGTAACTCTTCCAAAATTTGAGTCTTAATTAAAAAATAAATAATAAAAATAAATAAAGAAAAAATTATTTATGAAAATAATAATAATAATAATAAAAATAATGGCGGATGTTTGAAAAGGAAATGAAAAATTGAATCTTTCACAATTTATTTCAAACATCCGCTATTTAAAAAAAATGGATTTTCCATCGAAAGTGAAACCTTCCTCTTTAAAATGGTTCTTTAATTTTTCTTGTTTCAGACTTGCCAATCCTGAGATGAACTGTCGGTCATGAGACAAGACATTTTCCAGGACTCGATTTTGGTGCCTTCTATAAATTATTCAAAGAATGAAAATAAAAAATATATTTTTTTTTTGTATTTTCGAAGCCTGAAACAATATTGCAAAAACAGTCTATAGCCACATCTGATAAATGAGCTGAGAAAAAAATCTTCAAAAAATGCTTCTTTTTGCCTTCTAAAGTACAGGCTCAAAAAATCGATTTTTTTTTTTACATTTTTCGCAAGATAAACATCTTAATAAAATACTGTAAAAATTTAAAACCGAAATTTAAAATATTTTTAAAATTATATAACCAAAAGAAGAGAGCAATTAACTAATAAGATAATATTAAAAATGACTAATTACTACGATTTGGCATCATCAGATTACAATCATCAGAAACTGTAGATCTCTCGAAGAAATGAAGATAGCTTTGAGATAACTTTCTGGAAACGGAAGGATTGCTCTATGCACCAGGAATAGCTGATTAATGTAAGTACAATTTTTTTATACAAAATCTGTTGTAAAACTTTAAACGCGTTTTTCTCGGGACTACGTTTTCGAAACTTCGGGGAAGCACTGACTAAAAACTATTAAACCGATTTGGCTAAAAATTGTACCCGTTATTTTAGACACACATAGCTAAATACCTAACCTTTGAAACATTTAATTTTTTAATACTAAATGAATTTTTTCAAACAATTTATCAAAAAAAATCGATTTCGAGGATCTTTTTGTTCACAAGTCCGCCATTTTATTTTTTGTTCTTAAAATATGAATGTTATAAGTAATAGACCTAAAATTAAGCCTACAAAACAATAATCTCTATGGATTTTGGATTTCAGATGACTGCGGAAGGTTGTGTGCTTCCCCAAAACAAGTCGCCTTTTTTTCGAGGACTCCACTTTGACTGACGAAATCATAAACAAATTCATGTAAAATTAAGTAAACAAAAATTTTTTGGTACTCTTCAAGATAGAAACGACACGTAAAAAATTCAAAACGACCGCATTTTATTTTGTTATTTAAAAAAATTAATGAAAAAACGTCGAAATTTTGGTGATCACTACCTCAATACTTCTGGGAAGGATTAAATTGACTTGTAACTCGGTTGTACATTTTTGCAATTAGAAACAAAATTTGACACTGGAGATAACATGTTTATGGTTAAAATCCATCAGATGCTTACGGGACTTTTTATACAACATACAAACATTTCAAGCTTGGCTCATTATCAATTTTTTATGGTCATTTATTCTCTTCTTCAAAGATATATTCACAATCGAATCGCTACTCAATAAAAATCCAAAAAATTCGCCGATACATGTATTTCACATTTTCGATATGGTTCTCACCATATTAATCGAGAAACACATTGTTTTTCGATGAGTACAGACAATACAATATGGATAATTCCGAGTCGCGTGGCGTGTCATCCGTAAGATACCTGTAGAGACGAGCTTCTGATATCTACAATTCTACAAAAGCCCGGATCTACAGGGTAGATCACGAATGTGCCTATTACACAAAAACAACGCAGTTAGCGTATGCAACATCCGACATCCATGGCTTATTCATCTTCCGAGAGATCGGATGTTACTCCAAAATCTGCAACAAAGAATAATACACAAAAAAAAAGTATGGCTGCAGTCGCCATTTTCTGCTTAGCCTCCGTATACTTCAAGGTTAAGGTCCCCACTTTAGCAGTATTTTGAGCCCAACCGTCTCGTATTGGCCCAGAAGTTATATTTCTCGCTGTGAAGCAAAAAACTCAAAGTATATCACCCAGAAAAAAGATCTAGTACATTCAACTAAATCCTAGTCAAGCCAAATAAATTTTTTTTAGTTGTAGGCCGGCCTAATACAACTCTATTCATATCAACGAAATTTTTTTTTTTTATGACCCACTAGGAAAATGTATTGCGACCTAATAAATTTTTATTTAATATGAATGAATATTTTTTCGAACACAATATATATTTTTGAATATTTCAATCTTTGAATGTATAGCTACACATATGAAGCTACAATTTCGTAGAGCTTCGTCTTTTCTTTAACAGAAGGGAAAAGAAAAAAGGCCCTTTTTAGTGGGAATCCTTTTCGGGGATTCGACCATCTTGCGTTTTGCCGCAATGTTCAATGTATTAGATATCCATACTGAAAAATAAGGATATCAAACACAGACGAGCTTGGAAAGGATATAGGCGTCGAGAGGCAGGTTCGCTTGTGCGAGAGGTAGCCACCTGGCGGATTTTTGGGGTACTGACAAATCTGCAGATATGATCGGATGAGATTACGGGTGAATAGGTATTTAGTAACAACGAATAGAATTTTTCTTCAACGCCTGTTTCTCGATGACAGGGAATTCAAATAAATAACAATAGTGGAAGTAAATATCGCCCAAAATTGGATGGAAAGAAAATGTTCTTTAAAGTAATTAAAAGATAATCAAATAAACGATTATAGTACCTACGACTGGATCTTTTTTCTGGGTGCGAAGAAGTTGGCATTCGCAGCAATACGTAAAAGTGGAGTAGCCATCCGCCTCCAGCCATACAAAAGTATCGTTGCTGCCCCAATCCAGTATTTTTCAATGCAAAGAAAGGTTCGATCATCAGGACACGTGGTTACAATTTTTTATCAAACACCTCGCAGTGTTTTCCAAAAAAATAAAACGCTAATTTATTCACGAACCAATCGCGGTGGGAGACGACCATTTATGGCTCGATTTAATAACCGCAGTTCCACAACACGCGCCGGTTAGTTATACGTGACGTCCTTAACACCCGACGATCGAAGAACGTGATCTCGCATATGATTATTTGCAAATGCGAAAGTCAGGAAGTCACGAAATTTATATCTCTCGTCCGTTCGCGCTCAAATGCGCGTTTGTGTGGGTTTGTTCGGGTTCGTGTGCGTTTGTGCGTGAGTGTGCGTGAGCGCTAGCGAGTACCTGATCGGACTGCAATTTGAGGATTAAATAGGGCCATAAAATTCTCTACTGCCAAAACGACGACGACGACGACGACGACGAGAGACGTAGTTTCGCGCGTGTCCCAAATAAATACACATTAATTTACGTTTTATTTTGGAGGTCCAGTTTCTGTATCCTTCCAAAATTATTTTCAATCGTGTACGGCGCACTAGTCTCTAAATTAAAATTTTTGGACATTGGAATCCAATCTAGAGAAACACGAGTTCACTTTATTCGACGCAAACAAAAAAATGTCCCAAAAACCATGTTTCGTGGAAAAAGCGTGTCCGAAGGGTTGAAAGAAAATTCACTGTTCGAAGGATCGACCATTCCTGAAAAATCGAAGGAGTTAGCGTGATTTTTAAGGGTGCGGAGGTGGGATAAGCAACAAGCGTTGAAAAAAATATTGCAAAAATCAAACACACTTTTTGCAACCCCTTAATTTGTTTTCCAAGAATCTAAAGAAAAATTGTGATTAATAATAAGTTATTAAATTAAATGGTTTTGTACTTTACGTGTTGAGCATTGCGAGTCGAAATTTCCGCAGGACTTTCCGGATTTTCATGATGCGATGTCCTCGATGCGACGGGTCATTTCGTCGCGATTTTTCTTTGCCCGCAGTGCGGAAAATCCTTCTTTAAGGTCCTGTTGTCCTGTTGTTGCAATGGAAAATTGTTAAAATGACGAATCTCTGTTCGCGGGAAATTTCTCACGAGGACTCGACGCGGGCCAACGCCCCACGATCGTAGCACGAAGTTCTCGACTATATCCTTTTAGTCGCGAAACCCAACGAAAGGCGTCCCGACGCGAAACCGTCGAGTCGCGCGGGGCGTCTCCTCATCGAGGCTGCCCGGGTTTAGAGCAAGGGGGTTCCAGGATTCTGCGATGATTGGACCACCGAATCACGAGAGGGGAATCGTGAATGCGTTCAGGAACGTACCCGATATGCTTGATTTTTCCTTAAGGGGATGTCCTGAATTAAATTTTCAAAAAAATCCTTTTTTCAATGTTTGAACCGATAGATAAACTATGTAAGGATATGGTTACAACGTAACAGAGGCTAGTAAGTAACTAAAGTAATTAACTAAAAATTCTTATTTTTTCCAATTGAAAACTTTGAAACGCTTTTTCTCCAGTTTTTATTTTCAGGATTTTTCGGAATTGGTTATTCAATTGAACCAAAGTTTTTTTATTCAGTATTAATTTCTCTTCTGAGTGAACTAAAAAAATTCGTCAAAAAGTTCATTGAAATAATTGCTATAGCACCTTAAAGTTGAATTTTTTTTTCAACACATTTTTTTTTTGTCAACCCACCCAAATGTTTAATTTCACATTTTTTTCTGCGCTTTTTTAGTTCACCCCGAAGAAAAAATGATTATAATATTAATTCTTTTTTGGTTTTTTGTTTCACTAAAAAATTGCGAGGTGGATCTTCCCGGCCGATTGAAGACTACAGCCCATGAGATCGCCTTAGAAATCTGTTACAATTTTTTTTTAATGTAAATTTTTTTTTTCAACGTTAAATATGTAAAAAACCATACCTCAAAATTCAATACCTCCATTTCATTTTTTCTCTTCTAAAAAAAATCATAAAACGAGGTTTCAGAAAATTCTAATTCAGGACATTCCCTTACTATTTTCACGACGAAAAGCCGAGAAAATAATCATCCCTTATCATCGATTTCGACGCGTTGAACACAATGACTGCCTGTAGAAATGGAAATCAATCAATGGACGATCAACGCAGATTATAAAAATATTTTACAATTTATCGTATGCAATTTAAAATTTTTTGCGGAGAAAAATTTCAACCCTTACTTCACGGATCATGACGATTGTGATCGAACACCCCCTAAAATTTATTACGAATCGTCCAAAAATCTTGCAACAGTCTCAATGAAGTTTTATTCAAATGAGGGCTCCTGTCGAAGGATCAGACGCTCCTGCTTTCGCCTTTCCCACCACGGATCCGCCGGTTGCACCCTCTCTCCTTTTTCAACCCCTCTGAGAACGCGGTCCCGGCCAACCCTGCTGTCTCCCTCTCTCTCTCTCTCTCTCTCTCACTCGCTTTCTCAATCTCTCATCTCTCTCCTGTTCCCTCCACTGAGTCTCATCATCTTTTCTCTCTCATACCCCGCGGCCATATAAAAGCACCCTCGGCGAGCGACTTGCAAGGAGGAATCCCCATCCCCGAAAATTTCATCCCCTGTCTCGCAGCTCTCAAACATCGCGCTTTTCATCCAGAGACCAGCCAAAAAGTAGCCATGGCTCCTTCTATATCTGTATACGCATTTTCCACCCCTCCCAATTTTCATCCCTCTCTCTCCCTTTCTCTCATCACGGAGCTTGCGTTTTCGCTTCAACTCGCTGTTGAACGCTCTTCCCGCGCGCTTCTCGTATTGATCGAGGCCTGCGAACCGACGAGAAACGGAGGCTGCGTATCTCCATCGTTTGCCCGACAGAGATGATAGATAATGATACAGGGAGAGAGAGAGAGAGAGAGAGAGAGAGGGAGGGAGAGAGAGAGAGGGAGAGAGAGAGAGGGAGAGAGAGAGAGAGGGAGAGAGCGAGAGAGAGAGAGAGAGAGAGAGGGAGGGAGGAAGGGAGGGAGGGAGGGAGGGAGAGCTGATATCACAAAAAGGGGAGGGGGAAGGACGATATGCTACTGTGGTATCTTTCGTCGTCCTCGAAATGGCCAAGGGGAACTTTTCCGTGCCGAACGAGAGGGAAACATATCGTCGTCGTAGTTCGTCGTCGAGCTTTTTCCGCGACGTCTCTCCCGAGAGCTTTTGAGGAGAACGAGAGAGGGCTCACTCAATAAATCGCTACCACAAACCACTCATCCCGTCATAACATCATCCACGTCTCGCGAGACTCAAACGTCCATCCCTTTTATACCTATCTCCCTTTTTCCCATCCCTTTGCCCTTATTCGACGCCTCTTTACTGATCTGACGGTGCGACGACTTAAATTTTTCATCGATGTGAAAATCTTTCAGCCGCATTTTTAGAACCATCATTAGGATTGTCATTGGTCACATTTGTGATCGGGGAAAGCTCATTAACTTTCGCTGGTCACACCTCAAAATAATTCCAAGCTGGTCACACTGGGTCAATTTGACCCGAATGACTTTTTGGATGGTTGTCAAAAAAAAAGTACCTACCCGATTGATTTAAAAAAAAATACAGGAGTTATCTTTGAACATTTGTGTTTCTTTAATATTTACGTAGAAAAAAAATCATGGACAAGAAATCATGAAAAAAGACTTTAAAAAATCCGGTTTTTTGCTTAAAAAATTGTAACTCTTTCAGTTGAATAGATTTTTTGGTAAAATTTCTACACGATAGTCTCAATATATCGTACTTTGAGAAAAAAAATCCTACTCTCAATATATGGTACTTAAAAAAAAATTGTACTCTCAATATATGGTACTTTAAGAAAAAAAATACTTCGAATGCGTGCGTTCCAAAAAAGGTATTTATTCCGCTATGTGAAAATATCGCAAAACTATGATGGTTACCTATGATGAATACTTCAAACTTCCACCAGAAGGCCGGGAAAAACTCACGAGGGCCCGGATGGTTAGAGATATTTGAGCTCAAAGTGAGAGCTCGGGTCAATTTGACCCGCGGTGACCAGCGAGGGTTTAAAGATTTTCTTAATTGATAAATATCACTCGTTCAATTCACAAATTCTAAAATTGTATGAAAATCGAAGAAATTTAAGTTTAATTAAACTCAGTGAAGCGAGTTCTTTATTTATGGCTTTGTGAAATTTTTTTTTTACATGACATTTAGTTGACTGCAATCAATTTTTTCTTCATTTTCACGTTTGCTTAATTTTTTTGACTGCACTTTTATGATGACTCTTTTTAAGGCCCAAGGCTACGCCAGGGTTTTCAAAAAATCGATTTTTTTGATAAAAAGGTAGCTTAATATGTATAGAATTATAGTTATAATATATATATATATAATTATATGTATAGAATTATAGAATTTTTGTAAATTCGATTTATTTTAGAGTTTTGCTGAAAAAAATCACGAAATATGTCCTTTTTTGGCCCAGTAACGTGGCCTAAGGCCTTTAGTTTATGGAGATAATTTTATTCGCATCCGAAGCATAATTTTTAACACGGTGAAAAATTTCCTTTAATCAATTTCAATTTATTTCTCATCGATTTATTATTAAATGGAAATTAATTGTATTCCAGTGACATTCATTGAAGCGAATTTTGAATGGTAAAAATAATTTTATTGCACTCCGTGCGCAAAGCACCACTTTGCGCACGCTGCGCGTGCTCAAACTGGCACTTTGCGCACTCGTACAATAAAATTTCGTACGATACTATTAATCATACTTTTCCTTCATTCAACTTTATTTGATTTTAACCTATTTTAATTTTAGGAAATTAATCTTAACTTTTTTTCTATCGTTAGTTGCGCATAATATCAAGCCGATCGATGAAAAAAAGAGACACTTCAAGAGTGCACTAAACGTGTCGATGAATTTTTCCAATCGGTCGCCCTTTTTCATCTATTTTGCTCTCCCAACGTCGAGAGGTCGTTAATCTAGGCTTTTTATTACTCTTTTAGTGAACAGGGCACGAAAAAGAAAGAGGGAAAGGGTGGAAGAGGTTATCATCCCCTCGGTTTATGCATGATTCACGGATATGACCATCGAGCGTTCATTTTCATTCGAGAGACAGCGAAAATGGACTATAAAATACTTTCGTAACATAAATACGCATTTTCAACAATTTTTTCATACTATTTTCTTACAAATTATTAATTTTTATCTAATTTTGAGTAAAATATTTTTTCGCTTGTATTTTCATAGTTTTTATCAATTTAGAATGCAAGATAATTCAAGAAGCACATAGCTGTATTTTATACTTTAGGCAATACATAATGTAGGAAAGTGGAGAAATTTTTATTTCGGGCCATCAACGTGGGAAGCACACCCTCAAAGTTTCCACGTTCCCAGACGGCGTTTACGAGTATCCAGTGACTCGTATAACGCCGCTGATGAGAAATGCATATATTTATTGATTAATCCCCACGTAACCGCAGACTTTGCACTTCTCGGAAACAAAAATTTCCATTTTTTTTTCAACGATGAACAAACTTTCGAATCTCAGGCAAGCATCTCGATTTTATTTGAATTTTTCATTTCCCTCCAATTTTCATTTCATTTGAACGGATCCAATTCTCACACAGTTCAATTAATGGGCAAATTAAATTTGGAAAAACGAATTTAATGTTTATTTACAAATAAATTTATTACAAGGATTATCGCATGGAAAAATCGAGCCCAAGGTCATATTAAGAAAATATTGATGATAATTGATAGTTTTTCGTATAAAAAATATTTTTGCAATAAGGTTAAGATCGTTTTCGATAATAAGCAGAGTTTATTCTGGTCGGTTTAGCCGCGAATTTTGATTTGAATTCTCATAGCTTTTCCGTGGTAAAAAAATATCAAAAATTGTAATCAAATTTCCCCGATACACTTTTTCTGTATATTCTATTTTTTATTTCATTTTCATTCTTGATAGAATCAGCGCAATAACTGAAATTACGAGAGCCACAAAAAAACTCCTTTTCACTATCAGTTCAATTCAATATTCTGTTATGCATTCATTTTTAATTATTTTCTAACAAAAAAAATGTATTCTAATGCTTCGAATATGTATAAATATACAGAAAAAAAATTTTATCCTAAAAATATTAACTATATTTATAAAATAATTAAATAAATTACTACTTATAGTAAATATTAAAATAAATAATTACTATTTATAGTGATTTATAGTAATTTGAGTCCACCAAATTACATCCTATAATAATTACGATTGTCATTAAATATTTATCAAGTAATTTTAAGCACTGAGTTTTGATTACCATTTTTTTTTTTTTTTAGTTTAGGTCGCTATAAAATGAAGTCATTCCAACGTACCATAATTTATGCTGGAATGATTAACGGTCCGCATAATTTTCCGTAGATAAATTGTAATTTCGAAATAAAAAATATAATAGTTGTAATTTTCATTAAACAATTATTCACTAATTAGGATTTTAATTTCTGATAATTCTCTTATTTTTTTTAAATTCGGGCCGCTATATAAAATGAAGCCATTCTAAAATCCTATAATTTAGACTAGAAAATAGTTGACGGTCATTAATAATTTTCCGTACATAAATTATAATTTTGAAACCACGAAAAATGACACAGACATTTCAGGCTAACAATTATCTCCAAATATTTGGCTCTTTCGCCAATCTTTCCTTCTTACCTTCATCGTTGATTTTCTTCGCTGTCATCGCAGAGAACGACGACGATATTCACTGTGGCACCGTGCACGACTGGCGAGAAACTCCGCCACCGACTGGTGGTTTCTCGTCTGCCTGGGCGATTGTATTCCGCCTTGGAATGCTTTGCACCAGGAGGAAGGAACGTCCGGAGGTGTGACTCGAATATTAAATTCATCGTTTGACTATTTCCTTCTCTCGCGATACGTTGCAGAGTGCAATCCTCGCGACTGTATCAACGCGACGTTCGAACCTTCGAAAGTTCGATCACCCACGATTCGAAAATCACGAGAGAGAGAGAGAGAAAGAGAGAGGGAGAGAGAGGGAGAGAGAGAGAGATATTTATTTATGCCATGGTAAACCTTAGGCAAATGTTAAGAACAAAATGATACAATCGTGTGGATAATAATCAAAATGAAACATGCGAAAAATACTAATAATAGTAGTAGTAGTAATAGTAAAATAGTAGAATATTAGTAATTACAATAAAAAGAATATAATAATAATGATGGTGGTTACAATTTGAGTAACAAACAATAAAAATAATAATAATGGGAATGATCGAAGAATGTGTAATAATTATAACTTAGAGAGAGAGAGAGAAAGAGAGAGAGAGAGAGAGAGAGAGAGAGAGAGAGAGAACGAGCGTTAGGCTGAAGCGAAGAAAAAAAACGAAGTTCTATCAAAGGAAAAACCGTGCACTGAGAAAAAAGTTCAGTTAAAACAACTAAATCCATTTAGTTGAAAAAAATTTAGTTGATTCAATATTAATTTTTTTGAAATAATGAAACTATAATTAATTCAACAAATGGATTTAGTTAACCATAAGAGGTGAACGAAATTATTTGGTCAATTTCCAGATACAGTTTAGTCAAATTTACACGTTACTGAGTTGCTGTACAGAAATATTTCGTTGTTTTGTAGTAAATTTTAACTAAATAAATTTAGCTGTAACAAAAAAACAATTCGTATTTTCAATCACACAATTTATTTGGTACAAAGATATTTATTTGATTGAACTGAAACTTTGCCCATTGAAGTAACGATTTAACCGATTTAACTAAAACTTCCACTGTGTCTTTGTTGAATTAGCAAAATGATCTCGTTGAACGTCCGGAAACAAATATTTGGTTGAGTCAAACAAATTTTTGCATTTTCAAAAAAAAAATTTGCTCAGTATGCAAATTGGACATTTCCACATTGCTTCCTCATCTTTATCCATAGTTCACACCGCTTCCTCAATCACAAATGTTAATTTGTTATTGAATTTGGCTTCCTCAGAAAGGAAGCTTTGTTAACTATCGAAAAACATGAGTAATGCAGATTTGCAAAAAAATACATTATTTTATTAATGCATTATTGATTTCATTAATGATTATTTTTTCACTTAATAATGGGACTCAACTTCCATTATACACTGAGAAAAAAAAATGGTTGAATATGCAAAATCGTTGGTTGAATACGGGCAACTAAATATTTATTTGGTCTAACTAAATAATTAGTTTCTTGAATAATTCCGCCCTTCGGTTGACCAAAATATTGTTCAGGCAACAAAAATTTGGATCGTACAACTTAATATTTAGTTGCACGTATTCAACTAAACGATTTTGCATATTCAACCATTTTTTTTCTCAGTGTACATTATTCATTCAAGGAATAAAGTGATAAAAAAAATTTTGCATCATATTTTTAGTTAATAATGCAAATGTCAGACGATTAAGCATTATATTAGTACTGGAAAATGTAAAAATGAAACATTATGCATTGCGTTATTAATGAGTACTTGAAAAAGCATTACATTATCCATTGCTAAAGTAATGGATAATGTGGAAAGAATTACATTACTTATTACTGACATAATGAGTAATGCAAAAATGTTCCATTATCCATTATTAAAGTAATGGATGTTGCAAAGTAGCGTTAATTTTTCATTACTATAATACTGAATATTTTGAATAATGCATTATTCGGAATAAAAATATTTTATGCATTCGTAGTCCTGCAATAGGACAATGCGATAAAATCTTCCTTTTATTTACGAAAGTGGAACATATGGATTGATGAAATCGATTCGGGGACTCGATGGTATGGGTTTATGAAATTTTTTCAAGTGAAAAAACCCAAAAATGTAAACATCGGAATGTCAACCGAACTAATAATCCCCGTTTTGTAATTTGAAATTAGAATTGCAAACTTGAGTCGAAAGAGAATAAAATACATATATGCTGCGCATTTCCCTTTGATCTGATAAATAAAAAAATGCACAAGTGGAAGATGATTTTTTCTTTCGGTTGATTCACAAATAAATAAAAAATACATGAAATTATTCGAGAGTAAAAAAAAGTAAACAATCGCATGTAAACAGGAGTTATTATTCTCTTGACAATTTCCGGTTAAAGATAAAAAAGAAAAAATAGGTTCAAATCTGATCTAACAAATAAAAAAAACAAAACAAAGTCCCAAATTATATTTTCGAAGTAAAAAATTAGGAATCTAAACAAACGAATTTCCATAGAGGAAAATCTAAACAAACGAATTACCCTGTCAAAAATTTGAGGGAATAACACATACAGTCTGAGATGTATCATTCTTACGCATTTTGATTATAAAAAATCATACGAAAAGGAAGATTTCATTGACAATGCTCTGGCATACTGAAATTATTTTTATTCTTTTAAAACATTACTCAAACTAATACATTATTTATAAATGTAATGCGTTATTTGAAGTAATGCACTGCTCGATGTAATGTGTTACTCAAAGTAATGAATTGCTCAAAGTAATGAATTGTCCAATGTAATGCATTACTAAAAGTAATCCATTGCTCAATGTAATGCATTACTCAAAGTAATGCATTATTCTTCGGTTTTGTACCATTCATTACTATAGTAATAAAAATTTGTTTCTACTTTGAATTACTCATTACTGTAATAATGGACAATGACAGCGTTTAGCATTATCCATTACTGTTGTAATGAATAATGTTACGTTTTTTTGCATTATTCATTATTAACTTAATGCATAATCGTTAGGTTTCACATTTTTCATTACAAAAATAATGCTTAATGTTTTAATCATAGAATTTCCATTATTTCTAAAATAAATAATGCATTATTTTTACATTATAATTTCGGCAACTCTGGAGTAATCAATGTGCAAATTTGCCGAATTCTTACAAGTTCACTACTTGCCAAATTTGATTTTTGCCAAATTCCATAGCGAACAACCTGGATCACTATTTTGAATGTGTACAAAATTTCAGTACAATATCTCGAAAATAGCCGAAGTTCAAGCACGCTATTTAAAAAAAAAAACCAAAATTTGTTAAAATCTTAATCATTAGATCGATTTTCGTCACATTTAATAACGAACAACCTCGATAGCTACATTAGTTCTGTGCAAAGTTTTAGCGCAATATCATAAAAATTTCACAAGTTAGAAAGTTTACGCTATTTTTCGAAAAATTTCATAAAATTTGAATTCTACGATGGATTTTCGTCGAATTTAATTGTGAATAATCTTGATGGCTATATTAGTACTGTATAGAGTTTCAGTGCAATATGTTAAAAATTGTGCACGTTAGAGCGTTTATGCCATTTTTCCAAAAAATTCAAAATTTCATAAAAATTTAATCTTTTGATTCATTTTTGCCGAATTCAATACAAAAAAAAACCATAATAGCCGTACTAATTCTGTACGAAATTTGAGCGCAATATCTTGAAAGTTGCAAAAGTTCGAGCGCTTACGCCATTTTTTTTTGCAATAACGATAAAATCTTAACAATAAACAATGAATATGATTTCTCGATATTTTGGGACATTTTGAACACATTACTATAAAAATCTGAAAAAAAAATTCCACGACAACAAAGCTTCCTTTATGAGGAAGCAAAAAGGTTAATTTTTTTTCCTTCCCATTGGTCAAATTTTATTACGATGCAAAACTGTTTTTCGGATACATCTTGGAGGCGCGTAGCAGCTTTGCGGAATAAATAAGCCAGTGGCAATAAAAGCTTAAACGACCAAGCTAATGTTATTGAGATGAGCCGAGGAAAAAAGAGGGAGAGAGAGAGGAGCTTTTTGGGGAGTGGAGTGGATTTCCCAACGAGAAATTGCATGCCGCCCCTTTTTACGGAATTTAGGTCCATTCTTATTCTTTTTTTTTTGCATCCCTTCACTCGCGAAACGCTGTAACCCCAAAAAATATCCCTCGGCAAATTGAATATGAAAATCGCAAGTTCGTCGTTAAAGGAATTCTAACTGTCGAGCTTTATAAAATAGCGATTGCCTCTCCTTTCTCTCTGCTCCGTTGTCTCGTCTCTATTGGTTTTTCTCTTTCCTCCGTCGTTTACCAATCTTGGAGGAGCGCCAATATTCTCATTCCTGTGGAAAAGAAATTATCCGACCCGCAATGAATATATTGATTCTATGGGCTTAAGAATCAGGAATTATTGAGTTGAAAGTGTAATTTTATTGTTTGACTAATTAAATTAATCAAATTAATGGTTAATTAATTGTTCGATTAATTAAATTAATCAAATTAGTTATTAATTAATTGTTTGATTAATTAAATTAATCAGATTAATTATTAATTAATTTTTCGATTAATTAAATTAATCAAATTGATTGTTAATTAATTATTCATTAAAACGGTTGATAAATTGATTAATTTAGTTCCAGTTTCCAGTCTGACGCGCTTAAAAGATTCGTTGATTCGTGAAAATTTGTTTCTTTGTACGAAAATCCTGACTATCGATCTTACCGTGAATAAGAACGATCTGTCTTGAGAAAAGACGAATTTTTATCTCCCTATTATTTCTCCCGTGACCCGTGAAAAACTACGGAATAATTTTTAATCATAATTTATTTAAAACTCCGCGGTCCGCGCTCTTTCCCAGACGACGAAAATATGCGGAGCTTTCCATACTTAATCGACCCATTTGTAATAATTTTTTTCTCTTGTCATAAAATGACGCGTTAAAATAATATTTTTGCTCAAGTCCACAAAAGGTATTTTTACATGGCAATTGAATTAAAGGATTTTTTTCCGTGACACAGAATTTTATCTCCAGCATACAATAATTATTTTTCGATCATTCAAATATCCTTGAATCTTAACATTTTTTTTGTGCACACGACAAAATTTTGAAATGTCATAATTGACTCTCAACGACGATTTTATGAATATCTAATTATTATTAAATAAATTATTATTCAATAAATTTTTTCAAGGTAAGTTGTTTACGTGCATTTTTTCAACGATTCAAATAATTTGTTCCCATTTTAAGATCCTTTTTGACACTATGGTTGGAGAATTTACAAAATGAATCTAAAAATGTATGCAATTTATTATTTACGTCATTCTGTCATTTACTTCGAGATGAGAATAAAATTAACTGGCGAGGATCACAGCCGATTCGATTTTAAGTTGAAAGGTCCATGTATTACTGTCCCCCTTCTCTACGTTGAATTTATACATTAAGCCACGTATATGTACATATTTTTATGCGCGCGCACATATATATGGGGCATTCCATACCAAGTCGACCTGAGTGTGACCCTCGACCTCGCTGATTTCGTTTACGATTTTTCATATGATTCTTTCAACTCAAAATAGCATTCAGAATTTTTTTCAGATTTCTAAAAACATATTTGAGTATGTTATGATTTTTTGAACATTTTTTTTGAAAACCTCGAAGGCTGTGATTTAAAAATCTGAAAAAAGTCTCAAAAATCCAGTGTCAAAAATGAAAATTTGTGACCCAAAATTCATGATATTCAGGATTTCCCTTCCACCTCAATTTTAGGTCTTTATGAAGAAAACGTAAAAAAAATAGATGCAGAAATTTATCTACCGTGAAAAGTGGCTTGAATATTTTTATCGTTAACCAACAATTTCCAAAAATAGTTGGTACATTTCTGCATCTATTTTTTTTACACTTTTTTCATAAATACCTAAAATCGAGGTGGAAGCGAAAGCCTGGACATCATGAATTTTGGATCAAAAATTTTCATTTTTAACACCGGATTTTTAAGAATTTCTTCAGATTTTTAAATTACGGCCCTCTAAGTTTTCGAAAAAAATGTTCAAAAAATCATAACGTACTCAAATTTGGTTTTAAAAATCTGAAAAAAATTCTGAATGCTATTTCGAGTTGGGAAAATCATATGAAAAATCGTGAACGAAATCAGCGAGGTCAACGGTCACACTCAGGTCGGATTGGTATGGAATGCCCTATATATGTATATACAGTGTCGTCCATTCAGAGGAGGCACTCTGGCGAATGCGGGAGCACACGCTATATCGTCCCATATTTCGTGTTGCTGGCATAATTTATTCAGCCGAAAAGCTTTCAGCTTTGCCGTTCACTTCGTAAAAGTGAACTCTGCCGCAAGCTGCCCCCTTAATAATCGTTTTTGTCCCCGCCATTTTGGCCAATCTTCGAGAAAAAAAATTGGCTCTCACACTTTTTGTAAATTCTGATAAACGCCCAAATTTCTATGTTTTTCACGGTCAATCGATTTTTTTATTTTCGAATAGTTTTCTTCATCCTCGAACCCTCCTCATTCTCATAAATTTTCATTTCCATCACGTTAGAAAAAAGCATCAAAAAAACAAAAAATCCAAAATTTTTTAAAATATATCGCATTGAATCGATAGATCTGTGATGATTAATAAATCGCAAACTAAATTTCTCAAAATTCAATCATTAATTTCATTTTTCAATAGTCCCTTAAGGCGGTATTCTGGTCTAGAGACATTCATTTTGAGGGGTTTGTCGAGCTCGATAAAAAAAAAACAAAAGAAATGTTTTTGCCATTCTTTTTATTTTGCAACATATTCAATAATATTTTGACAATAATAAAATCATTTTCGAGAAAAAAAAAAGAAAATTGTAAAAGTTTTAAGTTGGTAAAGTTGGGGTTAAAAACAGAGTGTGTTGGATGACACGAATGCAACCTTTCTAGTCATCTGATACAAAATTTAAAAAAAGATTCTTAATTAGTAAGAATGTTGTTATAGCCCCTACCTCAGAAAAAAAAATCACAAAATGGCGGCTGTCTGAAAAAGGCGTTTTTTGACACTTTTTTCAAAATTTTTAATTTTTTTATTATAGTAAGAAAAAATATTTTGATACAAAATGAGATATCATCTCATTAACGATGCTTTGCCCCTTAAGTCCCAGCCAAAATTTTATCTGATTGAAAGTTCCATACTTGGTGATACAACAAAAATCGGAAAAAAATCATCAACATTTGGCATGCCATAAAAAACAATTGTCAACAATAGTATTGCCCAAAAGTTATTAATAAATTGTTTAAACAAATAATTATTCAACAATTTTTCGGAAAGTTTTTTGTTTTCTTAAACAAATCGAATGCGTTTATTTTTCTGAGGGCATATTAATGTTTTCAGAATTTTCTCTCTACTTTGAAATACTATACAAAACATTCGGAAATATAAATAAAAAATTGCCATTTTTGTAAATGTTTTTGCACACAGATTTATCGTCAGTTTTGAAAAGTTTCAAAGACACTGGGCCAAAAAATACATAAATAGAGCCATTCTAAAAATTTTAAAATATAGAGGGAAAATTACGAAAAAATGCGTTTAGACAAATTAACGCATTCGATTTGTTTAAGAAAAAAAAACTTACCGAAAAATTCTTCAATAATTTCTTGTTTAAACAATTTATCGATAACTTTTGAGCAATATTATTATTGATAATTTTTTATTATGGTATGCCAAATGTTGCTAATTTTTTCAGATTTTTATTGTATCACGAAGTACGGAAATTTCAATCAGACAAAAT
The DNA here is from genome assembly GCA_946863875.1 of Alloplasta piceator. Classification (NCBI taxonomy): domain Eukaryota; kingdom Metazoa; phylum Arthropoda; class Insecta; order Hymenoptera; family Ichneumonidae; genus Alloplasta; species Alloplasta piceator. The sequence goes on along the minus strand of OX333077.1, from coordinate 14,868,755 downwards.
TTTTGGTTGGAAGCATCCTTAAAGTTACGCTCCGAGCTGCTGCGTCACTAAATTAGCTATTACTTCGTAAATTAATGGAATTAAAAAATTCTCTTTCGAGGATATATGTTCTAAAAGGTCACTTTTTAAGAATGGGTAAAAACAATTGATTTTTTGAAAATTCTAGACCAGAATACTCCCTTAACATTTTCATGCATCAGCTCCTTTATTTTCATTTCCCTAATCGATTTTTGGCCTATCAAAAACAATCGATTTTGTATCCTTTATTCATAACAGTGTCTATCCTATTATACCACTCGGATTGTCACACGCTTTTAGTGCAGTACACTCGATTATATTCTCGTCTGCTATCTCGGTCTGCTCGATGCTCTCAATTATAGTATCCAAACCGATCCACCCATATCCATATCGGCTGATGATATTCCCTTCCCCCGTCCAATCAAAAATTCATCCATTAATCACGCAAACGTGCGGTGTCGTATCGAGATTACAAATGAACGTAAAACACGTTATATGAAAACGACGTTTCAGTAACGATTAATTATTTCACATCGACTCATAATCTAGTTCGTGATTGTTCATAAAACGGAAACGATATCTGGCAGAAAAAATTAATATCCGACTTTTTGCAAAAAAAAATTAAAATGAATGATAGATGCAGAATACATTTTAAATATATTTAAACAACAGATATATTTTAGATATAATCTATATGGGGCATTCCATCCCAAATCGGACAGTTTGAAAAACTTTTTTTTTTAATTTAAAAGATATTAAATTAACAAAAAAAAAACCGCTCTTTTTTTGGTATTTTGGTCATAACTTCTTTAATGATGGTCCAAATTGAAAGTTTTTTTTTCAAATTTTTTGTTTTTTTATGACCTTTTCAGAAAAAAATACAACAAAAATATTCGACGTGTTTTTGAACGAGTTTTTGAGTTTTAAACTTTAAATATATTTAAACAAGATAAATATATTAAATATATTAAATATATTAAACAAGATGATTCGTCCGTCAATATATCCTTTTCTTATATCATATAAAAACAAAAACCCAGACTCAATTGGGGTCCATAACTACAAGGAAATACTTTTATATGATATAAGAAGACGATATATTGATGGACGAAAAAATTTGAGACCCGCGGCCAAAACCTGTCGCGCTATCCGTGGAACACCCCATATATCGAAGGTGCATTAAAAACACTGAGAAAAAAAAATTGTTGAATGAACTAAATCTTTAGTTGCGTACGCACGACTAAATATTTAGTTGTACAAACCCAAATTTTGTTTTCTGAATCATATTTTGGTCAACTGAAACGCAGAATTATTCAAGAAACTAATTATTTAGTTAGACCCAGTAAATATTTAGTCGTGCGTATGCAACTAAAGATTTAATTCATTCAACAATTTTTTTTCTCAGTGAATATATCTAAAATATATTTCTAATATAACAACGTCGAAAAGTTATAAATCTCGAGTGTATCCAATGATATATCGCTTTTCTTCCATTTCGTATACTAAGTCAAATATATGCAGAAAATATAAATGCAAAATATAGAAGATTTTGTCATAAAAAATATATCCAATATATTCGGGATATATTTTCATATACATCGCTTACACTTTATTTACATGTGGGACCATCATAGGGATTCCATAATATATTCTCTCGCGGTTTTCTAATATACTTTTTCGTGATCTCTCGCAGGATCTCTCACGAAGGACACTCTCAGAATTCGCACAGGAAAATCGCATCTCGAGGACGTTGACGCAGCTCCCACGGGACATTTTTGTGGACCCGAGAGACTTTCCGAGGTTGGACAGCCGTCCTCTCATCCCTCTCCACCTTTTCTCTCAATTCACCCTCAAGGTGAGAGTGTCCTCTTCGTCCTCTTCGTCCTCTTCGTCCTTCTTTTTTCCCTTCGCGTCCCCTTCTCGTCCTTCCTCCACGTTTTTTCCTCATCTCCTCTTGTCTGCTGCACTTTTTTTTCTTCATTCTTCTATTTCCTGTCGTCTCTCTGCCATCCGACGATTTTCATCCCCCATGTTTATACACTTTCGTGCCATTTTCTCCGTCCCTCTCCACGTCGCGCACTTGTCGTTTCCTTTGGCTCTTCGGCTTTTTCTTCAACCTTTTCTGCGTCTCCTCTCCAGCCTCAACCTTCCTTCCTTCCCTCCTCGTATTCCGCTCTCTCACTTTTTTCCTCTTTCTTTTGCCCTCATTGTGCATCTAGCTTCATCCCGTGTAGAAATGTGATAGGTCAACCATTAGTTGATTCTTGCCCCTGATCCGCCCTGCCTGATCCGATTTTCCTGGCAGGGCCCTGACATGGAACTTAACGACCTGGTCCCTAGTTATTACATTGAAATAATCACTTATTACCAGTGCCCTGCATGATCAGAATATGAACAGTTTCCGACGACGTTATTTTTACACTTTTAAGCAAAACATATTTTTATTTTATTACCCTGGCAGGGCTCTGATGTGAAAACTAATTGGATTGCCCTGAGTATTTATTAAAATAAAATTATTTGTATATCGGCTTTCAGTAGTATAATAATAATAATAATAATAATAATAATAATAATAATAATAATAATAATAATAATAAATAACAATAATAGTAATAACAATAATAATAAATTAACAATCATTGCCTCGTTTATTATTATTATTATTATTATTATTATTTAATTATTATTTACTTTTATCCCGCGAGAATAACAAGCAATTGTGCGCCTGTCACAAGTTCGTTACGTAGGCAGAGGATTATTATTATTATCACGACGAACCGCATCGCGTTAGTTCCGAGACTTGACGCGAGATGGCGCAGGACAGCAACCGTTGAACTCGCATACGGATAATGTGTTCAGTATGCTTATATAGACGGGTGCGAGCACGGATGTTAGCAGAAGTCGGTGTCGGAAGAATCCATACAAGGAGTTCCTGCCGTCTTATGTAATTGTACTTATTTATTTAATTCTCGTAGAGAATTTCCGTTCACTCGGAATCTAATATTCTCTTCGAGGATTGCCAAAAGAAAAGTGTACCCTAAGAAAGGGTTGCCTCGAAATAAATAATAAGATGCATACATTGAAAAAGGAGTACCTCGTAAAAACGAATTGTTTAAAAAGCGCTGCGGTGTATGATCGTGACCGTGATCAGGGCCTTTAAGGGCATGATTCTAAAAATCTTAGGGGCCTGATCAGGATCTGCTAGGGCCGGATCATATCGTCATAGGGGCCTGATCATGACCGCCGGATCCGAAAATGGCCAGCCAGGTGTTACATGGCTAAACACGGCCTGTTAGGATGAGCGGATCATTTCCCTACATTAGTTAGGGAGGGCAAGTCAGGGGCAGAAGTTTTTCCCTACCAAAATTTCTACACGGGATTCTTCTATCAGTCTATCCATCTGCAAGACCAATAGTCTCGTCTCTTGCATCCCCTCTTATCTTAAGGGGTTACGCGCACCCAGAATTTTTGAAAAACCGATTTATTAAATTTTATTTTCGTAATGTACATTCATTCAAGTATAGGGAAGCGTGGGGCTAATTGTAACAGAGGTAAGTTGTAAAACTCAATTTTGACCGGGAATTTGAAACATTTTGATTTAATTTTTTTGCCGAATGTGCTTCTTACACTGAGAAAAAAGTTCAGTTAAAACAACTAAATCCATTTAGTTGAAAAAAATTTAGTTGATTCGATATTAATTTGTTTGAAATAATGAAACTATATAATTGATTCAATAAATGGATTTGGTTAACCATAAGATATGAGGTGAACGAAATTATTTGGTCAATTTCCAGATACAGTTTTGTCCAATTTACACGTTACTGAGTTGCTGTACAGAAATATTTCATTGATTTCTAATTTATTTTAACTAAATAAATCTAGCTGTAACAAAAAAACAATTCGTATTTTCAATTACACAATTTATTTGGTACAAAGATATTTATTTGATTGAACTGAAACTTTGCCCATTCAAGCAATGATTCGAACGATTTAATTTAAACTTCCACTGTGTCTTTGTTGAATTACCAAAATGATCTCGTTGAACGTCCGGAAACAAATATTTGGTTGAGTCAAACAAATTTTTGCATTTTCAACAATATTTTTTTCTCGGTGTAGAGCTTTTTCCTTAAGTGTGGAAACTATATTTTTTAGTCATTAATCGAAAGTTGTTTTTTACTGATGAATATTTTCCATTTTATAAACAAATTAAGGCAAAATTCCGAAAAAGTTGATTGATCTTTTCCGATTCTTTTAATGTAAATATAAAACTGTCTGTTCCATTGATTTCAGAACTAAAAAGTACAGGTTTTCATTAAAAAAAAAAAAAGTTAACCCTAAAATGACCTTGAAGGCCATCGTCAAGGTCACTACTAAATGCGCCTTGTTAAATTTAATAACTTTGGTCGTTACAAAATAATTTGAAAAGCTTCTATTCCCAGAGGTATTCACATCTCGTTCAAGTTTAATTGACTTTAGAGGACCTTCAAGGTCAAAATAAACCTATGATCTAAGTACATTTTTGAGCGTGAAACTTTCCGCTCTATCGATTGCGGTTGTCAAAAAGGGTGATTCCATTTGAAAAAACAAATTTGACCTTCAAATAATCTTGATGTTTATCGTCAAGGTCAAAATTAAGGACCCTGTTTCATTCCTCGTAAAAAGTTACTACAAGAATGACCTTGACTTTTTGGAAAAATATTGGCTCCCATTTATATGCGACACCCATTTAACGAACTTATAAAAAATATATTTCCAATGTAATTTGAATATATTTCAAATATATCGTGACCTTCATATATTTAACATTTGACATGAAATATATCCAAATAAAATATATCTAACCTTTCAAATATAATATATTAAATATATTCGTTGTACATTTTGTTTGCCGGAGCATTTCGCCGAAATTAAATATTATAGCTCATATATTTGTACATTTATTTCACTCATATAAAATTCCATGAGAGCTTTCCCGATTAACGTAAAAGTTTTCCAAGTCACGTGTCCTGCGTTCCGGCAACCAACGTTTAGAAAACTCTAAATACACACACACACACACACACACACACTTGAGGCTATAAAAAGAGAGAGAAAATGAGGAAGAGAGAGAGAGAGAGAGAGAGAGAGAGAGAGAGAGAGAGAGAGAGAGCGAGAGAGAGAGAGAGAGAAACAGAAGGCACATTCCGATGAACGTGCCAACATTGAACGCGTTTTGCGCTCGAGAGCACAGTTACGCCGATCAGTGAACTTCCGGTTGGCACGAAAGCGGACGCGCGCGCGTCATTCGGCACCCGCGTCCACGTTTCCGTTAAATATGTATACATCTATACCTATATATATACATATATATCGTCTTCTCATGAATTCTCGACTCCGGAAAAGCTTTTCCATCTCGGTATATATTCATCCGCAGAATCGAAAAATAAACCTTTGAATTCACAACTATACGGAGAATGTTAAACTCCGAAAACTTTTGCACTCTATAAATTTTCACCCTAACTCCGGCCAATTTCTCGCTCATCAATCTTAATAGAGAAGGAGCATGCTATACATATAGAGCGCGTGTATATTAGGGTGATTCGTTTCAGGGCAACTTTTTTGTTTACCCATTGTGCCCGAAAACCTTCAGTTGGTACCCAAAAACGAAGTTTCGCGAAAGGGGGATGTTGTCAAAAAATATTTAGAGGTCGCGAATCAAAATTGAAGGTTTCCCATTTGATTAACTTTGGAAAAAAAATCTCATTATTGGTGTTACCATTCCGCGAATTTTGATATCGCGATATTTTCCAAGTGGGTTTTTATAGGAAATATGATACTTCACAATAAAGTTCATTGAGCCATGTCCGTAAATTCAACAATTTCAGCAAACGAATTATTCAATCAAACGAACTCCATTTTCTATGAGATAGCATGTACAAAATCATCAGAAAAACCATTCAACAAATGTTACAAAGAATTCCCTATGCAAATAAATCAATAAAACAAAAAATCTATTTATTTTACTTCATCCACCTATAGATGAGAAATAGTTGAATTTACGGGCTCGGCTTATAAGACTTTTTTGTAGCAAATTACTTTCTCTACAAAGTTCTCATTTGAATTTTTTCGATATATCTAATAGCTTAGGCATTACAGCCGTTTAAATAGATATTTTCATACAATATTCACTTGAAACAATGATACCGCTGAAACGGTTGAATTTACGGACATGGCTCAATGAACTTTTTTGTAGAGTATCATATTTACTATGAAAACCCACTCGGAAAATATCGCGATGTCAAAATTGGCGAAATGGTAACACTAATAATGATAATTTTTTTTTTTTCAATGTTAATCAAATGGGAAACCTTCAATTTTGATTCGCGACCTCTAAATATTTTTTGACAACACCCCCTCTTTTACAAAACTTCGTTTTTGGGCACCAACTAAAGGTTTTCGGGCACGATGGGTAAAAAAAAAAGTTGCCCTAAAACGAATCACCCTAGTGTATATGTGTGTGCGTGTGACAATGACATGCAGAAAGAGGAAAAAATTCAAAAAAAAAACTCAAGATACTTTAATTTTTGCTGCTCATAATTACAAAATTACATGATTGCTCATCTTTACTTAACTTAGAGATAAAAAAAATTTTTTTACCGAAGTTAAAAATGATATTTTTGAAAATAAACACCTTTCTGAAAACTTCAGGGTTTTGTAAGCTCAGTACAAGATATTATATTTTAAAAAATGAAACAAAAATTTAATGTTAACCGTGGATTTTCACGATTTTTTGAAATTCAAAATTTTCCAAATTCATCATTTTTCAACATTTTTTTTCGAAATATTTTTTCTTTCGTAGCCCCATGTATACTTTTTAAGACTAATCGAGAACAATTTTTTCGTAACTATAATACTTTTCGAGATATTTAAAAAATAAAATTAAAAAATTGAAAAAATGGTGAAATTTTGAATTTTGCGTAACTTTCGAAAAAAAAATTTGATTTTTCTCCTCTGGTAGAACTTCGTTTTATGATAAAAGAAAACTTTTGACCAAATTTTATCGAAATTGAAAGGGGACGATTCCAACTATCGGTCGATTTGACATGGAATGGCCCATGTACATTACGAAAATTTAAAATTCAGAAAATCGATTTTTCGAAAATCCTGACTGCGTATAACCCCTTAACGTAAGAGATCATACAGGAAGACAAAGTCGAAGACAGAAAGCGAGAGAGAGAGAGAGAGAAGAGAGAGAGAGAGAGAGAGAGAGAGAGAGAGAGAGAGAGAGAGAGAGAAAGAGAGAGAAAGAGAGAGAGAGAACGTGATCATTTGTCAGGACAAAGTGGATGCGGACGCAAACCCGTTATCACTATCCCCCGAGGTAATCCATCCGATTGTCCCACGTGGAGTAAGACGTTTGTCTGGAGAAATCAAGAAACCACCGGAGTAAAGAGAACGATCGAAAAACATTCTAAATCCTGTGGAAAACAGAGGACGAACGAAAATACTCCGATAAGACGAATCTCACGATCATATGCATGGAAAAAGTACTTTCCCATCTATTCTTTCATGTTTCGTTCACAGTGTTCAATTAATTATTTATATTCTCAACAACTGCCGTATTTTTGTACTCAGAAATAAAAGTAATTACAAAAATTAACCTTAATTTTTATTTCACCTTTTTCTGATTTTATTCAATTGATTCAAGGAACCAGCCTACTTAAGGCCAAAAAAAACAAATTTTTTAGATTTTTCTCGCAGCTTCCTTTATCAGATCTGCCTGTAAAATTGTCATTACAACATTATTTCATCCTTCGAAAGTATAAAACAAAAATTTATTTTTTATTTCGATTCTCTGAATAATTTATAAAAAGCGTCAACGTCGAAAATGTCTTGACAGTTAATTTCAGAATTGGCAAGTCTGAAACAAAAAAATAGAAATGCATTTCAAAGAGGAAGGTTTCTTACACAAAAATTAACCACCGTCGATGAGAAATCGATTTAAAAAAAAAATGGCGGATGTTTGAAATAAATTGTGGAAAATTAAACTTTTATTTTCATTTCAAACATCCGCCATTTTTTTTTTAATCGATTTTTTCATTAACGGTGGTTAAATGTTGGGTAAAAAACCTTTCTCTTTAAAATGTTTTTTCAATTTTTTTGTTTCAGACTCGCCAATCACGAGATTAACTGTCGGTCATGTGACGAGACATTTTTGACTGGCGCCTTCTATAAATTATTCAAAGAATCGAAATAAAAAATAAAATTTTATTTTGTACTTTCGAAGGATGAAACGATGTTGTAATAATAGTTTTACAGTCATATCTGATAAAAGGAGGTGAGAACAAAAATTTAAAAATTTTCTTTTTTTGACCTTCTGAAGTAGACCAGTACCTTAATTAGCCTCAAAGTTGCCCAATTGCTCGATATTCCTCAAATGAGTGTCGCTCGCTCAAATGAATTTATTTTTCTCTGATATACGGAAAAAACGACTTAGTTCGTCCAGCCAAATACTTAGGCCCGAATTTTAAGACCCTAAGATTTATCTTAGGATCGATTTTAAGATCAACCTTGAGATCAAACTTTCCATTCAACTCAAGTTGGAACTCAAGGATCGAACTTAAATTCCAATTTAAGGTGAACCTCAAGTTTGAACTCAGGGTGTCATCATAAGTTCATATTTAAATTCAAACTTTAGTGCGAACTTCAGATCGATCGTAAGTTCGAACTTAAATTTGGGTTGAAGTTTGAACTTAAGATCCATCTTGAGCTTAAACTTAAGTTCGATCGAATTTCATTATTTTGACAACTAATGTCAAAAAAACACGGTCGAGAGTGGCGATGAAAGAAGTTTGATCGAACTTAAGTTTAAGCTCAAGATGGATCTTAAGTTCAAACTTCAAACCATATTTAAGTTTGAACTTAAGATCGATCTGAAGTTCACAATAAAGTTTGAACTTAAGTATGAACTTATAATGATACTTAAGTGTAAACTCAAGATGCATCGTAAATTGGAACTTAAGTTCGATCTTAAGTTCCAAACAGAGTTCAATGGAAAATTTGCTCTTAGGTTTGACCTTAAGATCGATCTTAAGTTAGTGCTCTGAGCGCCAGAAGGGAAATTGGTTGGATCAAGTAGATTATTGGTTACCACAACTAAGTTAACTAAATAACTATGGTTGATCCAACGAACTACCTTGTCGACCTAACCAATTTCTTTTCTGGCGCTCGGAGCAGGTGTTTGGTTGAACCAACTAAGTCGTTTTTTCCGTGTATAAAAACCAACTTTCGCAAAGCCAGAAAATTCACCTGTAGGTTTGTTAATATATGGTTGAACGAAATTTCGATTCCTTTGTTTTCTTTTTTTCCCCCCATTTCGTTCTGTGGAATCGAGGGTAGTAATTTTTCTTCAGGCTGGACTCGCGCACCGGGCGATTCAATAAAAGAGGAAATGTGGCGCCCGTTCGTCCTGTCTGTGGAGCATGATCGTACGATTTTAATTAAAAAAGTACCATTTCAGTGGGTCGGGGCAACGTGTAGAGTCTGGAACGGTTTGATGCGCGCCTCTGGAAGTGGCGAAGGGAGGGGTGCGGTTAGTTTTGACGGTGCAAAAACGTCGGGACGTTACTTCTGGCGGTCTCCGTTGTGGATTCCCGCTGAAAAGCTCGTCGAGCGAGTGGCGGATGCGATGGAATATGGATATACAGTGGGAAAACCGTGAGAGCGAAACGCTGAGGGTAGGCGGAGAGATACGTGGGTTGTAGCGGGGTTTCAAGGGGCGCAAGAGAGAGAGAGAGAGACGGAGAGAGAGGGTTGAAGCGATGAAAGCTTCGAAGGGGGTCGGATCGAGATCTGTGCTGGTGGAGTTTACACACGAGGGAAGGGTGAGCAATGAGAAAGAGCGAGAGAGAGAGATGAGAAGAAAATTGAGGGTGGACGCGCGCAAACGGGGGTTGCACGATTCCATCTGCCAGAGCCTGTCATTCCAAAACTCCGTGTACGCGATGTCGGGCTTCTCTATGTTGGCATTCGTTCGATCAATACACTTGCAATCTAGCTACAAAATGGCTGAAACTATATGTTGAATCGTTGGTTTTTTTTTCACGCACCATTCCGATCCTATAGGTTCTGCCAAGAGCGATGGGAGAAAAACTACCCCTAGAGGTTGAAATGTCCTTGGATCTTCGAATGGAAAGAAACATGAGATTCTTTTTGGGTATAGAAAGGATTGGGACTATTATTGCGAAGATACTGAAAGAAATCGCACACGGATTCGTGCCAATTGTCTTAAGGGTAGTTTTTAGAGATTCTCCGCGTTTTTTTTACTTCCAATCAATCCGTTGTAAGAAAAGTAATCTCGTATCCGATTGAAAGACGAGACACGCTGAAACCCGAACTTACATTGGTCAGAACTTTTTCATCCCCCCTCTGTCCTTCCTCGAAGAGGGGGTTGTAAACAGAAGTGGCTCTCAATCCGAGATCCGCGCGCCATCTCCCGGATTTTTCGGGAATTCTCGTAGTTCCGCGTGACGACGAGAGTGGCGCCACTTGTCTCGAGTCACTTTCGCGCTCACATTGACGATAATTAGGCAATAAGCCGGAGATTTTAATTTCCACACCATAAATATTTAGCCAAAATTCACCCAAACCACCCCCAAACTTATATTTCAATAAAATGCCGCGCGAAATTGTAATCTTACGAGCTTATTAATTTTCACACTGATTCACTCGAATGTGGAATACGCCGATCAATGAAATTTCCGCCTGATCGTACTTTGGGGGTTGCTAACGATTTTTCATCCCTCTCGGCGAATCACGAAACTGCGACGCACTTTTTTGGTCACAGCATCTTTTTCGAACGATGGTGAATGTCACTTTCAGTCACAAAACACTTTGAAGCACTTTATTTACGGTTGCAAATATTTGAAAAAAATGGGAAATTTTTTTGTTTTTTTTTAAATTATTTAATTGAATTAATAAGCATCGTAGGGAATACGACTGTTCGGTAGGAAGAACGACGCAAAACTAAACTCCGAACGATTCGTCCAATAAAGAGGGTCATTTTGAATCTGTGTGAGAAGTGTGCCGAAATTTATGGCTTCTCTCTTTCCCTCCCCTTCCATATCAGAACGAATTGCCAGAGAAGGAGAGAGAGAGAGAGAGAGAGAGAGAGAGAGAGAAAGGAAGAAAGAGAACAAGAGGGATTGTGCGTGGATCGTTCGGAGGACCGAGAGACAGAGCTCGAGAGGCCTGGCAAGACAAACCCCCCCCCGCCCCCCCCCAAATTAAGAAAAATATATAAAATTCAATTTTTTATATTTATTTCACTAAAAGTATACAATAAAGGGCCTGATAAGCATGTGAAACCTGCCCCCAACGATTTTTAAAATTCCACATGGCTGATCGATTTCTAATAGAAAAAAATAATTTCCTGATTATTCCAACTTTTAAACCCGAAAAGTAACGACATAATTTTAAACAAAACGTGTTTTTCAGTATTCATTTTATTGTAACTATTCTACTGAATAAAAAACTTGGAAAAAATTAATAATAACTGAATGATCAAACTTGGAAAAAATTAAATTATGAATGGAAAACTTTCTTTCTAACGTATCGGCTTACGTAGAATTTTTCCAGATTTTTAAAATGACGATCGAAGAAGACGATTCAAAAATTATAACCATAATGTTGACGACAGCTTAGATAAAGGGTTGATAATTTTTTTGGGACGAAACCTATGAAATTTTGGATATAAATCTTCTTGCAGTTCACTATTAATATTTCTGAGTACTTTCAATATTTATCAAATACAAAAATGTTTACAAATGTCGTATATATAAACTTTCAATTATTTTTTTTTTTTTCATTGAATTATTTTATTTTACAAAAACATTGAAGAATTTTGACTTATTTTATTCAATATAAATAATTGATAAGAACTTTTGTTGAGCAATATTAATATGATAACATAATTTATGAAATTAGAAATTTTGTTTTTATTATATTACTGAATATATATTCTAAATAGTATGGAGAAATGATATAAGATTTTTCGATATATTTTTTAATGAAAAAAAAAATTTTACAAGTGAATAGTAAATGATATTCGAAGGAAATGTGAAAAAAACTATTTTATTTTTTTTTTTTACTATGTTGCACCAAATAGTTCAAGTTGAAAATTTGACTGTATAAAGAAGAGCAAGAAAAGAGTTTTCTGTGAAAAATTCGTGATTGTCATCCGAGAGAAACATATTTAAATATAGCGACAAAAACTTTTGTATTTTATTTTCAAAAAAGTAATGATTAAAAACTTATATCAAAATTACGTTTCAAAGTTTCTTATCGATAATTCGAGGAAAAAAAAATGTAAAAAAATATTCAGTTGAATATTTACAATAAAATAAATACTGAAAAACACGTTTTTTTTTAAAATTATGTCGTCACTTTTTGGCTTTAAAAGCTGAAATTTTCAGGATTTTTATTGTTTTTAATTAGAAATCGATCAGTGATGTGGAAATTTTGAAAATCGCTGGAGAGAAATTTAACATGCTTATCCGGCTCTTTACGATGTTTTCATATTTTGAGCTGAGTAATTTTGCGTCAAATTCTCACCCTAATTTTCAAATGCCCCTGAAACCAACCTTGACTCATCAGACCCAAAAATTGTCAAAAATATTGTATTATTTTCAAAAACAAGTTTAATTAATTATTACTTAAAATCGGAAATACCCTGAATTTTTTTTTTCATCGTAATCAATAAAATTTAAATGGGCAAGCTTTCAATAATTAAGCTTTTATCAAGTTATTGAAAGGAAAATCACAAATGCCCCGTGTGGGGCATTTTAATTTGGGAAATGGGAGAAATTTTCATTAAGGGGGAAAGACCATATAAATGGTCGAAGATGACGAGGAATTTCGGGATTTTTTTTCAGCGCAACCACTGGACCAATCGTTTTCAACTTTGGAGGCTATTTTATTGTACATTCGAAGACTTGAAAAACATTTTTTTTAAATCAAAAATAAGTATTCATCAGCAGCCTGCAACCAATCGTTGCTGAACGAATTTTTCCCGCGATGTCGAATTACGGCAGCTGTAGTTTTTTTGTTTTTCATTCGAAACAAAAAAATCAGAAATCATTACATTCGCTATATGAAAGTACGCTGTCGATAAACCAAGAAGAAGTTTCGAAAGTTGAATATTGAAATAATGGCGGCACTCAGAGAAAAAAGATCGATTTTTCACCCACCATTTTTATGCAAAAAATGATTGTTAAATTATTATTATTTTTTTTTAATGGAGGATTATCGAGGAGGGCTTGCAATGATGTGTCTAAAAATATTTGGTTGAAATGAATCGGATGAATAGTTTTTTTTTCAACGCTGCCGCCAATTGCCAGAATGTAGTTTCGAGTAAATCGCCGTTAAAAGTTGATCAAAGTCTCTGGTGCCTCAAAAAAAAATGTTTTTCAAGTCTTCGAATGTACAATAAAATAGCCTCCAAAGTTGAAAATGATTGGTCCAGTAGTTGCGTTGGAAAAAAATTCCGAAATTCCTCGTCATCTTCGACCGTTTATATCGGTTTACCCCCTTAAAGTGTAATTCTTTAATTTCAGTTTTGTTTTTTTTTTTCTACAACGTGCAACAAATTCGGTAAAAACCATTCATTTGGCTTCTTGTGGGGGATTTTTTAATGATAAATGAAAATTGTATTTTCTTTGCTCACCCGCAGCAATCCGCACGTTCTCGCGCGTTCCGTTCAAAATCACGAATGTGCGAAGAGAGGAATATATGCCTCGTCGTAGCGTCCCCCAGGTGATGCGCCCCGGCGAGTTTCGCCGACCGAGGGGTTGTATCGCGCGGGGAAATGATTTATGATCCCGAGGGATTTCAGGTAGGGCGCCATTCAGGACCCTGAATTCGCCTCAACACGCGTTTTTCCTTCTCCTCTTCGCTTAACGAAGCTCCGCACACGATCTCACAAAGCCAAAAAAAAAAAACATTATTCTCCACCCGGTGATCCGCACGAGGCTGCCGATGATTTCAGTGAGTGAATATCAACGATCCGAACGACACGAATTTCGAATTCAAATTTTGTCAATTTGACAATTAACCGTTTTTCAAAATCTGGTAATTTTACAAAATGTAAATTATTTTTTGTGCGTGTCTTTTTACGTTTGTTTATTATATTTTGTGCATCCTTATCACAAGGATGCATGTGTGAGAGTTTCGAAAAATAGATTGAAAAAAATGGCCTCTGGATATCCGAGAATTTCGGTAATGTAAAAAATTGTAAACACTTCCTTCCGAATTTGATTCAAATTATTTCTTCATTTCCTTTCTTTTCTCCATATTCGGAGATTACTGAAGTTTTATTCTCCGATGTTAAAAAAAAAAACACCGTGTGAACAAAGATTTTTCAATATTGCGAAAATTCAAAAATTCGAGCACGTTTTTCGGGCATTTTAGAATCACGCAAAAAATAATAACTTTTTTAGCAGATTTTGAAGAGTTGGGGCACGTTAAAGGGCGGAAAAATCGACATTTCGAGGAATTTTGTGTGGATAAACCTTGTAAAGTTTGTTTAAATAATTCTCTTTTGACATTTCAATTGATTGGGAAAAGAAAGGGCAGTGTCAAGTGGCGAAATCAATTTTCAAAATTTACTCATTATAATAATCCTTCATTCAAGAAGTGTTTTTTTTTATTTGCATAAATTGAAATTTCAACATAATAATTTCGGAACTTTTTATTTTGAAAAATACTCAAAATGTACATAGATTTTTTTTAGTAAATAGAATATAGAACTTTTTTTTAGTAAATAATTTTTTTTGACATTTCAATTGAATGGGAAAAATAAGCGCAGTGTCAAGTGGCAAAATCAATTTCAAAATTCACCCATAATAATAATCCTTCGTGCAAAATTTTTTTTTTTAATTTCAATAAGTTGAAATGTCAACAGAATAATTTCAAAAGTTTTATTTTGAAAAAATACTCTTACTAAAAATTGTAAAGATAAAATGGACAGCTGAGAATTAAATTGAATTTGAATCCGATTGCTCAGAGAATAATTTTCCAAAAAAAATTCTCGATGTTTTGAGAATTTTTAAAATATTGGCATTCTCGGATTATGCTTCGTCGTAGAGTAAAATTTTCTTCATGAGAAAGCGAAATTTTTTTGCTGGTTCAATGGACGCGAAAAACGGAACAAAATTACGTTTCCCAGTATAAAAAAAATCTCGGGCGTATCCGAGATATTTTTTTTCCTCAGGATTCTCAGCAAATTAACAACGAGGTCGATACACGTCTCGGAAGGTTCGGAGTTTTATATTAAAGCTCCGCGTCAGTCTAATGACGAAATTGTGCTAAAATGTGCTGAGGAAAAAGTCTTGGTAGAAAGATTTTCTTCTCTCTTTTTTCCCTTTTTTTAAAGTGGAAAGTTGATGCAGAAAATGTGAAAAAAGTCTCATGATGCATTGCAACAAAAATTGATCTTAAAAAAAAATACAAAAAATTAACAAATCTGTGACCCAGACGTATCCAATTTGACCGCTCTCGCCTGCCTCATTCTCGATGTAAGGCGATGATTTTCCATCATCAATTGATGCGCTTAATTACAAGTCGGTGCGTTCCTTTACTCGTTCGATTAATCAAAAATTAGGAGCTCGAGACTTTCTAATTGAATTTCGAAAATCGTTTTGGTTTTTTTTTTTAACCCTAAACAATCATATCAACGCTAAGAAGAATTTGTAATTATTTCATTCGATCGCTTTTTTAAATAACGAAATGAACAATAATTGATTATTGATGAGACGAAACAAAAAAATCGATACTTGCAAATTATTTGTTTTGCCTTTTTAATTGTGGAATTTACGTCGAAATCGTATGATTCACGATACACTGTGACCTCGATTCTTGGTACCTCGATCTTTGCAATTGCAGCGTAGTGGGAGAAGCGTCAAGCCAATCGCCTCAGGCCGCCGCCAGCCACCAGCGGCGCAGAGACGGTTCTGTGCAATGTGCGCACCCCCACTTCTTGCAGGAGCCGGTCCCGCACAATTCCGATTATCGAGGTTGCAGTGTAATTTGTTTCGATTTTTTTCTTTGAATATTTTCACGCGCATCAAAAGCTTCTGGAGAACTTTTGTTTAAATAATCATCTTAGTGCTCAATTTTTGGTGGATCTTAAATTTCATTAAAATGCCAGGAAATAGAAATAGGAAAAAGTGTGCGCGGATAGAATCCAAGCAAGAGCGCAGCAGCAGCGGTTGTATCCCCCAAAACGATCATCAATCATCAAGAGCGAGACAATCGAATGGTTCGCCCAACCGGCGAACAGCTGTCGCTTCGTTGCGCTCTCTCAAAACCGGTCCGCTTTACACTACGATCTGTTACCGAAAAAAAAGACGAGAAGCATTTCACAAAAATCGAGATAACAAACAGTGAAATTGCCTTTTGGCCCTGAAGATAATAAGATAGTTTCAAGCAAAAAGAATTCACTTTCACGGATTTTTTTTTCCAAAATTTTCATCGATAACGAAATCAATGAAATCAATGAAATTGAACAGTCTATCAGAATTTCCATCAATAAAAATCACTTCGTCCAAATTAATAAGTATGTCTTTTATTTTCATTAAAATACAATATTTCAAATATTGATCGAATTCACTCTGTTCCAAAGTTTCAATATATCATATAAATATCAGAATGTTTGTTGAAAATTTCCATCTAGAATAAGATCAATGAGTATATCTAAGATTTCTATCAATGAAAATTAATATATCAAGATTAATTTGTATTTATTTTATTTTTATTGAAATATAAGATATATCTCGAAGATGATATTGAATATATTTTGCGCAAAAATTTGGATATATCGAATAAACATAATATTTAAAAAAATTAACTTTCATGGATATTTTTTTCCCAAAATTTTAATCGATAATAAGATCAATAAAAATGAACAGCTTATCAAAATTTCCATCACTAAAAATTACTTATCCAAAATAAATTTGCATTCGTTTATTTTCATTAAAATATAAGATATATCTCGAATATATTGAATATATTTTCTTCCAAAATTTAGATATTTTGTACAGACATCAGAATATACGTTGAAGTTTTTCATCGAAAATAAAATCACTGAAAATGAACAATCTATTTAAGATTTCCACCAATGAAAGATAATATATCAAGATAAATTTGTATTCATTTTATTTTTATTGAAATATTATATATTTCTCGAAGATACTGAATATATTTTGTCAAAAAATTTGGATATATCGGATAGATATGATATAAAAAAATTCACTTTCACGGATTTTTTCCCCAAAATTGTAATCAATGATAAGATCAATGAAAATGAACAGTCTATCAAAATTTCCATCCATAAACATTACTTAACCAAAATAAATTTGTATTTCTTTAATTTTCATTAAAATGTAAGATATATCTCGAATATATATTAAATATATTTTCTTCAAAATTTTGGATATATTGCACAGACATCAGCATGAACGTTGAAATTTGTCATCGAAAATAAAATCAATGAAAATGAACAATCTACCTAAGATTTCCATTATTAAAAATTAATTTATCAAGATTAATTATAGTACTTTTCCTGTTTTCATGAAAATAAAATATATATTTCAAATAAATTGAATTCACTCTGTTCCAACATATCGATATATCATAAAATTAATATATCAAAATTAATTTGTTTTAATTTTATTTTCATTAAAATATAAGATATATCTCGAAGATATTGAATATATTTTGTGCAAAAATTTGGTATCGATATCAGAATATACGTTGAATGTACAAGTAGTGAAAAATATATTACGAATATATTCAACATTTTCTGGAAATATATTTTTCATATATTAAGCCTGAAAAAATTGCATATTTGTAATATATTTGTGCATATATTTCATTTTTGCGGGGCGACTTTTTATTTTTATATATTTGTATATTCGAGAACGTGCTGTCAGAAAATATATACATGTAAGGATATAAAAAAAAGCGAGCGTCGATTGTCCTCACATCACGTGTCGCATCACAGAGCTTGCTTCAAGCCCTTTGGTCGGAACATCCCTGCCCTACAAAGCTTCCTATATCTCGCCTCGCTCACTTTCATAAATAACCTTCATATTACGAAAAAAAAAAATCCGATTTCAATATTACATGCGATATACGAACGAGTATACATTTCACGTGATATTACCTGGACGCGTTTGATAGATCGACGGAAGGGCGTCTTCAAAAAAGGATAACCATTTGTTTCCGAATGAAAAATTCAAGTTTCGTAGAGTAAAAGTTCAATTTAGCCATCTGACAAATGCCCGATGTCACAGAAAATCATGTCCCGCGCCCAGAAAACTTATTACAGCGGTTTTCACATTATTTAAAAATAAAAATTAACCATTCGTTATTTTATCATTAATTAGTTTTTTAATTAAAAAATATAAGTCTCATAGAGTTCAAATTCAATTTAGCCATTTGCAAGATACAGAATATCATTGGAGATTATCTCACTAGCCCTTAATATCATAATAGTCACATCGGGTCAATTTGACCCGAGCCAACTTTGAGCGACTACTGAAACAAGATGACGCGTTGTATTTACGTATAAAAATTCAGAGACATAATTTAAACATTGAAAAATATGCTCCCGTTGATGAAACTGTTAATTTTTTACTTTTAAGTACTGAAAAAAATTCCAGAAAAAAAGTGTCTGGAAAAATACGGTTTTCTACTGAAAAATTCATAACTTTTTCAATTGTAAATGGTTTTTTGGAAAAATTTAGCTCGATACTTTTGAGTTATAGTACTTTCATAAAAAAAATAGTTTATGAAAAAATGTGACTGCTTATCAACCGTAAACAAGTCCGGTTTTCGCCGGTTTACTACTTTTGATATTAGATTTTTTGAAAAAACTCCGGGTCAATTTGACCCACGATGATAGTTAAAACTCTTTACAAAATAGAAGACGAGGACTATTGATATAAATCTCGAAAAGAATAATCCAAGACGTTCAAACTTTATACAGTTTCATTATCTCCAAAAAATGATTTAAAAAATCATGCAAATAAAAAGATTAAATCTCATCCTCATTATTGTCGATGATTCGTTGAGCTTTTTTCAAAAGGCTTTAAAAATAAAATGAAAATAAATAAATAAATGAAAATGAAAATAAAATAAAATAAAAAAGAGCAATAAATTAATGACATGCTTTTTTGAAATTCTCTGATTTATCATAAAAACAAAAAGTCTTCCAAGAAAGCGAAAGAAAGAGTGACATCCCATTTAACGTGCAAACACATTTAAACCCATTTAACCCTTTAACGGCTTTTGGGACACAAACGTCCCACCTACTTTGAAAACGCACAACTTCCATAGAAACGAACATATCGAGATTGTTAAGGTCGCATTTTGAAGATGAAAGATGCGTCTGATCATGAAAATTTTTGCAAACGCAAGGGTTGCACCCCTTCAGTCTCACACCCTGTCAAAAAGTGCGAAAATTGCGAAAGAATGAGAAATGAGCATAACTTTCAGGCAAAAATTTTTTTAGAGTCGCGATCTCAAGTGTGTGCTTTGAAATAACATCAAAAATTTGTAGCAAGAATATCCGATTCGAAAACTACCCCTAACTGTAACGAAATATCGAAAACCACCCCTCCAAATGGTGATACGCCCAAAAGTGAACTTCAATTAAAGTTCAGTTCATATATATTTTCGAAAACGCATGGAAAATGCATAAAGAACATCTGATAAAAAAACTACCCCTAACGGTAACGAAACATCGAAAACCACCCCTAGAAATGGTGATACACCGAAAAGTGCACTTCCATTTATGTTCAGTTCTAAAACACTCATATTTCGATTCAGATCAGGATAAAATAACAGAAAATGCGATAATTACGTTTTATCCCTGGAGGGGTCAATTTCTCTCAATCGAGGGGTAGTTCATAAGGGTTGATCGATTCGTAAGTTCTTCAGAATCCCACTACGTGTTCTGGAATGACCTTTTCTCAATTTCTGGCAGAAATGAACGATGGGAAATGAAATTAAGATGTCTTCAAGTGATTGGGGTGGTTTTTTATGTGGGGGTAGTTGCTGAGAATAGAAAAATTCTCAAATAATTTTTTTTCACATTGGGTACCCATGAATTCAAATTCATCATGTCCGAACTTTGCCAAACGCTCCAAAAAAAGTCAGCTGTTAAAAAGGTTTAAGGGGCAATGATTTTCATATTTTGACCATAATTCTTTTATCCACCAGCAGAATTATTATTCGAAATTTTATTTCCCACCTTCATATCATATTATATCTCGAGCGAAACGCGAGGGGATGAAAAACAAAATTATAAAATGGTCAAATGGTTGAAGGGACAAATGTTTGCGCGCGATGTGCGACGCTTATATTATGAAAATCCTCGAGGACTCGAGTCGGTATGAGGGAAAAGTTGAAATACCTCGTGGAACATACGAAAAAGCATGTACAATATGAGGCATTCCACGTCAAGTCGGCCACCCCATTTTTTCAAATCACCAAAAATCGCATCCAAATTTTTATAAAGTAGTTCTAACTGGCAAGAAAATTCGTGATTTTTTTCAGATTTTTATATTACATATTTTGGCCGGAAAAAAATACTAAAAAATGTTTTGTTCCATTTCGTAACACGAAAATTATTCATCGTACGAAAAAAAAAGTACAACATGAAATTTAGGATTTTCAACGTACTTTTCATTGAAATATTTTACAAACTCCTCCAAAAGCTCTATATGCCATTTTCGGAGCAAATGTTTTGATATTTTTTTTCTCAGAATTGACATCTTCGATTTTTCTGTAATTCTAACAATTTTTCTTAAATATATTTACAGACTATAAAAAAATTGGCTTAGTGGAGAATCCATTCCTTGCCGTGCGTTTTTCATCCCAAATGAATACACAAATTTCTCTGTGCATTAACAGGGTTGAGATTATCTATAGATATTCTCTAAAGCCCGCATTTTTTGTTTATTTTTTGTACTTTTTCAATTTTTTTAACTTTTTTCATTTTTATTTTTTTAAATATCTTTTTGTACATTTTAATAAACTTTATCAATGGACCCATGTACACCGATAAAGTCTATTCAAATTGAAGTAAAAGGCTACTCAAGTCTCTCGGTTGCAAAAAAGAATTAATTTACCCTCTTTGGATACACCGACGTTTTTATGGCCAATGAGTACTTTTTTAGTTCGATCTGGGCATGATTTTTGGGAATGAAGCAACGATACTGCTTTGTTCCTGGAACCATCTTCGCAGTATCAAAACGAGATTATTTTGTTATTTTTTCCTGTCTACGATTAATAATGATAAAATATCAATATCTACACTATTTCGTTAAATCACTCTATAATGATAGATTGTATCAATAAAAATGCATTTGAAATAATGGATTCTCCAATACGCCAATTTTTTTATAGTCTGTAAATATATCAAGTAAGAAACTGTTAAAACTACAGACGAATCGAAGGTGTCAATTCTGAGAAAAAAAAATATCAAAACATTATTTGCTCCGAAAATGGCATATAGAGTTTTCGGAGGAGTTTGTAAAAAATTTCAGTGAAAGGCACGTTGAAATTCCTAAATTTTATGTTTAACGTTTTTTTTTCGTACGATGAATAATTTTCGAGTTACAAAATTGGACAAACAAATTTTTTGTATTTTTTTCCGGCTAAAATATGTAATTTAAAAATCTGAAAAAAATCACAAATTTTCTTGATAGTTGGAACTACTTCCTAAAAATTTGTATGCGATTTTTGGCGATTTCAAAAAATGGAGTGGCTGACTTGACGTGGAATGCCTCGTATATATGTGGGTGTGTGCGCGTGTCTATGTACGATTACACAACGAAATCCGACAGAAATGAAAATGTGTAAGAGCAGCGAAAGGAGAGCGGAATCATATTAATAACGCGCGGTGCGCTCTTCATCTCCCTCTCTCTCTCTCTCGCCCTCTCGTTTTCTCCCTTCCTCTCTCGACATATTCTCCACCCTCCGAGCTTTTTGCTTAATTAAATTTCCGAGAATTTTATATTATCCATCGTGTTTTCGTTCTGTCAGTCTCTCGTCTCGTCGCGGCGAACTTTCGGCCGAATTGAAATTCCCTCGGTTAGAGATAGGTCAGGAGGAATAATCTTTTTTTTTCCCACCCCTTCGTAAGATATGATTAATGAACGACGGAGTCTTCGTCATTAACAATCGAATGATAAATTGAGCAAGGACGATCCATCGAGATGACAAGTCTGAGCTCTGCAGCATCGAGGCGCGATTCTTCGCGCTTCGCTCGACGAAAAATTTCCCTCCTCTCGAATCGAGCGTCGGTAAGGAAGATTCCTCGCAAGCGCACATTATCCTCGGTTTTCTCGTGGAGATTTCGTTCGTTGTCCAATCGAACGACAGATGACGCCCGAGAAAGAAAATGGTATCTCAAATTTGACAACATTTTTGTCTTCCAATTCTAATAAAAATTCATTGGCAAGACTCAATCGATTTTATTTTCATTAAAATACAATATTTCAAATATTGGTTGAATTCACTCTGTTCCAAAATTTCGATATATCATATAAATATCAGAATGTTTGTTGAAAATTTCCACCTAGAATAAGATCGATGAGTCTATCTAAGATTTCTATCAATGAAAATTAATACATCAAAATCAATTTGTATGTCTTTTATTTTCATTTAAATATAAGATATATCTTGAAGATATTGATTGTATTTTGTGCAAAAATTTAGATATTTTGTACAGACATCAGAATATACGTTGAAATTTTTCATCGAAAATAAAATCACTAAAAATGAACAATCTATCTAAGATTCCCATTATTAAAAAATTAATTGATCAAGATAAATTTGTACTTCATTTATTTTTATTAAAATATGAGATATATTTCAAATATCTTCAATTCACTCTGTTCCAAAATTTCGATATGTGATATAAATATCAGAATGTTTGTTGAAAATTTCCATCTAGAATAAGATCAATGAGTCTATTTAAGATTTCCATCGGTATAAAATAATATATCAACATTAATTTGTATTTATTTTATTTTCATTGAAATATAAGATATTTCTCGAGGATATTGAATATATTTTGTCCAAAAATTTGGATATATCGGAGAGATATCATATTAAAAAATTCACTTTCACGAATGTTTTCCCCAAAATTGTAATCAATAATAAGATCAATGAAATTGAACAGTCTATCCAAATTTCCATCAATAAATATTACTCAACCAAAATAAATTTGTATTTCTTTTATTTTCATTAAAATGTAAGATTTATCTCGAATGTATTTAATATATTTTGTTCAAAAATTTGGATATATTGTACAGACATAAGTATGTACGTTGAAATTTTTCATCGAAAATAAAATAAATTAAAATGAACAATCTATATAAGATTTCAACTATTAAAAAATAATTTATCAAGATAAATCAGTACTTCTTGTGTTTTCATGAAAATAAAATATATATTTCAAATATATTGAATTCACTCTGTTCCAAAATTTCGATATATCATAAAATGAATATATCAAAATTAATTTGTATTTATTTTAGCAAGACTCAATCGATGGGAAGTTGACAGGAAACTGGACAAACGAATTAGATTAAAAAATCTCTAAATTATTTTTGCATTCTCACAGAAATCAGGTCTAAAAAATTATTAAACATTATATTTGTTTCAACCAGAAAAATAGTAAAAAACAACTTTTGCTAAACTTGAGTTTGTTAAACTTTCATTTCAGATAAATCTATCGCAGATCAATTCGTTTCGCTTCGTATAAGTTTTAAAGAAAACAAATTCATTGAGGTGTAATAAATCGATTTACATAATCGTGTGAATCACGAAACTCGTTAGAAAAAAAAAATGTTTAGATAAATAAATGATACCGGAGGGGTTCCTAATTCTCTTTTTCGTAATGTTTCCCCGATAATATCATTCTAGAACGTATATTAGCGACTCCTCGTGCTATTTCACGTACACAGAACACACGTTGATTCGTTATCTAGCGCAGTTAATAGGTACGCGAAGTCACTAAAGAGCTCATCATATTACTCGTTACTCGTTAAACAGTCGTCGGAAATGAGTCAGAAAGTGCTCGTTTTTGGGTGTACGAACATTGTGTGCATTTAAGGGAAGATATACTAAACACCCTTATATCGTAATCCCAATTTCTACAGATACTACGCGCATTATTTCACTTTTTTTTTAGCCCGTATGAAATTTCCCCACCAATTTTTGTCTACTCACGAAGCGATTTACAAAAACAATATTTTGGAAAATGCATTTTCTTCTTTTTTGCATGGAAGTTCATATATAGTGACCAATACAGTTGTTATTATTATTATTATTATTATTATTATTATTATTATTATTATTATTATTATTATTATTATTATTATTATTATTATTATTATTATTATTATTATTATTATTATTATTATTATTATTATTATTATTATTATTATTATTATTATTATTATTATTATTATTATTATTATTATTATTATTATTATTATTATTATTATTATTATTATTATTATTATTATTATTATTATTATTATTATTATTATTATTATTATTATTATTATTATTATTATTATTATTATTATTATTATTATTATTATTAAAGGTTTGAACTTTGAAAAAAGTCGAATTTTTTGTTAAATTCGATGTGGATCGTGTCATATCGACAAATAGTTGGTATCGAGCCCATCATTCAATTTCAATGAAATTTGGTCAGAAGTTTTCTTTGATCATAAAACGAAGTTCTATCAAAGTGAAAAATTCCATTTTTCTTTTCGAAAATACGAAATTTTGTTTTTTTACCAAAATTCATATTTTTTAATAAAAAAGAAACACAATTCTAAAAATTTCAGAATTCTTTAAGATCAGTACAAGGTAAAATAAAATTTAATCACAAATTTAATGTTGATCGTGGATATTCACGATTTTTCAAAATTCAAAATTCTCCTGATTCATCATTAAAAAAAAAAATCGGAATTTTTTTTTTTCGTAGCCCCAATACTCTTCAAGACGAGCACAGAACGATTTTATCGTAACAAAAACAGCTTTCGAGATATTAAAAAAATAAACTTGAAAATTTTTAAAAAATGGTAAAATTTGGAATTTTTCATAAACTTAAAAAAAAATTTTTTTACACTTTTTTCATTTGGCAGAACTTTGTTTTATGATAAAAGAAAACTTCTGACCAAATTTCATCAAAATTGAAACGGGTCGAGACTAACTATTGGTCGATTTGTCATGGAATAACCCATATCCATTGCAACTTTATCGATATTCAGGATGTAGAACCAGTTTTTTCTTATTTCTCCTTATTTTTTCTACACAAAAAAGAAGGGGATGCAACAATACGCGAATATTCATTTTTGACGATTGTCTTTTGTCAATTTAAAGCAGAAAATTTTATTCATCACTGCCAAATGAGGCAAATTGGTGATTATTTTTTCACTGCTCGTTAAAAATCGCGATGCCATTAAAACATGCACTTGTCATCGTTTTCTCGCATACAAGGTAAATGGATGTCGGATTAAATGGACGTCGGGGACCACTTATTTATGCATCTCCGGTCGAGAATCCTGCATCCCCTTTCAGTGCCAGGATACAAGAGGGGGGGGGGGGCGGAGGGGTTGGAAAAAGGATCCCAGCCACAATTTCGATCGATCTGGTGTGCGCCACGTGTTGGCACCGGTGACGTGCAAAAAATATTATATTCCCGGCGAAGAGAGGTCTCGGCGCGCTTCTTCATGTCCCTAGATTTGCATTATCCTATGCACATTTCCCACTCTTATCCCCGATATAAAGTATGGAATATACATGAGATATTTCGCGTCACGTTGGCGGTCCGAAGAATCTACGCGTTGTCTCAAGAATCGTCCACTTGTCTGAATCTTCAAGTTGAATATATATCCCAGTCTGTAGATTTTTCTGCTACTGCGGTTATTAATTATATTCTGGATCAGAGTTGGGCAAAGTACCAAAAAGTACTTCAAGTACAAAGTACAAAATACTTCAAGTACAAAGTATAAAGTACTTCAAGTACAAAGTACAAAGTACTTTAAGTACAAAGTACAAAGTGCTTCAATTACAAAGTACAAAGTGCTTCAATTACAAAGTACTCCAAGTACAAAGCACAAAGTACTTCAAGTACAAAGTACTTCAAGTACAAAGTACAAAGTACTTCAAGTACAAAGTACAAAGTACTTCAAGTACAACGTACAAAGTACTTCAAGTACAAAGTACAAAGTACTTCAAGTACAAAGTACAAAGTACTTCAAGTACAAAGTACTTCAAGCACAAAGTACAAAGTACTTCAAGTACAAAGTACTTCAAGTACAAAGTACAAAGTACTTCAAGTACAAAGTACAAAGTACTTCAAGTACAAAGTAAAAAGTACTTCAAGTACAAAGTACTTCAAGTACAAAGTACCGTAAGTACTTGAAGTATCAAGTACCAGCAGTACTCGAAGCACTGCGCACTTATTACTTGAAGTACTTAAGGTTTTGAGTACTTGAAGTACAAGTACTTGAAAAATCAAGTACCAAGTATCAAGTACTTTTCAAGTTTTCAGGGGTATCTCGTAAGTTCTAGTACTTACGTTTGATTTCTTGTTCGAGTACTTTTTGTATCAAAACATATTTTCATCTTGTGCAATACACTGAGATTGGGCGTAGGCAGATTGGAACAGAAGTACTTGAACAAGGAATTACAAATAATTCAAAATATGATTTATTCTGATACCGGTTTGAAATAGAAGAAATAAAATATATATCACATGGGTTGTTAAAACTACTAAATATTATTTTCGATTATATATTCCAAAGGCTTTGTACATGCAACCATCACCGAGACACATTCAAAAGTACTTGATAATTGTACTTGAAAAGTACTTGAGGTACAGAAAAGTATTTGAAATTTCAAGTACAATACTTGAAGTACAGGCTAAGTACTTAAAAATTCAGGTACAATACTAGAAGTACTTTTCAAGTACTTAAAAATTTGAGTACAATACTTGAAATACTTTTTAAGTACTTGAAAATTCAAGTATAATACTTGAAGTACTTTTTAAATACTTAAAGTACGTCGCAAGTACCGAGTACTTCAAGTACCGTCCAGATCTGTTCTGGATATGTAAAAGATACATGTTAGATATATCATGTATATTTTCAATGAAAAATTCTACGAAAATTATATATTTCTTGATATATATAACTTTTCGTTGAGGGTAGTAAGTTATGTAATATATTTGGCGTCTTCGAATCTTAAGGCGGTATTCTGGTCTAGAGACATACATTTTGAGCGTTTTGTCGAGCTCGCGATATAAAAAAAAACAAGAAATATTTTTACCATTCTTTTTTTTACAACATATTTATTAATAGTTTGACAATAATTAAGAAAAAATTCGAGAAAAAAAATGAAAATTAAAAAAGTTATTAGTTGGTAACGTTGGGGGTAAACAAAGGGGGTGTTGACACGATTGCAGCCTTTCTAGTCATCCGATACAAAATTTAAAAAAGGATTCTTAATTAGTTAAAATGTCGTTATAGCCCCTACCTCAGAGAAAACGAAAAAAAAATGTCACAAAATGGCGGCTATCTGAAAAATCGTTTTTCAACTCTTTTTTCAGTTTTTAATTTTTGTGCAATAGTAAAAAAATTAATCTCGATACAAAAGTGGTAGGGATGATAGAGAGTTATACATTGACGATTGGTAAAAAATTTCGAGTAAATCGGTTGAGTAGAACTCGAGATGTCAGCCGTATTGACAAAAGTAGTTTTGAGAAAAACGTTTATAGTCCTATTTGCTCCGTAGTTGCAGCGTCACTAAAATAGTTATAACGCCGTAAATTATAGGAATTAAAAAATTTCCTTTCGAGGATATTGTCTTGAAGGTTTAAGTTTTAACAATTTGCAAAAAAAAATAGATTTTCAAAAAATTCTAAACCAGAATAACCCCTTAAAGTTACATTCCGGCGCGTATAGTTGCTGCGTTATTAAAATAGCTATAACTCCGTAAATTATTGGAAATTAAAAATTTCCTTTCGGGGACATATTCTTAAAGCTCTATACTTTAAGAATATTTAAAAAAAATTGATTTTCTAAAAATTCTAAACCAGAATACTCCCTTGAAGTTACGCTTCAACGTGACGGGTGTAGTTGCTGCGTCACTAAAACCGCTATAACTCCGTAAATTATCGAAAATTTCGACTATAAAGAAGGATTTTGGTTTTGTCAACCTCCGCCGTATGCGAGACGCACAGCGTGAGAAGCCACACAGCCATCTTGAATGATGTATGGCGTCGGTTGTGGGGTCGACTGACTGAGCGCCCATCACTCAACTGCGGTACGCTGAAGGCTTCACAGACGTGTCGTTCCGCCATGTAACCTCTCAAATGTACGAAAATCATCCACCCTTGTTCTTTGTTCTTTTCGTTGAAATCTCACGCCTCTTAGATCGACGTTTTGCAAGACAATGTCCATGAAAATTGAAAAATTGCATATCACTTCCTCAGGAATTTATCTCTGTCAGTGAAAACCTCAAGAATCATTGGCGGGAAAGGTTGAAGACTTAATTTTCGTTTTTGAGGAACTTGACCGACAATTTGCATGATTTGACCTTGAATAACATCAAATTTACGACTAGCAAAGAGTCTCAATTGAAGAAAGACTGCAAATTCCATTGAAGTAAACAAAAATTCTATCACACTGAAAAGTACTGGATTGTGCACTGTAAAAAATGTTATTAAATTCAATATACAAAGGTATATGAAATTTCACTAACAAGTATGCCAAATCGAAATTAATATACACGGTATTGGAGAATCAACAATTTTATCTTAAATTTAATATTTGTATATTAAAATTAAAAGAGTGAAGATTTTTGTATACTTTTTCGCAATTTTAAGATACAGTATTGAAAATTAATACACTTATTTCTTAAAATTCCAATCTCTCCAAAAAGTCTTCGAATATAATATTTAAAAAAATACTTATGAGAGGGTCACGGTTTTTTTCAAACAGTTTACATAACTAATGAAGGATCAGGGGCTCTGAAATTAAGTTACGAGGGGTCACATAACTTATGAGGGGTCAGGAATGCTGGAATTGAGTTTTGCACGGCTTTGCGCAACCTACGAGGAATCAGGGGTTGCCAAATTAAGTTATGAGAGGTGACTTAAGTTACGAAGGGTCACTTAAGTTATGAGAGGTGACTTAAGTTACGAGGGGTCACTTAAGTTATGAGGGGTCAGGTATTCAGAAATAAAGTTTAAGAGCATATGAAACAAGTAGAGGGAGTTCATAAGTAGTCGGTAGCGTAATAGGTAGCGTGTTAGATAGTTAGGTACGATAGGTAGGGTAGTAGGTAGGATCGAGGGTTTGAATCCCGGTCAGAGAGACAAATTAGATAGGGCAATTCGCCAAAATTTTTTTTGTGGCGAATCTTTTTTTGGGGCCGGTAAACTATGCATATTAAATTATTTTGCCAGGGCTATATATTTTTCATAACACGATTAACAACAATCAATTCCAGTTACGGTAACGAAATTTTCATAACCTAAATATGAAAATTCAGACATGTAATGTAAAATGAATATACAAAAGAATATTAATCTTCACATCTTTTTTCATGATTCTGCTTTAAAAATCATACTATGCATTGGAATTTTAATATACGAGCATATATTAAAATTAAGATAAGTTATTTGATTTTTCATATACTTGTATTGGAATATTGTACACATGTACATAAAAATTAATATACTGTATATGCATAAAAACTTCATATTTTTTTATTAAATTTAATACAACCATTTTTTACAGTGTAACTGAAATATAACTCCTGGGCCAATACGAAATGGTTTGTCTCAAAATACTGTTAAGGTGGAGACCATAACTTGACAGTATGCTCTGGAGGCTAAGCAAAAAATGGCGACTGCAGCCATCAGTTTTTTTCAGTGAAGTTTCAACCCTCGGAAGTCATTGTCGCTCTTGAGAGTGATCCATTGGTCAATTCTCGTTTCTTCGATTTTCCGGATAACTTTATGGTGATCCCGCAGACGGATATGCTCTTTGAGACGACGTCGAGGTGCCAGGAGATTTTACAACGGTGATTATTTGCTTCTCGACAGTGCATAAAAGTAGCCAGATCGAGACTTGCCTCTCTTTCCCTCTCTATCAACCCCCACGCAACCCCCTCCCTTATTTTACAACTCTCTTGCTCGGTATTTTGACTACACCAAGGATAAGCTCTCTCTCTCTCTCTCTCTCTCTCTCTCTCTCTCTCTCTCTCTCTCTCTCTCTCTCTCTCTCTCTCTCTCTCTCTCTCTCCTCTCTCTCTTGGCGTGTCATACGCACGGGCCTGGAATTATACCTTCCCTTCACCAGGACAAGGGTTGCAGTTACACTAATATGCAGCCCCCCGTCGATGAATGATCGAGCCTGCCACGGTTATACGGCTCATACCTTTTTCTTGGCTCGTGCCAAACCTTTTATGACTACCTAGCTCTCCCTACCAAAAAGCCCTTTGCTTCTCGAATGGCGTCACCAAGACGAACGACACTAAACCCAAGAAACGACCCCGTATATGAGGAGTTCTTATTCAACCGGGCCACTTTTTTTGTCACCCTCTCCAATTTTTTTCAAAATCTGCCAGTTTGAAATATTAGTCAAAAGGAACGTCTGTGATTTTTTGGAGATTTTTTTCGGCTTTCTTTTCAGGATTTTCAATTTTTCATTACGAACACTGTATGTCAAAAAATATTCATCAGACAAAAAAAAAACATAAGGATAAAGACTTTTTTATATTTTCCACTTTATCGAAAAAAATTAAAATCATAATTTTTCTGCATTGAGAAAATGGAAATTTGGCAAAAAAATGAGAATAACATTTTTTTAAACCTAATAACGCACTTTCGATTTTGATACAAATTTTACAGGATGTCTGTTATTGGGTTAAGAGTCTGCGAAAAAAATTTCATCGTAACCATTGCAGGTGCCATTCTGAATTTTTTTTTGCAGACTTTTTACCCAATGACAGGCATCCTGTAAAATTTGTACCGAAATCGAAAGTGTGTTGTTAGGTTTAAAAAAATTGTATTCTCATTTTTTTGCCAAATTTCAATTTTCTCAATGCACAAAAATTATGATTTTAATTTTTTCGATAAAGCGGAAAAAATACATAAGTTTTTATTCTTATATCTGCTGCATCCAGTCCAATGATTTCAGGCTCAGGAGACGTTTTTTTCATTTTAGCAAAGGAAATCGTATCAAATAATCACCCTCACTCGATTATTTACAATCAATTTTCAGGAGTATGAGAAAATCTTCGGATCTCGATATCAAAATTTGTAGAAATTAAAATAGAAATGGAAATGAAATATAAATTAAAAATCCCAAAGTTCTGGGAGTGAGGAGAAATCTTCACGATAAAAAAATTTGTGAAAATTGAAATCGAAATTGTAAAATGAAAAAAAAAATGTTAGTTTTAATTAACAAAGGTATTTATCTATAGCTTGAGTTTCTTGATGGTTTTTTTAATTCATAAGTTATTCATAAGTTTGTTCATAAGTTATTCAATTCAATAAGTTCATAAGTTATTCATGGTTTTTTTAATTCATAAGTAATTCATAAGTTTTTAGTTATTTTTTACTCAATTTTTTATTTCATTTTGTTTAATCGAAAATATAAATGGAAATTGATTAGAATGTGCAATCCCAAAGTTCGGAGAGAGTAGAAAAACCTTCGGGATAAGAAAATTTGCGGAAATTGAAATAGAAATTGAAGAATGAAGAGAAAATGTTAAGAGCTTAAGATTCTTGATTAATTTTTTTTTTTTCAATTAGAATGATGATCGGCGCTACGATTGCTATTGAATTATTGAGCTTGAGTTTGAGTATTCATAAGTTTCTATTTATTTTCTACTTGGAATAAATATTATCGACTGTACGAGTTATGATGAAGCTGCGATGAGAAAAAATAAGAGAAACGACGTTAACGTCGCCACACATGTGACGCTCGCCGTCAATGACAGAAGGGCCGCAATCAATAACCGCATTGGGCTCTTATACACATGCATATTGCTCTCCGCACGCAAACATCCTCCCACCCCCGTTTAGCCTCTTCTTTCAACCCTCCCGGGAGAGAGCTTTCCGAGGTAATACCCACGCACAGCAATTTTATACACACATTTATAGATACGATACGTTCAAAGTCAACTCCATCAAAGCTTGACTCCCTTCCTTGTCAAGTTTGACTAAAGTATTCAAAGTATTGTACTGACGACAAAAGAAAATTCTGAATTTTTTTTCGTTTTTTAGGCGTGGTTTTATTTTTTTTTTCTTGATGAAAGTGCCTAATTTTGAGAATCTGAAAAATTCTCGAAAATCTGCAATTTTGAACAAAAATTAAAAATTAAAGTAAAATTTTCTAATTGATTAGCTATATTTTTTTAATTTTTTTTTCCCCATGAGTTACAAATTTTTCTATAAAATATCGCAGGTGCCTGAAAATTCTGTCAGATTAAAAAATATAATCGTTTCTGTGTAAGAATTAGTTTATTTTGATATTTGACTCATGAATTTATTTATATGAGAAATTCTGAGATTATGAGAATTTTCTAATATTTTATAATGAGAAAATAATATTTAAGAAACGCTTGTAAGAAAAAATCTTTCACAGATTGGGGCTATTTTTTATTTTACTCGAAATAGCATAGAAAATCATGAAAGTAAAACGAGGGGGTGAGTTTTAAGGATGTTGAGTCCCTATGAAATCTTTTAATGTTAATTGTTCAATGAATAGCTTCTTAATCGTCGTGAAATTTTTACACGACCTCCTGAATACTTCATGTAAAAACATATAAAATTTTCGGAATTCTATTATCATTACTTCAACCTCCTTAAGGGTTAAAATGAAAAATGATGAGAAAATGCTGAAAATTTAGTACGTTTTTGTATGAAGCATTTAAGAGGTCGTGTAAAAATTTCACGACGATTAGGAAGCCCGTTATTAAAATATTAACATTTTTTTAAGAACAATTAAACAAATAAGAAAATGTTTATCAATAAACTTCGTTTTGTTTCCGTTGCTTTCAATATATTGTAGATATTAAAAAATTGAGAGGTCAAAAAAAAACTTATCGCAAAGTTATATCAGTTTCCATATACGATTACATTTAATTTCATTTGATTTGTTAATGTTAATTTCTCGAGAACGAGCTTCCTAATCGTCGTGAAATTTTTACACGACCTCTTAAATAATTCATCCAAAAAAATACCAAATTTTCAGAATTGCCTCATCATTTGCGATTTGGTACTCAACATCCTTAAGGCCGTAGATGAAAGTGAAGTTGACTTGGAATGCCCCATATATGTATATATATGTACGCGTGCGCGCGCGTGTGTGTGTGTGAATATCCAAAATTCGTCGATGGGTGACATCCCATTCCCGTATCATGAATCCCTCACGAACGGCACCGAGGCCGTATTTAATATGCAATACTCCATTTACCCCATTGAAATATCCCGAACCGAAGTCTCGCCCACCGCGTGGATATATCCACTCGACGGAGCTTCTCGCTTCGCGACCCACATTTTCAACCAACGAGCTCTCGTCCTGGCTCAACCCTGTCTGTGTGTGTTTTTGTAATATAGAATATACACCCACATATACGTTCTATATATATATATTTCCACTCGGTTTCATAATTCGATCCGAGGTGTAGCAAAGCCTCCTCACCCTCCAGAAATCTTGTCAACTGAAGAAATAAATTCCAGAGGGCTCAAATTATGATTGTTTAGAAGAAGGATTCTTCGATCGAAAAGCAATTAGTCCATTCCATGAAATTAATAAATACTAGATACAGGATCGAAAAAAAAATCATAAAAAATATTTTCAAAAAGCAAAATAGAGCTGAATTCCTTTCCGTGAAAACGCTTTTTTTTAAATTCGATTATCTTTTTTTTTGACGGAGTTATGTAAATTCTCGAGAAATATTGATTGGTGTTTCCAAACTTTTGAGCGGGAGTGTAGGTATCTCTTTGAAGGTAGTCACGTGAAACTTTTGTAAAAATAAGAAATTTCGATTTTCAAAAAAAAAAAAAATGTCCTAATTCACATGTTTGATTTGGAAATACTTGACTTCGTTTTGGAATGCGATAAAACCGTTTGTACATTGAGCAATTACCATTGTATGAATGGCCCAGCGCACCCTATCTGTTACAACCCCCTCAGGCAAACCAAACGTCTCATGATAATTGCAATTGTTCCCGCTTAATTTTTATTAAGTCTAATTAATTGCAATGGACTTGTATATAATTCGGTTCCGTGAGCACTGCGGGATTCTTATCCCACCCTGCACTCGTACAGATTTAGCCCTTTTGACCACCCTATGATTTCTTTTTCCACCCCCAATCTCCTTTTGATTAATGGAAATTAATTTAACGAAAGTTCCACGAGATAATCAAGATTTACCCATATTAATATTACCCTTTGCTCAAGGATGTTGAGTCCCAAATCGCAAATGATGAGAAAATTCTGAAAATTTGGTACGTTTTTGGATGAATTATTTAAGAGGTCGTGTAAAAATTTCAC
Organism: Alloplasta piceator; assembly: GCA_946863875.1. Classification (NCBI taxonomy): domain Eukaryota; kingdom Metazoa; phylum Arthropoda; class Insecta; order Hymenoptera; family Ichneumonidae; genus Alloplasta; species Alloplasta piceator. Next base: position 14,834,097 of record OX333077.1, on the reverse strand, counting down.
GACGATTAGGAAGCTCTTTATCGAACAATTAACATTAACAAATTAAATTAAATTAAACGTAGTCTTATGGAAACGGAAATAACTTTGCGATAAGTTTTTTTATTGCACTCCGTGCGCAAAGTGCCACTTTGCGCACGCTGCGCGTGCTCAAACTGGCACTTTGCGCACTCGTACAATAAAATTTCGTACGATACTAGTGCGAGAATCTTTTTCTCAACTCGTCGATTCCAACATTCGCCTTCGGCTCATGCTGCAAACTCACACTCGTCAGAAAAAGTTTCATCGCACTAGTGTCGTAATATACTATTTTGACCTCTCAATTTTTAAATATCTACACTATATTGAAATCAACGGAAACAAAACGAAGTTTATTGATAAATATTTTTTCTATTTGTTTAAAAAATTGTTCTTAAAAAAATGTCAATATTTTAATAACGAGCTTCCTAATCGTCGTGAAATTTTTACACGACCTCTTAAATACTTCACACCAAGACATACCGAATTTTCAGAATTTTCTCATCATTTTTCATTTGAACCCTTAAGGAGGTTGAAGTAATGATGATAGAATTCCGAAAATTTAATATGTTCTTACATGAAGTATTCAGGAGGTCATGTAAAAATTTCACGACGATTAATAAGCTATTTATTGAACAATTAACATTAAAAGATTTCATAGGGACTCAGCATCCTTAAAATTCGATTATCTTTTTTTTGACGAAGTTATGCAACTTCTAGTGCGACAAGAAATATTGACTGGTGTTTCCAAACTTTTGAGCGGGAATGTACATGGCAATGAAAAAATTGCTAGGGGGTTGCGACTGTGCCGAAGAATTTGCGGACGTCTCGTTTCAAGGGTGCTATGGGCGTTCAGAGGGGGTTGATCGAGAAAGAGGGAGAGGGGGTGAGACGTAAGAACGATAAGTAAAGCGAAAAAAGATCGAGAGAAAAAAAATGGGAAATAAGAGAGAGATAAAGAAACGATGAAAGTGAGGGAGAGAGAGAGAGAATGAGAACAAGGGGTCAGGGGTTGTGGCAGCACGCGAATCTTCTTCGGGCGAACCCGCGCCGCGGTCGCTATGCCTCTGCAATCCCGGGGGCCGCTTTAAATGAGTCAGCGTTTTTATGCCCCCGCGCGCTATGTTGTCAAAGTGCAAACAGCGACCGATAATATATCATCCCTTGGGTAGCTCTCATACGAGTGAGAGAGAGAGAGAGAGAGAGAGAGAGAAAGGGAGGGAGAGAGAGAGGGAGAGAGAGAGAGAGAGGGAGAGAGAGAGAGAGAAAGGGATTATGGGGGAGAAAACGGGAGTAAGAGAGAAAGGGATGAAACCACCCCCACGTGAGTCTCGCTCGTCTCTGCTGTCTGTTTTTTCTCCTTCACAGCGGAGCTTCAGTGACGTGCGATATAGTGCGACTGCTATCGGAGAAAATCTGATTTATCAATTTCGATATTCGATATTCGATTCGGATAAAATTGACCGAAATTCGAAAAAATTTATTTCATCGTTTTACGAATTCATTTATTTCGGAAAATCTGGGGCAAAAAATGGTTTTATTAGTTTTTAATTAATTCTGTATCATTGGAGATTGATATAGCATGCAATAACCGAGGAATTTAAGAGGATGCTAATCAGGTTGTAATGAAAATCTTAAATGCGTAAATTATTTTGTATATTCTTATTAATGGGTTTTTTACCTGTCTTTTATTTTATTAATCTATGAATTTATTTTTGAGGGCGAAAATTCTTAAATTAAAACGATTTTGAAAATATTGAATAAAAGGAATTAATATTCGCTGTTATGATAATCGTTAAAAAAATCCTGCCAACTATAAATTTAGATTCATTTTTTTACACTATTTTCCCAGCCTCGCTAATGAGTGGTTATTATTAATTATGGTCGCATAATTATTGCTATTTGTTAGTATATTCATTTTATTTATTTATATTATATTTATTCATTTTATTATCTTATATTTTATTCATTTTATATTGTAATATATATGAGTCATTCTATGTCAATTCAACGACGTTTGGACGGTCATCCCTTAACTTTTTTGATTATACATGCGAAAAGAAGTATCCATGGAAATTTTTAGCTCTCTATTTTAAACTTTACTGAAGTTATTGATTTTTGAAAAAATATTCTTAAAATAATCATAATCTCTCCTATAACCAAGATATTCTAACTTGTAAGAAGGTAATTTTTTTCGGTTTTCAATGTACTTTTTGAAGAAAATACCGAAAATTAAGAAAACACAATTTTTTATATCTTTCTAACTGTTTCAAGCTAAAAAATTGGGTTTTCTTTTAATAGAACTGCTTTGATTTTTTTCAAAAAAATTTGATAAAATTCTACATAAAAAAACAAAATTTAGGAAATTTTACCGAAGATGGGATTTAAATAACTCCTCATTAAAATTTTTGTTTTCGATTTTTTATTCGTAATTTTGATATTTTTTCCTTCTATGACTACAATAGTTGATTTCAGTGATGTTTAAATAAATAATCTAACTTCTCTCGCATATTTCCTTTGTAAGTTATAATAATTAACTTTAAGAATTACAATTCAAGTACGTTTTGCACTTTATTTAATTTTTATACATAAATTTATTGTAATTCTTAATGTTCATTATTACAAATTACAAAGGAAATATGTGAGGGAAGTTAGAATATTTATTTTAACATAATTGAAATCAACTATCGTAGTCAGAAGAAAAAAAGATCTAAATATTGTTTTTTTACGTAGAATTTTATCATTTTTTTTTATCGAAGGGCGTTCCCGTTGAAAGAAAATGCAATTTTTTAGCTTGAAACAGCTAAAAAGACATTAAAATTTGTTTTTTTAATTTTTTCGAAAAGTACATTGAAAAACAAAAAAATTACCTCCTCACAAGTTAGAATATCTTGCTTATTGTAAAACTTTTGATTATGTTAAGAGTATTTTATCAAAAATCAATAACTTCGGTATGGTTTAAGATAGAGAGCTAAAAATTGACATGGATACTTCTTTTTGCATGTATAATAACATATTAAGAAATAAAAAAAATCCAAGGGAGGCACCGTCAAAACGTCGTTGAATTGACATGGAATGACTCATATATTTTACACGTATTTATTAATTATGGTTGCCTCGATGATAGAATTCACTGAATGACGTAGAAAAATCAGCAGTTTGTGTGCAAATTTCCCCTTATCACAAGGCTTTCATTATTTATTAAAAATTAACCTAAACCCTCCGGGTAATCTCTCCCAAATTTAATCTCTATTGTCCTTATCACTTCCAAAGAACCTGTGTCAAAAAACCTTTTTTCGCAGCTTGATGGCTGCAAAATTGTAAATGGTGAAGCGTTTTTGAGCCTTTTTTGAATGTTAAAATTTTTCAAAATTCGAATTTGACGTGCAAAGAGGTGCTGTCAAGACTTTTTGTGAAAAAAAATCCTGCCGCTGTTTGGCAGAAACAGGGGAGGGAAGAAGGAGGCATCAAGAGAATGGGAGAAAGAGGGAGATTAGGTGTTATATAGAATGAGGGAGAGTGCCGAGTTCCTTCGCACCATCCGATTATGATAAGACATCTTCGTACACGCGATTATATGTTCTGGAGCCCTGGAGCATGGGTTAGGGATGCCTGGAATTGAATTTTCAGAGCGGAGATCAGGGGAGGGTTGAATGCATACGCTGATAAATACTCCATGATCCGGGCACGTATGACTGATTCTTTAGAATATCAGCATGATTTTAGATCTCAGGGACTCAGATTTTTGTGATAACTTAAGATTTAGATCAAGTGATAACTTCAAGATAACTTAAGATAACTTAAGATTTAGATCAATTACACCTAAAAATTATTTAAAAACTAGACCAAAAAAAGTACTCTCAGGCAGAGCCGGGCAGTACTTGAAAGTAATCGGTACTTGCAGGTACTTGAAGTTTGCAAGTAAGCTTGCAAGTAAAAAGTACTGAAAAAGTACTTTAAGTATTGTACTTGCATTTTTCAAGTACTTCCTGTACTCGAAAATTTCAAGTACTTTTCTGTACTCGAAGTACTTTTTTCAAGTACAAATATCGAGTACTTTTGAATGTGTCTTGCTGATGGTTGCATGTGCAAAGCCTTTGAATATGGGTCAGTCCATGTCAAATCGACCAATATTTGGAATCGATTCCTTTCAATTTCGATGAAGTTTGGTCAGAAGTTTTCTTTTATCATAAAACAAAGTTCTAACAAAGGAAAAAATTGGAATTTTTTTTCGAAAATTTAAAATTTCACCATTTTTTCAAATTTATTCTTTATATGTTTCGAAAACTATTATAGTTATGAATAGTTACTATTATAGTTCGTCTTAAAGAGTATACTTGGGGCTACGAAAAAAAAATATTCCGAAATAAATTTTTGAAAAATAATTAATTTGGAGAATTTTGAATTTTTCAAAATCGTGAAAATCCACGATCAATATTAAAAGATCCTGAAATTTTCAGAAATGTGTTTTTTTTTTGTTTCAAAAATATGAATTTTTGAATTTTGGTAAAACTTTTTTTTTTTTACCTCTAAGTTCATCAATCATGTAATTTTGACTGCTCAAAATTACAAAATTACATGATTGCTCAACTTAAAAAAAATCATATTTTTAAAACAAAATAAACACCTTTCTGAAAATTTCAGGATCTTTTCAAATCAGTAGAAGGTATTATATTTAAAAAATTGAACAAAAAATTCGATGTTAATTGTGGATTTTCACGATTTTAAGAAATTCAAAATTCTCCGAATTCATCATTTTTCAAAAAATTTTGTCGGAATATTTTTTTTTCGTAGCCCCAAGTATACTCTTCAAGACGAAACAAACGATTCTTCATAACTATCATAGTTTTCAAGATATTTATTTAAAAAAAATTGAAAAATGGTTAAATTTTGAATTTCGCATAACTTTTGAAAAAAAAAATTAATTCTTTTTCCTTGGTAGAACTTGGTTTTATGATAAAACAAAACTTCTGACTAAATTTCATCGAAATTAAGAGGTCGATTCGAACTCTTGGTCGATTTGACATGAAATGACCCAAGTACCAGAATTTACGAGACGTACCGGAAAACTTGGAAAGTACTTGATATTGGTACTTGATTTTTTCAAGTACCTGTACTTCAAGTACTCGTCTTGACGAGTACTTGCAAGTAACAAGTACTTTGTACTTCAAGTACCGGTACCTCTACGGTACTTTGTACTTGATACTTGACGTACTTTCAAGTACTTTGCCCAACTCTGCTCTTAGGTAAAACATTTTCAGCGATCAATTAGAAAAAGCATTGCCGATCTTAAGCAAAGCAGAAACAAAGAAAATTTCGATGAGATTTCGATGAGAGCCCCCTTAAAGTCACGCTGGTATCCCAGAGAATCGGCCATACGTACCATAAACCCATTACAATATTCCACATTGCTACACTATTTACCACCCTTATTTACTACGATTAGGCGTGTGACGAAAGAGTCATCGAGATACCAAAAATCTCCAGCTAAAAAAAATCCACAAGACCCTCAGCAAGAAAAAGCCGAAGAGTTAACCCCGTCCATTTGCATTTCGGCTAATCCAGTTGCCTTTCTCAAGCAGATTAAACCCCCCATACATTTCTCTGAGGATCGAAACGTCCGAGCTGATTTTCACTTCCGGGCGTCTGTTCTCCAGAGTTTTGGAGAGAAAAAAATGGCTTTGCAGCAGAATGAAGGGAAAAAAAAGTTATTGCCTCAGATTGGCTGCGGTGAAAGTTTGGAGGTTCCGGAGACGCGCGTCTGCGGATGGAGACGCGACAGTCTAGACGAAAGAGGGAGGTATCATTGCAATGAGGATTTTGACATTACCTTGCCATCATTCGCAAGGCCGACAATTCGGCGCGAGGCAAGCTTATGTATGGGGCATTCCATACCAATTCGACCTGGGTCCGACCCTCGACCCCTCAAATCTGGTTCCCGATTTTTCCTATCATTACTCTCACTCTATCAAGCGATTACAATTTTTTTCATATTTTTTAAAATAAATTTGAGCACGTCATGAATTTTTGAATTTTTGTAATCGAAGAATCTGAAAAAATGCTCAAAATTACAGTGTCAGATATAAAAAATATTGGTGTAAAATTCATAATGTCTGGGCTTTTGCTTCAACCCATTTATTTAGCTTCTTGAGCAAAAAAAAACAATTCGACCTCTGCTTCTTATTCTTTTCATTTTTTTTTGCTCAAAAAGCTAAAAAAACGGATTGAAGCAAAAGCCCGGATATTATGAATTTTACACGAACATTTTTTATTTCTGACACTGTAATTTTGGGAATTTTTTCAGATTTTTCGATTACGGACGTCGAGGTGTTCAAAAAAAAAATTCAAAAATTCATGACGCGCTCAAATTTATTTTGAAAAATCTGAAAAAAATTGTAATTGCTTGACAGAGTGAGAGTAATGATAGGAAAAATCGGGAACCGGATTTGTGGGGTCGAGGGTCAGACCCAGGTCGAATTGGCATGGAATGCCCCATATATATGTGTGTGTATATAGTTTTCGGTTGTTTTCTCTTCCTTTCTCGAGCCGCTTAGACCGGCGACGTCTGGACGTCATCGAGGCTGCGGGGTCGACGAAGCGCGTTAAATTCCATCGAATTGCCCTTTGGCTTGGACGCGAGGACCGAGACGGTCATCCCTCGCGCGTCTCTCAGACGATCCTCTTCTTCTCGATCGCAAATCGGCTCTCGTTTCTCTCGGCTCAGTCTCCGCGGCTTTGGTCCCCAGTTGTAAATTATCGAGCAACGTATAATCGTGTACAGCTCGGCAGGTAAGAACCGGGCAAAATGGCGCCCCCCGGACATTAATATTGCCTCGTAAATGGTCACAAAGAATATCGACCGTTCGTCCATCGAAAAAAAAAATCACTTCCGTGGAGCGAGTTCAAAGATCTGTTGCATCTTTTCATTCTTGATTTTATTTCAATTTTTTGCCGCATTTTTTTTCCCTTACCAGCAAGTATATTGATGAATTGAGGACTTCGGATTGAGGAACTTCAATTGAGGGTGGAAAAAATGAGGAAGCTGGGTGCAAACTTTCAATTTGCATGATTTTTAAAATAACTGGGGGACAGTTTGAAGAATCTACATTTTTTCAACCCTTAATGTAATTCCCTAACTCAATGTAAACCACCCTTCTTAATTGGGACCATTATCCCAAAAATGGCACTTCAATTTTGAATTTACAATTGACGAATTTTGTTTTATTTTAAAATAACTTTCGATTCCACGAAAGCGTTTCGAATGTCTTGGAGATCAATTACGATTATTCCGCAGGCGATTCGAGCATTTTTTTTTCTTTAATCCTGCCGTGTCTTCGAGGCACGATTAAGTAAACTCTCGGTGATTCCCTCTGCTCTGATAGAAGTATAAATGTCGAAATTATAGGGAATTATAATACGTGGATTAACCGTCAACGACCGAGAATTCATGGCGGATAAATTTCCGTACGAATTTAAAAGTCCAGAAGTTCGGGTCATTGGCAGTTTGTGATCCAGAAATAAGAATTTACTGTGAAACTTCAGTTAAGGGGTTAAGTCACTCTACAGACCAAAAAAGGGCATATTTCATGATTTTTTTTTCAGCGAAACCATAAAATGAATCGGATTTACAAAAAAAGGGTTTTTTTTATACATTGAATTGGCAATACAAAATTATTTTTTCATGGTGATATATGTCAAAATGGCGTCTGTGCAGCATTTTTTCGATGACGCCTTTATTTCTGGAAGGTCAACGGCCTAACCAATAGCTCCTATAATTGTTGGTTAGGGTGAGGCACTAAAGCTTTTTTGATTATATATAAGAATAGCTATAGAAGTACGTAGGATTTCTTTGATATTGTTTTTTGTAAGAATGGCGCATTTATAAATCAAAAAGTACCGTAAAACGGGGCTACTTTGACTTTGGGGATCACTCTTGAGGCTACTTTGGACGAGCAGCAAAATACGGTAAAAACGTGTGCGCGGTGAACCCTCGTGACCTTGTGGGGCGGGAGGGGGTGTGGGGAGTGGGTAGAAGAGGGAAAAAAGTCATTCATAAACCAGGTACACAGATATGTGTAAGAAGCCAAGATGTCCGAACAATCGATGATGCCATTCCCATGAAGGGAATAAAGAAGGGCTCCAACCTCTGTTACATCCGTAAGGCCCGAATTTCAAGTCATAAGTCCTACCCTAAGATCGAACTTTCTATGGAACTCAAGTTGGAACTTAAGATCGAACTTGAGTTCCAATTTAAGATAAATCGTAAGTTGAACCAAAGTGCCGTTATAAGTTCATACTTAAGTTCAAACTTTAGTGCGAACTTCAGATCGATCTTAAGTTCAAATTTAAATTTCGTGTGAAGTTCGAACTTAAGATCCATCTTGAGCTTAAATTTAAGTTTGATCGTACTTAATTATTTTCACAACTAATTTAAAATAACACGGTTGAGGGAGGCGATAAAAGAAGTTCGATCGAACTTAAGTTCATGCTCAAGATGGATTTCAAGATCAAACCTCAAACCAAATTTAAGTTTGATCTTAAGATCGATTTGAAGTCCGCATTAAAGTTTGAACATAAGTATCATTATAATGATACTTAAGTTCAAACTTAAGATTCATCTTAAATTTGAACTTAAGTTCGGTCTAAAATTCAAATTTGACTTCAATAGAAAGTTTGATCTCAAGTTTGATCTTGAGAACTTAAAATTCGAGCCTAAGTATTTGGTATTTTTATGAAAAATATTTCTTCAATTAAAATGACGAATTGATTGACAAGAATCGTTGTTTCTTATTTAATTTCATGTATAATATTATTGTTTTTTGTTGTTGTACAAAATATTATGTTGTTTTTATGTTGTTTTTGTTGTTTTTATGTTGTTTTTATATTGCTGTAGTTTTTTGTTGTTGTATAAAATATTATTGTTTTTTATCAAAATGATGTCAAAGCTGCATTTACGATGTGGATTTTTCACATAAGTTGCATTTCAATGCCTCTCCAAAGTAGCCCCACACTCGGGGTTACTTTGGCTTTTTTTTCTAGATATTTAAAGTTGTGAGGCTCTGGTGGAGCTTGCTATTGTTATACATTTTATAGCCAAAGGACACATTGTTCTGTTCGAGCAAAAAAAATTAATTTTGGACGTTAAAAAAAAGTTACGACCAAAAAACTTCGAAAACACGAACAAAGTAGCCCCGTTTTACGGTATAAAATGTCATGAGAAAATGATTTTTCTTAAATCCTAGAGTGGTCTCTAACCCCTTAAACCATTAACATCATGGTCGCAAAGTAAAATTGTTAGTTTGGCATTTGTATGAAAAGGAAAATCGGCCTAAAGTTTCGCACCGAACTTCAAAATGGCGCGTACGAGAGCGACATTATACAATACAAGTTAGCTCTGGATAAACAGAAAAGGAAAGACAAAGAGAGAGAGAGAGAGAGAGAGAGAGAGAGAGAGAGAGAGAGAGAGAGAGAGAGAGAGAGATGGAGAGGAAGTACGACAACCGACTGATTTTGTATTCAAGAAAGTTCTATTATAAGATTGCCAACTTTGTTTGCCGTTGAATTGAACGAGAGACGGAAGAAGAGTGGAAAAATGGGAAAACTGAGGATAGAAGAGGAAGCAAAAACGAAGGGAAGAGAAGAAGGGGTCGAAGGGAAGAAGTTGGTTGTGAAAAGCGAACAAGAAGAAATAAGTAGCGAAGAAGAAAAGATGGGGATGAAGAATATCGAGATAGGGGTGGATCGTCGTCGTTGAAGGGTGACTATGACGCGAGACGTCGACCAAGTCGAGAGACGACATCGCGTCACACGATGAGACGAGAAACCTTTCGACCAACCCTGCTTGGAATATATCGTTCATCTCGCTCTCTCTTTTTGTTACAACGACAAACTCAAAATAACTTGGCAAACTTTAACCTCCAGAGAGTATAAAAGTATGTGGATGCCCTTTTCTATCTGGAGGCAAGAATCTTTGGATACGGGAATATGGCGTCGGGAAAGAGAAGAGACGCCGAGCGAGGAACTTGACGAGGAGGGTCCGGAGGGGTTGAAGAGGGAGGTTTTTCGTTCCCGATAAAAACACGTCATATCCGTCATGCCCGGGACCGCTCTCGCTCCGTGTACGAGAAAAGAGAAGTTCCGCTCTCACCGGATGAGAAGAAAAGCTTCCTCCCAACGTTTGTTACGCTCCGCTAAGGGATGCCATCCATAAATGAGATACCGTTTTGCCATGTATTTTTTTTTCTCTCTTTTCCTTTTGTGGCTCTGAGGTCACAATTTTCCTACATTTTAAATAGTCCTTGAAACCAAAATCATACGTTCTTATCACAATTTGACATTCAATAACGAAAATTCATTTTTTCGTCTCGATTGTCTTGATTGTTGATCAACGATGACATCTTCAAGATTCTACTTCGAAACTCGGTAATAAATTACGGTAATTTATGGAAAAAATAATTAGGGGTTGAAGGGGTTGGTATTATTCAAATGTACAGAATGTCAGCTGATAAAAGGATTACTTCTAAGATTACTTTTAAGATTTTAAGATTTCATTCTATAATATAAATATACTCCCGTCCAAAAATTGGGAATACGTTTTTTGAAACATGGTCATTTTTCGGCTTTTTTTGGTGTTGAAATTTTTGTGCACGTCCTACGAATTTTTTTTAAAACCATTTTTCGCGTAATATACTTGTGGAGAAAAGTATAAGCATGGATTTCGTTTTTTTTTAAAGTTTTGTATGATTTTTTTTCGCAAAAATATTCAATTTTTCGCAAAAAACGACCATATTTATTAAATGTAGCGTAATTCGAAAACTACTGAGTTTTCGTTAAATCACCAAGAGTGTAAAAAGTTGCATACAATCATTCGGGATTTAATGAAATTTTTTCAGAATTTTTTTTCAAATTTTTTTTTTTCACCAATTTTTTCAGTCAACGAGATATTTTTTTATCTCAAACAATCTAAAACTACTGGGTTTTCGTGAAACTACTAAGCCCCGAATTTTAAGATATTGAGATCTATCTTAATATCGATCTTAAGATCAAACTTAAGATCAAACTTTCTATTGAACTTAAATTCCAATTAGAGATGAATCTTAACTTTGAAAAGTGTCATTATAAGGTCATACTTAAGTTCGATCGAACTTAGTTATTTTTAGAATTAATGTAAAAAAACACGGTCGCGGAAGACGATGAAAGATGTTCAATCGTACTTAAGTTGAAGCTCAAGATGGATCTTAAGATCAAACTTCAAACCAAGTTTAAGTTTGAGCTCAAGATTGATCTGAAGTTCACACGAAAGTTTGAAGTTAAGAATAAACTTATAATGACACTTAAGTTCAAACTTAAGATTCACCTTAAATCATATACAATCATTCTGGATGCAATTATATTATTTTAGAATCTTGTTTCAACATTTTTTTTTTCGAAAATTTTTTCTGTCAAAGAGATATTTTTCATCATAAACAATTGGGTCTCTTACCTCATCTACACGGCTTTTTCATCGAAAACCCTCATATACACGCCTTTTCTCATCGAAAAACCTGGATAGATGAGATAAGAGACCCGATTGTTCAAAATAAAGAAAACATCTCGTTAACAGGAAAAATTTGCGAAAAAAAAAAATGTTGAAAAAAAATTATGAAAAAATTTCATTAAATCTAGAATAATTGTATGCAACTTTCAACTCTCTTAGTGATTCCACGAAAACCCAGTAGTTTCAAAGTTACGCCACATTTTATAAATATGGTCGTTTTTTTGCGAAAAATTGAATATTTTTGGTAAAAAAAATCGTACGAAACATTTTTCAAAACGTAACTAAAGCTTATACACCCCCCCCCCCCACAATTATTTTATGCGAAAAACAGTTTTCAAAAAATTCATAGGTCATGCGCCAAAATTTAACGCCAAAAAAAAAGACGAAAAAGGACCACGTTATTTCAAAGGGCGTACTAGGTTCAAAAAAAATCAAAATTTTTTTTTGGAAACAGCGAAATGAAGCTGAATGTATCCCCTTTGAAACGCCGTTTGTTGAATTGAAAAATCTTCATTTTTAAAAGATGAGTGAAACTTTTTGTGCGTCGCGGAATTGGGTCGAGAGTCTTTCCAAACTTTTGGACGGGAGTGTACATATTATAATATTGTGTCTCCCGAATGGGGACCTATTTATTCGACATCGCATATTGATCAACCAAACGTGATAAATATGTTCCTCAAGTGCAAACACGTATTCAGTGATGAAAGGGTAGAACAAAATTATAATCCATTGAAAAATGGAGATTTCCGCTTGGGCAGAAACATCCCCTAATTAACAATTACCGCGTCGTTGGCAAAAATACGCTACCCCGAAAATAAACTATGCAAATCCGCTAAGCTAAAAATAAAAATCTCGAAATGCTTCTATTTGCGCAACAAGCGAGAAGTAAAAGGCGTCGCATGCACGTGAAAGTTCCTCGAGGGAATTTACGCGACATCCGCGAGAGGATTCCTCTCCGGTTCAGAGAACCGAGAATGCGATTTCGACCCGGGTCTTTTCCTATCTTTCTCCTCGTCTCCCGCGGGATTCGACTATTGCCCCTTCCCTGGAACACACAGGTTGGTTTCAGCTAGGACAAGGCCGAACATTTCCACCCCTATCAGCGCTTCCCCAACCCCTAAACCGATGATGGCCACGTTGTTGTCTCTCTTCCTCCCGGTTCCGCGTTGGCGCGCGGTCCTGTAACATATGCTTTTATCTAAATTAAACAGTGTCGGCGCGATTTTCATTTCCTGGCGCGGCACGAGGATAGAAGCCACCACCGATGTTATCCGAGCTCGCGCGCCCACTATACCGTTACCAACCCTCCGGAGGGGTGCGAAGGAGGGGTTGCAGCGGTGAGAACGCGCGAGAAGCGCCAAGGGTCGCATCGGGGAAAGGTTTTCCCGATTCCACTCACCCCCCAGTTCTCTCTTCCTCTCTCTGCTTCCCTATTTCATCCCCTTTGCGACACTCCTTTCTCTCTTAACCACCCCTAACCACCTCTAAACACCCCTAACCACCCCTAACCACCCCTAACCACCCCTAACCACCCCACTTGCTTTGGCTCTCCCAAACGCTTCCCTCTCGCACTGATGTTGTCTTCTTCCCTCAGCCTACCTTCCCCGTCTCATCGGCAAGTCATCCTCTCGTCCGTTTTGTGACACCCACCACTTCCCTCCACGTATAAGGGTAAACCAGAGCAAGGAGCGAGTGGAGGAGGTTGGAGGACTTCGTCAACTAACCAAACCCGAAGCTGTTCTCTCTTTCTGGCAAACATAGCGCCACTATCTCTTCATATTCCAACCAATACCCACGTAGTCTCCTGTGGGATAAACCTCTCTTGACTACCATCCCTCTCCCTCCCTCTCGCTTCTTCCTGTGCGGCTGCTTCCTTTCCTTCTTCGAACCTACCGCATTCACCACCGACACCAATCTCACCCCCAGTCCCCTCGACGTTTATCCCCTTACTTCGAGCCCGTCAAACTTCTAGATTATATTATACAAAAGCGGAGATACGCCCTTACGTTGACAATGCCAAGGATAGTCGCTATCCGCTGTTCTCGGGATGCTTTTGCTTAGATTCGTGACAACTTTGGGATGGAGAATTTTCCAAGGAACGAACGGGCTGTGGAAAGAGTGAGAATTTCAATTAGGAGAAATTTTGTCGAAGGATATGGTACACGTGGCAAGGGGAAAAGTGATCTGTCAATTTCGAGGAGACGAGGGAAGATCGATGGACGATGGAAACTTTGTCTTCGAGGCGAGAAACTGTTGAACAGTTTACGATTGTTAAATACCATTATATTCGCGATCGTGAAAAAATTATAGTTGCCGTATTTTCAAGCACAGGAATCAACAGGTCAGATAGTGCAGGCGCAAAGTCGATCATCCCTTAATGAAGGTGAAAATATTCTGCACAATACGTCCATCCTCACTCGAGAATTGCGCAATTTAGTTTCGTTCTGTAATTTTTGATACCTTTCTTTGAGAGAATTTTACGTGGACTAGTTTTGACGCGACGCCAAGCTAAAATATCGTTAAGGGAGTAAATTGATGTTCGGGTCTATGTCAAGGGTTGATCCTTTCTTTTGAGTCCTGACAAGCTTTTTCGTCCTGTCTAACTCAAAAAAAAAATTCTACCTAAAGATCTGTTCAGAAAAATCTCCGAAGATACCGCAATCCAGTTTTGGAAATTTATTTTGACTTTAAATAAGGGTGACATTGGCAACGATTACCACATTTTGAATTGAGAAGAATCATGAAAAATAACGATCATTTTTGCATACTGAAATTTCGTCAAAATATAAATCTCTCAGAGGATTCATCACGAGTAGAACCAAATTTTCATCTGAGATTTTTTTCAAACCTCTCAACGTTTAAAAAGATCTCAAAATATTTTCATTAATGTTTTTATTCAATGAAGCAGAATAGAATGATTTTCTTGAAGCAAAATTTTCTAGTGCCAAGAGAGAAAGCGAGTAGAACCAAAAAATTCTGCCCAAAGATATCTGCTCAAAAAAATCTGCGAAGATACCGCAATCAAAATTCGAGAATTTAGTTTCATTTCAAGTTCAAATAATCGTTACATTGACAACAAATATCACATTTAGAATTGACAAAAATCATGAAAAATTACAAGTATTTTTTGCATACTGAAATTTCTTCAAAATATGAATCTCTGAGAGGGTTTACCACAATCGATACCGAATTTTCATCCTATGCATTGACATTTTTTTCAATTCCCCAAAGTTTAATATATTTAATGTTATCAAAATATTTTTAAACTTCGAGAAATAATATCTAAAAATGAAAATATTTTGAGATTTTTTCTAACTAACTAACTAACTAACTACAAAAGCATTTTAAAGAGGAAGGTTTCTTACACAACAATTAACCATCGTTAATGAAAATTCGATTGAAAAAAAATGGCGGATGTTTGAAATAAGTTGTGAAAAATAAAATTTTTATTTTCATTTCAAACATTCGCCATTTTTTTTCAATCGAATTTTCATTAACGGTGGTTAATTGATGTGTAACCTTCCTCCTCAAAATGTTTTTTTGTTTTGTACTTTCAAAGGATAAAACAATGGGTTTATAATAGTTTAATAGTCATATCTAATAAAGGAGCTAAGGAATTTTTTTTTAATTTGCTTTTTTCGACCTTTTAAAATAGATTAGTACCTTAAACTTGCTTAAACCAACTAAAACACTAATGCTTTTTCATAAAATAAAAACATTAAATTTATGAAAATATTTTGAATTAGAATCGAACGATTTTCACATGCTGCGCTTTTTCCATCAAAATCAGCACTAAAAAAATGCAACCCCTAAATTTCATCCCCTATCGAAAACACATTGTGCAACTGAGGACGAGCTCGGGCGAGTGAAGTATCTCGACTGGTGTGCCGAGAATCCAGTGGCAAAAAAGTTGATTGCGAGAAAAGAATTAGCGAAAGAAACGAGCCTCGAGGCACGGTCCATTTTTTTTTGCACCTCCAAGGGCTCATGGGGATTTTTCCCTCGGCTCTTCGCCCCAAGCACACACACACACACACACACACACAAAACGGGTGGATGATATGGGGGAGGGGAGGGGGGGCGTGAGACGAGAAAGCGCGATCTTTGTCCGTCGGTCCGTCAGTCCGAGATCGAGAGACGAAGAATTGCGGTAAAAAACGCTTCGGCATGGCCGAATAGGGGTGAGAAGGAAAACACGCGGCATAGAAATGGTTGCGCGGGGGAGGGTAGTTTCTGCTGTGTGATACTGTGTACAGGCGAGAGGGCGCGGAACGGACAGAGAGAGAGAGAGAGAGAGAGGGAAAAAAAGCACGGAGGGTGAAAGAGAAGCAAGAGGAGGACGGGGGTGGAAGAGAGAGGGTGCGATAGGGAAAATATTGGAGAGCAAAGGGGAGGGAGAAGGTTGAAGGGAGGAAAAAAATAGAGAGATGGGAAAAAAAGCTTCCCCGAGTGAGATGGAAGGAAAGAAGATCTCTCGGTGCAGGGGTGGATGCTGTTAGGCGAGAGGGTGGTTTTTCGCCTGAGAGAGAGAGATGCTCTCGGAGAACCGGTGGCGCGGATCTGCAGACAGCTCTCGCGCGGATAGAGAATGGCTGATTCTGTGAGGAGGAAAACCACCACCCACACCTTTGCCTCGTGTGTTAGTAGATCCGGAGAAAAAAGGAGAGAGGGAGAGAGAGAGAGAGAGGAATAAGGGACGGTATGGGAAGACTCCGAGGGTGCGATACGAAGAGGGCGCATCGCCCACTGAGCTTGGATTCTTCGGGCTTGGGCGAGGGAATGAGGAGGAAAAAAAAGCGAGAATATAGGACGAGGTATTGCGACGCGAGATGAAAGACGAAAAGAGAGAGATGTATGTATAAGGGATGAAGAAGAAGACGAAAAGAAGAAGCAAGAAGAAGAAACTGGGGCTGAGGAAACAGCTCGACTGGATGACGCTGATCAATCTCTCGCTTTCGAATTTCGTCGGACTGTACCAACCGATCCACCCTTATTTCTTTCTACCTTTTTTTCATCTTTTTCCTTGCACTCTTTTCCACCCTCTCACGGTCACTTTTTTACCCTGTTCTCTTCGCTGCTTCTCCTGCTGGATAAATATAATTCCAATATATAGCGATGCAATGAAAATCAATTTCACAACTTTTGGAGGCTCAGAACCAAAAATATTATTTTGTTTGTGAAATAATTTTGAGAGCTGATTTTTAATATTGTTCTTTTTAATAATGAGTTTTCGTTTCTTCAATGAGACGAATCGTTAATAATTTATTGAAACGCATTTGGTTTTGGGGAATATTGGTCAGAAGATGTAATTGTTGAATGACTTTTTTAGTTAAGGATTTTTCCCACTGCACTTCTATAAATTAGTGCATATTTAAGGCAAAGGTTTGTGCTTAAATTATGACTTTATATCGTTATAATTATGTGGAGGCCATTAATATTATCACACAAATATTAATCGGAAATGTGATCAGTCCATTTTTTATTTTTAATCTAAAAAGACTGGAAACTGAAAAGATCATAAACAAACCAAGAATTTAATGCCAACTTCTGAATAAGTTTATATACGATTATTAGATTTTTAAATTCATATGGCATAATTTTTCTTATCAAATCTGGCGTAAATGTCAAAATAACGATAAAATAATAATAATATATTTTGCAAATGATGTAAAAACATCCAATAGAATAACATTCTTGGGAGAAGAGATTTTATCTTGCAACCGCATTTATCTCGTCAACGTTTTTTGATAAAAGAAATTATTATAAATTGAAAAAATATTATTGTTATTATCAATTGCTGGATCATTCCATGTCAAATCGACCAATAGTTGGAATCGGCCTCTTTCAATTTCGATGAAATTTGGTCAGAAGTTTTCTTTTATCATAAAACCAAGTTCTACTAAACGAAAAAAATTTAAAAAGCTTTTTTCGAAAGTTATACGGAATTCAAAATTTCATAATTTTCTCAATTTTTCAAGTTTATACTTTAAATATCGCGGAACTATTATAGTTACGAAATAATCGGTCTAGGTTCGTCTTAAGGGTATACTTGGGGCTAGGAAAGAAAAAATATTATGAAAAAAATTTTTGAAAAATGATGAAGTTGGAGAATTTTCAATTTTTTAAAAATCTTGCTAATCCACGATCAATATATAGATATTTTTTTTTTCAATTTTTCAATATAATACCTTGTACTGATCTTGAAAGATCCTGAGATTTTTAGAATGATGCTTTTTGTTTTTTATTTGGTATGATTTTTTTAATTTTGGTAAAAAAAAATTCTTTTTACCTCTAAGTTAAATGTTGAGCAATCATGTAATTTCGTACTTTTGGGCAGTAAAAATTTCAATTTATGACATAAGAATGTAGAAGCAGAAACGTAATTAAATTTGCGTTTTTATTTATTAGGTAAAGTGTTTTAAGCGTAAATTTAATATACGTGTATATTAAGTTTAGGCTGTTAAAAAAACCATTTTTTTTACCAAAATTCAAAAATTCATATTAAAAAAAATACCATTCGGAAAATTTCAGGATCTTTTAAGATCAGAACAAAGTATTAGGTAAAAAATATTGAACCAAAAATTTAATGTTGATCGTGGATTTGCAGGATTTTTGAAAATTCAAAATTCGCCAAATTCATCATTTTTCAAAATTTTTTTCGGAATATTTTTCTTTTCGTAGCCCCAAGTGTATTCTGTTAGACGAACTTTGAACAATTTTTTCGTAACTATGATAGTTCTCGAAATATTCGAAAAATAAACTTGAAAAATTGCAAAAATGGTAGAATTTTTGCATTTTGCATAACTTTTGAAAAAAAAATTTAATTTTTTTTCCTTTGGTAGAACTTCGTTTTATGATAAAACAACTTCTGACCAAATTTCATTGAAATTAGATCCCAACTATTGGTCGATTTGACATGGAACGACCCTACCATAACTAATATATTAATTAAGCAGGTTTCCTCGTCCAATAAATGCTGAATAATACGTAAAGTTTTTAAATATATTCCCGCTACATTCTAGAATACCTTTTTGGACAGCATTTTTCATGATTTCCTCAGAAAGAATTTCAAAAAATGAATCGCGTCACTAGAACATGTTTCTAAAAGCCCCACCTTCTAGAAAAATAAAAATTTCAACAAAGTGCTACCAATATTTTGTTCCAAGATAAAGAAAATCAAATTTTCTCAACGCTTTTCAAATTGGAAACAAAAATAATGACAAACCGAGAAAACAATAAACCATATACAAGTAAATTTGAATTATTTTAACCCCTGAAATGCATAATATGAAATTTTAATTCGGAATTAACGATAACTTCATCAATATTTTCCGCCATTAACGTCGAGAAATAAATCTTTTCTTCACATGGAAGTGAAAAATATTGCGAGAAGGTCATGCCCGCAGGCTACAAAATGTCAGTCGCATTTCCCTCGGTCTTTTCGGGAAAAAAAAAATTTCCATCATTTTCATCATCGCCACGATATTCCAATGTCTGAGAGCTGTGACATTGCGGTGACATGTGAAAGTCGAAAATTTATCAGTTCTGTTCGATCGTCCGAAGCACGAGCTTCGTGCCGGAAAATTCTCTGCGTCACTCTATTTTCTTTCTAGGGAAAAAAATCAAATTTTTGGTTTTCCTCGCCAATTCGACATTTCTCTAATTCCACGAGTACCTCATTGATTCCTGACGGTTAAATCGGGGGAAAATTTCGCGAAACAATTAAGGGGAGAGCGCGTTTTTGGCGCGCGCCGCAATACCAAAAAATCGCTAATCATCGTCGTTTCGCAAAGTGGAGGGGAGGGTGGGTCGCAAGTAGGGGGTGAGCCACTGTAGGGAAGGGAGTCTCTTCGTTGGAGGTAAAATTCAGGTAAAATATTGTGCATCGAGGGACGTCGGGCGGAAAAGAAAAGCGAGGCGACGAAGCGTCGCGGGGCGCCTCTTATTTCGTCGCCAATCGCAGGGAAAAACATAGAGAGAGGGTGGTTAACCCCCGACGACGCGTCTGTCGGTCAGTCGAGGGTGTATTACATCCTTATCCGAGGGCAAAATAGAGATTTTCCACTAATTCCCGAAGGTTGTACAAACGGGGGCGGTCGTACCGAAAAAAGGGACAATAGGGCTGTTTCTTCTCCCCCACTCTTTCCTGGCCCAAAATTTCGAAAATCGCTTCCGATTGGTCGAAGGAGCCGGCAATCGTTGCACTACAAATTGGCGCGTTCATGACCATCGCAATGTCAGTCGACGAGGAAAACTCAAACTGTAAACTTGAGCTCTCTTCGAGTGAAGTCACCTTCGACAAGATTGAGAAAGAGGCGACAACGAGCGATTGCAAAATGACTCTCATCGAATTTGGACACGGAAACGTCGCGTACAGAACCGGTGTCATCGCTTCTGCCGAAGATTCGATTTATCCGCTTTCACCGGCCAGCGTTGAATCCGCCGTTTCAACGACGAGTTGGCAAGGTTACAACGTTACAAACGCCATTAACAACCCTTATCAAAGGGAGCAAAAAGGCTACCAAACTTGGCGGAACGTTGATAAAATGGAAACTACCATTGTCGAGGTTGACAAGCTTCTCGACGATGTGAGAGTGAAGAACGAGAATTCTTGCATCGTCAGGCAACAATATTACAACGATGGGAATATCGTGAAACAGGAGGATCAAGGTCAACGTTACTTGCTAACCAATCGTCAGAACGCCACTTCCACGACCAATCAAGGTTTGTGCAATGTCTTTTCATTTTCTTTCGGTCATTCGACCTTCGTCGATTCTTTCAAAGGTCAATTCCTTTGTTCGAAAAATCCATTTTTCGGATCGCTTCTTTCCTTTTCGATCTTGGTGAATCGATTCTTGACCTTGAAAATCGAAAATTCGATTTTTTATTCAATTCATTGTCTATCAAAGATTGGCAATTAAATAAAAATTGGAAAATGTCTATGAAACATCAACTCCATGGTTAAAAGAAAAGAAAAAGTATGTGAAAATGTTAAAACGTGAGGAAAAGAGTAAATAAAAGTTTAAATATTGAAAACATGATACAACGAAAAAAATAATCGAAAGTAAAAATCTATAAAATATCGTGAAACGATAGAAACCTACGTCATAGTAAAAAAGTCTGATTTGTTAAATATATTCATAATATTTTTATTATATTTTTAATTATATGTTCAGCCATAATGGAAACTGCTTTAAATTTGTTATTTTGTATTCATCATTTTGTATTAAAAATTCAGTAAGCCAATTTAATCATTTTCCGTAGCAAAAAACTGATAAACACTTACGTAAGCTTTAATTAGCAATTAATTTTCTTTGCGATTTTTAAAAATCGATTATTACGAAGAATCGATTACAGAATCGATTCTTCCCAAAGAATCGAACATCCCTAGATGTCAGAATTTAGTAATGGGAAATGAGCAGAAAAACGTTATATTGTTGAAAAAAAAAAGATAAATAATTGCCCTCGAGTCGTTGAAAATTATAAAACTCACGAACAATTTTTTGGGTCAACTATTTGTCTGTAATTGATCATTGGATAATTTTTTTTCGGTATTAATTTGGCGAGAAAAATATAAGGAAGCATTTTTTTAATCGAGATATTTCTGGATGAGTTAATCGAGTTATTTCTGGATTAAAAATGATATTTTATTTAAAAAATGGAAGATAATTTTTCGTAATTATTTCATTTAAAAAATTATACTCAAACTTTCTTTCCACCTGAATTCCGTCTGAATAGAAATCTCATTGAATATTTGTTAGAAATAGAAAATTTTACAATTTTTTATTATGAAATTTCATCAAAAATGTAATTTTCTTAGTTATTAGAATGATTTTCTTTGAAAAATCGTCATTAATTAATATTCGCATTTATTCAAATAAAAATTCGATAGAAAAAAAACTGCTCAATTTTTCATTTCAAATTTCTTTAACTAAGTAAACTGAAGCGTAAATTTTCACTGTTTTGTCGAGCTCGATAAAAAAAATGTTTTCACCATTCTTTTTTTACAACTAAAAAAGGGAGTGCAACTTAAAAAAAAAAAAAGATTCTTCATTAATAATAATGTCTTTATAACCTCTGTCTCAGAGAAAACGGAAAAAAATCGCAAAATGGCGGCTGCCTGAACAAAAAAGGCCGTTCTCGACTCTTTTTTCATAGTTTTTAATTTTTTTACAATAGTAAAAAAAATCATTTTGATACAAAAGTAGCAGTGGCGATATAGAATTATACTTTGAAGATTCGTGAAAAAATTGAAGTAAATCGATAGGGCGTATCGATAGGGATCGATAGGGATCGATCGGGTGTAGTTGCTGCGTCACTAAAATAGCTATAAATCCGTAAATTTTTTGAATTTCAAAATTTCCTTTCGAGGATATATTCTCAAAGGTCTAAACCTTGAGAATATGCAAAGAAAAATTGATTTTTTCAAAATTCTAGACCAGAATACTCCCTTAATTTTCTTCGCCGTCAACCACCGACGATATCGTCAAGTTGTCTCGTCTGTTTTTCATTGTTTATGATTTCATTCTGGAATTAAAACTGTTGAGAACTATTGAGAAGATACCTAAGACTGATTCCCTAATTTTTTTTGGAATTTTATAACGCTAATAATTAATCCAAATTAATTATCAATGGAACAAGAACTTGCTTCGATTCCAATTTATTCAATTTAGAGGGAATAAAATGATACCAACTTCTTATTATGTAACTTGATGGTGAATGATGGACCGTCGTTTAGGGTTTGACAAGTTTATCGACCATTTTTCGTACATTCAGAAAATGTCTCTTTACACATACAAGAATGTCCCGCGGTCAATGTAGATAAGGTGTAATACACAGTCGAGTCTGACAGGAGTGATCCCCTCCGGCCAAGTTTCACAAGATCATCGTCAAGGCGATGCCACCAACCAGCGGCTGTCCTCATAGTGTCCTAATAGGTCATTGAGTACCTTCTCAAGAACCGCCAGTTTGTACGTAACGTGATACATTGCCGCTCCCTTACCTCAGTTTCCCTTACACAAATACATATGTATATATATATTAGGGTGGGTCAAATAAAATGACTAACTTTTTTTCCCTCGATATAATGAAAAATGTATTGTTTGGCATCTTAAAAAAACCCTCTGCAAGTCCCTTCATATTTAAATTAAGAGGTCCCTAATCGCAAATTTTGATTTCCCATTTAAATAACAGTTTTAGTTTTTCAAGCACATTTTTGTAGAACATTTGATGCTGTACAAAGAAGCTCCCTTGTGTTTAATCGACAAAACTATTCGTTCCAAAAATAATCGGTGATAATAATCACTTATTATCACCGATAATTTTTTGAGCGGTTAGTTCTATCGATTGGACACAAGAGATCTTTTTTGTAGAGCATAAAATGTTCTACAAAAATGTGCTAAAAAAACTCCCCTTACCACAACGTAAAGTCTAATAAAATTCCAAAGTTAAAAAAAACAAATCCCTATTTAAATGGGAAATAAAAATTTGCCATGAGAGACCTCTTAATTTGAATATTAAGGGCTAATACTTGCAGAGGGTTTTTTTGAGATGCCAAACAATGCATTTTTCATTTTATCGAGGAAAAAAAATTAGTCTTTTTTTTTGTACCCACCCTAATATATATATACATAAATAGGGGATACACAACCCCTAAACGTCTTGGGAACACCCTCGTTATCGTTCACACAACGCCCGCGTGGCAAAAGCTTATACACGCTCGGCTCTATGACTCTCGGTCTCATCCTTGAAGGATCCTAAACCAGCAGACTCATCGCCCATAGTAATCTCTAAACTCCTCAACGACGTGTCGCTCTCCACCCAAATATTTGGTCGATCGATACTCAACAGCGCGTAACTCGCGAGACAAGATCTCACGTCCAAAATCAAACCCCAATCTTTTTTGATTATTAATTGATAACATTGACCAAAACGTTTGACTTCATAATTCTAGAGAAATGGTCAATAATTTTTTCTGCCTCGAATTGGCATAGTAATAAACTATATGATATTTAAAGCGCATATATTTAATATATTAAATATATCTTGATCGTAAATGAGATATTTCGCATATATTTTGAAATATACACGACCGGCGAAAATTTTCTGGACAAAACTTCAAACGAGGTCTGGAACGTTTTTCTTACGCCATTTCGCCGGAAGTCAACGTAAACTAAAATTCAATAAACGGCATTTTAAAAGGGAAGAATTTGACTTGATTTCCTATTTTTTCAATTATTTTTACAATTTGTTTTTAGATTTGGACTCCATTTTGAAAACAACTGTTTTTCGCCTTTTTTTCTCCTCTCTTCAGGAATTTTTTAATGCACATTTTTACTATTGGATTCATAAAAGGGGAAAGTTTGAGCTTCACTTTTTTTTTTACTTTGAGCGATTTTTTTTTCCAAATTTATTCTGTTTTTTGCGAAAAAAGAGACAATTTGGAGAATCTCGTATAGCACGAAAACAAAGAGGATTCATTAAAAACTTCAGAATAGCAAGAAGTGTCTGTTTTCGTTGAGTTCAGAGAAATTTATTTTTAATCATTTTTTCCAAATTTTTTTTTCTTCTTGTTCAGGCTCCAAAAAAAATTTGGGAAAAAAATTTGAAAAAAAATTCCAACGTGTTGAAAATAATAAAATAAAGTATTTTCCCTTTTTGAAGATTTATCAATAAACCCATAGTTCTCGAGTTATGGTAATTGAATGATCTGAGCTCCGACCCTGAAAATGAGAAAAAAAAATGTTGGACAAATAAATCTGAAAAAATTCCTCTGAACTCAACGAAAATAGAAGCAACCTTTTTCTGTCGTTAAGTTTTTCATGAATCCCCTTTGTTTTTGTGATATACGGGATTTTTCAAATTTCGTCTTTTTTCACAAAAAACAGAATAACTTTGGAAAAAAAAAATCGCCCAAAGTTAAAAAAAAAGGAAATTGAAGCTCAAACTTTCCTCTTTATGAATCCAATCGTAAAAATGTTTAAAAAAAAATTTCCTCTAGAAGAGGGGGACACCTGAAGAGAGGGAAAAAAGGTGAAATACCGTTGTTTTCAGAATAGACTCGAAATCTGAAAACAAATTGTAAAAACAATTTAAAAAACAGGAAATGGAGCCGAATTCTTCGCCTTTAAAATGCCGTTTGTTAAATTAGTTTACGTTGACTTCCGGTGAAATGGCGTAAATTGAATTCATAAATTCAATAGGCAAAAGAATAAGATTTTTGACCACTTTTTTGGATTAAACAATTTTTCATTAATAAAAATATCAGTAATCAATTAATTATCAGTAATCAGTAATCAAGAATTGAATTATTCGTCTTTATTTTTTATTGTAACGTTCTCCAGTTTCTTTTCATGTATAATAAAAAATTAAATATTATGTAATTATCTTGCGCAAAATAATTAAAAAATAATACAAATATTGCAACACAAAACGAAAATATTTTCTATCGAATTTCGAATCAAACAATTCTTTGATCTTTTAACGACGTAAAATTTTACAGACCTGATACTTACGACTCGGGTCAACGAACGTTTCTTCTTCTCCTTTCTATAAATTTCTATATTCTATAAATTTATCTATTTCACAAAAATAACCGCGGTACAAAGTCCACTTATCCTCGAGCATTTTTCAACGCTGACGGTCTCGATCATAAATTGATAAATAGAAATATTGCGTAGATCAGTGAGAGACATTCTCGCTGATGCTCGATGGAGAAATATAAGGATATTTAATATTTAATATTTAATATTTAATATTTAATATTTAATATTTAATATTTAATATTTAATATTTAATATTTAATATTTAATATTTAATATTTAATATTTAATATTTAATATTTAATATTTAATATTTAATATTTAATATTTAATATTCAAGTTTTATTGCGTAAAAATTTTTTTACAAAAAAAAAATCATCACAAAATCATTTATGAATTGCTTTTTGTCAATTCGTGGGGAAATTCGGTGCACTCGGAGTAAAACCCAAAAAATCTCAGCTCAAAGGAGTTGAGATTTTTTTGGGTTTTCACGTGCTCCTGATAATTTTCATTCCAGACTGTCGCCACGATTTAAGACGCAAAAGAGAGCTTGGTATACTTGCGAAAATATAAATCTCATTGAAGGGGATTGTAAATTCGCACGTAGACAAGAAACCGTTTAATCCAATATCAGACGGGTTGTGGGAGAACTGGTGTTTGGGGCTCTTTTGAGTGGCCCAGCGGGAATCGTTGGCTTCCTCAGTTGGCGAGGCGACGACACCCCGCTGTTTCCAGCTCGCCACCGAGATCCTCCGACAGCGAAGAATTTATTATAACACACCTATCGCCTCGCTCCGAATTATTACCTCCCGACGCCATGGTCAAGTGCTAGAATCATTTTTTTCTTTCGACTGACCCGTCACTTTGTCAATTATCCGAGTATCGTCAATTACAATCACTTTTTCGACTCTCTCTTCCGCGTATCAAATTGACCGAGCTGTCATTCGGTCGGTGAACTCTATTAAAAAGTAACGCTTACTGACAGAAACAAATAGATCGAAATAAAATTTAAGGGGGAACGCCACTGTGACTCAAGACGATTTTTGGGATTTTTTTTTGTAAGTATGGATGATTATTTGAGGATCAGACAAAAAGCGATTTATCGAGTATATATTCAACTATATTCGCAAGAAATTTTATTGAAAATTATTAAAAATTGACAAAGTTACCATGAAAGTAATGACTTGATAAAAAAATGACTCTCATGAATGAAAAATAATCTGATATCAAAAACCCAATTTTTTTTAAATCTACACAATTGTCACTATCATTGAGCGTAGGCATTTTTTTTTAAATAATTTTTTTCACGAAATGGCGCTGATTTGAACGTTTTTTTTTCTTCATTTTTTGGCAGTTTTTTTTTATTTTCAAAAGGCCTTTAAAAATAGTAACTATCAAAATTTTAAAAATCAGCTGCGCACAATCTTGGACAATGCGATTACATTTGATTTGAAAAAAAATACAGTCAATTTTTGAGATTTTGATATTTTTGTTTTACATATTTTCGAATATATATGCTTTGAGAAAATGAAAATGAAGAAAATTCGATTCTTTTGAAAAATGAAAATGAAAGAATTAAATTTTGTTTTCAATGAAGAATCAAAGGGATTAATGTGATAATTTAAAAAGCATTGAGGAACCATTTCATTATTAAATACTGTTTAAACTTTATATTCATAAGTAACTAAATTAAAATGAAGTATGGAATTATTAAGTATTTTTTATTACGTATTTATTATTATTATTATTATTATTTTGTCAATGGGAATGAAATATCGATGATAAAAAATGATAATTAACCAAAATCTCTATATTATAAGCATCTTAAATCCTCAAGCATTGAATCATTAGAAAAATGTTTTGGAATTCGAGAAACCTCAAGGATTGAAGATCCTGATAAATTCTATTATTATATCGTAAAATATATTATAAAACAAATATTATAAAATCAAAACAGCTTAGGTAAGAAAAAAAAAGAAAATGAAGGTATTGAATTTTGTTCTAAGTTAAAAGTCGAGTAATTTTATTTTATCATTTTTAAAAAACAATGAAAACACTCTAGATTGCATTCTTGAATATTGTCTAACCTCCATTTAGGTAAGTTAATTAATTGAACCAGAGTATAGAAATTTTAACTACTTTACATTACGCCATCGATTGCAAAAAATTATTATTATACCGAATAATAATAATAATAATAATAATAATAATAATAATAATAATAATAATAATATCGAATCCTTAGAAGAATGTCTTGAATTCGAGAAACCTTAAGGATTAAAAAAACTCTGACAAAATCTATTATTATTATATAAAATATATTCTAAAATAAATATTATGAAATCGAAAATGAGTAAATGTGAAATATTTCAAGAGTGCCATTTCAGGCTGAAATTTTTCAAATTTTCAACGTGCAGATAAGATTAATCCTAAACGACTCATGACTATTAAGGGTGGAGGTATGTTTGTAATGCGATGTAAAAATGCGATGTGTACGACGATTCTTCGTTGCGCTAATTACACGGTAATACGTTTTTCAATGGGATTATCTGGCGACTCGTTATGCACTTTTTCGACTTTGGGTTCACTTGCGCGACGTGTGCGTCAACTCCACGACAATTTTCGTCGATATCTCGTCTGATCTGTCTCGTCGAATGGCTTTAACGATGCAACAATTTTATAAAATACCGCGTATCCGGTCAAATCAAAATTAGCCGCATGCACATTACAGTTAAAATCGACACGAATGCATTTGCAAAAGTATTATGTCGGTGAATCAGCGATAAGTCATCTGTCTGTCTGTCGAAAGAATAGACGACCCCATGGAAATTTATATATTTTTTTATTATTCTTCTTTTATCTTTTAGAAAAATTTTTGTTCAACAAAAATTTTTTTTCACCCCTAAGTTAAGTAAACTAGAGCAATCATGTAATTTTGAGCAGTACAAATTACATGATTGCTCAACTTTACTTAACTAGGTGGTAAAAATTTTTTTTTTCACAAAAATTCATTAATTCTTTTTTTTGAAACAAAAAAAACACCTTTCTGACAATTTCAGGATCTTTTAAGATCAGTACAACGTATTATATAATAAAAATTGAGCCATAAATTTAATGTCGATCGTGGATTTTCACGATTTTCAAAAACTCAAAATTCTCAAAATTCATTTGTCAAAAACTTTGTTCGGAATATATTTTTTTTTCGTAGCCCCGAGTATACTCTTTAAGACGAACCCAAAACGGTTTTTTCGCAATCATCATAGTTTCCGAGATATTTAAAAAATAAACTCGAAAAATTAAAGAAATTTGGAACATTTGAATTTTCGAAAAAAAAGTCATTTATTTCCTCTGGTAGAACTTCCTTTTATGTTAAAAGAAACCTTCTGAACAATTTCATCGATATTTAAAGAGGTCGATTGGAACTATTAGTCGATTTGACATGGAGTGACCCACACATATATTTTCCACAATTTTATACATTTCATATAGACCATTGCATATATGAAATGTAAACTCAAAAATAGAAGGTTCCATTAAACAAAAAAAAATTGACCTCGAAATCACCTTGAAGGTCATCGTCTAGATCCCTACTAAATGCGCCTCGTTAAGGCCAGGCTAAAGACCCTCTCTCTCGCTCTCACAGGCCCCCTATAGGCGCTCTCTCTCGCACTCGCAACAGCGGAAAGGCGGGGGGGGAGGGTGTTTAGCCTGCCCTTAAAATAAATAACTTTGGTCTTTACAGAAGAATGTGAAAAGCTTTAATATAGTTCCCAGAGGTATCCACACCTTGTTCAAGTTTGGTTGACTTAAGAGGACCTTCAAGGTCAAAATGTCAAAGTAAATATTAGAACGTGGAATTTTCCGCTCTTTCGATTGCCGATGTCAAAAAAGGGGGTTTCCATTTGTAAAAAAAAGTTGACCTTGAAATAACCTTGAAGGTGTCAAGGTCAAAATCAAGGTCGCCATTGAATCAGATCAAAAACACTTTGCCTACGTATAATTGTCTTTTGAAATAAATTTTTTAATTACCAATCAATTCTCATTGCAGTCGGAAATCCACGTGGAAATCGTCAATCAAACGGTAAAAGAGCTCGGACAGCTTATTCGAGTGCTCGATAAAATGCTTATGATAAAAGAAACCTGACCAAATTTCATCGAAATTTAAAGGGGTCGATTCAAACTATTGGTCGATTTGACATGGAACGACTCACACATATATCTTCCACAAATTTTATACATTCCATATATACCGTCGTATATAAGAAATGTAGACCCAAAAATAGAAGGTTGCATTAAAAAAAAAGTTGACCTTGAAATCACCTCGAAGGTCATCGTCTAGGTCCCAACTAAATGCGTCTCGTTAAAATCAATAACTTTGGTCCTTACAGAAGAATGTGAAAAGCTCAAATTCCCAGAGGTATCCACACCTCGTTCAAGTTTAATTGACTTCAGAGGACCGTCAAGGTCAAAATGTCAAAGTACATATTAGAACGTGGAATTTTCCGCTCTTTCGATTGCCGATATCAAAGAAAGGGGTTTCCATTTGTAAAAAGAAAAGTTGACCTTGAAATAACCTTGAAGGTGTCAAGGTCAAAATCAAGGTCACCATTGATTCGAATCAAAAACATTTTGCCTACGTATAATTGTCTTTTGAAATAAATTTTCTAATGACCAATCAATTCTCATTGCAGTCGGAAATCCACGTGGAAATCGTCAAACAAACGGCAAAAGAGCTCGGACAGCTTACTCGAGTGCTCAGCTTGTGGAGCTCGAGAAGGAATTTCATCTCGGTCGATACTTGTGTCGACCGCGACGAATCGAGCTTGCCGCCAGTCTTTGTCTGTCGGAGAGACAGATTAAGATATGGTTTCAAAATCGTCGCATGAAGTACAAGAAGGAGAACAATGGCGTGAAGTCATCGACGAGTTCGGGAACGATTGGAAAAGCATCGAAGATCGTCGCATCACCGCGTGAATCGCCTCAGGCGATCGTTAAGGACGCGCCGTCGATCGTCGCGACGAACAAAGACGACGTTCCTTGGTCACCTCAAAACGCCCCGATTGATCCACAATCGATCGCATCGATCGGGCCAATCTTGTCGTACGCTAATTACGATTCTGGTCTCGAGAATTTAGCATCGTACGAAAGAATACCGGAAGTCTCCAGTGAGAAAAACACTTCCGGCGTCTATCGTTGGGAAACCGATTTTCCCGGTTCTGCGCTGACAAACGTCGGCTGGAAAAGCACCGAAAAAATCGACAATTTCGCCTACGAAACGTTCACCCAAAATTCCATTTACGATCAGCAACAACAACAGCAAGAGATCGTTTACAATGCCGATCTTCATCAGATCAAGAGTCCCGTTTACACGAGCAACGACCAACAATCAGCCTGGAACATCGTTCATCAGCCTCAATTATCGCAATACGTCAATTACGATTTTTCACAAACGTCGATCGTTCATTCTCAGGAAACCGGCAATTATCCCATTGCCAATTATCCCCATCAGACTTACAACGAGACGAGCGAACATTCGGACTGTTACAACTTACCTATATTGCCCGATCTCACCGCTTGGTTACAACAAAATCCCGAACAAAATGTGACTTTCCATCAGGAGAGAAATTATGAGAATAATCCTGTCGATGACTCTCTCGAGAGTCACGACGTCAATTCGGACTTTACGAGCTTGTAAATCGACGCAAAACGATGTGAGGGATTATTTCGGTGTGTTGTTTTTTTTTTTTTAATTGTAATGATCGAATTTAGTGAACAGAGATAATTGTAAATATT
Organism: Alloplasta piceator; assembly: GCA_946863875.1. Classification (NCBI taxonomy): domain Eukaryota; kingdom Metazoa; phylum Arthropoda; class Insecta; order Hymenoptera; family Ichneumonidae; genus Alloplasta; species Alloplasta piceator. The sequence continues at coordinate 14,803,212 of OX333077.1, read as the reverse complement.
GAATTATAAAAATCGTCTCGTTTAATTTCACCGACTAAATTAAGACTTAAGAATTTCCTAAGAAACGTGAGGGATTATTTCGGTGTTGTTTTTTTTTCATTATAATGATCGAATTTATTGAAGAGAGATAATTGTAAATATTGAATTATGAAAATCGTTTCGTTTAATTTCTCCGACTGAATTAAGGCCTAAGAATTTCTTAATAAAAGTATAATATTTTTTTCAGATTATTGTCGCGATCGTTGTCAAAATGTTAATCAAGTTTTTACAAATGTAAATACATCGATACATCGATGTTTTCGTGTAATATGTTATGTCGTGTTGGATAAAATTTTCGAAATACATATTTTCTAAAAAAAAAAATGTCTACCGGAATTGTCGATGTAAGGAATCGTTTTTAGAAGATGGAAAAATAATAATATTGGGAGTATTATTTTTTTGATATCTTTATCGAAAAATGGAGGATAACTAACTCGGGTTGTATTTTATGATATAGAAATATATTGTATTTAATATGTAACATAATATATGATATAATTCATCGTCAGTTATATATCATATGTAATTATTATGAAATGTGAGTTTTTTATGAAAAAGAATCGAGATTTTCATGTCAGTATAGTAAATACATTTTCCAAGATGGCGGAAAATCATATTCGGAAAAAAATCACTCCAAGTTATTAAAGTATCAATTTTTGTATGAATCCTTGTGATTTCACTAATTTTCTTAATTTTGCAACTATTGAGCTTTAATTTTCTGCACCATTACAATTAATAAATATTTTTTATAAAAATGGATCCTAAATTATTTTTAAGGATGTTGTATACCAAATCGCAAGTGATGTGAAAATTCTGAAAATTTGGTATGTTTTTGGATGAATTATTTAAGAGGTCGTGTAAAAATTTCACGACGATTAGGAAGCTTGTTATCGAACAATTAACATTAACGAATTAAATCTAATTAAATGTAGTCTTATGGAAACTGATGTAACTTTGCGATAAGTTTTTTTTTTGACCTCTCAATTTTTTAATATCTACACTATATTGAAAGCAACGGAATCAAAATGAAGTTTATTGATAAATATTTTTTTTATTTGTTTAAAAAATTGTTCTCAACAAAATGTTAATATTTCAATAACGAGCTTCCTAATCGTCGTGAAATTTTTACACGACCTCTTAGATACTTCATACAAAAACATACCAAATTTTCAGAATTTTATCATTATTTTTCATTTTAACCCTTAAGGAGGTTGAAGTAATGATGATGGAATTGTGAAAATTTAATATGTTTTTACATGAAGTATTCAGGAGGTCGTGTAAAAATTTCACGACGATTGAGAAGCTATTTATTGAAAAATTAACATTAAAAGATTTTATAGGGACTCAACATCCTTAATTAAGGCCTTAATTAAGTCTGCTTCAGAAGGCAGAAAAAACAGATTTTCAATTTTTTTTCTCAACTCCTTTATCAGATATGACTATCAAATTGTTATTACAACATTGTTTAATCCTTCGAAAGTACAAAACAAGAATTTATTTTTAATTACGATGCTTTGAATAATTTATAGAAGGCGCCAAATTCAGAAATTTGGCTGACAGTAAATCTCAGGATTGGCAAGTCTGAAAGAAAAAAATTAAAAAGTATTTCAAAGAGAAAGATTTTTAACCCAACAATTAACCACCATTAATGAAAAATCGATTTTTGAAAAATGGCGGATGTTTGAAATGAAAATAAAAATTTAATTTTTCACAATTTATTTCAAACATCCGCCATTTTTTTTTAAATCGATTTTTCATTAACGGTGGTTAATTGGTGGGTAAGAAACCTTCTTTGTTGAAATGCTTTTTTATTTTTTTGTTTCAAACTTGCCAATCCTAAAAACTGTCGGACATGGGACAAGATATTTTTGACTTTGGCACCTTCAATAAATTTTTCAAAGAATCGAAATAAAAAATAAGCTCTTGTTTTCTGCTTTCGAAGGATGAAACAATGTTGTAACAACAGTTTTACAGTCATATCTGATAAAGGAGCTGAGAAAATCCATCTTAAAAATTTGCATTTTTTTTTGCCTTCTAGAGTAGACTTAAATTGAATTAAATTTTTTTTTGTGCTAACGCACCAAATGAGAAGGATATTAAGGTAATGAATTTCCAAGCGATCGTCCGAGTCGCCCAAATTTTGAAAAATATTTGAAAAAATAAATTAGCAAAATAACTTAGCATTGAGACTCTACATTTCCGCGAGTATTTTTTCCTAATACCGAAATAAATTTATCAGATTTAAGAAAATCATGGAAATGGACATATTTCCACGGAAAAATATACGCTTGATGGATATTTTGAAACTATCTGGACCCTCGATGGAAATATAGAGAAAACGTTCGTGGAAGAGGATCGAAAAGTATGAAGAATAAAATGATGAGGATTTTTTTGCTTTCCGACGTATTTTTCGCTCTCGATATCGAGGGATATATGGAAGGCAGGTAAGTCGGCTCGCATAATATGGCATACAAATATATTTATATATCCGAAGAGCCTTGGGGTGAATGGGCGAGAGGATATTAGAGATGCCCAGTGAGCGAGAGAGAAAAACGTTATGTGGAATAAGCGGCTCGTAGGATATTTTAAGGGGTGTTGGATATCGCGTACGCGCGGGCAATGGCCCGAGGAGTGGGATATTTCATATATGTATATGTATATGGGGCATTCCACGTCAAATCACGCGCTCATCGGTCTGACCCCCTCGGATTTTGATGTCCAACGAATTATGGGTTTCGTTTGGCCCAAAATATGACCTCAAATTTTTAGACATTTTTATTTCATTTTTTAGGGGTTGCCCTAGCCAAAAAATCATTAAACTGAGGGAAAACGTAAAGAGGGGCCTTTTTCAAATTAATGAAATTTTTTCCACACACTGAGAAAAAAATTCAGTTAAAACAACTAAATCCATTTAGTTGAAAAAAAATTTAGTTGTTGTACAGAAATATTTCGTTGATTTCTAGTATATTTTAACTAAATAAATTTAGCTGTAACAAAAAAATAATTCGTATTTTCAATCACACAATTTATTCGGTGCAAAGATATTTATTTGATTGAACTTAAACTTTACCGATTCAAGCAACGATTTAACCGATTTAACTAAAACATTCAAGTGTGTTTCTTTGTCGAATTACCAAAATGATCTCGTTGAACGTCCGGAAACAAATATTTGGTTGAGTCAAACAAATTTTTGCATTTTCAATAAAAAAAAATTCTCAGTGCAGAAACTAGGGCCCAAAGATATTTTCGTCATAGTTCGATAATGGGCCAAAAATAATTACTATTTTTTTTTTTTTTTATAATTTCTTATTTTGATTTTTTGTTCTAGTGAGAATTACAGCAACAAAAATATTTTTCCAATGTAACTTGATTTTTTTTCTTGGTTTAAGAGTGAAACGACAACATTTTTCAAAAAATTTATCAGCCACGACGACTTGAAATAAAACGGATGATTTAAAAACAATTAAAATAAAATAAAAATAGTAATTATTTTTGACCCATTATCGAACTATGACGAAAATATCTGTTTTGGGCCCTAGTATCGGCGAAAAAAATTGAAATTAATTTTAAAAAGGCCCCTCTTCATGTTTTCCCTCAATTTACACGGAAAAAAATGATCAGTGAGAACTGCTGAGATTCCCATTAATTTTTACAGTTTTCCCCATCAACAGCGCCTCCTGGAGGGGCAAACAGTGAAATTTGCAGATTTCTTTAATGCAATATACAGATGTCACATATGACATAGTACATGCCCATCAGACGAATTTTTACAGTGTGGAACAGTAAAATGTACACTACGTGAAACGTTATATTTCTGTTGTATCCGGTGAACTTTTTACACATTTCACATTGTAAAAATTATCCAGGGCCCGTGAAAAAATTACAGTGTACATTGTAAAAATTAAAAAGAACGTAGTATATTTTGCGGTAAGTTTTTTATTTTTCACTGAAAATACTGCAATTTCTAAAATAAATTATAGTGCAGTGAAACGTTTCGATATTTGAATAAATTCCAATTTATTCAAATATAGCAATAAACCGTTATTTATCCTCGCTCAGGCTCATAACTACGAGGGCTTGTACTTGACTAATTAATCCTGAGACCAACTAATTAAGCAAATTTAGTTTAACCTCGCACCCATAAAGAGCACGAGCGTCACCGAAATGCAATTGTGATCTGTTAAGAAAATGTAGTCTTCAGTCCATAGGACTGCTCGACCACAGAACACGGGTGATGTTCCAACAATTGTATGTCAATTGAGGACGCCGATGTTGGTAATACATCGGACCTTATGGGTGCTCGGTGGCTCTCTCGCTGGCGCGAGAGGGCGCGCCGTCCGACGCTATCTAGCGGATCTCGGGTGAAATGCAGCGATCGTGGCACGCCGCAGGTCGTCCCGTTACAGTGCCACACTGTAAAAATTGAAATTAGCATTGCATATTTTGCGACGCGCATTTGATTTTTCACTGGGAACACTGCAATTTCTAATTAAGTGCTGTGAACATTCTACAGAGATCATTGTAAATTTTACAGTTCAAACACAGTGGATTTCGTCGTTTCTGCTTGTTATTTCTACTTTGTCATTTTTTTTCGGTGAACATTGCATTTTTTACAATGTGAATCAGCATTTATAATAGTTTGAAAAGTAGAAACTACATTAAATCCATTAATTTATAATGGATCCCCAGTAAAACGCCTGAATTACAGTTCTGAACCGTATATTCTGCATAGAATTCAGTAATTTTTTAAATATTACACATGAATTGTCACTGATCATTTTTTTCCGTGTAAGGATGTTGAGTCCCTATAAAATCTTTTGATATTAATTCTTCAAGAAACAGCTTCTTAATCGTCGTGAAATTTTTACACGACCTCCTGAATACTTTATGTAAAAACATATTAAATTTTCAGAATTCTATCATCATTACTTCAACCTCCTTAAGGGTTAAAATGAAAAATTATAGGAAAATTCTGAAAATTTGGTGTTTTTGTATGAAGTATTTAAGAGGAAGTGTAAAAATTTCACGACGATTAGGAAGCTCGTTATTAAAATATTAACATTTTGTTGAGAACAATTTTTTAAACAAATAAAAAAAATATTTATCAATAAACTTCGTTTTGTTTCCATTGCTTTCAATATAGTGTAGACATTAAAAAATTGAGGGGTCAAAAAAAAACTTATCGCAAAGTTTCCATAAGACTACATTCAATTTAATTTAATTCGTTAATGTTAATTGTTCGATAACGAGCTTCCTACGCGTCGTGAAATTTTTACACGATCTCTTAAATAATTCATCCAAAAACATACCAAATTTTCAGAATTTTCTCATCACTTGCGATTTGGGACTCAACGTCCTTAATGCTTTTTCAGCTCGAGCAACCCCTCAAAAATGAATTAAAAATTTCTAAAAATTCAAGGTCGTTCTTTGGGCCAAACGAAACCCACAATTAATTGGACATCAAAATCCGAGGGGGTCAGCCCATGACCGCGTGATTTGACGTGGAATGCCCCATATATAAGTATATATATGAGCAAAAGGGTGCCGGGACGACGACGACGACGTCGACGGTAAGGGTGAGCTTTACGTTGGAGCGAGAGCAAGAGGGAGAGAGAGAGAGAGAGAAAGAGAAAGAGGAGTAAAAGGGGGTCGATGGTAGGTTTCAACCATGATTTCCATTCGCCAGCCATCCATCTTGTTTGAGACTGGAAACTGACAGATAGACGTGGATCCGAGTGCCGGTGACGTGGCAAGTCTTGCACCGTTATATATATACGTTTGTACGAGAAACTCCATAGTTACGTATACGCTGTACAGAGTGATTCAGAATTGAGGCATTTTCGTTACGAATTAATCGATGCATCTTTCATTCTTTATTATCCCTAAATTCTTTGCTGATTGTCAATCACTTCTAGCGTTTTACACTTTATTAATCCATTACGACTCAAATTTACAGTCAATAAAAAAAAGATTGAAATTATTTTTTTATTGTTTAATAAATGTTTGTTTAATAAATTACATGGAAAAAATTAAGTACCAATTCATAAGCAAGACAATGATAATTTCTAAAATGTCCAGTAATATTCAATTAGCTTCAATTTCGTTTTTTAAAAAGTTTCGTACGATTTTTTTTTCGCAAAAATATTCAATTTTTCGCAAAAAACGACCATTTACATTTTTTTCGACGATTTTCAAAGTACTCTCATTTCTACAAAAATTAAGTTGTCGGAATGAACGAAACGCTACTCTCTAAGTTTAGTGATAGCCTTTTAGTACGAACAAGAAATTTTGAAACAGGTTGAACCGAAGTAAAGTTATGAGCACTTGAAATTTCGCGTTTTCGAGGTTTCTGAGAATGGGGCTTAAATTAAAGGAAAATATTTTTCATGAAAATTCATGAAAATTTTGATTTTTTGAGAAAACTATTGATAGATTCGTGCTCAGCAAGACAAAATACATCGGTATAGGGCCCGAAAAAAAAAATTAAAAATATATTTTTTTTCGCATTTTGGTCAAAATTGAATCGGTTCACTAAAATGACTGTAATATATTTTCTAGATAGAATTTTGGATTCTACATGTGCTCATTCACTTCGGGATCGTTTACGCTTCAAAATGCCGCTTTGTTCATATAATTCGGATAATTTTTCGATTTTTGGCAGATTTTTAAAGTTCCGACATCGATTTTTGCCAATTTTTCAAGACATACCCCTTTTCATTTTTTTCGGTGATTTTCAAAGTGCTCTCATTTCTACAAAAATCGAGTTATCGGAATGAACCAAACGCTATTCTCTAAGTTTAGTGACAGCCTTTTAGTACGAAAAAAAAAATTTGGAATCGGTCAAACTGAAGTAAAGTTATGAGCACTTGAAATTTCGCTATTTTGAGGTTTTTGAAAATAGGGCCAAAATGGAGCAAAAAAATTATTTTTATTTTTATCGCCTTCAAACATAATTTCGATAGGAAATTCACCGCTGATTGCGAATCACGCAGAGTTTTTGTCGAAAAAAAATGTATTCATGAGAAAACGCAAGGAAAAACTAAAAAAAAAAAAAAATCAATACACCGCGTTCTTTTTGATACGCCTTTTTTTTGAGAGGTGGTTCTACCCATCAAAACAAACAACTTTCCCTACGGAGACTCCTCTGAAATCGTGAAAAAAATTCAGCTATTTCATACTAAATGTGATACCTGCTCGATCCAAAATGTATGGAACAGCTGAAATTTTTTTCACGATTTCAGAGGAGTTCCCACAGACAAGGTCGTTCGTATTGATGGGTACACGGAAAAAAATGATCAGTGACAATTCATGTGTAATATTTGAAAAATTACTGAATTCAATGCAGAATATACGGTTCAGAAATGTAATTAAGGCGTTTTACTGGGAATCCATTATAAATTAATGGATTTAATGTAGTTTCTACTTTTCAAACCATTATAAATGCTGATTTACACTGTAAAAAATGCAATGTTCACCGCAAAAAAATGACAAAGTGGAAATAACAAGCAGAAACGACGAAATCCACTGTGTTTGAACTGTAAAATTTACAATGGCCTCTGTAGAATGTTCAAAGCACATAATTAGAAATTGCAGTGTTCGCAGTGAAAAATCAAATGCGCGCCGCAAAGTATGCAACGTCGATTTCAATTTTTACAGTGTGGCACTGTAACGGGACGACCTGCGGCAGGCCACGATCTCTGCGTTTCGCCCGAGATCCGCTAGATAGCGTCGGACGGCGCGCCCTCTCACGCCAGCGAGAGAGCTACCGAGCACCTATAAGGTCCAGTGTATTACCAACATCGGCGTCCTCAATTGACGTACAATTGTTGGAACATCACCCGCGTTCTGTGGTTGAGCAGTCCTATGGACTGAAGACTACATTTTCTTAATAGATCACCATTGCATTTCGGTGACGCTCGTGCTCTTTATGGGTGCGAGTTTAAACTAGATTCGCTTCATTAATTGATCTCACGATTAATTAGTCAAGTACAAGCCCTCGTAGTTATGAGCCTGAGCGAGGATAAATAATGGTTTATTGCAATATTTGAATAAATTGGAATTTATTCAAATATCGAAACGTTTCACTACACTATAATTTATTTTAGAAATTGCAGTATTTTCAGTGAAAAATAAAAAACGTACCGCAAAATATACTACGTTCTTCTAAATTTTTACAATGTACACTATAATTTTTTCACGGGCCCTGGATAATTTTTACAATGTGAAATGTGTAAAAAGTTCACCGGATACAACAGAAATATAACATTTCACGTAGTGTACATTTTACTGTTCCACACTGTAAAAATTCGTCTGATGGGCATGTACTATGTCATATGTGACATCTGTATAGTGTATTAAAGAAATACGCAAATTTCACTGTTTGCCCTTCCAGGAGGCGCTGTTGATGGGGAAAACTGTAAAAATTAATGGGAATCTCAGCAGTTCTCACTGATCATTTTTTCCGTGTAGAACCACGTCTTAAAAACGGCATATCACAAAGAACACGGTGTATATGATGTGCGAGATCTAGTTTGGCCTTAGATTGTTATAAATCTATGGTATGTCCCCTATTTTTACCGGCACCTCTATTCTAACCACTTCTGAGCTCTGTAATAGTGACAATAGTGGCCAAATTTCGAAAATAGTGAGATAAGCGACACGATTTTAAAATAGTGAAAAATAGTGGCAATAGTGACTCACTGGCAACCCTGTAGATTGTTATAAATCTATGTTAAGTGTATAATTAATTTTCTTTCATATGGTACCACTAGAATGACAAATTTGAAGGAAAAAGAAAAAAAAGTCACTTTCAAGTTTGTCTCGTCTCGTCCTTCATTTACCTCCCATATCCTACAAATTTCTCATGAAAATACTGCAAATGAGCTCTGAAATGGTGAAAATATTAGCTTTCACAAAAGTTCCTAAATTGGTAGAGAAAACGTCACAATTTTGTCACTATTTAAACGAGAAAGTCACTATTATGTCACCATTTCTTTGAAAGTAAGTCACTATTCTACTATTTTTGACCATTTGAAGCGCTGACAACCTTGATTATGCAACTAAAAATATATAGTAGATCTCATATATCCAAAATATAGCTATCATTATGCTACATTAGACTGGTCGTTAAAAATGAATTTTTTTGCGACGCCCCCTTAAAAGCTTTCGTTTGATGAAAAAACGCGAGGAATTTTTTTTTTTAATTAAAAATAACACGTGCCGCGAGACGATTTAAGTTGATTTTTATCGAAGAACAATTTTTCTTTACAATCGGCTAGACCGATTTGAATGAAATTTTGACACGTTACAAAGGTATATAAAGGCTATTTTTATAAAAAATAACAGCTCATAATCTTCATAATAACTAGTGAAAACAGTTAATTTTTTCGGTAATTATTATTTTTTCTTCAGGATAACGTTCTGACACAATTATGAAAATAATTTTTTTTGTGTGTTTTACTATCCCATATAATGTCTCAAAATTTTAAATTGATCGGAGAGATACTTCATATTTAAAACAATAAAAAAAAATTATATAAAAAATGGGTTTTTATTTTTTTTTTAATATGAAGTACGTCTTCGATCAATTTGAAATTTGGAGACAATAAATGGGATAGTAAAACACAACAAAAAAAGTTATTTTCATAATTGAGCCAGAACGTTATGCTGGAGAAAAAATAATAATTTCCGAAAAAATTAGCTTTTTTCTATTAGTTATTATGAAGATTATAAGCTGTTATTTTTTCGATAAAAATCAACTTAGATCGTCTTGCGGCACGTGTTATTTTTAATTAAAAAAAAAAAAAAAAAATACCTCGCGTTTTTTCATCAAACGGAAGCTTTTTGAATCCCTCGCATTCTCGGGATTTAAAATACAAACTCCACGTTGTGGCGACGAAAAGATTTTCATAGCGGACCAAAGAATGAATAACGGAGCCCAAAGTGGGGATGCTTGAGTACCCATATTAGGAAAAATTTTGCTTAAAAAAAAATGCACGCCTTTTTTTTATGAATCTGCGAATCAGGGGTCTAAACTGAGGGTAGAAGGGTGGAAATTGTAAAAAATGGGAAATCCACTTTCGGATTCATCCGGCACGCGAAACTATCGTAGCCTTTTGCTCGCCGTTAAAACGCAGAAAAATTGAAATGGGAGATGCGAAGAATGAATAAAGATCAGGCAAGAAAAGAGAGAGAGGGAGAGAAAGAGAGAGAGAGAGAGAGAGAGAGAGAGAGAGAGAGAGAGAGAGAGAAAGAGAGAGAGAGAGGGGTCAAAAAAGGTTTTGGCAGCACGTGAATCGGTTCTTCTCTGTTCAAGTAGAGTTCTCTCTCTCTCTCTCTCTCTCTCCCTCTCTCGCGCTCTCCCACCCTCTCTTACCCTCTCTCGCCCTCTCTCAGGCTCGAAGGGCTGCACAGAGTCGTCGAATACGCGAAGAGGGTTGGAGTCTCCGAAATGGCCGTAGAAATACGCTTTCGCCAATGCACACGCGAATGATATTAGGTTGAAACGCATGAACTTTGATATATTCAGAACGTTGAGGAAAAACGTCTCTCGTGGAAGGCACCATACTGCGGCAAGTATCCGAACTATACGTGACCTGCAACTTTTCCGACAGGCGAAATCTTTTCCGCGCACTTTTGGGTCCAAGGAGTAAAGGATGGAAAAGCTATCCGTCTCTCTCTCTCTCTCTCTCTCTCTCTCTCTCACTCTATCTCTCTATCCATCCCTCTCCGTCTCTCCTCAACCCTCTGAGACATCGATGTAACGACTGGAGATATTAAATTCACGCGCGGTATTCCTCAGTCTTTTATCCCTCGCTGAAAAATAGCCCATGTGGAGATTCCCAGTTTTTGTACACCATTTTTGGTGTTTTTGGGGGTTTCTCTATACTCTTCGACTGCTGTTGTCAAAATTATCATACGCTTGAAAATTTTCATTCGAAGATTTTTCATAATGGTAAGTTCATTTTCCTCATTAAAAAAGTGGCGACTAGAACTAGCCCCTATAATTCTAGCCAATCGTTTGTGAACCCGAAATTAATGAGAAATAATTTTCATTGGAAATCTCTACAAAATATTTTTTTGGGCTTTTGAGTCCGTAGGAATATAATGGATATTCAGGTTTAGCGCTAATAGCTCTCAATTACTTGTAAATGAGTCATTCCATGTTGAAGCGACCAATAGTTGGAATCAACCCCTTTCAATTTCGATGAAATTTGGTCAGAAGTTTTCTTTTATCATAAAACAAAGTTCTACCAGAAGTAAAAAACTTAAAAAAATTCTTTCGAACGTTATGCAAAATTCAACATTTCACTATTTTCTCAGATTCTTAAGTTTATTTTTCTAATATCTCCAAAAATATTATAGTTACGAAAAAATCGTTCTGAGTTCGTCTTCAAGAGTATACTTGAGACTACGAAAAAAAAATATTCTGAAGAAAAAAATTTGAACAATGATGAATTTGGAGAATTTTTAAAAATCGTGAAAATTCAGGATTAACATTAAATTTTTAGTCAAATTTTCTTTAAATAATACCGTGTTCTGAACTTAAAAGATCCTGAAATTGTCAGAATTGCGGTTTTTTTTTCAAAAATACAAATTTTTGAATTTTTGTTGAAAAAAATTTTTTTTTACCTCTCATGAGTAAAGTTGAGCAACCATGTAATTTTGAGCAGTAAACATTTAAATAAATGACATAAGCATGTGAAAACAGAAACATAATTGAATTTACGCTTAAAACGCTTTACCAAATAAATAAAAACGCATATTAAATTATGTTTCTCTTTTTACAATCTCATGTTATTAATTGAAATTTTTCTGCTCAAAATTACAAAATTACATGATTGCTCAAATTTACTTAACTTAAAAGTAAGAAAAAAGGTGTTTTTCAATTAAAATTAAAAAATTCATATTAAAAAAAAAACACAATTTGCACAAGGTATTATATCAAAAAAACTAAACAAAAAATTTAATGTTTATCGTAGATTTTCACGATTTAAAAAAATTCAAAATTCTCCAAATTCATCATTTTTCAAAAATTCGTTTCGAAATATTTTCTTTCTCGTAGCCTCAAGTATAATCTCTAAGTCGAACGCAGAACGATTTTTTCGCAACTACAATAGTTTTCGAGATATGTAAAAATGAAATGTTGGAAAAATTTAAAAATTTTGAATTTTGCATAACTTTCGAAAAAAAAAAATTTTTTCGTTCGGTAGAATTTTGTTTCATGATAAAAAAAAACTTCCGACGAAATTTCATCGAAATTGAAAGGGGTCGATTCCAACTATGGGTCGATTTGACATGGAATGGACCCATATCATCAATATATTCAATACGATATATCTCAGATACATTGCAAACGTATGAAAAAAAAAAAATAAAAGCCACATCAAATTCCCAACGAGCTTAAAAATGTCCCTCTAAAGCTTTTACAAATAATACGACACAATTATCATTAAGAAAATAATCGATAAAACTACCCCTATTCTCCAATCATCAGCGAAAAAAATCAATGAAAAATCATATTTTCCAATGAAAATCTCTGAAACCCTGTTGGCTGGTAAGGATGAAAATTCGAGACGTCTCGGTAAGCTTTGGAAAACAACGAAAAAAAAAGAAAGTGAAGAAAAATAAAATAAAAACGAGTTGGGGGATGGATAGAGAGAGAGACGGAGATAGGAAAGGCACACTTGGGCGCGCTTGGGCAGAATCGTCGCCCGGAAAAAGAATGAGGGCGCTGTCAGCTGGTGGAAATTATTCTGATTATGCTAATTCCGGGTTCTGTTCCACTCCTTTACCCAGGAACGTTTCATCTCCAAACCCCTCTCGCACCCCCCCCCCCCCCCGCTCCGTCCTCGTGTCTCCCTTAAACCATCCCCCGCATAGTCATTGCCCCTAGCAAGCATTGCCTCCCCACTGATGTCTGCGCCATCTTTCATGGCCTGATATTTATAATATAGGGGCGAGCGAGCAGTTTCAAACTCTTTTTGGCCGTTCGCTAACCGCAATTCTTCCACCCCCGTCCACCCTTTTAGCGTGTTCTTCGACCCAGGACGCCCTCTTGCGTCCCTCTGCCAGAAAATCCACCCCCGCACTCACTCTGCAATCCGAAGAACTCTCTCTCTCTCTCTCTCTCTCTCTCTCTCTCTCTCTCTCTCTCTCTCTCTCTCTCTCTCTCTCTCTCTCTCTCTCTCTTCTCTCCCTTATATCGGTGGCACTAGCGGTTCCCCGCAATGTCGATGAATTTATTCATACTCCACCCAAAAATCTTCCGCCCCACTTCTATTTGAGCCACAAAAGCGAAAGAGAGAAGGAGAGAGAGAGTGCAAATCCGACCCTTCCACCATTTTACCTCTCCGGTGGGGTGGAAACTCCTTGACTTTCCGAAAATACGTGAGAAATTTATGATCCCCATTTGGTTATAATACAGTGAATGTGAATTCTCACGGTCCCTCAGAAAGCGATATAAAAATGTTCGTAATGGCGCTAAAGTGATATCCAGTTGTACGTCCGACTGATTGCGATGGAAAAGTGGTGCGATGATAAATTTTTTTGTTTCTACTTTGTAGAGCTTAAGTTGCAAGAGTTTTTGTAAAAAGACGTGTATTGATCTGTAACGAAATATCTGTGGATGCAATATCCGCGACAAAATATCCGCGATCAAATATATCTGCAGTCAAAATATTTGCAGTAAAAAATATCCGCTGTTAATAATATCCGTGATAAAAAATATCTGCGGTCAGAATATCCGCGGCAGAATATCCGTGGCAGAATATCCGCAGTCAAAATATCCGCGTTTGAGAATATCCGCCGTCAGAATATCTGCTGTTAAAAATAATAATAACAACAATCTACTTCACCCATATATATTTTCCGCGGTTATTCTGTCAGCGGATATTGTCAACTGCAGATATTCTGCGATCTAATTCTGCAACGGGGATAAAATTGCACGAAAAATGCGAATGAGTGTAATAAAATATGCGCTTGACACTCACTCATTTGACGAGATGTTCTCTCGATCGATGTGCAAACCTCAGAGATCCCTCCGCGAAGGCAGACTGAGGATATTACAGCGATGCTTGAACGATGATTTGTCTTCAGTGGGCTGGATGTTCGTTCTCATGAAATTTCGACCGGAAGTGCAGCTCCTCGAATCACGCGCACATTTTTCTTCGCACACTTCACTTTGTGTTTATTATTTTTACTGATTAATATAGAAACCGAATGCAACGAAAATTTAACACGATTGTATTGTTTTATGCCGGAGACGCGATTTTTTTTTAGACGATATTTTTCGATCGAAAAACCCACGAGAGAAATGAGAAAGGGGCTTGAAATAATCATATTTTGTGACTTTCTAATCTGACGTCGCATCTTTTTACACTAGAATCGATTTTGAATGTAAGAGATGTTTAATTTTTAATTCATTCAAGAGATTAAAATTTTTTATTAAATTTAATTAACTTTTGATTTTTTTTTCAATTCAAGATTTTTTAAAATTTTTATCTTATTAGAAAGATTATGAATGTTTATATCAAATTTTGAATTTTCATTGATGTGAAAAGATTTTAAATTTTTATTTGAGCTAAGAGATTTTGAATTTCCATTTTATTAAAAATATCCTAAAACTTTATTGGATTTAATACATTTTGAATTGTCATTGGATTGAAAAGATTTTGAATTTTTATTTGAGCTAAGAGATTTTGAATTTCCATTTAATTAAAAAAATTTCAACACTTCATTGGATTTAATAAATTGGGAATTGTCATTGAATTGAAAAGTCTTTGAATTTTTATTTCAGCTAAGAGACTTTGAATTTCCATTTAATTCAAAAGATTTTAAAACTTCATTGGATGTAATAAATTTTGAATTGTCATTGAATTGAAAAGATTTTGAATTTTTATTTCAGTTAAGAGATTTTGAATTTCCATTTAATTCAAAAGATTTAATACATTTTGAATTGCCCTTGAATTGAAAAGATTTTGAATTTTCATTTGAGCTAAGAGATTTTGAATTTCCATTTAATTAAAAAGATTTCAAAACTTCATTGGATTTAATAAATTGGGAATTGTCATTGAATTGAAAAGATTTTGAATTTTTATTCCAGCTAAGAAACTTTGAATTTCCATTTAATTCAAAAGATTTTAAAACTTCATTGGATGTAATAAATTTTGAATTGTCATTGAATTGAAAAGAATTTGAATTTTTATTTCAGTCAAGAGATTTCGAATTTCCATTTAATTCAAAAGATTTAATACATTTTGAATTGTCCTTGAATTGAAAAGATTTTGAATTGTTATACAGCTCAAAAAATTATCTTTTGCCCACCCTTCGATACGCGTAAAGAAAAAAATGGCATATACCGTGATGGAGGTCAAGAACACGTGATCTACGGTCGCGCGAAGCAACTGAAGCAAGTACTTTGTTTGCAAGAGCAACAGAAAAAGATGGCGAAGGGAAAAAACTCACGCGGCGCATGCGCGCCCACCACCCAACGCGCCCTATACATGTGCACGGTAAATGCCACATTAAATTTAATCCCGATATTTTTCACTTATTTATCGCAATATTTTTTTTCACTCACCGTCCACCATGTTTTTGTTTCGTCTCGACGCACGTTTCTGACTCCGTGCCGAATGTTTTTGGATTCTCGCGATCGAGCGTGGTGACAAAGGCGCGCGGGCCATGCGAACTCGTAAAAAAACTTCTTGGACTCGCAACGACGAAGTTTCATCGATGAATAATTCTTTCGTACCACCGAACGCTGCCCCACGAACATTTTCACCGCAAATTTGAAACACTCGGCTCAAGAATGAGCGAAAAACAATGAATTTACCGAGACACGATCAACAAGTACGTTATCATCGAACGGGATCCACGGACGAGAGTGAACGAGAGCATTGGCGTGGGGGTAGCGGCCGTAGAGGGAACCAGGGAGAAAGAGAGCGACTCGCGAAACGCGCGCCCGATGCGAATGAGTGAGTGAGAGAGAGAGAGAGAGAGAGAGAGAGAGAGAGAACGCGATGAATTTGCCAACGGTCGATCTCAATTATATCTTGCCGAGATTTTACAAACAGAATATCGAGAAACTGCAAAAAACATTGGAAACATCGAGAAGAAACTGTACATGTGGAACGTATATGTGGAAGTATATGCATTATGCATGCGTCGTGTTTCGCAAAAAGTCATGTCTCCGATTCTCCTACCAATTCCCCCCACTTCCGATGTAGCAACGACAACGACGACGATGAAGAATCGTGCAACGCGCCCGAAACAGAAAAAAAAAATTCGCACTATCACCGGCTTTTTTTTCACCGAGCCCCGAATACGCGATACGTTTTTTAGCTCTCTATTCGCAAAGAAGGAAAGATCACGTTTACCGAGAATGTACCTCGCATTGGACGCCAAAAATGAAAAGCACGATTTTTTCGAAAAACGATTGCCGCTGTGGTCGCGTGCGGCGCGAAGCGAGTACGTTGTGAAAAACAGAAAAAGATGGCGAAGGGAAAAAACTCACGCGGCGCATGCGCGCCCACCACCCAACGCGGCCGATACATGTGCACGGTAACTGCCACATTAAATTCAGTCTCGATAATTTTTAATTATATATCGCAATATTTTTGTTCACTCACCGCTTGTCATGTTTTTGTTTCGCCTCGACCGCCTCGACACACGTTTCTGACTCCGTGCCGAATGTTTTTGGGCCCTCGCGAAACGAACGAGCGAACCGACAATGGCGCGCGAGGCCAAGCAACCCGCGCAAAAAACCTCATCGACGCGGAACGACGACGATTCGTCGACGAATAATTCCTTCGTAGCACCAAACGCTGCCCCACCAACATTTTCACAGCGAATTTGAAACACACGGAGCTCAAGAATTAGCGAAAAACAATGAATTTACCGGGACGCGGTCAACAGATACGTTGTCGTCGAACGAGATCCACGGGCGAGAGTGAACGAGAGCGCGGGCGTGGGGGTAACGGCCGGAGAGGGAACCAGGCGGGGCGAGAGAGAGAGGGTGACGCGTAAAACGAGCACGCGATGCGAATGGGTAAGAGAGAGAGAGAGAGAGAGAGAGAGAGAGAGCGAACTCTCGAAAAAACGACTAATCTGCCAACGGTCGATCACAATAACCTTCTGCCGAGATTTTACAAACATCATACCCAGAAACTGCAAAAAAAAATTCAAAACATCGAGACGAACATACATACATACATACACATACATGATCACCTTTTTTTTTCACTGAGCTCCGAATACGCGATATTATTTTTAGCTCTCGATTCGTAACGAAAGAAAGATCATGTTTACTGAGGATTTACCATGCGTTGGACGCCAAAAACGAAAAAAACGATATTTCCGAAAAACGATGATCACCGAAGCGCGAAGCAAGTAGCGCGAGACAGCGAGAATGATGGCGAAAGAAAAAAATCTGCGCGACGAACATTTTTAACGTTAACGCGACGCACACTGAGCTCAGAGGCGATCGAAAACAAAGAATTACCCGGAAAACGAGTGAGATGTACGTTGTTGTCAAACCAGATCCAAGGACGAGAGTGCGGCCGTTGAAGCAGCGCCCGACAGCGGCAGGAGAGGGGGAAGAGAGCGACGCGCGTCGAGAGGAGGGGGATCGACAGAGATGGCGTTACGGTCGCGGTTCGCGAGTCGCGCTCACTCTGACAGTCTCTCGCCCTTTCTCGCCGTTTCTCCTCCAGTCGCTACCCCCCCCCCCCCCCCCCCAACGCTTTCGTTCACTCTCGCCCGTGGATCTCGTTCGATAACAACGTACCTGTTGACCGCGTCAAGGTAAATTTATTATTTTCCTCTCATTCTTCAGCTCAGTACTCCGAAACGAATTACTCGACTATTAGATGAATCGTCTTCGTTACGAGTCGATGAAATTTTTCGCGTATTCACTTGGCCTCGCACGCCATTATCGCATCGCTCGTTCGCGAGAGCCCAAAAACATTCGGTACGGAGTCAGAAACGTGCTTCGAGGCGTAACAAAAACATGGCGAGCGGTGAGTGAAAAAAAATATTGCGATATATCAGTGAAAAGTATTGACAATGACGTTAATTTTAATGTGGCATTTACCGTGCACGTGTAACGGCCGCGTTGGGTGATGGGCGCGCATGCGCCGCGTGAGTTTTTTTCCTTCGCCATCTTTTTTTGTTTTTCACGCAACGTCCTTGCTTCGCGCGACCACAGCGGCGATCGTTTCTCGAAAAAATCGTGTTTTTCGTTTTTTGCGTCCAACGCGAGGTAAATTCTCGGTAAACGTGATCTTTCTTTCTTTACGAATGGAGAGCTAAAATACGTATCGCGTATTCGGAGCTCGGTGAAGAAAAAAAGCTGATGATAGTGCGGAATATTTTTTTCTGTTTTCGGCGCGTTGCACGATTCTTCATTGTCGTCGTTGTCGTTGATACGATACGACTGACTGTAAATTTTCTCCTTGATGTTTCGAATATTTTTTGCAGTTTCTCGATATTCTGTTTGTAAAATCTCGGCAAGATATAATTGAGATCGACCGTTGGCAAATTCATCGCGTTCTCGAAAGTTGGCTCTCTCGCTCTCTCTCTCTCTCTTACTCATTCGCATCGGGCACGCGTTTCGCGAGTCGCTCTCTTTCTCCCTGGTTCCCTCTCCGGCCGCTACCCCCACGCCAACGCTCTCGTTCAGTCTCGGCCGTGGATCTCGTTCGACAACAACTGTTATCTGTTGACCGCGTCCCGGTAGATTCATTTTTTTTCGCTTATTCTTGAGCTCCGTGTGTTTTGAATTCGCTGCGAAAATGTTCGTGGGGCAGCGTTCGCCGCTACGAAAGAATTATTCGTCAATGAATCTTCGTCGTTGCGAGTCGATGAGGTTTTTTACGAGCTTGCTTGGCCCGCGCGCCATTGTCACGACGCTCGTTCGCGAGAGCCCGAAAACATTCGGCACGGAGTCAGAAACGTGCGTCGAGGCGAAACAAAAACATGGCGGACGGTGAGTGCAAAAAAATGTTGCGATAAATAAGTAAAAAATATCGGGATTAAATTTAATGTGGCATTTACCGTGCACATGTATAGGCGCGTGGGGTGATGGGCGCGCATGCGCCGCGTGAGTTTTTTCCCTTCGCCATCTTTTTCTGTTTCTCTCGCGAGCAACGTATTTTTAATTCGAAGACAATTCAAAATGTATTAAATCCAATGAAGTTTTAAAATCTTTTTAATTAAATGGAAATTCAAAATCTCTCAGCTGAAATAAAAATTCAAAATCTTTTCAATTCAATGACAATTCAAAATTTATTACATCCAATGACGTTTTAAAATCTTTTGAATTAAATGGAAATTCAAAATCTCTTAGCTGAAATAAAACTTCAAAATCTTTTCAATTCAATGACAATTCACAATTTATTAAATCCAATGAAGTTTTGAAATTTTTTTAATTAAATCGAAATTCAAAATTTCTTAGCTCAAATACAAATTCGAAAGCTTTTCAATTCAATGACAATTCAAAATGTATTAAATCCAATGAAGTTTTAAAAATTTTTGAATTAAATGGAAATTCAAAATCTCTTGGCTAAAATAAAAATTGAAAATCTTTTCAATTCAATGACGTTTTGAAATCTTGTTAATTAAATGGAAATTCAAAACCTCTTAGCTCAAATAAAAATTCAAAATCTTTTCACATCAATGAAAATTCAAAATTTGAAATAAAGATTCATAATCTTTCTAATTAGATAAAAATTAGAAAAACTCTTGAATTAAAAAAATATGAAAAATTAATTAAATTTAATGAAAATTTGTAATCTTTTGAATGAATTAAAAATTAAACATCTCTTACATTCAAAATCGATTTTAGTGTAAAAAGATGCGACGTCAAATTAGAAAGTCACAAAATATGAATATTTCAAGCCCTTTTCTCATTTCTCTCGTGGGTTTTTCGATCGAAAAATATCGTCTAAAAAAAAATCGCGTTTCCGACATAAAACAATACAATCGTGTTAAATTTTCGTTGCATTCGGTTTCTATATTAATCAGTAAAAATAATAAACACAAAGTGAAGTGTGCGAAGAAAAATGTGCGCGTGATTCGAGGAGCTGCACTTCCGGTCGAATTTTCACGAGGACGAACATTCAGCCCACTGAAGACGAATAATCGATCAACCATCGCTGTAATATCCTCAGTCTGCCTTCGGGGGGGGATTCCTGAGGTTTGCACATCGATCGAGAGAACATCGCGTCAAATGAGTGAGTGTCAAGCGCATATTTTTTTACTCATTAGCATTTTTTGTGCAATTTCCACAACTACTTTTTAGCAACTTACTTTTTAGACATGGAATGACCCATATTCAAAGGCTTTGCACATGCAACCATCAGTAAGACACATTCAAAAGTACTCGATACTTGTACTTGAAAAAAGTACTTCAAGTAGAGAAAAGTACTTGAAATTTTCAAGTACAGTACGTCAAGTACAGGAAGTACTTGAAAAATTTAAGTACAATACTTGAAGTACTTTTGAAGTACTTTGTATTTGCAAGTACTGTACTTCAAGTACCTGCAAGTATCGAGTACTTTCAAGTACTGCCCAGCTCTGGTAGAGAGCAGAAAAAAATACACGCACACGGGTTAAGTTGTAACATGTTACAACATGCCCCTGATGCTTTTTGTTACAACTTGTCCCATGGACTCATTATGTCTGCCTTATAAAGTATCTCGAAAATTACAAACTTTAGAAGAATATTGAAAAAAGCAAATCAAAGCCAGTTAAATTTACATTGTAACAATAAATAGGGTGGGGGTCGAAGAGTCGACTAACCAATATTTCGAACAGCCGAAATCCTGAATTTCACGATTACAAGCGTTAGAATAACGAAGCGCCGAAATCCCGATCGCCAGAATAGAGAAAGTCGAGGGAGCCGCCCCATGCGTAAGAGAGAGAGGAGGCGCATCTCTCTCTCTCTTACGCATGGGGCGGCTCTCTCCGCTTTCGCTTTTCTGGCGTTCGGGATTTCGGCGCTTCGTTATTCGAACGCTCGTAATCGTGAAATTCGAGATTTCAGCCGTTCGAAATATTGGTTAGTCGACTCTTCGACCCCCACCCAATAAATACACAATGAACAACTTATTTAATTTCGATTGTCGAAATTAAAATTTTCGTAAATATATATATATATATATTTTTTTTTCGATACCGAGGAAGTCTCCCTCTCTTTCTATCTCTCTAAAGGGGGAGAGAAATGATTCTGCGCTATATTCCTCGCGTTGACAGAGAATGAATAATAAAGAGGGTGCGTTAATAAAAAGGGAATGTATTGACCGAAAGAAAAGCTTAGCGATTCGAGCGGCAGTTTGATAATAAAAAAAAAATGTATGTCGCGGAGAGTCGAGCAAACACAGACAAGTCCTAATGCGTTCACGAGGTCCCATCGAAATGTTTGCCCTCCGTAAAATGTCCCACTGGAGTCGTTTTAACCTCGTATGTTCACGTATTATCTTTCCTTCGTAGCTCAATATGCTCATGTGTTTTTTTTTCTTTAGAGGGAAATCGGTGATCGTTAACGTTTAAGTAGGCACTTTTGGCTACTTGTGGGCCAAAAAATGTCCAATCAAATATTTCTGACATTGCAATAATAGCTAATAAAAAAAAATGGTTTCTGCTAATTTAAATGGAAAAAATGACTGTCTCGAAATCATGAAAATACAGATTTTATCGATCTATTTATATGAATCTAATCTATCTAATCCATTTCGAATCCATTTCCCAAATCTGATTTATTCTTCATGAAGTCAGGTTATCATTTTCAATATTAATTTTAATGGTATCAATAGAAAGATCGATTTAATAAAATTAATAAATATACAGAAAAGTATATTATTATCAATTCACTTATGACCTTTATCAATAATATTTTTGATTAGATTAATAGCGAAGTTAAATCGAAATCCCTTTGATTTTTCTGAAGAAGAATCAGAATCGGTGTCAAGGTTCAATGTGGAATATATGAGATAGAAATTGATTTTTTTATTAAAATATTAAAAAATTCATTTTGATCAATCGTTTTAGCTAGAAATCGATATTCATCAGATTTATTTTTTTCATGATTTTTATATGACATTAAAGTATGTGATAAATAATTTTTTTTGTCACCTGAAGAAAGGATCAATGTTCCACAATGATCAAACAAAATTTTCGAAATATTTCAGCAATAATTCGTTAATTTGAATTCTTTTATCTGCAATCTGATATTTATCGTTCCCTTTATAATTCATTTTTCTTTCACATTACCAAATGTATTTCATATCCAAAGAGGATGATTTCCCTTTGAGGTTTCTTCGTAGGTGGTCCAAGCACTTGTACTACTCTGACCAATGTACACGTCGTATACAGTTCACACCGATATATTATAATATCAATATATGGGGCGTTCCATCCCAAATCGGACAGTTTGAAAAACTGTTTTTTTTTTATTTCTCCAATTTTTTTATATTTTTTAGTACCCATCAAAAGACCCTTTCTGTTAAATTTTGAGATTTTTTTTAATTACCCGTTCAAAAGATATTAAATTAACAGAAAAACCGCTCTTTCTTGGTATTTTGGTCATAACTTCTTTAATGGAGGTCCAAATTAAAAGGTTTTTTTTTCAAAATTTTCGTTTTTTATGGCCTTTTCAGAAAAAAATACAACAAAAATATTCGACGGGTTTTTGAATGAGTTTTTTGAGTTTTAAACTTTAAATCGCGTTTTTAAAAGTGAGTGTAATTTTTTTTTTTTTAATATTTTGTTTCAAACATCTATCTATTGAAAAAATTTTAAGACTAGTCCGATCGTGGGATTTCTATAACTACTATTTTTTTCGATTTTGGAAAATTAATTTTTTTTTTATAAATTATGATGAATACCAATTTTTGTTACTGCATAGTATTTTTTTAATAATTTTGAATTATTTTTGACATTTTTTCATTGTTAACAGATTTTTTTAATTAATAATTAATCGATGAGCAAATAACAACAGTTCAAGAATTGTACGAGTGGGCATTGAATCTAAATAGTCTACCGAATATTGATGTCAAATGTTCACTTGAGAAACATTATTCAGATGCAAAAGAAAGATTTTATTTACGATAAAATACTGCGAAGTCAATCACAGGAGGACACAAAAATTTCATTCATTTATTCCAATGAGCAACGGAAATGTATTGGCAAAAGAATATTCTGATTTAGGAAATAATCGTATATGTAAGGTTTTCAAAAAAATACGTGAATAAATAAAAACTGTTGTTATTATTGTTCAAAAATAGACTCAACGATTAATTATTAATTTCAAGAACCTGTTAACAAAAAAAAAGTGTCAACAGAAATTCTGAATATTGAAAAAAATACTATACAGTAACAAAAATTGGTATTCATAATAATTTATTAAAAAAAAAAAATTAATTCTCAAAAATCGAAAAAAATAGTCGTTATAGAAATATCACGATCGGACTAGTCTTAAAAATTGTTGAATAGACAGATATTTAAAGCAAAAAATAAAAAAAAAATCACACTCACTTTTAAAAACGCGATTTAAAGTTCAAAACTCAAAAAAACTCATTCAAAAACTCGTCGAGTATTTTTGTTGTATTTTTTTCTGGAAAGGCCATAGAAAAGCAAAAATTTTGGAAAAAAAAACTTTCAATTTGGATCACTATCAAAGAAGTTATGACCGAAATACCAAAAAAAGAGCGATTTTTTTGTAAATTTAATATCTTTTGAACGTGTAATCAAAAAAATCTTAAAATTTAACAGGAAGGGTCTTTTGATGGGTACTAAAAAATATTGAAAAATTTTTTTTTTTCAAACTGCCCGATTTGGGATGGAACGCCCCATATATGTATGTGCCTGTGTGTCTATGGCAAAAGGCACACGAGAGAGCGTTGATTAATCACAACGACTGTATTATTTTTCGCTTACGATTCGCTGGTCAGTCAAACTCCCTCAACCTTTTCTTCATCACTCTCTCTCTCTCTCTCTCTCTCTCTCTCTCTCTCTCTCTCTCTCTCTCTCTCTCTCTCTCTCTCTCTCTCTCTTTCTCTCTCGTTTCCTCTTGTTAAGGGGAGCCCAAAACTCTTTGCTTTGACAATCTCTTGCAATACATAAAAGCGTCTCTCCATGGGCTCTCGAGTTTCTCGTCAATGTACGTAAGTATGTACGATGCTGGATGGGTGAGAGAGGCGAATGGTTGAGCATAGAAATTCTGGGGCATTCATGGGATAAATCGTGGGCACGCTCTCCCTCACCTCTTTTTCTCTGCTCGACGTACAAAAGAGAGCTTTATACGTGTAGGTATGTTATAGACATATATAATGGTATATATATGGATATATGGGTTGCAATGTTGATGGTGTTCCTCGACGTTGTCGTGAACGGCGAAGGCTTCACGGAGGCTACAGACAGGTTGCGTATAAACATGTCAGGCTGGCATGCTCGCCTCGCCGTACATTCATCCATCACTTCTCCTGGAGGCTGACGTTCTCTCTCTCTCTCTCTCTCTCTCTCTCTCTCTCTCTCTCTCTCTCTCTTGCTCTTTCCATGGAATATATATATGTCTGTTTGCTGGTTACAATCATTTTCGCCTTCCTTTGAATTTCTTCTTTCCTCCGTTATTTTTCTACTTATGATACACGAAAAACAATTTTTTCAAAATTTCACTTTGGCGCAGACTCTTGAGTAAAGGTGTGCGAATATTCGAATTTACGAATTATTCGATGCGTTTTGAATACTTCGTAACAAGGTTGCAAATAATGCATTACTTTTTTTAATGCATTTGCATTTTCATTAACCATTAAATGTTAATGGTTAATGAAAGTAATTTCCACTAACCAATAACATTAAATGATTAATGGAAATGATTTCCATTAGCCATTAAATGTTAATGCTTAATGGAGATAATTTTCATTAACCATTGACTCTTATTGGTAATTGAAAATAACTTCCATTAACCATCAACATTTATGGATTAATGGAAATTATTTCCATTAATCATTTAATGTTATTGGTTAGTGGAAATTACTTTCATTAACCATTAACATTTAATGGTTAATGAAAATCATTCGCATTAGCGATTAAATGTTAATGGCTAATAGAAACTATTTCCATTAACCATTAATGGGTTAATGGTCAATGGAGATAATTTTCATTAACCATTAACTCGTATTGATAATTGAAAATAACTTCCATTAACCATCGACATTTATTGATTAATTGAAATTATTTCCATTAATCATTTAATGTTATTGGTTAGTGGAAATCACTTTCATTAACCATAAACATTTGATGGTTAATAGAAGTCATTTCCATTAGCCATTAAGTTTTAATGGTTGATGGAAATAATTTTCATTAGTTATTCAATTTTCATTAGCCATTAAAAAAGTAATGGTTAATGCATTAATTTTTCATTAAAAAATTCGCAACCCTGCTTCGTAAATTCTAATATTCGTAGATAATTCGGAAAGCACGTTGAATCGAGACCTTATCATTTTGAGGATGAAATCTCTCCGTGATGATATACAGGGTTGCATCCCCTAAATGACGTATGGCGTAACGTACGTCAGGAAGCTTGACGCTGAATGAGAAAGTGTCAGAGTGAAAATCTTCGTCGTCTGCTTTCGAGTCTACCGCAGTTTAGATACCGGCCCGGGCATTGTTGCCAGGGAAATCAGACGAAAAGCTCCGATAACTAACGGCATAATAAATGAAGTGTTCACCGGGCTGTGGGCAGGTTTTATGTACATATGCATGCATGATATAGGGAAAGGTGGGGCACGATGGCCCCCCTAAGGAGGTTAATTCTTTTTGTCGCTTTCAACCATCAAATCAATTTACTTTTAGCCTATCTTCAACGAATTCACCGACAATTGGCCAAAATTGAAAAAAAAAAATTCTCCTGCACGACAGCCCTCTCTAAAAAATAATCATTTTTTTTCCAATCTTAAAAAATTGGTCTTAACGTTAAAAATGTTTTTCTTTTTGACGGTCCATTTTACTCCTGTACGTCGACCTTACAATGGATGCATACATCAAATTCATCATAATTTGAAGAAAAACAAAAATTTGCTGACCTTATTTTTTAGGGTGGTCCATTATGCCCCAGGTATCGCGGACCGGATAAAAGTGAGTCAATACATCAAATTGATGTTTTTTTGACCGAATTTGGCAGTGATACTTTTTTTTTGACCGATCCGGCAGTGATAGGAGAAAAAAAATCGTCGCTGTCATTTTATCTTTTTGATATTCCGACAGCTTATAGTCCGAGAAAACTCCCGAAATCTCCCTGTGCCGATGATAAATTACTGAAATATTGTTCAGAATAAACTATAGATAATATGTTTTTCTTGATCAAAGATTATAGGAGTATTTTCACATTCACATATATGAGGGACTCTCCGTCAATTCAGCCACTTTTTTTCGGCCATTTCAGATCTGCCCCATAATTGGTTATATCAAAGTACTACTAAAAGGCATTCTATGTGAATTTTTTCAGATTTTTTAATTCAACATTTTAGAAAATACAATTTTTTTTTCAAATGAATATATCTCGGAAACTTGAAGTAACTAAAAAAAAATGTCTCTTCATAAAAGTTGTAGTTTTGTGTTATGTTTCGAGCGGATGACTTGAAATAATTTTTACGTTTCGGTAACGCTGATTTTTTACCAAAAAAGTGGATAAATATTTTTTTATTTAAAAAAGGCCTTTTTTTGGCTGAAAAAATTACAGTCTTTCAGTATATCTGACGATATTGCGAAAAAATCGCCAGAGTAGCACGGATCAAGGTTCTAGGGTAATAAAAATGAAACCACACAAATTATTATTTTTTCTACCGGAACATCGATCCGTGCCACTCTGGCGATTTTTTTGTGATATCGTCAGATATACTGGAAGACTCAATAGTTTTTTCAGCCAAATAAAAAAGGCTGTTTTTGAATAAAAAAAATAATTTCCAACTTTTTTGGTAAAAAATCAGCGTTACCGGAACGTAAAAATTATTTCAAATATTCTGCTCGAAAGCTAACACAAAACTACAACTTTCATGTGTGGACATTTTTTTTCAGTTACTTCAAGTTTCTGAGATATATTCATTTGGGAAAAAACGGCAATTTCTAAAATTTTGAATTAAAAAATCTGAAAAAATTCACATAGAATGCCTTTTGGTAGCACTTTGATATAACCAATTATGGGGCACATCTGAGATAGTCAAAAAAAAAATTGGCTGAATTGACAGAGAATCCCTCATATAAGGCATTCTCCGTCGATTCCGCCACTTTTTTTTCGACCCTCTCAGATCCGTCCCATAATTTGCCACAGTTTCGTCCCACTTGAAAGTAGTCTCCGCGATTTTTTTCAGATTTTTTAAGCTGTGAATTAAGGCGTTATATTTTAAGGAATACAGGAGCATTTATTTTTTCGCATCCATTATAGCTTAAAACGGAGAGGAGGTACAAACAAAATATTCCTACAAAAAAATTATGTTTTTCCATCAACTATTGAATGCAATATGTGTTATATTTTCATTCGTGTTGCAAAGACTATTTTCTGCGAAAAAAATGATTTTTTTGCAGAAAATAAAACAAAAAAATTTTTTTTCGCACGATCCGACACCTTCGATGCTACTGTCAATTTTATACAATCTCTAATAGTATTAGTGGGACGTACAGAAAAATCCACAATACGGCAACTGTTTTTTTTTCGGGGTTAAAAAAAATCTCATTGTGCGGCGCCACATCGGGGCAAGCGTTTCCGGGGCGGGGTCGAAGAGTCGACTAACCAATATTTCGAACGGCCGAAGTCCCGAATATTACGATTACGAGCGTTAGAATAACGAAGCACCGAAATCCCGATCGCCAGAAAAGAGAAAGTCGAGGGAGCCCCGCCCCATGCGTAAGAAAGAGAGGAGGCGCATCTCTCTCTCTCTTACGCATGGGGCGGCTCTCTCCGCTGTCGCTTCTCTGGCGTTCGGGATTTCGGCGCTTCGTTATTCGAACGCTCGTAATCGTGAAATTCGGGATTTCGGCCGTTCGAAATATTGGTTAGTCGACTCTTCGACCCCGCCCCGTGTTTCCCAACTTTTGGACTATCATTTATAACATGAAATAATATGCGATATTATAAATAAGATAAATATCATCATGTTCTATCAATCGAACGAATCCTGAAAGCTGGAGGCTTTCATTATTATTTTATTAAAAACTCGCGTTCGGAGTTTATAAATATTCAAGAGGGATAAAAGCAAGTGGTGGTTGAGTTGTATATTTCTACAGGAAAAAAGAGGGTTAAGGGAGGTAAAAATAGATAGGAAAAAGGGCGGAGAGGCTATTTTTCGTATCAGAAAAGTCATCGAGAAACGACAAGAGTTACACCGGAGATGGACGGTGATTGATACCTGGCGCTTTTTCCTCTGGTGCCGCGCGGCTCATCATCATCAAAAGCTTGAATCACGGCGATTGCGGCGGGAGGGAATGCGAAAAATCGCATTGAAACCTGCCCGAGAGACGACGAACCAGCGCACCTCATCGTGTCGTCGCCGACAACCCACGGCGTTGCTAATTCACTGATAAGAAACACTCAGCGCGCGGTTTTCTCACACCAAGACGACCCAACCCACACATATTTACCCGGCTCAATACTTATTGGTTCCTATCTCGGCGGTATAAAGTCCCCGCAATCTATGTGCATATACATCGCGGCGGTATCGAGAAAGAAATTCTCCGAGTTACGGTCCTTTTCCCGCGACTCCTGCACGAAAACAACCCCCTCCGTTTGCTTTCCGGGTACGTGCAACCCTTAAAAAAACGAGCTCTCAGTAAACTTGGCAGCCATTTCTAAATACGGGGCGGGGTCGAAGAGTCGACTAACCAATATTTCGAACGGCCTAAATCCCGAATTTCACGATTACGAGCGTTCGAATAACGAAGCGCCGAAATCCCGAACGCCAGAAAAGCGACAGCGGAGAGAGCCGCCCCATGCGTAAGAGAGAGAGAGATGCGCCTCCTCTCTCTCTTACGCATGGGGCGACTCTCTCGACTTTCTCTTTTCTGGCGATCGGGATTTCGGCGCTTCGTTATTCTAACGCTCGTAATCGTAAAATTCGGGACTTCGGCCGTTCGAAATATTGGTTAGTCGACTCTTCGACCCCGCCCACTAAATACTAAAAGTGCGAGAAAAAAAGAGGAAAAGGGGGAAAATTTCAAATGAAGACTCAAAATCGTTTTAGAAGAGAGACCACGGTGTCAAGACAATATTTCCGTCGATTAAGGATGTTGAGTCCCCATGAATCTTTTAAATGTTAATTGTTCAATAAATAGCTTCCAAATTTTTTTTTCGTCATTCACAAATTATCGAGAGCTTCTTCGATCTTCAACGGACAAAGTAATTTATACAAAGGGTAAATTGATTACTTTACATTTTGCTTCCTCATAAAGGAAGCTTGCATGCTTTGCTTTCGCGAAAATATTTTTTTTCTGGAGAACAGTTTGAGTGATCGACTTGAAATTCGATATACAAGTAGATCATGTATGTCCCGGTAATCGGTGCAAATTTTTTTGAAATTGCAAAATAATTGTCGATTTGGCGGGACTTTTAATTTTTTTGTAAAATGTTTGTGGGTCTTCTAACTTTCGTAATTTTGCAGTAATCACCCTGAAATTTTATTTGCATTTAGATACACTTTATAATAAGGATGGTTAAGATTGAATTTGGGAAAAATCGCTCAAGAAGTTAGGTTTAAAAAAAAAAATAATAATTTTCCGCAAGAAATTTGTAAGTTCTCTATAATTTTTGTAATTTTTCATCCATCGAGCTGAATTTTTTTGTGACGATACATTCAACGACAACGAAAAATAATACTGAATTTCATAAAAACCGTTCAAGTGGTTCGGTTGAAAAAAAATTTTGAAACTTTCAAAAAAATTTTGTTAACGCTCCTACATTCGCATTTTTAGAAGTATCGAGCTAAATTTTTTTGCAAAAATACACTAGATGACAAGAATGGTTAGGGTAATTCATTTAATTTGGTAAAATCACTCGAGAGGTACGTTCTCAAAATTTTTTTGAAATTTTCGAAAAATACATCTTAGCACTAAGTTTCCTAATTTAGCAGCTATAGAGTTCATTTTATTAGCACCAATATACTAGATAACAAAAACAATTGACAATTTAATTGGACTGAATTGCTAAAAAATCATGCAAATTTCAAATTTGCACATAGCTTCTTCATTTCTTTCCGTCGCTCGTGAAGTTTCCTTTATGAGGAAGCCATAATAATAAATATATACATGTCATAAAGATAGTCAAGGAGGTTCTCATAAAGGAGAGTTGACGAACTACCGAAAATATGAGGAAGCTATATGAAAATTTCAAATTTGCATGATTCTTTAAAATTGCTGTGACAAATGTCTTGAAAGTGTTGAAAAATCGTTTTTATCGATATTCCCGCGCTTTTTCGATATTTAACCCTTTTCATAAAACCCCCTTAATAAAAATTTTATCCTTGCCTCTTTAATAAAACCCCTTCAGTGAAAATTTTAACCCTACCCTATGATGCGTTAATTAAACCTATCAAAAAAATCGTTATCATCCCCAAACCGAAAAACGGGGGATGATTTTAACATTGGTCGACAATTACTTCACAAAATTATTAATTGATGAATATCTCGGTAATTTTCAAAAATCGCTTTCCAATGGATTGATCCCAATGTGAAATCGCTAAAAAAATCAATAGAACGAAGAAACGTGAACTCAAGACTCGGACAAAAGTATTAAAATGTATATACAGTCACTATGGATCGCTCCATTAAACATAATTTCAGTGGGAATTAAATTTCTCAATGCGCGAATGAATAAACGCAGAGAAAGAGTTTGAGCTTTCCGATGAAATTTCTGGCTCTCTTTGCATCGGGGCTTCGGTTTGTAGATAAAGAAAGTCTCGATAGTCTTTTTTTACCGCGGAGTCTCTCCGCGCGATGCGAAAGACCAGGAAGTGCTAAAGAGGGAGAAAAATAAATAGAGAAAGAGGGTTATAGTCGACGACGATAAGACGCCGTGAGTAATGAGCAATGCCGCGAGTGATATCGCGAGCGAGAACGAGATACTTTTCCTTGCTGGGTTTTCTTTTTGCAATCTCACGAGAGAGAAAGAGTGAGGGAAAGAGAAAGAGCAAGGAGAGAGGCAAGAGAGAGAGAGAGAGCTTTGGAATCGCACGAAAGAATTTCCGTAACCGAAAGAGCGAGACCGAGCTACAAATCAAGTTTTATATAACGAAAAAAAAAAAGTTCATTATTGGTTGGCCATAAAAGAGAGAAGGCAGAACGATTTCGCACTTTGAACGCGGAGAGGGGGTTGAAATAAGCAAAAAACGAGAAAAAGGGATGAAATGTGCGGTTTCGGGAGTGGGGAAGAAGCGTTTATGGGCAACGATGCTCGCTATAGCCATGTATAAGTGCTTTGGAAAGTTTCAACGAGATGGGGGATGAAATGCCGCTGGGGGATGAAATGAAGCAATGAGTATTCGCGAGTGAAATTAAACGACAGAAAGGCAGTGAAAACTCGTGTATATTTTGGCACAATTATACGTATTGTCCACTCCATCTTTTGCACATTAAATAGTGTTCATTCGGAGGATTCATGAATTACTAATTTAATGAAATTATCGTCAGGGCACGGTTGCAAAATTTTTAATGAAAAAGTAATGCATTTTCCATTAAAATTTAATGGTTAAACGAAATTATTTTCATTAACCATTAAAATTTAATGGTTAATGGAAATTATTTTCATTAACCATTAAAATGTAATGGTTAATAGATATTATTTTCATTGACCATTAAAATTATTTCCATTAACCATTAAATGTTAATGGTTAATGAAAATGCAATTGCATTGAAAAAAATAATGCATTATTTGCAACTCTGCCCATTTACAATGTAGCGTGAAATAGAAAAAATTTCCATTACCCATTGCAATGTAATGTGTAATGGACAAAACTTTGATTGCAATTTTGGGAATGGAAAAATATAGACGAATAAATTATTGCAATTTTGCATTACATTTTATTGATTTAGGACTTAGATTTTCACCTTAAATTCTAAAAAGCATCTATGTTATAATTCTAAAAATCTAAGCCCTAAATCAATAAAATGTAATGCAAAACTGCAATAATTTATTCATCGATATTTTTCCATTCCCAAAATTGCAATCAAAGATTTGTCCATTACATATTACATTGCAATGGGTAACCATTAACATTTACATTGCAATGGGTAACCATTAACATTTAATGGTTAATGGAAATAATTTTCATTAACCATTAACCATTGAATTTTAATGGTTAATGAAAATGCAAATGCATTAAAAAAAAGTAATGCATTATTTGCAACCCTGCATCAGGAATATATAAGGGCGCATTAACCCCCTTATCCGACAGCCTTATAATAAACGCTCGCTAAAAGCAATCTTCGATGATTTAAAGAATTATTTTAATACGCTCTACATCGTTAAAATTGTTTTTCTCAAATTTTTAGATAAAACAACATCTATAATAATAATATTAATGTTTTGGAGTTTATTGGAGCAAAAAAAATATTTTTAATAAATAAAGCATAGCTTTGGCACAACTGATCGAGCCAACTAAAAAAATACGTGTCCATTGTACACACTTTAGAGTATTTTCTTGAATTTTTTGAGATAAATCGAAACTGACATACCGACCGAAAAGAATTATTTTCCTATATTTTTTATGAAAACGGTTATTTTTTAAACTTGAAAAATTCAAAAAAACATTTTTTCACAAAGTTTATGTAAAACTGCAACTTTTTTGTTTGAAATATTTTTCTGTTTAATCGTATGCTTTCAAGATATAACGGTACTTGGAAAATTTTGAAATTTTGAAAAACTAAAAAAAAATGCGATCCGAAAATTTTGAAAAAAATCACACTACTGTTTTTTATATAATTAAATAATTTTACAAAATTTCAATTTTTTTGAGAGTGGACAACTTTTTGACCGTTTGAAACCGCATGGAATGCCTCGTATATTATATTCCAGGACTATTTCCAATTAAAAAATAATTTCAAATCTTTACCCATATTTTTTACACCAGACACTTTTTGAAAAAATGGGAGTCGTTACAACTTACCCCATGTTTGGAGCTAGTTGTAACAAGCTCGGGGCTATTATATTCACAATGAAAAGCCTGGCAATATTTATAAGAAAGAACACGTTTTTATTGGTTCATCATCAGTCGAATGGATAGTAGTATAAAATAAAAAAATTTCAAAAAAATAAAAATATGCGCTCACTTTTAAAAACACGATTCAAAGTTTAAAACTCAAAAAACTTATTCAAAAATACGTCGAACATTTTGATTGTATTTTCTTCCGAAAAGGCCATAAAAAAACAAAAATTTTGTAAAAAGAAATCCAATTTGTACCATTACTAAAGAAGTTATGACCAAAAAACCGAAAAAGAGCGGTTCTTTAAAAATTGAATATCTTCTGAACGGGTAATAAAAAAAATCTCAACATTTAACAGGAAGGGCCTGTTGATGGGTACTAAAAAATATAAAAAAATTGAGGAAATTGAAAGAAAAAGTTTTTCAAACTGTCCGATTTGGGATGGAACGCCCCATATACAAATACATGCACACTTATGAGCGAGCAGAAAACAATACACGCACACGGGGCAAGATGTAACATGTTACAACATACCCCTGCTATTTGTTACAACTTCCATGTCCAAATTGCGTCGGATTAAGGGTTGAAAAACTTAATATCGAACTTGTTCAATTATTTTCAACGATGTCAATTATCATTTGTTGTCTAAAAAACGGGACATTGCTTTCGTTGGTTATTTTCTTCGAGCGGGAAAATTGGTAAAGCGTATACGAGGCGATCTCGTTGGAAGGGTGCATGCACCCAACCGCGGAGCGAGGGTTGCGATGGAGAAAAAAAATTCATCGTCTTCTCGTCCGGAACTTCCGTGGCGAAAGAATCGCTGAGGCCCTCGTGGCAAATCTCTCCTCTCTCGCTCGCTGTAAATCTGAACGTTGTCGTTTCCACGTCCTGTTTCACTGTTTTCCACCAAATAATTTCAGCTTCATTCTTCATTTGGCTTGGCACAAACTGCCGCAAACAAGCGGCCAACGTCTCTCTCCCTCTCGTTCCCTTTTTTTTCTCTCTCCGTCTTCATCTCGAGCTTTTCATCGCAATCGCGCTTCTCGCTTGTAGCTGGAAAAATCACGAGCTACCAACCACCAGCCGCATTTATATTAAAACACTGAGAAAAACTTCACCCTCTATACGTTATTTTCCATAGGCTCTCTCTCTCTCTCTCTCTCTCTCTCTCTCTCTCTCTCTCTCTCTCTCTCTCTTTCTCTCTCTCTCTCTCTCCGCCATTCCGCGAGTAACCGGAGAATCGTTAATTTTCTGCCTCCATTCGCTTCTCGTAAATCCCACAGTTTGCTGGTTGCTTCTCGGTCGCATTTTTGCTGCACCGCACTCTTTTAGGTATTCACTATATGACCCATTCTTTGAAATATCAAAATAAGTAAGGGGGTATTTTGGTATAGAATCAGGGTTCCAAATAATGCATTACCGTAAAACGGGGCTACTTTGGAAGTTTTTTGGTCGTAACTTTTTTTAACGTCCAAAATTAATTTTTTTTTGCTCGAACAGAACAATATGTCCTTTGGCTATAAAATATATATAAATAGCAAGCCTCACCAGAGCCTCACAATTTTATATATTTAGAAAAAAAAAGCCAAAGTAACCCCGAGTGTGGGGCTACTTTGGAGAGGCATTGAAATACAACTATATCAAAGATCTACATCGTAAATGCAGCTTTGACATCATTTTGATAAAAAACAATAATATTTTATAC
Organism: Alloplasta piceator; assembly: GCA_946863875.1. Taxonomy (NCBI): domain Eukaryota; kingdom Metazoa; phylum Arthropoda; class Insecta; order Hymenoptera; family Ichneumonidae; genus Alloplasta; species Alloplasta piceator. Next base: position 14,768,285 of record OX333077.1, on the reverse strand, counting down.
ATTATACATGCAATTAAATGAAAAACAACGATTTTTGACAATCAATTCGTCATTTTTATTGAAGAATTATTTTTTACATAAAAATACCAAATACTTGGGCCCGATTTTTAAGTTCTTAAGATCAAACTTTCTATTGAACTCAAATTTGAATTTTAGACCGAAGTTAAGTTCAAATTTAAGATGAATCTTAAGTTTGAGCTTTTCATCGCATCGCTTTTCATAAGTATCATTATAAGTTCATACTTATGTTCAAACTTTAATGCAAACTTCAAATCGATCTTAAGCTCAAATTAAAATTTGGTTTGAGGTTTGATCTTGAGATCCATCTTGAGCATGACCTTAAGTTCGATCAAACTTCTGTCATCGCCTCCCTCAATCGTGTTATTTTAAATTAGTTGTGAAAATAATTAAGTACGATCAAACTTGAGTTTAAGCACAAGATGGATCTTAAGTTCAAACTTCAAACCAAATTTAAATTTGAACTTAAGATCGATCTGAAGTTCGTACTAAAGTTTGTACTTACGTTAGACACTTTTGGAGCATGTCTGTAATATTTAAGAAAGCTTTACAAAATGCTTTTATGATACAGCCATTTATCGAAACGGCACAGTTGATCAATCGTCCATGAAGTTACCATAAAAGCATTAAAAATTTCATTGATAATAATCATTATCAATGAAATCAATTTCATTGATAATAATCATTATCAAGTTTACATTTTATTACATTTTCTTACATTTTACGATTCTCATTACAGTTACATAATCGGAGGACATTGAGTTTTCAACGTCTTCGAAATTTTCAAATATGTATTTATATGCGTAACGAAAATTTATTTTTCTTGCTCCCCTAGCCGAAAGTACGCACTTCCCGGCCGCAATTCAGACAGGGAAGAGCAAGTTCCGTGGCCGCCTGACGGTAGCGCCCTCTGACGGGGTTTTTGCGGCCGGTGATATACAGTCGAAGTCCCCATTTCTTGACTGGACGAATGTAGGTCATTCCCACATCTTGACTTCTCCTACAGTCCCCACTTTCGATACGACGCCATATTGTACGCCACAAGCGCGCATGCTCGTGCGAGCACGCGCATGCTCGTGTGAGCACGCGCATGCTCTTAGGAGCGCGCACGCGCTGCTCTTATCTCGGCACACTTGCGCACGCGCCTACAAACCAATGGGTTATAGAGTGGGGCAACCATCAATAGGAGAAGTCAAGATGTGGGAATGGTTGCCATGGTAACCCGGTCAAGATGTGGGAACGGTCAAGAAATGGGGGGTTAAGAAATGGGGACTTCGACTGTACTCACATACACTAGCACGCATTATGCCTGTACTGGCCCGAAGGGTCCGAGACCAGCATAGAGTGAGATAGACGGTACGCTCGGGTCGCATCAGACTCTCTCGGGCTTCTTCGCCTCACCCCCTCACCTTGTTTCTCCGTCCCGACGCGCCGAGTCAGTTTGCGCCCGTGTGTTGACGTTTTGACATTTTCTGTGCGTTAACCTCTCTTATCGCTGTTAATTTTCGTGCGTGTTTTTTTACTTTTTGATGTTCTTAATGCCCGCCCCGACCAGCAAAACCTCGGCTTCGCCTCGGTTTTGCAAAAGTCGGGTGGGCCCTCCCGCCCCCCGGACCGGCCAAAACCCACAGTCTTCGCAACACTTCGCAAGATTGCCGGTAGGCGCGCTGACGCAAGCCGCAAAAGTAAAATCAGTCTATATATGGGGCATTCCAGGTCAAATCACGTGGTCATCGACCTGACCCCCTCGGATTTAGTTGCCGAATTTTTTTTTGCAAATTTTGCTCCCATAAAAGAGGTTTTTTTCTCAGATTTTGATTACTTGTTTTACCCCATAAAATAATTTTTTTTCCATAACTTTTGAGTAAAATTGAATTACGCCCAGTTTTAAAATTCTGGAATTTTTTGCATTAATTCTATAACTAAAAACTAGTATTTTCATCCTAGTTTGAGAGTGGGCCGAGAATAATTTATATTTTTTCTTCAATTAAACAAGAAAAATTTCTTTACACATTTTGTAAATTCAATATTTGAACGATGGTTTCCTGTAGGATAAAAAAAAAGAAAAATAAATCATCTCTTGCCAAAAAAATTTGTTTCCTATATTTTGATAATATATTTTCTGTATTTCGCTAATAGATTTTCTATATTTTGATAATAGTTTTTTTGTTAATAGTTAGATAAAGTTTTTATATTGTTTTCGTGCTCCCTCCGAAAACTAATCGATTTTATCAAATCTATTACTAAAATATAGGAAATCTATTATCGAAATACAGAAAATATATATAAACCAAGCAGGAAATGTTGACCATTATTTTCGTCGCTGGCGAAAGCGATATATTTGTCCGACCATACAATTTCATTAAAAATTATGATTCTGATCCTTCTCCACCCCATTATAAAATACACGCTCATCTGCACCCTCTCCTCGCTTACGGTTCACTTTCGGGCTTTTAAATTTATGATATTCTTCGGTTCAAGACAACTTTTTATCCTCTCTGTTACTCGGGCATGTAAAAATTACGATTAAATAACAATATCCACATCGAATTTCAAGTCCAATCCAATGTGCAAGCTTTAATTCACATGCTTCAAAAAATTCATTTCAATTCATAACGTCCCAAAATGAGAAAAAAAAGATGAGGACTCGTTTGCTTGTGAATATTCCAGCTTGTAAAGTTTATAATATAGTGGTATTTGATTTACAATTTATAATTTTCAGAAAGAAGGTAAAATTGTGCAGTTTGAAATTGACAAATCGTCCCTCATTTAAAAGCCAAAATTAACAAATATCATATCCCTGCTCTTATCAATATTCTGCAATACAAAAAAAGATGAAAACGTAATGTCCAATTTTTAATTGACAAAATATTTATTTTAATTGGCAAAAAAAAAGGCTATACGTAAATATACAATTAAAAGAAGGCGCGTTGAAAGAAGCTTCGTAACCTTCGATATCAAAAGATTCGTTGTGACGTAATGCCACTTTATTTTTTAAAGTCAAATATTTGTGAGTCTTTTGTGATCACAGCGGCGGCGGACCCGAGTAACGTTGCTTCTCATCGCAAAGTCGTGGGACTTATTCGAAAATGAAAAAGAAAAAAAATGAAATTTCTCCCACATCCGCGACCAGAAGTTGTTCTTCTCAAAAGCTTTTGCAGCGTTTACTGTGACCGCGTGTATACAGGCTGTTCCAGGGGTGAAGGTCAATACCGCGAGGGTAGATTCGTAACGTTTTATCGAGTAGAAAAGTCCTTGGCCATTTTTTGATATTTGGAATCCTTGAATTGTTATTAATTTTTTTAATCAGCCAATAAGATGCGCGCTTTGAGATGAGCCGTGATCACACCATGCGTACCCTCGCGCTCGTTGGTGTGAGCAAGGGCGCGACTCATTGGCTGATTAAAAAAATTAATAACAATTCAGGGGCTCGAAATACTAAAAAATGGTAAAGGACTTTTCTACTCGACATAACGCCACGAATCTACCCTCACGGTATTGAACTTCACCCCTGGGACACCCTGTGTATGAGATAGTACATCCAACGTCGAAGAGAGAGAGAGAGCGAATATCGTACCTGAAGCTGCCGGCTATACAATTTACCTGTACAATCTGTGTATACCTACCGCGGCGATAAACCGCGAGATGAGAGTATAAAGACGCTCGCAGGTGACAATGGAAACGCGCGGCTATTTAAAAAAAAGAGAAAAAAAACACCATACAACGAAATAAGATAAATGATCGTGGAGGCCGCGAGTCTCGCTGTACGAAGAATTTCGTGCATGGGTTCATGTCAAGGGAGGTCGAGAAAAAAATGTCATTTAAAAAAAAACATGTAGGGGTGAGAAACACATTTTCTCGCTAACGAAAATTATTATCCAGCCACTTTTGTATTTGGACATTTTCCCTACTTAGATATTTTTCTAATGGAATATTTTTGTAAATAGATATTCGTGTACCTGGTCAATTGTGTACTTGATTTTTTTTTTGCGGTGGCGTTTTTTGACTGGATATCTAGGACTATGACCTAGTATATTTTATTTTCGTGGGAGGTGTTTTTCCTGTAAACGAGATATTTTTTTATCTTAAACAATCGGGTCTCTTACCTTATCTACACGACTTTTTCATCGAAAAATCTCATCTACGTGGCTTTTTCATCGAAAAACCCGTATAAATTAGGTAAGAGACTCGATTGTTTAAGAAAAAAAATATCTCGTTGACGAGGAAAAATTGAAAAAAAAAATGTTGAAAAAAAATGGTATAAAAAAATTTAATTTAATTCAAAATAATTGTATACAACTTTTTACTTTCTTAGTGTTTTCACGAAAACCCAGTATTAGAGTTACGCTACATTTTATAAATGTGGTCGTTTTTTGCGAAAAATTGAATATTTTTGCGAAAAAAAATCATACGAAACTTAAAAAAAAAACACAATTAAAGCTTATAGTCCCCGGCACGAGTTTTCCATGCGAAAAACAGTCAAAACAATTTGGGTCATCCGCCACAATTACAATGCCAAAAAAAGCCGAAAAACGATCATGTTTCAAAGAGCGTACCAGGTTAAACAAAAATCATAAACATTTTTTTTGAAAATACGAAACGAAGTTAAATATGTCCCCTTTAAACTGCCTCTTGGCGAATTGAAATATCTTCATTTTTTAAAGAGCAGTGAAACTTTTTGTGCGGCGTGGAATCGGGGTAAGGGTTTCCATACTTTTGGTCGGCAGTGTATATGGGGCGTTCCGTCCCAAATCGGACAGTTTGAAAAACATTTTTTTTTATTTCCTCAATTTTTTTATATTTTTTAGTCCCTATCAAAAGACCCTTTCTTTTAAATGATGGGATTTTTTTTTATTACCTGTTCAAAAGATATTGAATTAACAAAAAAACCGCTCTTTTTTTTTGTATTTTGGTCATAACTTCTTTAATAATGGTCCAAATTGAAAGTTTTTTTCTTTCAAATTTTTTGTTTTTTCTGGACTTTTCAGAAAAAAATACAACAAAAATATTCGACAAGTTTTTTGATGAGTTCGTGGGATTTCCATAACTACTGTTTTTTTTTCGTTTTTTAAAAATAATTTTTTTTTTTCATAAATTATTATGAATTAAAATTTTTGTTATTGTATAGTATTTTTTAAATCATTTTGAATTGATTTTTACACTTTTTCATTGTTAACAGATTTTTAAAATTAATAATTAATCGATGAGCAAGTAAGAATTCAAGAATTGTATGAGTGGGCATTAAACCTAAATAGTCTACCGAATATTGATGTCAAATTTTTACCTGAGAAACATTATTTAGATGCAAAAGAAAGATTTTATTTGCGATACAATACTGCGAAATCAATCACAGGAGGACATAAAAATTTCATTCAATTATTCCAATGAGCAACGGAAACGTATTGGCAAAGGAATATTCTAATTCAGGAAATAATCGTACATGTAAGGTTTTCAAAAAAATGCGTGAATAAATAAAAACTGTTGTTATTATTGTTCATAAACAGACTTAACGATTAATTATTGATTTTAAGAACCTGTTAACAATAAAAAAAGTGTCAAAATAGATTTTAAATATTAAAAAAAATACAATACAGTAACCAAAATTGGTATTCATAATAATTTATTAAAAAAAAATTATTCAAAAAAAAATAGTAGTTATGGAAATCCCCCGATCGGACTAGTCTTAAGAAGTGTTGAATAGATAGATGTTTAAAGCAAAAAATAGAAATAAAAATAAAAAATGCCACTCACTTTTAAAAACGCGGTTTAAAGTTCAAAACTCAAAAAAATCATTGAAAAACTCGTCGAATATTTTTGTTGTATTTCTTCTGAAAAGGTCATAAAAAAACAAAAAAATTGAAAAAAAAACTTTTAATTTGGATCATTATCAAAGAAGTTATGACCAAAATACAAAAAAAAAGTTGCGAACGGGTAAACAAAAAAATCTCAAAATTTAACAGGAAGGGACTTTTGATGTGTTCTAAAAAATATACAAAAATTGAGGAAATAAAAAAAAAAGTTTTTCAAACTGTCCGATTTGGGATGGAACGTCCCATATGCATATATATATATATTTCCGTACGAGGCGCCTGACCCATAAGAATCTCCGGTGTAATATAATATATACATTTGTATGTACGCTGAGATGTACATAAAAGCATGGGCTTTGAAACTGGCTTGAAACACGCCTATGGATCTCCCGAGCATTTGACTGATCGAACGTCAAACGCTAATAAGCAAGCGCCGATTGCTTCTGGGCCGCAGACCAATTTCATATTCTTGGCCTCGAGGAGAGTAAACTGACCGCGTGTCCGTTCGACGTCTCTCAATCTCTTTTGTATTTTTTTTTTCTTCAGTTTTTTCATTTTCATATTTCTCTTCTCTCCTCCCTCTTTTTCAGCTCTCTTCGGCTGCTTGCTCTTATAATTTCGCCTCATTTCCTCTCGTTCGACCGCGCGGCGTCGTTCTCATGGGAACAACAGGAAAAAACAATTTATCCTCGTATCATAAGTGTACGTTGTGCAAGCAACGAACGTCGTTGAATTTCATATATTCGAGAGTCGAGAATTCATGCTCATTCGTTGAAACGATTTTTTCACCGAAAGACAATTGAATGATTCGTGAGAAATCATTTCGCTCTTCGGCGTCGTGAGAAAATAATGATATTTTCTCCTTGCGTTGTAGCAACAATGTTTTTTTATTATTTTAATTAAGCATGTTATGAAAATATCAGCATCGATTTCCCCTTTTCTTGAGTTGCTAGAAAAAGAAAATAATTTTTCTAGCAACTCAAGAATAGGGGAAATCGATGGATGAAATAAAATGCGATTTCAATTTGAAATTTTTTTTTTTAGTTTAAAGAGGACAATGGCGATCTTCTTAATTTGGTTAATTCACTCGTGATGAAGATGAACTTTATCAATTATATTTTTAATTAGTTTAATGGCTGAATGAAATCAAACTCTATTTGATTTTCTTAAGGGTGAGTCAGTGTCCAGATTTAACCCTTACTCAACACACTGGGGTACAAAACACCCCAGGCCTAAATTACCTTAATTCTAACTACCGAAATTTAAAAACCTATAGCAACATCTGTCATTAGTTCGAGGATGCCACTACTCCTTGAAGCTTAGAGCATTACTCTAAGACAATGAATTTTTATGTAGCAGCCGTAGAAAGTCGAGTGGTCTTGCCTATACATACTTCAGTGTGTCAAGTAAGGTCGAGTGCGAAAAATTTGTGCGAATTTTTTTCCTGTTATATTATTTTGCTACTGTTTTTTCTCTCGTGGTGCTATATATTAAGCACACTCAATTAAATTTTTTATTATTTTTGTCGAAAAATAAAAAAATTATGATTTTTTTCGTAAAAGTTCTAATTTTTTCAGTTTTTTTAGATATTCAAATTTTTTTAACATCTTTAACTTCGATATTTCACTATAAATCCTGTGTAACTATGGGAAGTAACTTCTTCAGAAGTTCAAAAAAAAAGTTGCAAATTAAAATATTAAATGGTATATTTTTGATGAGAATTTGTATCGCTGATTTTATCGCTGTTTTCATAAAGGACCTCAGAGTTTGAAAAATTGAGAAGAAAAAAAAAATTACGGCCGTGTTCTAGAGTAGAAAGCCAAAATTTAGGGATTTTTCAACATGCTATGAAAAAAAAAAACTAAACATGTTTTTGCATTCATTTTTTCACCGCATACTTATTCATTCTTCAATATTCTACAAAAAAATTGGCGAAATAAAATCCAATATCTTGACAGATACCGGCTGATGAAGTGGGGGTGGGAAAAAAACGTCGCTTATTTCCACCTCACTAATTACTGCTATAACTCCGTTAATATTTGGAATTTCTAAATTTCCTTTGGACGGTACATTCTTGAGACATCAAACACTGAAAATATGCACAAAAAAAATCGATTTCTTCAAAATTCTACATTAGAACACGACCTTAAAAGTGGTAGTCCTCCAAAAAATTTTGATTTTTTTCAAAAAAGTAAAAAAAAAAATAGAAGGAACTGTCGGCCCACTCCATGTTGGGCGGTATTTTTTCGGGAATTGATCAAAGTATTTTTTGAGTGAAAAAAAATGGCGAATATTCGATCTATTTGACATGGAATGACCCATAGATACTAAGGTTGTTTCTTAACTAAGCGAAAAATTCGATTTTTTTTAAATCCTAGAGTGGCCTGACCCCTTAACGATCACAACTGTTGAGGATTCGCGTCGTTATCATTAAAATTGCGTCTGAATTCGCGAATTTTCTGCATTCTCAGGATTATATTAGACCTGCGAAAGTTCCGCCATTTCGGAAGCGGATTTCTCCAGCTCCAGGTCCAATCTCTCCAGAAGAAGAGCCAGAGAGACTTCTCGCGAGAAATGGACGCTGGGCATGTGATAAACGAAACTGCGAGAGATGAACAAGAACCAGGAGAGAGTTAAAAAAAAACATGTATATGGGGCGTTACATACCAATCTATTTTTTTCATTTTTTGTTGCTCAAAAAGCTAAAATACGGGTTGAAGCAAAAGCCCAGACATTATGAATTTTACACCAACATTTTTTATATCTGACACTATACTTTTAGGAATTTCTTCAGATTTTTCGATTACGGCCATCGAGGTGTTAAAAAAAAATTCAAAAATTCATGACGCGCTCAAATTTATTTTGAAAAATCTGAAAAAAAATTGTAATTGCTTGATAGAGTGAGAGTAATGATGGGAATAATCGGAAACCGGATTTGAGGGGTCGAGGGTCAGACCCAGGTCGAATTGGTATGGAATGCCCCATATATACATCTCTTGAGCTCTCGGGGCCGCGTTCGTCCCTCTTATTGCAATGGCTTTTGTGCTTGACGTTTGACAAATAAGAAACGGGATCCAGGCGTATCATTACCCATCCTTTGCGGTGTGCATCATTCCTATGTATGTCTGTGTTTCTGCCCTCTCCATCTCTCTCCCTCTCATCCCCATTTTATCTTCTCTTTTCGCCCTCTTTCCTTCGGTTTCCTCCTCGGACGATGCGCTTCAACCTCAAGACTCTCGTCTTCTTGCCTTTTGCCGAGATCCAAGCTCCTCATCCGACGGCCACGTATAAACTCAGTGTGCACCACCTTCCTGTCTTTCTCCTCATATTATACATATATATGCCCTCTGATGCCCTTTTCCCGCTCGCGAGGAACACCGCCATCGTCCCTTTGCCCGTCTCTCTTACTCTTCGAAGTCGAAAAACTCCTTCGACCGATCTAATAACGTCGAGGACGCGCCGACTCATTAGTCAAAAAGTCCCAGGGTTGGACGCGCGCACGCTGCTGCGAAGAACCGGTCCCTCACTTTCTGGCTTGTTGCTCTCTTCGTGGCCTCGCCAAGAATCCTCTTCTTCTTCTTCTTATATTGCTCCTTTTTCTTCCTCTTCTTCTGCTTCTTCTTCTCCTTCGTTGACGCTGGTATGCGTCTATTCGTATGCCTACGATCTACGATTTTGTCTATTGGTTCAGGAGTCAACATTATAGTCGGCCGGAAAACCTCATCAGAGGAAAACGTATTCTTGGACTTTTTTTTTAGGAAACCATAATTATAGATTTCTTTGGGAGTTTGATACACCGAGAAAAAGGTTTGGTGAAGTGAAAAAAATTTGGCTTGAATTAACTAAACCTGGCGGTTATGGGTGACGAACGAAATGTGTAATTCAGTTAACTCAAAACGTGTATCAAAATGGAAACAAAAATTGCATTCTCATAAATACATATATCCTTGACCCAACAGAGTAGAGAATCCGTTCAATTGAAAATTACATAGTTTTGATTCTATATTTGGTAAAATGCACTCAATATGCGATTGCATAACCAAATGGTTTAGTTGAATGAACAGTTTATATTTTCTATGCAATTCTGATGTTGTTCACGGGGAAAAAAAATGCATTCAATATAAGGCTAGAAAACTTCAATTGAATTAACAAATCATTTGATAATATGCATTATTTGTTTAAGCTACGAGGGCTTTTACTTAACTAATTGATCGTGAGATTAAACATTCAAGTGAAAGTTTAACTTATTTATCCTTGCGCCCATAAAGAGCATGAGCGCCACCAAAATGCAATGGTGGTCTCATCCAAATATGTAGTCTTTAGTCCATAGAACTGCGCGACTACAGCGCGCGGGTAATGTTCCATCAATTTAAAGTTAATCGAGGACTCCGATGCTGGTAGTAATACACTGGTACTTATCGGCGCTCAGTGGCTATCTCGCTGGCGCGAGAGCGCGCGCCGTTCGTCGCCACCTTACGGATCTCGGGCGAAGTGCCGAGATCGTGGTAGTTACTATACGTACTATCGACTAAATGTGTTGTGACCGCATTGAAATATTTAGTCAAAGTTATCAAACAATTTGATCGACATGAAAGTATTTACTATTCTTTTTAACTGGGTGAATGGCTCAAATCAAAATTAGATTTCGTTGATGAGACGAAACATAGAGTTGAAACAATTTTATTTACGTCAAGTAAATGACTAAATATTTGATTGAATGAGAAAACAAGTTTTTGAATAAATCTCGTTTGAAATAATTTTGATCCAATGTTGTAATTGCGGTGAATGCAGTACACATTCGAAACAACGACACCAGTTTTATTATTTCAACAATGGGTTAATCAAATCAAATATGTGACGATTGATTCAAACGAATTTTCCGTGATCGCAGCTGGGTAGTTGATATCACTAAGCCTTTTTCTCGGTGTATTTCGAAGAGTACCATCTGAAGAATAGTGGGCAATTTTTTTGTTTTAAAGTATAGTATTGTAGCGGAGTTACAGCGGATGATTAGGAGGCATCGCTTGAAAAAGTCTTCACTGAGAAAAAGAATTTGTTGAAAATGCAAAAATTTGTTTGACTCAACCAAATATTTGTTTCCGGACGTTCAACGAAATCATTTTGATAATTCAACAAAGATACGGTGGAAGTTTTAGTTAAATCGGTTAAATCGTTGCTTCAATGGGCAAAGTTTCAGTTCAATCAACTAAATATCTTTGCACCAAATAAATTGTGTGATTGCATATACGAATTGTTTTTTTGTTACAGCTAAATTTATTTAGTTCAAATATACTAGAAATCAACGAAATATTTCTGTACAACATCTCAGTAACGTGTAAATTGGACTAAACTGTATCTGGAAATTGACCAAATAATTTCGTTCACCTCATATCTTATGGTTAACCAAATCCATTTGTTCAATTAATTATAGTTTCATTATTTCAAAAAAATTGATATAGAATCAACTAAATTTTTTTTCAACTAAATGGATTTAGTTGTTTTAACTGTACTTTTTTCTCAGTGTTGAGTAGTCAACAACGCTAATCGGAATTACAGCTCACGAGAATCAAAAAACCAAACTACTTTTGTCAGTATATACTAGCTTATCCTGTCATTGATTTAAGGAATTTGCTGAAATATTAAATTTAAACTAGGAGTGTGCGAATATTCGAATTTGCGAATTGAGACGAATCGAATCGAATTATTCGAACTATTCGATTCGACACTCGATTCGAATTATTCGATTCAATTTATCTCGAATTATTCGTAAATTTTAATATTCGCGCACTCTTCAATACTAGTAAAAAATAAGAGACTATATTATTGCAATGGCATTTTATGATAAAAACCTAAATAAATATTTGCATTGTCGAAATTACTGAATAAATTAATGTCAGTAGCAGAAAATAAAGCCAAATTTCAGAACGAGGAAGAAAAACAGTCATCGATCATAACAATAAAAAATCATTTCTTCTTTATCATTCAATAATTGTTAAAACTGAGAAGGAGAAACTAAAAATAATTATTGACTTTTTATTTATTATCGTTAAAATTTTTTCAAAATTTGGAAGAAATATATTGCAGACAAATAAAAACAGTATAATTTTTGAAAAACTCAATTACACTTTACTAATTATCAGCGTATTGAATTTATTTGTTAATTTTTCTAACGATGTATTTTCATAATATCTAAAAAAATATTTTTAATTTTACATTTTATTAGAAGGTTGGTAATTAAACTTTCTTTTAAAGTTATGTTTTATTAAAATTTTCATTACTTCAGTAGTGAGCTATAAAAAAATACTATGAATAAGTTACATATATGATACAACACCTGAAATTCTTCATCGAAAACGATCAGTTCAAGAGCAAAAAATGATTATTCGAATTATTCGAATTAGTCGAATAGTTTGAATTATTCGAATAATTCGAATATTCGATTCGAATTTTGAATCGAGTTTTGATTTTTACGCAACAAACGAGGTATTCATAAAATCGAAATTCCACAAAATTCTTTGATCAATTATTAGATTTTTTCAAGGAGAAAAAGCTCAACTTCTATAAAGTTAGCACAGCCAAATGTGAAAAAATATATTTTTTTTTCAATAGCATAGCAATTCAGTGCTCATTTTATGCTTTGGAAATATTTGATCAGTCTTTTTGTTGGAATGACCATTTATCAAAAAACTTCCTTATCAATCCGAGAGTCAAGAGAGAAATCGACAGAAGCCGCACAATCGGATTTAAACGATCGATTTTAGCTATTTGAATCATTTGCTGCTATCATGTCTTGTGTTGAATTTTATCTCTCTACTCCTTCTAATAAAAAATAACTCCTGTCGTTCAAAATCTGAATTGAGAAGGTGTCAACAAATTTTCCAAAATCTGTCGACCAGGGTAAATTTTATCTTCGATCTTTGGCAAGCTACATCAGAGATTATTAGCTATGAAAAGTATATCACGGATCGAGGGAGTCTTTCAACATTTGATTAGAAGTCAATTTTTTTTTTTTTTTAATTGATCATAATCTACGGGAATTCAAGTTTCATTTGAAGCTCTGTAATTTTTCCCTTTTTTCATTTATAAAATTTTCGTTTATCAATTTACGGAGGAAAATCGAAGGATTTGAAAATTTTTTCAGACCACAATAGCAAATTTTCTCGAATAAATTTGCTTGCACTCCAAAAAACAGGCTGCAATTAAATAAATGTTGAATCACTCGACAAATTCGATTTGATCGATTGAAATCGTTGTAAAATCTGAAATTATTCGGTTCGAAAAAATCGAATAATTCGAAAATTCGATTAGACTGTTCGCACAGCCCTAAATTAAGCCCTTTCTTCTGTTCAAAGTGTCTGCGCGTACAATCCTTTTCAGTTTTACTACCTTTTTCTGCCGACACGTGCGCCCATACACACAATCAGCCCCTATCTTTTCTTCAGCCGGAGGAGAAGAGTATCGTAAAGCACATGCTGCCTATATGTCGCCCTTCCGGTTCGTACATGTACGGAGAAGTCTCCAGCGAGATCCGGCACGGTTGCACAAAGTGGAGGAGAGAACCACCCGCGCCAGGAGTGATGGATGATCCTCCTTCTTCCCTCTCTGTCCCTCTCCCCGTTTCGCTCTCTCTCTCTCTCTCTCTCTCTCTCTCTCTCTCTCTCTCTCTCTCTCTCTCTCTCTCTCTCTCTCTCTCACACACACACACACACACACACACACACAAACACACACACACACACACACACACACACACACACCCACACTCACACACACACTCTTTCTCCGGCATTTTCCTCAACCGGTTGTCCTATACGTACTATACGTGCTTCCTCGTTCTCTCCTCGAGTTTCACGGTTTCCCCAATTAAACAATTGCATTCGCATCCATCCATCCGCGGAGATCGCTCCCTCTGCCGCGGGAAACTCTCCCTCCCGTCCTCCATCTTCCTCTCTCTCTTCCCCTCTTTCCGCCCTTCTCTACGTCAAAACGGTTGCCTTTTTCTCTTGGCCTTTTCCCTTCCTTTTCCACCCCCCCCCCCCCCCGATGCCTATATTCAACCCCTTCCCGTGTGTATCTGATCCGGCAGAAAGTCGGCGCGCTTTGCGCTGAAATTGCAATGAAAACCGTACAGATAGGAATTTGCGGAAAGAAGACGAGGAAAAAAACGCCATTCAACGAACAGTCGCGACGATACGTGACAACGGTGAGAAATTGGTTGAATTAATAAATCGTTGAAAACGCTGGTTTTTTTTTCTTTTCTGCGGGAGAGTCTCATGTTTTTAATTGGCTTCAATTTATGGCATGGAAGTTAGCACGGCATCAAAGTTAGCAACGTTACTGCAACTAAAGCGTTGACGGCTGACACTTTTTATCAACTGCTGCCTTAGAAATTAGATAATTCGATAATTAGATAATTTCTGTTAGATAATTTTCCTGGGAATAAAGAGAATATCTTTAGTTGGTGAAATATTTTTTTTCGAAATTGAATGATATTAAATAAATGGGTAAATTGGTTTCGATCATATTCTATGTGCGGAAAAATTTGGATCACCCAAAAAATGGAGCTGGCGAGAGTATTCTTTCTTTCGCTCTCTTTCGAAGATCATCGCTGCTAACTAAATTTGTTTTTTTCTACGTTAAATAATATTAAAAATAGTGAGAAAAGAATTTCGCTCATATTCCAGTGCTGAAATGTTTCTTTTTCTACGTTAAACAATATAGGAGAGGGTGGGGGTCGAAAAGTTGACTAACCAATATTTCGAACGGCTGAAATCCCGAATTTCACCATTACGAGCGTTAGAATAACGAAGCGCCGAAATCCCGATCGCCAGAAAAGAGAAAGTCGCGAGAGCCGCCCCATGCGTAAGAGAGAGAGGAGGCGCATCCCTTTCTCTCTTACGCATGGGACGGCTCTCTCCGCTATCGCTTTTCTGGCGTTCGGGATTCCGGCGCTTCGTTATTCGAACGCTCGTAATCGTGAAATTCGGGATTTCGGCTGTTCGAAATATTGGTTAGTTGAATCTTCGACCCTCACCCATAGGAGATGTGAAGAAATGAATTTTGCTCATATTCCATGTGCAAAAAAATTTCTGTCGTTTAAAAGACAGCTCCGCTGCAAGTATTTTTTGTTTCGCTTTACAAACAGAAATTTTTCCGCATGTAGAATATCAGTAAAATACGTTACATTATATCTCTAATATTCTCCAACGTCGTAGAAAAGATAATGTAGCTATAGCAGAGATTCTCAATAACGAGCGAAATAAAATACTTGTCGCGGAGTCATCTTTTGAGCGACATAAATTTGTCCTCACATGGAATATATGAGTATAATACATTTAATTAACTCTCCAATATTATTGAACGTGGAAAAAAATTATTTCGCCTGACAGAGATACTCAATATAGAACGAAAAAAAAATACTTTTTAAGGAGTTGTCTTTTGAACGACATAAATTTTTCCGCACACAAATTATGAGTGTAATCCATTTAATTGAATCTCTTATATTCTTCAGCATCGAAAAAAAATGTAGCTAGAGCAAACATTCTCGATATAGAGCGAAAAAAAATACTTGTCGCGGAGTCATCTTTTGAGCAACATAAATTTTTCCGCACGTGGAATATAAGTAAAATGCATTCACTTACATCTCTAATATTCTTCAACGGCCTGACAAAAAAATATAGCCAGCAAAGATTCTCGATATAGAGCGAAAAAATACTTGTCGCGGAGTCGTTTTTTTAGTGACAAGTTTGTCCGCACATGGAATATAAGTAAAATGCATTCACTCATATCTCTAATATTCTCGAACGTCGTAGAAAAAATAATGTAGCTAGCAAAGATTCTCGATATAGAGCGAAAAAAAAATTTGTCGCGGAGTCATCTTTGGAGCGACAAAAATTTGCCGCAAATGGACATTGAAAAAAAAATGTAGCTAGCAAAGATTCTCGATATAGAGCGAAAAAAAAATACTTGTCGCGGAGTCGTTTTGTTTAGCGACAGAAATTTTTCTTCACATGGAATATAAGTCAAATGCATGCACTCATATCTCTAATGTTCTTCAACATGGATTATAAGTTTAATCAATTGAATTAAATCTCTTATATTCTTCAGCATCGACAAAAAAAATGTTGCTAGAAAAGATTCTCGATATACTTAGAGCGAAAAAAAATACTTGTCGCGGAGTCGTCTTTTGAGCGACAGAAATTTTTCCGCACATGAAATATAAGTAAAATACATTTTCTTATATCTCTAATATTCTCTAACGTCGTAAAAAAATATAGCTAGCAAAGATTCTCGATACAGAGCGAAAAAGAATTACTTGTCGCCGGTTCGTTTTTTGAGCGACATAATTTTTTCCGCACGTGGAATATAAGTCAAATGCATTCACTTATATCTCTAATGTTCTTCAACGTCATAAAAAAAATAATGTAGCTAGCAAAGATTCTCGATATATAGAGCGAAAAACAATGCTTGTCACGGAGTCGATTTTTCAACGACAGAAATTTTTCCGCACATGGATTATAAGTTTAATCAATTGAATTAAATCTCTTACATTCTTCAGTATCGAAAAAAAAAATGTTGCTAGAAAAGATTCTCGACGTAGAGCGAAAAAAATTACTTGTCGCCGATTCGTTTTTTGAGCGACATAATTTTTTCCGCACATGGAATATGAGTGTATTTTGATTATATCTCTAATATGCTTCAACGTCAACAAAAAAATGTAGCTATGCCAGTAGAAATTCTCGACATGGAGCGAAAAAACTACTTGTCGTGGAGCGGTCTTTTGAGCGAAATTTTCCCGCACACAAAATATAAGTTCAATTAATTTAATAACATCTTTAATATTTTTTAACGTCGAAAAAAAACTTCACCTATCAGAGATTCTTCAAAGAGAGCGAAAGAAAAAATACTCCTGCCGGGTACGCTTTTTGTGACAGTTGTCAACGTTTTCGCTGCAGCTACGTTGTTAACTTCGATGCTATTACAATTTGGAGCTTTTCTTCTATTTCCTCTTGCAACGTATGATTTTTCATTCGCGGTGAATTGATGACCACGTTATTTAATCTATTCTCTCTCTCTCTCTCTCTCTCTCTCTCTCTCGCTCTCTCTCTCTCTCTCTCTCTTTTTTTTTGTCTGCCTTTTTTTCGATATCGAAGGACAGTCGGAATCGCCAAGCGCGGTAATCTCAATTCAAGAAGTTTCGTGTGTTTCCCGATCGTTTTCGCGATGATCCGCGCGTCCGTCACGTTTTCCGCGACGTCCGCGCAAACATTTCTTCTGAAAAATCACAATCGCGTATCCGCACGATCCGGGACTTTCCTGGCTCCATTTTCAACGGACCACAAGCCCCATATTCTTCCACTCCCTCCCCATTTATCCGGAATTTTTATGTAAAATCCGATGCGCCTGTTAGTTTATGCGGGCAGCATACGATTGACGGCGGTTGCCTCGACGTCGAACGTGCCTCACGTACCAAAGTCTTCATCGCTTTCTCTCTTTCTCTCCGACAAAACGACCGAGATACCCACCATCATGCCACTGTTTCGCCGTTTTTCCTTTTATCCGCTTTGCCGCAAACATTTCCAAGCCATATGACACGTCGATTTTGTCCGGTTTCATCCCTCCGGAATGCTGAAAAAAATTTACCCCCCCCCTCCCCCCCCTCACCGCGGCGTTTCTCTGGTGGACATGCAAATTTCTGTTATCCATTTGCAATTTTTCATCGTCTCGGAAATATCGTTCCGGAACTGCAGAAGAATGAGCAAAGGGGTTGAAGTACGAAGTTCTTAGATTGGGAATTAGGGAGGCTTAGACGTTATATGCTGGGCAATAGCAAGGATTATGTTGAGATTGAATATATTCTTAACTGAGAGCTCGCTATTTATTTTGGATTATAAGTTATATGTAAATGTACATACAGGGTGTCACATAAGTAACGGGACGGCTGAATGTTTCCTGAGCTAAGATATTTTTCCGAAAGGTCAAGGTCATTCTTGTAGTAACTAATGACGTGGAATTCCATGGTGACCTTAATTTCGACCTTGATGATCACCTTCATGGTCATTCAAGGTCACCTTTTTTCAATTGGAAACGCCCTTTTTTGACATCGACTATCGATAGAGCGTACTTAGGTCATGGTTACATTTTGACCTTGAACGTCCTCTAAAGTCAATTAAACTTAAACAAGGTGTGGATACCTCTGGGAATTAACGCTTTTCACATTCTTCTGTAAGGACCAAAGTAATGAATTTCAGAAAGGGACATTTAGTTGTGACCTTGACGATGACCTTCAAGGTATTTTCAAGGTCCTTGACCTTTTGGAAAAATATCTTAGTTGAGCAAATATTCAGCCGTCCTGTTACTTATGTGACACCCGGTATATATATATATATATATATATATATATATATATATATATATACGAGAGTGGAGGAAAAAGAACGAGGTATCAAGATTAAAGTTACATGGCTCGCTGACGTTTGACGTCAGCGGCGGCTTTTGCACTCGGTTCTCTTAACTCCGTATCTCTTTCTCTCCTGGACTCGTGTCCTTTTTCGTTCCATCACGAGAGAGCATATCGGGGGCTGGTCCACAAACTGGATATAGCGCCGTTGAAAAATGATGGCCCAGTAGACGCGTTTTCGTCCGCCAGGCCCCGCGTTGACTTGACTAAAAGCACTTTTCTTACGCTGTCGGCGTTCCTCAGTGGAAAACCAGCAAAAAAGCTCTGTCGCGTGGATCCGTTGGCTAGACGGTATTCGACCCGTATTCATATATCGGGTCTTCCGAGTAAACTCCCCGTATGAAAAAAACAATACATGTCGAAAATGTATGGTATAATATATTCTTGCTACATAATAATTTATGAAAAAATTAATTTTTTTACCAAAATATATCTATAGAAATATATGGGGCATTCCATGTCAAATAAACGACTTTTAAATCCGACTCCTTTGGATTTGGCCGAAATTTTGTTTTCCTTTTCTACCCCATTAAAAACATTTTTCAGGAAATTTTCAAATTTTTTAACTAAACTCAAAAGAAATTTTTCTTTTCAAATAGCTACACTGAGAAAAAAGTTCAGTTAAAACAACTTAATCCATTTAGTTGAAAAAAATTTAGTTGATTCAATATTAATTTGTTTGAAATAATGAAATTATAATTAATTCAACGAATGGTTTTAGTTAACCATAAGATATGAGGTGAACGAAATTATTTGGTCAATTTCCAGATACAGTTTAGTCCAATTTACACGTTACTGAGCTGCTGTACAGAAATATTTCGTTGATTTCTAGTATATTTTAACTACATAAATTTAGCTGTAACAAAAAAACAATTTGTATTTTCAATCACACCATTTATTTGGTACAAAGATATTTATTTGATTGAACTGAAACTTTGCCCATTCAAGCAACGATTTAACCGATTTAACTAAAACTTCCACTGTATCTTTGTTGAATTACTAAAACGATCTCGTTGAACGTCTGGAAACAAATATTTGGTTGAGTCAAACAAATTTTCGCATTTTCAACAAAAAAAATTTCTCAGTGTATAATTTCTTCAAAAATTGACTGCTTGGGACGTTTTTTTCAAAATTTTCGTCTTTAAATGTACTTTTCGGAAGAAAATACGAAAAAATTTTAAGATATTAAAATCAGATGAAATTCTTGGCCGGGTCGTCATCATCAGAGTTCCGATCGAAAATATTTTCATATTTTTCATACTTGACATTTTCTCTTCAACTCTTTGCCCTACCTTGCATCTTTAGCCAAAAGTGAAATAACTTAGCGAGAAAAAATCGTACGAAAATTTAAAAAAAAATGAAAATGGAGCGTCTGCCAACCCTTTTGAATATACCGTAGATTAAAACAAAAAAACAAAAAAAATGTCCTTTAGTTATTCACCCAATTTGCGATGGTCGAAAAAATACCAAAAAACGATCACGTTTGAAAGTGCATACTGGGTGGAAAAAAAATCATATAAAAAATATTTAGAATGAGGGAAACAAAGCTGAATTACTTCCCGTCAAAACTTTTTTTTTTAAATTCGATTGTCTTTTTTGACGGAGTTATGCAACTTCTAGTGCGGTAAGAAATATCGACAGGTGTATCCAAACTTTTGAGCGGAGGTGTATGTATTGGTTTATAGAAATATAAACCAATACATACACGAAATTGAAATCGTGAAAAAAAAGTATCATTCATCTTATATCGATGAAAATCTGAACAAATTCTCAAAAACCCTTAATTTCAAATGAATAAATATTATTCTCCTTGTAAAATCTATTTTATTGTCCCTAGGATTTTTTAAATATTTTTCATTTCTCATAATAGTGAAATTAAGAATCTTAAGTAAAACATTCCAGAATATAAATGGAATATTTAATTTTTTTAACTAAACATAGTATTCGAGATGTATTCTTTACTCAAGTCGTATGTACTCAATTTCCAGGGGGGTTTATTATACGTAAATAAATGTTCATGGGGGTAATAGCAGCTCGTTGGCAGAGCCAGGGTCAGTTTTGGTACACGCTGACCATCCCCCCCTCTCTCTCACATTCTCTCTCTTCTGCTCTGCTCTCGGCGCTTGTGCCGAGGGTGTCTCAACCCCCGAGACGACCCCCCGCGTAGCTCGGAAGACAAATGAGCCTGAGGTGAGAACTTGCCCGATAAATACCAAAAGCGACACAGTGTTTGACCAAGGGAGCATAGCCAGAGTGCCGCAAGAAATACTGCGATCTCGGACGATCCGTGCACCCCATCACCTCATCTTTGCCCCTCACTTTCTCTCTCTCTCTCTTTTACACACTGCTTCCATTTCATTTTCCCACACTTCTACGTGTATTATAGCTCGGACGTTTCATGGGACAGTGTTCTAGCACCCTGTACAGAAATACCCTCGACATGGTCCTTTCACCCCTACAAGCGAACCGGACATTCCCCCCACATTTTTCATCTATTTACTCGCCCAAACACACATCCATTCGCAATTTTTTTTAGATCAGGTCTCTCAGATTTAACTCTAGATTTAACTATCACAAAGCCTAAGTCTCAATATTTGGCACATTTACTGCAGCTCTACACGAAAAGAACGACTTAGTTGATTCAACCAAGTAGATTAGCACATTAAGCTAACCAACCAACCAACACCATTCTTTTGTTAAAACAACTAAGTCGATTTGAACGACTTATAGTTGCGGTAACTAAAAAATAAAACAAACCCCATTTTTTTTTGTTAAACCAACTAAGTCATTTGAAACGACTTAGTCGTGGTAACTAAAAAATAAAACCGACCCTATTTTTTTTATTAAAACAACTAAGTCATTTTAAACGACTTAGTTGTGGTAACTAAAAAATAGAGTTGGTTAGATACTTCTCGCCGCATTAGAAGTTGCATAACTACGTCAAAAAAAAGATAATCAAATTTTAAAAAAAGCATTTTGGGGGGCAGGAATTCAGCTTTGTTTCGCTTTTTTAAACATATTTTTTAAGAAATTTTATTGTACGAGTGCGCAAAGTGCCAGTTTGAGCACGCGCAGCGTGCGCAAAGTGGCACTTTGCGCACGGAGTGCAATAAAATATTTTTTATGATTTTTTTCTACCCGGTATGCACATTTGTCCGTGACTGTTTTTTGGCCTTTTTTGACTATCGCGAATTGGTCGCACAGCTTGAGGACATTTTTTTTGTCTTTTTTATCTACGGTACATTTTTAAGGGTTAGCTGGACGCTCTATTTTTATTTTTTTAAATTTCTGTACAATTTGTTCTCCCAAAGTTATTTCACTTTTGGCTGAAAAAGACAAATTTTGAAAGAGACAACGTAACTCAAAAACTATAGTGTTTATGAAAAAATGTTAATCATAAAAAAAGTTGCGTACGTATGTACGGAATGGCTTGGAATTATTTCAGAAATTTTCTATGAAATTTTTTTTTTACTATTTCCGCTCGAAACTCTGTTGATGACGTCCTAGCGAAAAATTGTATCTTAAAATTTCCGTACTTCGTGATACAATAAAAATCTGAAAAAATTCAGCAACTTTGGCATGCTATAACCAACAATTATCAATAATAACATTGCCCAAAAGTAATTAATGAATTGTTTAAACAATTGGTCATAACAATTTGTTAATTATTTTTGGGAAGATTATTATTGATGTACAATGATCAATAATTAATACTGATAATGAGTGTTTATAGCATATGCCAAATGTTGCTGAATTTTTTCTCAATTCTGTGAAATCGATTCTTACTAAAGAATCTTTATTGCCCGAGGGACGTAAAAGTGCCCTTTTACGCCCACTTCGTGAGCGTAAAATGGCACTTAACGCCCTCGGTCAATAAAATATTGTATGACCCTCGTACAAAAAAACTTTTTCTCACTCGTGTGAGTGCAGCATGAGCCGAAGGCTCATGCTGCACTCACACTCGTCAGAAAAAGTTTTGTTGTCCTCGGGTCATAATGTACTATTATTTCAACGCTTCCCAATCGATTCTACAAAGTAAGCAATGTTTATTTAATTTTACGTTAATTTTGCTTCCTCATAGAGAAAGCTTTGTTTTCGTGAATTTTTTTTTTCGAGATTTTCATGTCAGCATATTCAAAATGTCCTAAAACATCGAGAAATCATATTTTAAAAAAATGTCCGGATGTATGTATGTATGTGTGTGTGTATGTGTGTCGCTGCCTCGAAAAATTCGAACATCTATATCTCAGGACCACATTTGAGTAGCGAGCCGAAATTTTGCACATAAGCTGAGCTCCACAGCCCCTTTGTTTGTTATGAATTTTTCAAAAATTCATTGACGTGTGCGAATTTTATGCGACTTTTATATTTTCAAAAAAAGGGCGTAGTTGCTCTAGCGTTCGCAAATTTCGCGATATCGGGTATAACAAAACTATACAGATAGTTTGAGTGTTAAAGATTATTGCTATTGAATTTCGCGAAAATCGCTCAAGGGGTTCGTGATTTATAGAATTTTGAATTTTTTGCAAAAAGCGCGTGATCGCTCTAGCTTGCACACATTTCGGGATACCACGCTCAAAATTTTTATAATGGTAGTTTAATGAAAGAAGTTACTTGGTATTCAATTTTGCAAAAATCGCTTGAGCCGTGCAAATCTTATGCGATGTTGAAATTTTCAAAGAAAAAGCTTGATCGCTCTGGCGTCCGCAAATTTTGCGATATCAGGTTAAAAAAAAATTATATCGATAGTTTGAGTGACAAATATAATTGGTATTGAATTTCGCGAAAATTGCTCAAGGGGTTCGTGATTTATAAAATTTTTAATTTTTTGGGAAAGCGCATGATCGCTCTAGCCTGCACATATTTCGTTATATCAGGCTCAAAATTTCTATAATGGTAGTTTAATGGAAAAAGTTACTTGGTATTCAATTTTGCAAAAATCGCTTGAACCGTGCAAATTTTGTGCAATTTTGAAATTTTCAAAAAAAAAGCTTGATCGAAAATTGTACGATACAAAGCTGCCGTTTTATTACTCCAATAACCAGAGGTAGTAAAAAAAAACTTGCAAATCGGAAATTCGCACATCGTTTCCAGAGTATTTTTCCTTATTTTCTTTATCGTTCAGTTCTCATTGAGGTGACCAAAATGTACGGAAAAAAGTTAGCATAAAAAAATTCGTCTTTCTGATAATAATTTTTCTTGAACAATTTTCACCTCAAAACGACAAAATTCTCCGATGCAAACATTGTCCTTATCTCTCGAATTTCCATTAACAAGCTTACATCGTGACATTTATCAAGCTCGGACGATATGCGGAGTGCTTGCGAGGCGAAAAAGCTTAGTTTGTGTGTGTGTGTGTGAGTGTAAAAAAAATGAAATTGCGAAGCACACGTTGCCCGGACGCGTTATTAATGACACGCGTCCGGGGCGCATAATATTCATTACCACAAATAGTTGATTATGTACGTAGAAAGAGAGGAGAGAGGCATTCTCTCTACGCTCTCGCGCATATTCGTATGTATTAAGTGGAGAATCGACGCTGAGAGTCAGATAGGAAAAAGTCGAGAGAGAGAGAGAGTCGGAGAGCCGACAAAGGAAAGAGCCACACGGTGAGGCCATGACGAATTAATCTACTGATTAAAGCAATCCTCTGACACCGTTCCTGCTACCACATATTTAATACGTCACCGCGGGAATCAAATGGTTGGGCCATATTTTTTCCCCCTCTCTCTCTACCTATCTATTTGATTCTCCCTCTCTCCCTCCCTCCCTCTCCCTCCCTCTCCCCCCGCTCTCCCTCCCTCTCCCCCCGCTCTCCCTCCCTCCCTCCCTCCCTCTCTTTCGCTCCACCCTCCCTCCCTCCCTACCTCCCTCCCTCCCTCCCCCCCTCTCTCTTCCTCCCCCCCTCTCTCTCTCTCTCTGAACCTTTCTTGCTATTCCTTAGCTCCTTTTTCTCATATTAGATTTCTCGCTCGATTTTCTCCCACGATTAAGTATTTCAAGTGCCCACCTTTTGTTTTATTCGAACGATCTTCATCAATCGCTGCGAAGCAATATTAGACTTGAATGTATCCTATACGCTTCGCTCTCACATATAATAAATGTATTCATTAATGTATTATAATACGTATTCAACAAACCCCATAAAGCTGATTTATTGTAACTCAGGTCTTTCAAATGGTCGAGACTCTCGCTAGCTCTTGCACCTATGAATAACCGGTATGTCGTGTATATAAAAAATTATATTCATCGTCCTGAGATCATCCTGAATCCACGCACAATGCGAATGTTGAATGAAATGAAACTTTCCAACGATATCGCGGCGTTTCTAGTCGTATCTGTCTATCTTGACCGAGCTAAAATTCATTTTTTCATTATTTATTATAGGGTGCCCGAGCCCTGAGTACTGTTTTTTTTTTGGGGTCCGCTCAACATATTGAAAAAGAATCTCATGTACAAAAATAACCATTTTGGTAATATCTAGAGACATATTTTATAAATAATAACCGGATACATAAATATCCGGATGGAAATATTCCTTAATAATAATAGTGATAAATAGTTAATATATTATTCTTACAAAATTGCCACATGAGAATTGCAAGGATTATGTTTATTGAAATCGAGTTTCTTGCTGCCATGATTTTGTCTATAATTTTAGTGATGTTCATAAGTAATGATTAATCAGCAACTTGCAACTTATTTAATTTTAATTTTTTTTAGATTTTTTTTTTGTTTTTTCTCGATGTAAAATTCTATTCTTATTTTTTCCGAAGGACTAGAAAAAGTGGAAAAAAACTGGAAAAAAGTGAGGATATTGTAAGGTTATTTGGGCCAAGGAACAAATTTTCTACAAAGCATTCCAAAATCGAATGAGTCGAACTAGTCGAATTTTCGTGGAATGCCTCATATTGTTAGCTTTGAGAAACGCACACGCGAAGCCGTACTTAGCATCACGAATTGATATCGTAGAGAACCCGCGATTGCCCACAGTCCCTCGTTTCCTCGACTAAAAACATCAAAGTTCTCGAGCCTCAAAAAGCTCGTGGCTCTATACCTGGGAGATAGTGAGGGAATATGGACTGGGCTGGTCAATCCCTCCAGGACATTTTTTCTCTTAAATTTGACACCTTCTTCAAAGCAAAGGTCGTCTGAGAAGGTATCAAAGATTTGCTCCCTTCGCAGCACTAAAAATGTCCATTTAACAACATTAAGAAAATTATTTTGAATCATCGTGCCAAAACTCAAAAAATCTCTTTTATAATGTCGAAATATGTGACAAAACACCCCAAAAGTTTTGGGAGGATTAGTTTCGTCGGTACCGAGAAAAACAATCGCAAAATTGACACTTTTTTAGTTCTCTGATACAAACTCTTCCCTTAAGGGAGGCCAATCTACCCCTGAGAATTTTCTACTCTAGAAGAGATATAGAACTCGAAGAAATTTTGTTTTTCGACGATAATCATTGAGTCAAAGCTAGTGGCAACAAACAAAAAAATTTAGGAGAAAGAAAAGAAAATTAAATAAGATGTAAGCTGGTGAAGTTGGGGTTAAAAAAAAAAGATGTGCTGGTTGACACGAATGCTACTTTCTAGTCATCCGATATAAAATTGAAAAAAAAAGATTCTCAATTAGTAGGAATGTCGTTATAGCCCCTAAACGGAAAAAATAATTTTCGCAAAATGGCGGCTGTCTGAAAAAGGTGTTTTTCGACTCTTTTTTCATTGTTTTTAATTTGTTTACAATAGTAAAAAAAAATAATTTTGATACATAAGTGGTAGGGGCGATAGAGAGTTATACATTGAAGATTGTAAAAAATTGAGATACCATGTCAGCCGTATTGAGAAAAATAGTTTTAAGAAAAATGTCTTGCTAAACGGAGATGCTGCGTCACTAAAATAGCTATAACTCCGAAAATTATTTAAATTAGAAAATTTCTTTTTGATGATATATTCTTAAAGGTCTAAACTTAAAAAATACATAAAAAACATTTTTCCAAAATTCTAGTTCAGAATACCCCCTTAAAATTACGTTCCAGCATGACGAGCGTATTTGCTGTGTCACTAAAATAGCTATAAACTCAGTAAATTATTTAATTTGAAAATTTCCTTTTGAGTATATATTCTTAAAGGTCTAAACTTTGAGAATATGCAAAAAAAATCATTTTTTGAAAATTCTAGATCAGAACACCCCCTTAAATTTACGTGCTGACGTGACAAGCATATTTGCTACGTCATGAAAATAGCTATAAACTCAGTAAATTATTTAATTTGAAAATTTACTTTTGAGTATATATTCTTAAAGGTCTAAACCATGAGAATATGCAAAAAAATGATTTTTCAAAATTCTAGATCAGAATATCCCCTTAAAATTACGTTCTGACGTGACAAGCATATTTGCTGCGTCACTAAAATAGCTATAACTGAGGAAATTAGTGGAATTTGAAAATTTCCCTTTGAGGATATATTCTTAAAGGTCTAAACTTTAAGAATACGCAAAAAAAAATCATTTTTTGAAAATTCTAGATCAGAATACCCCCTTAAAATTATGTTCCAACGTGACGAGCGTATTTGCTGCGTCACCAAAATAGCTATAACTGAGTAAATTATTGGAATTTGAAAATTTCATTTTGAGGATATATTCTTTGAGGTCTAAACTTTTAGAATACGCAGAAAAAATCATTTTTTTCAAAATTCTAGATCAGAATACCCTCCTAAAAATTGCGTTCCAACGTGACGAGCGTATTTGCTGCGTCACCAAAATAGCTACAACTGAGTAAATTATTGGAATTTGAAAATTTCCTTTTGAGGATTATTCTTAAAAGTCTAAACTTTATAAGAGTAAGCAAAAAAAAATAATTTTTTCAAAATTCTAGTCCAAAATACTCCTTTGCAGCTACGCTCTGACGTGACGGGCTTAGTAGCTGCATCACTAAAATAGCTATAACTGAGTAAATGATTGGAATTTGAAAATGTCCTTTTGAGTACATATTCTTAATGGTCCAAACTTTGAGAAGATGAAACAATTGATTTTTTCAAAATTCTAGACCAGAATACTGCCTTAAGGGGGCCGTTCAACCCTCGTTTCTCCTACATACTATGTACAAACATATTTCTAGGGTACTATATATACTTGACGATATTTATCGTGTGCAGGGCGGTATCCTCAAAGCCGGTTGGTAGTTTCTTCGATCGACGAAGCGTGTCACACGGCACGCCCACGAGTCACGCGATGCATCTCGCCCTTTTTGTCATTTTTTTTTTCAACTATTTTCATCGTAGATATATCGTAGCTATAAGAATTTCAACCCTTGCGAAAAAAATCAGCCAGAGAGCGCAGTTCCACCTTTCGCATTCGTCTCGAATAATTTCTCCGTTTTTCTATTTTCATTTTTCTGTATGTTGTATATATTTATTTCATTACTCGGCATGAAAGAGTCGCGTAAATAATTTTTGATCGAGAATCAACGTGATCGCGGTATATGATGTCGAGAGGGAGAGCAAGAGAGGAAAGAGCTAGAGAGACCGGAAACTCGAAGTACCAGGCGTGACTTTTATAGATCGGGGTACAACGATATCGTGACGAGGGGTGCGTTGAAAAACTTGTATTCCAGGAGGGAATACAAATCGCGTGTCTCGGTTGCGCCGTAGGATCAATCTAAGAATTTTACACGCATCTGTGTACTGTTTTAAGTGCATAGATTCGGTGATAAGGGCAAAGAAATATGGCGCAGACCGACAAGGTTGATTTTTGTGAGACGAATTTTCACGTCGAAAATTTTTAATCCATTCGATATATTAATATATTAATAATAATTAATTAATATAAATAATTCATAATAATTAATTGATATATTCATTAAAAAGAATAATATATTGTCAAGATGCTTTCTAATTATGTAAGATTCAGAGCCTCAATTCATAAATTTTCAGACATATTAGAACTAAAAAGATCAAAGATCGCTCGATGGATTTACTCAAATTACAGAATCAAATTATGTAAGAATGAAGTACTATTCACGTTCTTTTAGAATATATAATATCGATTAGAGTTATGAATTTCGCGATTTTAGAATTCAGAATAAAGATCTAAAATTTCTCCGAAGATTCCCCTTCGAAAAATCTGCGAATTGACACTTTATTGGTTTTTAAAATACGGTTTTTCGATCATCCAAAATTCTAAAACTAAATTATATCAGAATCAGCTGCTATTTAGATGCTTTTGGAATACTCCAGACTCAAGCCCTTGATGTGCAAGTTTCTACAGATATTCCTTTCGAAAAACCCTTGATCGATTTTTTACAATTTCTCGATTTTCTAAAATTAAATAATGACATTTCGATGCTCTTCAATGTCTAGGATTCGAATACCGACAAATCGACAATACAGGATTTAATTCTCTCCAAAATTCTAAAAAACAAATTTCACCAGAATTAATAGCAGATTTCATTCACCGCTTTTTGAATAACTTAGACATTATCGTCCATTTTTTACTTATGTTTCACATGAAATTTCATCTACATTTTGTCGATAAAACTAATATTTTCCCTGTAATATCCAAAAATTGGTCAAATTTACGAGAAGTCAAACTTTGACATTGAATAACTTTCGAACGAGTGGACTCATCAAAAAGTAACTCCGAACATTTTTTTGTAAAGCGTTCATTCCACTACAAAAATATGTCTGTAGATTTCTCGTATGAAAAATCGTTTGCTAGTTATAAAAATTAGAAGACGTGAAAATAATTTTCCCATGTTATTCTTATGGAAAGTCGAAAAGTGCGATGAGGACAATATGTTAATATTAATATTAAGGGCTCATATTTTGATAGGCCTTTTTTTATAAATCAATAAAACTCTTGGGCCTGTTTGCGAGAAAAAGAAATCTTCTTAATCACCCTTATAAATATATAATACATCCGAGTCGCAATCGTATGTGTTTTCTTTTTCTTTTTTTTTTGTTTCACGACATCACGAGGGATTATACCTAAATCCATCGGCAGCGATGGTTCCCGGTATGGCGAAGGCGACTTCTATGGGGTATTCCATGCGTAGCGAGACAGGTTTTGGCCGCAAGTCTCAAAATTTTTCGTCCGTTAATATATCGTTTTCTTATATCATACAAAAACATTTCCATGCAGTTATGAACACCAATTAAGACTTGATTTTTGTTAAGTCCTAATCGAAAAATAAAAAAATAAAATTTTTGACATACCTTTACTCGTGTGTCTCTTAAGTGTCAATATAGCGAAAATTAAATCTGACCAACGCTTTCAAACCGGAAAAAAGCGCTCTTTTCAATAAATCTAATGGAATATTAATCCGATTTGTAAAGAAAAATTTAAAGCCAAAAAACGGAAAAAAACCTGTTTTTATTTTTTTTTCGGCCCTTAGCGTCTACTGAATTTTATCAAAAATTTTACTGAACATAGTTCAACACGTGAGAAACGTTCGGTAAAATTTTCAGCTTCCCCTTTTTCTTTTTTATTTTATTTTATTGCCATTGAACAAAAAATAA
This sequence comes from Alloplasta piceator, assembly GCA_946863875.1. Lineage (NCBI taxonomy): Eukaryota > Metazoa > Arthropoda > Insecta > Hymenoptera > Ichneumonidae > Alloplasta > Alloplasta piceator. Next base: position 14,738,481 of record OX333077.1, on the reverse strand, counting down.
AAGCAAGCTGAAAAATGTACCGTAAGTTTCTACCATGTTGAACAATGTTCAGTAAAATTTTTGATAAAATTCAGTAGACCCTGAGGGCCGAAAAAAAAATAAAAACGGTTATTTTCTCAGTTTTTTGGCTGTCAATTTTTTTTACATATCGGGTGAATATTCCATTTAGCTAGTTGTAACAGGCTTGGGGCAAGTTGTAACAATGAAAAGACTGGCAACATTTATAAGAAAGAACACGTTTTTATTGGTTCAAAGTCTTGTATTATTCATCGTGTTTCATTCTTGTGATGATTATAGTCTTTGGTAGTCTCTCATGCTAAAAAAAAATACAATACAATAACTTGATATATTTTTCTGGGCAATATAAGAGTAAAGAAGAGTAAAAGAATGCACAAAAAGCCGCAAACAATTTGTAATACTATGTAATACACTATACTACAAGTTGTAATAATATTATTTATACAAATAAATGTAGAGAGCAGAAAAAAAATACACGCGCATGGGACAAGTTCTAACATGTTACAACTTGCCCCATGGGCTCATTATGTCTACTTAATATAACAAAAACTACAAACTTTAGAATAATTTTTAAAAAAGCAAATGAAAGCCAGTTAAATTTACGATGTAACAAGGAAAAAACAATGAACAATAAATTTAATTTTAATAGTCAAAATCAAAATTTTCGTAACTATTTTGTTTACGAAACGTTTACGAAGCACATTGAGCAAAAAAATAAAATCAAAATGTTTTAAATTCCCAGTCAAAATTGAGTGTTACAACTTACCCCCGTTACAACTAGCCCCACGCTCCCCTACGTTAAATATTTTATTTTTTTATTTTTCGATTAGAACTCAACAAAAACACAGACTCAATTGGGGTCCATAACTACATGGAAATGTTTTTATATGATATAAGAAGACGATATATTGACGGTCGAAAAATTTTGAGACCCGCGGCCAAAACTTGTCCCGCTACTCGTGGAATACCCCATATATATATATATATACGATGTATAGACGATGTATGCGTGTCCGTTTTAATATATAATTAGGGGATATTATTACAGGCCCTGGAGGCGCCAGCGAGAGGGAATGGCCGAGAAACACACGCACGATATTTCGGGTGTAGATCGCTCACACTGCGGGCTCGGTCATTCTCGAATATATAATTTCCTCCTCTCGTGTAAAACTCGCACACCCAACCGGCGGCCCCCACAGTTCTCCCATTTCATCTTGAGATTTTATCGTATCGGTGGCCTCTGCGGCTCCCAGCAGGATCTCACACTCACCCTTTTTGATATATCAACGATATAATGAATATATTTGTATGTGTGTTTGACTATATTTACGGCACAGAAGCCGCGAGACCTGTGGGAGGTTCCTCGCGTCAGTCCACCACTCTGAAAATTCACATTTACATTGGTCGATTTTTCGTGTCCACGTGGAAGGCGATGGCGACATCGAGCTTCGCGTGGCCCTTTTTGGTCGATGAAGCGGCAGCCATTTTGTTCGGGTCCTTCGAGTCCTCGCGAGATCTATTATCGGGACTGCTGAGATCCAGGGTACGTTTTTTGGGGGTGAGAAAGTCGATGTCATTTATTTTTGACATTTACATTTTGGGCATTTTACATTTTCAAAAAGTAGATAAAAAGCACAAAGTTGAGGATTAATTTAAGTTTTGTGTTATTGAAGGGCAGGACTTGATCGGGACTTAATCGGGACTTGATTTCTGCGGGGGTTGCTGTCTGGGGAAATTAATAAATTAAGGGGAGCTTTTTGAATATTTTGAAAGCACATGAATTGCATTTGAATTGTAGTGAAACTATGGATTTTATAATTTTCGAAAAGCACAAAATTGAAACGAATCGATCATGTGCTTATTTCTAGATTTTCTGGAATAGGGACATTAAACTTTCGAGAAATGGTAACCAACAGTTCTCAATATAGTAATAAAAAAATAGAACGCTTTAAGAAAATTGTGCAGCAGAAAGTAGCTTAAATTTTGTTTTTTTTTGTGTAAAAATAAATCGAATAAAAATGTACTGTTATACTACAATGAGTGTCATTTTCTTAATATTAAAATAATTTTTTTTAGCTAACTTCTGCTGCGCAATTTTTCTAATGCGTTCTATTTAAAAAAAAAAATTATCTCCCCTGAACCGTCAGAATTAAATTTCTTACGCGTTTAAAAAAACCGAACGGCGATTTCCCTTCACAAGGTTCAATATTATGTTATAAACTATGGTTTCATGAAGTAGGAGATAAACAAAATTAAGATTTTTTTTAGGCAGTCTAATATATATGGGGCATTCCACGCCAAATCGACCACTTTTGAACCCGACCCCTTTCGATTTAGCTAAAACTTTTTTATCTTCTTCTACCCTTTCAAAAACGTTTTTCAGAATTTTTTCAAATTTTTTTACCCAACCGATTAAAAGTTATGCATTTTTCAGAAAAATTGGTTTTTTACTTTTCAAAGACCTATAACTTTTTCAAAAATTGACTCATCGGGACGTTTTTTTTTTGAAATTTTTTTATTTTAAATGTACTTTTCAGAAAAAAAATAGAAAAAAAATTATTCAAGCCGATCTTCAAAACGTTTGTTTCGAATTTTCGAAAAAAAACTAAAATTTCTCGATGATTGTCATTTTTAATTCTAATTTTTTTTTTTATAAAAACTTTGACATTTTCTGCAAATTCTCTGAAGTTTTCAGAGTGGGATTTTTTCACTTTCTATTTTTTTTTCAATTAAAAAAAATTATTTTTCTTTAACTCAGCTTATTTCTCATATCCCACTCAGAAAATTTCAGAGAATTTGCAGAAAAAGTCGAAGTTTCTATAAAAAAAAAGAAAAGAAAAATTAAAAATGACAATCATCGAGAAATTTTAATTTTTTTCCGAAAATTCGAAGAAAAAAACGTTGAACATCGGTACATTGAAAACAGCAAAATTTTCGAAAAAAACCATCCTGATGAGTCAATTTTTGAAAAAGTTATAGATATTTGAAAAACAAAAAGCCAATTTTTCCGGAAAATTCATAACTTTTTAACGGTTGGGTGAAAAAATTTGAAAAAATTCTGAAAAATGTTTTTGAAAGGGTAGAAAAAAATGACAAAGTTTCGGCCAAATCGAAAGGGGTCGGGTTCAAAGCTGGTCGATTTGGCATGGAATGCTCCGTATCTACATTGTGCATATGATCCACTGAAGATCATGAAATGCGATAAATCGCACAAGTGTCGCGCTACTAAGACAAAGCGCGCTGACAGTCCGCGAGTTATCGACCGCTTAGAAGCAAAAGGGCTCAACTGACAATCACCGTGCTCTCCGCAATATGACGATGGTGTAGTGTTTTTTTGCTCAATGGCGGTCATTATACGCGAGAGTCTTAATATTCGCGTTAAAGGTGCGATGCGTCTTTCGCAGCTCGTATCGCAGAAGCATCGTTGAGAAAAAAAAATTCGAAATACACTCTCCGAGCCGTTAATTAAATAATCAGTCATGATTATACCCGTCGAAATATATGAAAAATATATTCCCAGTATAGAGAATATATGACTTTTGGAGTGAGACGTATGTTGAACAATATTTCAAAATATATTTGTAGAATAATTAAATTATGGAAAAAAAAATATATTTAATACATTTCGAAATACATTTTTGAAAAAAACGTTCCATTCAATGATATATTCCCTACGAAGAAGCAAAGTTTGATCCGTAAACGCGACATTTCAGATATATCAGATATATTCAATATATATTATGAAAGATGAAATCTAACTTTTGGAGTATGACATATTTAACATATGTGACAAAATATGCATAAATAAAGTATTACGTTCGGAATAAATATATTTGATATATTCGTAATATATTTCCATGCCAGGAGGGATATAATATTGAATTATGAAGTGCCTAAAGAAAAAAGTTTACTCTGCATACATGAATGATATATTTTAGATATATCAGAGATATTTTGGACGAAAAATTCTATATCCCGGACATAATTTGTGATATTACAGTATTATAGATATATCTCTTGACAACATGTAAGTGGATATCTAACTTTTGGAGTGCGATATATTTAACATATTCGAAATATATTTTTAGGAAGGACGTTGCATTTATAGATATATCGTCCATATAGAAAGTATACTCTCAACGCATAAAACATATTTTAGATATATCAGATATATTTAACCTATGTTCTGGCATGTACCCAAATAAAAACTCACTTTCAGAATAACTCACTTTCACATTTCAGATATATCAGACATATTTCAGACGAAAAATTCTATGTACATCTCGGATATAATTTGCGATATTATAGTAGATATATCTCTTAATAATACATAATAACTGGATATCTAACATTTGGATCCAATGATATATTTAATATATTCGAAATATATTTTTAGGAAGGCCGTTGCATTTAAAGACATATACTCGAATAAAAACTTCCTTTTGGAATAAATATATTTGATATATTTGTAATATATTTCGATACCTGCAGGGGGAAATATTGAATGTGAAATTGCCCAAGGATAAAGTAAACTCTGCATTCATGAAAGATAGATTTCAGATATATCAGATATATCATAATTTGCGACATTATAGTAGATATCTCTCGACGACGATATATCCGAGATATATCGGATGTTTTTCTCATACCTCGCTTCGCGTATCGATATTCGGAAAGAATGCTGGTCGGAGGTTTTCAAAGGGTGGCTTATCGAGTCCCCAGCTAGAATCACACGTTTGTATGTATAAAAATCCGGAAGGTAACCCAAATAGAAACTTGGGCTGCTCTCCTATGCCACTGTATTACCAACAGTCGGTTATACACAATCACGAATATGAATTTCACTCACACGTGGATAAATCCGGGCATACACGCACGTGAAAAGTTTCATCGGATCGTCTTTCCAGCAGCGATTCTCCTCTATTCAACCCCACTTGGAAAAAAATAATAATAAAAAAAGAAAACCCCACACAGGGTGCTCGCGCAACTGCCGCTCGTTTTGCGGGCATTCGAATTGCAAATACCAGAATGTTTGCATGTTGTTGTCACCGCATCGGTGCCCTCGGGGTTGGGGTGGGTTTTTCCGAAGGGTAGGAGAGGGTTCACGACGAGGACGATGATGCGAAGGAGCCGGAGAGAAGAAACGACAAAGTGAGAAAGTGGAAGAGAGAGAGAGAGAGAGAGTAAAGGGGATGATTATTTACATATTAGACTGATTCAAAAAGAGTGACTATTTTTTATTTTTCGAAATAACATATTAAATACTTTCGGAGAGGTGAAAAAAGATGCCTGTTAAAAGCAGAGCTCTTAATATAAATATTTAGATATGCCTCATTGCAAATTCCTATTTCGCATGTAAATAACACAGGAAAACAACATTTCAAACTTTGAAATTTTATATCTCGGCTTCAAGTCAATGTACCGAAATGAACGATACATATTCTTGAAGAGAATTGAACGCCCTGCAAAAAAGATCTCTTATGATTTTTCGATAAACTCACCCCTTCTGAAGTTATTCAAGGTTAAAGTTAAATTTAGAGTAAATTTCACTTTTTTTTTTAGTTTCCGGCAACATGTTGTTACAAATACCGTAAAATTTTTCTTCAAACAAAAGTTTAAATTGCATTAACATAAATAACCTAATTTTTAAAGAAATTACCAACAGTAGTTTACCCATATTCACAGTCTAATATACATATGGCCCATTCCAGGTCAAATCACGTGGTCATCGGCCTGACCCCCTCGGATTTAGTTGACGATTTTTTTTTCGCGGCATATTTTGGTCTATACAATTTTTTTATTTTTTTCAGATTTTTATCACTTGTTTTACCCCATCAAATATTTTTTTTTTCCATAACTGTTGAGTAAAAAATGAATTTGGACCAGTTTAAAAATTCTGAAATTTTTTGCATAAATTCTATACCTAAAAACTAGTATTCTCATTATAGTTTGAGGGTGCGTTGAGAATAAACAATTTTTTTTTTAACTGACGAAAAAAGAATTGTTTCCAAATTTTGTAAATTAAATATTTCAATGATAATGGTTCCCTGTAGGATAAGAAGAAAAGAAAAATAAATCATATATCTTGGTAAACAACATTTTTTTCTATGTATTGATAATATACTTTCTGTATTTCGATAATAGATTTCCTATATTTTGATAATAGTTTTTTGAAAATAGTTAGATAAAGTTTTTATATTGTTGTGGTAATCTGTCTGAAAAGTAATACATTTTTTCAATTCCATAATTAATCGATTTCATGAAATCTATTATCAAAATATAGGAAATTTTTTTTTTACCAAAATACGATTTTTTTGTTTGTTTTCCCTATCGGGAACCATCATTAAAATATATAATTTTCAAAATTTGTAAACAAATTTTTTTCTTGAATTAAAAAGAAAATTTATAAATTATTCTCGGCCCACTCTCAAACTATGATGAAAATACTTGTTTTTAGTTATAGATTTTATGGAAAAAAAATCAGAATTTTACACCTGGTCCAAATTCTTCTTTACTCAAAAGTTATGGAAAACAATTTTTTATGCGGTAAAACAAGTGATAAAAATCTGGAAAAAATAACTTCTTTCTTTGGACCAAAATATGCAACAACAAAAAATTCGTCAACTGAATCCGAGGGGGTCGGACCGATGACCACGTGATTTGACCTAGAATGCCCCATATATGTCAGATCATGAATAACTTTTGAAGGAGTGAGTTTATCGAAAAATCATAAGAGACCTTTTTTGTAGAGCGTTTAATTGCCTACAAGAATACGTATCGTTCGATTCGGTACGTTGACTTGAAGCCGAGGTATAAAATTTCAAAGTTTGACATTTTTTTCCTGTGTTATTTTAATGGGAAATAGAAATTGGCGATGAGGCATATCTAAATATTTATATTAAGAGCTCTGCTTTTAACAGGCATCTTTTTTCACCTCCCCAAAAGTATTAATGTGTTATTTCGAAAAATCAAAAATTGAAGATTTTTTTGAATCAGACTAATACACAAGCTTCGCATCCCTTCGATGCTCCCTCTTGTGCGCTATCCTTCTCTTTGCGCGTCCTCCAGAGGAAATGGAGAGGAACTGACTCGAGTCGCACAGATAAAGACGAATAAAAATAGGCAAGGGAGACAGAGTGAGAGGTTTCAACAGCGACAACCATACATTTATATATATATAAATAGTCGTAAGGGAGTGGAAAAGGGATGGAAAAGCGCTCGAGGGATGCAGAGAGCGCGAGAGAGAGAGAGAGAGAGAGGGAAAGGACGAGATGCGAAGACGGCGTTTCCTGCCCGGGGAACATTAGCACCCCCTCGATACTCCCCCGCGCACGAAAACGGTCCCTGTGAGGAAAAAAAAAGAGAGAAAATTCTCCCTCTCTCCCTTCACCCTCGAAACGCCACCCTCGAATCTCACTCGTCTTTTTCTTATCCTAGTATTTCTCTCGCTGCTCATTTCGACCGTGGAAAAGCTCGAGTTCTCGATTCTAATTTTTTTTCCACACCAGTTCAACTATGACGCCCCATTCCATAGAAAGGCCCATATAAGTATGCTGAATTGCCCTATCGAAAGATTTTTACTGTGAACTGTTGGGTTTATTAATTTTAAAAAAAATTAATAAAATGAACTTAGGTTTGTTTGAAAGTTTTGATTAGTTCAGAAAAAACATGTTTTTTCTGAAAAAAATATACAAATAATCCAATTTCATAATAAAATGTTCGTAAAAATATTTGTTAAAATTACTATAAAATTGATTATTGATATTTACCTTGTTTAATTTTTGACTATGACAAAAAAATGTTTGTCGTTGTTTTCAATATATGAAATATTATTTTTAATAAATATAAATTATGTACATATGCGTTAAAATACAAAAATTAAACCTCAAAACGTATAAATAAATTCTTTATTTGGGCCAAAAAGTGGTTTTTTTTCTACTATGGCGTATTGTTTTTTTTTTTTTGAGCTATTATCGGGCCTTTGGAAAATGAATAAATGAATCAATACATGAATCAATCAATCAATTAATTAATTCATCAATAAATTAATAGATAAAACCTCGAGTTCTCGATTCTAATTTTTTCCCACACCAGTTTAATTATAACCTCCCATTCCATAAAAATTTGAGAAATAAGTAGGAACAATTTTTCAACCAAAAAGCACGTTTACATTTAATTTCTCTGAGATTAAAAAAATTAAATCATAACTTGATTTTTTCACCAGAAAAAAAATATTATTTTTATTATCATGAGGGTAATTACATGCAAAATAGTGTCTATTCTATTCAAGATAATATCTTGTGTATCATATTTTCTGAAGATATTTTATCTACATAAATTTCTACGTATCCGAATTCATTGGAAAACTTAAATCTCAGCGATATCGACGAAAAACGGCGGAGATGCGAAAATGAATTAAATTTTTTAAAAATCATTTCAAGTAACGATAATTACCGAATGCCATTAGAAAAATATCAATATTCATTACGCAAGAACGCGGTGATTTGAAATTATACACTCTTAATCGTTCGAAACAAAAATCCATAATTTTCTTACAACGATAATTATTCGTAATTAGCTGTTTTTGTCGTTGAATAATTTATGATATTTTTTGCTTCATTCATTATATCTGACGTTTACGATGTTTTTCCACATGTCTTCAAATACAGCGCCGTTGACGGACATGGTTGACGGCAAAAAAATAATTATTTCTTACGATGCTATTAGGAATTGTCGAGCCATCATATCCCAGGAAGATTGGAAGCGTTTTTTTCGAGCTACCGAAATTGTGGAGGTTCTTTTTTTTTAGCGTAACGAAACAAAAAATAAGGCCCTTTTCGATTATCGGGGGTCCCACACAAATACATACGACAATGCATGAACGCACATATGAGATATTTTTCGGCCACTGAAAAACGCATTTTATGGCACGGCGTTGTATATGGATTGTTTCACCATGGTTCGCCAGAAAATACAGGATCCCATTTGATTCGAACAAACCCTATTTGAATTTGGTAAATCCTCTCACGACAAAAAATGATCGGTGACAATTCATGTGTGATATTTAAAAAATTACTGAATTCAATGCAGAATATACGGTTCAGAACTGTAATTCAGGCGTTTTACTGGGAATCCATTAAAAATTAATGGATTTAATGTAGTTTCTACTTTTCAAACCATTATAAATGCTGATTTACACTGTAAAAAATGCAATGTTCACCGCAAAAAAATGACAAAGTAGAAATAACAAGCAGAAACGACGAAATCCACTGTGTTTGAACTGTAAAATTTACAATGGGCTCTGTAGAATGTTCAAAGCACATAATTAGAAAGTGCAGTGTTCCCAGTGAAAAATCAAATGCGCGCCGCAAAATATGCAACGTCAATTTCAATTTTTACAGTGTGGCACTGTAACGGGACGACCTGCGGCGTGCCACGATCTCTGCATTTCGCCCGAGATCCGCTAGATGGCGTCGGACGGCACGCCCCCTCGCGCCAGCGAGAGAGCCACCGAGCACCTATAAGGTCCGATGTATTACCAACATCGGCGTCCTCAATTGACATACATTTGTTGGAACATCACCCGCGTTCTGTGGTCGAGCAGTCCTATGGACTGAAGACTACATTTTCTTAACAGATCACCATTGCATTTCGGTGACTCTCGTGCTCTTTATTGGTGCGAGGTTAAACTAGATTCGCTTCATTAATTCATCTCACGATTAATTAGTCAAGCACAAGCCCTCGTAGCTATGAGCCTGAGTGAGGGTAAATAACGGTTTATTGCAATATTTGAATAAATTGGAATTTATTCAAATATCAAAACGTTTCACTACACTATAATTTATTTTAGAAATTGCAGTAATTTCAGTGAAAAATAAAAAAACGTACCGCAAAATATACTACGTTCTTTTCAATTTTTACAATGTTCACTGTAATTTTTTCACGGGCCCTGGATAATTTTTACAATGTGAAATGTGTAAAAAGTTCACCGGATACAACAGAAATATAACGTTTCACATAGTGTACATTTTACTGTTCCACACTGTAAAAATTAATGGGAATCTCAGCAGTTCTCACTGATCATTTTTTTCCGTGCTTTGATTCAATTGATTCCTATTAGATTTAAATAAATTCCATTTAACCGAAATTAATTCTTTTTTATTCGAATCGAACACATTTTATTCTATTCAATCATATTCGATTCAAACAAATACTATTTTATTATTATTTAATCCTATTCGATTCCATACACTCCTATTTGGTTCGAATGAATTATTTGATTCAAATAAATTGGATTTCAATGTACCTTATCAAACAATACGTATTCTTGTAGGGAATTGAACACTCTACAAAAAAGGTCTGTTATGATTTTTTGGTAAACGCACTCTTTCAAAAGTTATTCACGGTCTGATATATATGGGGCGTTCGATCCGAAATCGGACAGTTTGAAACACTTTTTTCTCAATTTTTTTATATTTTTCAGTACCCATCAAAAGACCCTTGCTGGTCAATTTTGAGTTTTTTTTTATTACCCGTTTAAAAGATATTGAATTATCAAAAAAACCTCTCTTTTTCGGTATTTTGGTCATAAGTTCTTTAATCATGGTCGAAATTGAAAGTTTTTTTTTTATTTTTTGTTTTTTATGGCCTTTTTAGAAAAAGTGTATATTATGATTTTTTTAATTTTTTTGTTTTAAACATCCATCTATTCAACAACTTTTAACACTAGTCCGATCATGGGATTTCCATAACTACTATTTTTTTCGATTTTGGAGAACTTCATTTTTTTTTTATTCAAAAAATTTTATAAAAAAGTGTCAAAATAAATTCTAAATAATGAAAAAAAATACTATACAGTTACGAAAATTGATATTCATAATAATTAATGAAAAAAAAATTATTTTCAAAAATCGAAAAGAATAGTAGTTATGGAAATCCCACGATCAGACTAGTCTAAAAAGTTATCGAATAGAAAGATGTTTAATATAAAAATTTAAAAAAAAATCACAATATACACTCCCTTTCGAAAACATGATTTAAAGTTTAAAACTCATTTAAAAATACGTCTAATATTTTTGTTGTATTTTCTTCTGAAAAGACCATAAACAACAAAAATGTTCAAAAAAAACTTCTAATTTGGACCATTATTAAAGAAGTTATGATCAAAATACCGAAAAAGGAGCGGTTTTTTGGTCTTTTGAACGAGTGATCAAAAAAATCGCAAAATTTACCAGCAAGGGTCTTTTGATGGGTACTAAAAAATATAAAAAATTTGAGGACATGAAAAAAAAAGTTTTTCAAACTGTCCGATTTGGGATGGAATGCCCCATATGTATATTAGACTGTGAATATGGGTGAACTACTGTTGGTAATTTTTTTAAAAATCAAGTTATTTATGTTGATGTAATTTAAACTTTTGTTTCAAGAAAGATTTTACGATATTTGTTAATAAGTTTCAACATTTTGCCGGAAAACTAAAAAAAAAAAGTGAAATTTACTCTAAATTTAGGTTTAACCTTGAATAACTTTTGAAGGAGTGAGTTTATCGAAAAATCATAAGAGATCTTTTTTGTAGGGCGTTCAATTCTCTACAAGAAAGTATCCTTCATTTTGGGACATTGACTTGAAGCTGAGATATAAAATTTCAAAGTTCAACATTTTTTTCCTGTGTTATTTAAATGGAAAATAGAAATTTGCGATGAGACATATCCAAATATTTACATTAAGAGCTCTGCTTTCAATGGGCATCTCTTTTCACCTCTCAAAAAGTATTTAATACGTTATTTCGAAAAACAAAAAAAAAGTCGCTTTTTTGAATCAGTCTTTCAGTCTTAAATCAGTCTTTTTTGAATAAATTGACAATGACGAAGAAATAGGTACTCTGATCCTGGATTGCCAGGTGAACAATGGCGAAGCTGCCCATATATAGCCGGAGAAACAACGCGAGGGGCCTGTTGTGCTGCCTTCATTATACGATAATATACCCTAATAACAGAGTGCAGCGACGGATCTGCGTCGACGTCGATGCGAGAATTTCTCGTCTCTCGTCGGCCCTGAGCCTATTGGTTGCCTCGGGGCAACCGTAATTGCGGCAACGGCGATGATTATTGGTCCCAGCAATATATAGGGCCCGATCGCGATCGAGTGGGACCCACGGGCCCAAAGTCTTCCATACAACGCCGATCGGCTGCCATCCCTTCCTCTTCATCGAGCTTCCTCTCTTCTTTTCTTCTTCCTCTTTGCCCATACTTTTATCCAACCTCAATGGCTTCGCGTCCCTCTTAACTCCCTCCTCCTTCTCCTCTTCCTTATTCCCTTCTCCGCCGTGCTTCACCAGCTCTAAACACAACGATTATGCCTGAAAATGCGACTTTGATTATCGGTTGCAGCTCTTCGAATCGACCTCGTGCAATCCAACGCTTTATACGCTTACCCTCGCCGCATTATTCTCTCGTAGGAATATTTTTATCGCATGTGATGCGAACCCGCGAAGGCTCTTTTCAACTTAGACGAGCCTTATTTCCAGCTTATATTACACTCCGTGTATGCTGGAAACATCCCATCTTGCAGCAAGCGAGACGCAATCAACAGGTATCACGAGCCAACGACCAACCCTCGGCGTTCCTCCACGCGGCCATAATTGACCCCTGCTGGAACCCACTTTATAATTCCTTTTTCTCTCTCTTTATAAATTTCTATCCCTCTTTCTCGTGCCTTCTCGCTGGGAGCCTGGTAAAGCCTTTCCAGATGTACCACAAAAAAAATGGCTAAGTTATATTAAGGGGGAACGCCACTGTGACGGGTCAAAAAATCGATTTTTCTTTTCCTTTTTCTTCAAGTATATGAGGCATTTCACAACGATTCGACCTGGGTCCGACCCTTCGCCTCTCCAATTTTGTCCGCAATTTTTTATGGTTTTTTTAGTACCTCTCAAGAGCACTCAGGATTTTTTTCCGATTTTTTTGTGTTTTTGTCTGTTTATGATAAGCTTTTTTGATTTTTTTTTTTTCAATATAAGGAGGATGAATCGTGTGGGCCGTTATCCAAACATTTTTGTATGAATTAAAGGTGCTTAAAAAAAATTTATTGTTTTATTGTTTTCAGATTTTTAAGTTTGGGCTAAAAATGATTTGATATAAAATGATGGTCAAGTCAAATCGATCTGAAAAATCTGAAAAAAATCCTGAAAGCTTTTCGGAGGTACTACCAAACCATAGAAAATCGTGGACAAAATCGGAGAGGTAAAGGGTCAAATCCAGGTTCAGAAATGCCCCATGTTGAGTCCCAAATCGCAAATGATGAGAAAATTCGGAGAATTTGGTATGTTTTTGGATGAATTATTTAAAAGGTCGTGTAAAAATTTCACGACGATTAGGAAGCTCGTTATCGAACAATTAACATTAACAAATTAAATTAAATTAAATGTAGTCTTATGGAAACTGATGTAACTTTGCGATAAGTTTTTTTTTTGACCTCTCAATTTTTTAATATCTACACTATATTGAAAGCAACGGAAACAAAACGAAGTTTATTGATAAATATTTTTTTTATTTGTTTGAAAAATTGTTCTTAACAAAATGTTAATATTTTAAAAACGAGCTTCCTAATCGTCGTGAAATTTTTACACGACCTCTTAAATACTTCATACAAAAACATACAACATTTTCAGAATTTTCTCATCATTTTTTATTTTAACCCTTAAGGAGGTTGAAGTAATGATGATAGAATTCTGAAAATTTAATATGTTATTACATGAAGTATTCAGGAGGTCTCGTAAAAATTTCACGACGATTAAGAAGCTATTTATTGAACAATTAACATTAAAAGATTTCATAGGGACTCAACATCCTTAATAAATTGCTTTTTGTCTGATCCTCAACAAAAATCCTCTACAAAAAAAAATTTCCGAAAATCGGCTATTCTTAGCTTCGTCACAGTGACATTCCCCCTTAATATGGACTAAATTTCTTGTAAGCTTTGCGCCGCGTGTGGTAAAGTCATTTTCAGGATCTTTCGAGAATAGTAAGGACCACAAGGATTTTTCAAAACAGATGATGATGACCTTTTTTTCATTTGCCATTCTCCAAAGATTCCTCGAAAGGATTCTTCGCGGAGGATTTTTTTCGCCACTTTACTCGGAGGGAGATAGAAATTGGGGCTACTGTTGGGGGTAGTAATTGTTGGTGAGGATCGAAGGGATGAAGGTCGATGAATGACGAAGGATCCGGCGATCTGTCATCTATCATCGGGCTGCGGGATCTCTTAATTATTTTTGTCTCTAATGATATTGTATATTGGAAACAACCCCTTTGTCAAGCTTTCAGGATATTCAGGGGGTTGGTTTCTCTTTCCCGCTTCGTTGGAGATTTATTTTCCCGAAGAAAAGCATCGAGATTTTCAAGATGACACTTTAAATTGTTCCGAAGTGTCGAGAAATCATATTTTGAAAATGAAGAGATTTTTGTAACATTATTTTTACTTTTTTAAAATTATTTTTTGATTTTTTAAAATTTTAAATTTTTTGGGAATACTTGTGGCTGGTCATGTAATTTTTCAGCTCGCCATTCCAAATTTTATGCAGAAATACTCAAAGTGTCGAAACCACTGAATTTGGAAAAAATCGCTTGTGACGTTTGATTTATAAAAATATTCATATAAAATTTGAATATTTTGCTTTCGTAATTTGTCTCCTATCAAACTCAAACTTTTGATACAATCGTCGTAATTGTTAAGACTGAATAGCATCAAATTTGAATACAACCGTTTAAAAACGTTGAATCCTATAAAATTTTCAAAAAAATTTTATTAACGTTGTAACTTTTGTAATTTTGTCGCTGTCACTGAACATTTTTTTCACTATTACACTGCATGACAGAGATAGTTAATACAAAATTTAGGAATCATTTCTCAACGGATTTGTTGATTTAAAAAAATGTTTATGAACATTCCTGCTTTTACAATATTTCAGTTATCGATTTTTTTTAAAAAACTACAATTAAATTTATATTTTTTGCTCCATTTGCTCCATCCATCCATTTGCTCCAATTTGCTCCATCGCAGTTTGCTTGTAAAAAAACATTTTGGAATAATTAGAAAAAAAAGTAATCAATGCACATTTCTGAATTACAGGATTTTTTGGGTTCTTCATTTTTGTTTCGTTTTTATTTCTCGATGGAATCGTTCGGTTGCCCCAAAATACCTCTGAAGAGACTTTTTTCCAAACTTTTACGACGCTCCTCTTTCGAGTCGGGTACGAAGAGGCACATGTGTCCACGAGACCGCGAACCAACACTGGCAATTAATTTCAATTATAAAAATATCATTGTCCTTTATGACAGAGGCAGGTGTTGCACGCGGTCAAGGGTTATAGTTTTTGTCCGCACATCGGGGTCCAAGAGGACGCCTTTATGTCCACAATTTCGCGTCTTCTTCTTTACCGTAAATAGAGAAAGAGTGGGACAAAGGTGAAGATAGAGGGAGGTAAAAAATTTGAGTAAGCAAAACCGGACGCTCTTTCGCCTCGTGGCCTCCTTTCTTCCAAACTGCTGCCATCTGTACATAATAGGTTAATGAGTTTCACGTGATATCCTCCTGTACTTCCGGTCTCGCTGAAGTAGTTTTCTTCTAGCATTTGAACGTTTACATCCCCCGAATGAGGGAAAACAACCCTCCCGGTCGAGCGGACGAAAATGGACATAGGGGAGGGTGGGGCACGACGGCCCCCCTAAAAAATTCGGTAAAAAAATATTTTGGATTCATGTCAAATTATCATAAATTGATATTGACTCATTTTCAAGCCGATCCACGATATCTGGGGTATAATGGACCACCCTAAAAAAGGAGGTCAGCAAATTTTGGTTTTTCTTCGAATCATGATGAATGTGATGTATTCATACATTTTAAGGCCAATGTCAATCAGGGGTAAAATGGACCATCGGAAAGAAAAACATTTTTAACTTTAAACACATTTTTTTAAGGTAAAAACAAAATTATCATTTTTTAGGGGGGGGCCATCGTGCCCCACCCTCCCCTATTCTAGCGATTTCTTCTGGGATAATCGTAATTATATGTTTCTACAGATATTTTGTATTTCGAAGAGTAACATCCGAATACGACCTAATAATTTTTTAATGAGGAAGTTCGTATTTAGAATATAACAGCTGATTGTCAAAGGATCGCTTCTGCAATGTTAAAGATCTTTTAGAATGAGCATCACTGTTTGAAACGATATGAATGATCAAAAATTTAAAAAAAAAATCGAATTTCGTTAGTCTATCAGTCGATCCTGTGATTAATCGAAGGAATTTTTGAAATATCAAACCAAAACAAAATGGCTGCTGTTTAAAGTGAGAGTCTTAATTTTTTTTGAAAAAAAGCCCTTCCCTCGAATAAGAGATTGTTTAATAAAGAAAAAAAACCATAAAAATATCAGAAATATTGACTTTATAGTTGAAAACAATTTTGATAGGGCAGTTTTTTTTTAATTTTTAGAGAATATTTATAAAATAAATCTTTCACAAATAATTATTTAAAGAGTGATTTTTTACTGTTAGGTTTAGGTGTGATACCTCAATTTCGCATAAAGTATCGATCTTTCTTTGCTCTTCTTCCGACATATTTCATAAACAAGGCGCTGCCATCTGAATGGCCAAGCAGCGTGAAATGAAACCATTAATTATAAACTCTTTTATGAACTGATTTGGCGAATGGCTGATGGAACGTCAGACTGCGTACAGCGGTAGTAAAATAATCGTTTCGCGCCACTAAATATTTTACATTGTTCACGAATTAACCTTCTATTTAGTCTCTGGACAATGGAGGCCCTTTTTTCCCTCTCCATCTTGTTATACGTAGCTCAGTCATCAGGGCAAAAGATAATTTGCCAGCGATCAAGCCTCCCTCCCGTCGAGATTGTACAATACCAAAGCTGAGAATGCTAAAATCCATCGGTGAATCTCCATCACTGATTCACGAGTCTGTAAACCTGGGTCGTTCGCGTCCAGCCGTTTTTTCGTGGGGTTAGTGAACTCGGAAAAATTTAATAAAATTTGAGCTACTGTTCGAAACCTTCAACTTGATGTACCAATCATAAAATTTGTGAAAAGTTTATTTTTACATATATTTTTTATTAAAAAAATGGAGCAACTCCGTAAGAAATCAGTAGCTTACTTGAAATATCATAACTTTTCGAAAATTTTAGATATTTTAATGTACTTTACGGCAAATTTGAGCTGAATCATGCACCTTTAAGACAAAAAATGTTAGATTTTAATATTGAGCATTAGAAATATTAGATCGCTCCCCCGAAACAAGTCACCTTTTTTTTCAAGGACTCCACTTTGACGTACAAAATCATAAACAAATTCATGTAAAATTGAGTAAACAACATTTTTTTTCTACTCTTCAAGATACAAATAATAACATGTAAAAATTTCAAAACGATCGCATTTTATTTTGCTATTTAAAAAAATTAATGAAAAAACGTCGAAATTTCGGTCGTCTCAATGGACTGCTACCTTAATCAGATTGCTTTTTGTCCGTGAATGGATATCGAGAATCGAGGCCTCTCATTCGAATTTCTTCGTTTTCTCCTGCTTGGTGAGAAAAAGTAACGGAGTCGAGGGCTCCAATTTTCTTGAGACAATGAAGAGCCGTGAGAGGGATGCCACGATATAGTAAAGCAGAACGGAGGAGAAAGAGAGGGCGAGCGCGGTTGAGCTCCATTTAAATCTGTTGAATGGGTCGCCAGCTTTCGATGCTAGGTAGATACTAAGAGAGAAAGAGAGAGGGGCGAAGGATAAACGAATAAGGGATCGAAAAGAGTACGAGAGATAAAAGAGAGAGAGAGAGAGAGAGAGAGAGAGAGAGAGAGAAGTGTATGTAACCGAGAAAGGCGAAGGACCTGCTCGCTCCTTTCAGCGCGGGGATTCGCCTACAAAGGCGGAGGTTTTACTTTTAAATTTAGTACACGACCGACTTTTCCCCCGCCCGTTAGAGAAAACCGTTGGAGTCTTTCGGATAGCTAAGTAAAATAGGGATTTGGCCCCGCCCGGGGTTTATTCTTAAGTCGAGCAGATTCTCAAGAGAGAAAGAGAGAGAGAGAGAGAGAGAGAGAGAGAGAGAGAGAGAGAGAGAGAGAGAGAGAGAGAAAGCGGGAAAAGAAAAGGTAAATCAGCGTCCTCGTCCATTCGTAAGGGACGAAACCACAAGAATCTTTATACGAACTACCCTTGAGATATCAAGGAAAAAAAAATATAAAAAAAAACAATGGAGATAAACCCCACGAAGTGTATGTAAGGCATATTCATCCGAACAGTCCCCTCGGGAATTTATATGAGTGAATATTCTAAAAATATATGCGATATATATTTTATATGTCTAGAATATATTAAGGATATATTATTTGACTAGTCAATGCAAAAAAAAATGATTTTTTCAAAATTCTAGACCAGAATACTCTCTTAAGTTTACTTTAGGCCAGAAAAAGCAAATTTTCAAGATTTTATTTCTCAGATCGTTTATCAGATATGGCTGTAAAACTGTTTTCACAACATTGTTTTATCCTTCGAAAATTAAAAAAAATATATTTTTTATTTTGATTCTTTGAATAATTTATAGAAGGCGCCAAAGTCGAGTCTTCGGAAATGCCTTGTTAATCTCAGGACTTGCAAGTCTGAAACAAAAATATAAAAAAGCATTTTAAAGAAGAAGGTTTCTTACGCAGGAATTAACTACCGTTAAAATCGATTTAAAAAAATGGCGGATGTTTGAAATGTTAATAAAAATTTAATTTTTCACAATTTATTTTAAACATCCGCATTTTTTTTTTAAATCGATTTTTCATCAACAGTGGTTAATTGTTGCGTAAGAAACCTTCCTCTTGAAAATGCTCTTGTATGTTTTTGTTTCAGACTTGCCAATCCTGAGATTAATTGCCGGCCATGGGAAAAAACATTTTCGACTCTGGCGCCTCGACCACCCAACCTCGAGTGGCATTCCTTTTCTTTCTATTTTTTTTTTCACTTTTTTGAAAAAAATTTTTGTTTTTAAATCGGTGATGACCACTTTCAATTTTTAATTTCTACTCAATTTTTTAAATTCTGAGGTCCTTTATAAATGATCAAAAATTTCCAGAATGGTACTTTGTGAAATAAGCCCAATTGAGAAATTTTTTTTTCAATCGTTAACAAAAAATAGAAGGAAAAGGAATGCCACTCCAGGTTGAGCGGCATTTTTTCCGGAATTCATCAAAGTATTTTTTGAGTGAAAAAAAAATTAAAAATGGCTAACTGCGATAAAAATAAGATTTTTGTCGAAAAAGAAAAACTTCATAGATTTTAATATCTTATTAAAAAAAAATTGTATTTTTTTCGGAAAGTACATTCACAAACGAAGATATTAAAAAACAACGTCCCAATTAATCAATTTTAGAAGAAGTCATAGTCGCTTCAAAAAAGCTTTTCCTTTTGGGTTGGATACAAAAATTTGAAAATTTCCTGAAAACTGTTTTTAATTGGGTAGAAAAGGAAAACAAAATTTCAGCTAAATCGGAAGGGGTCGGGGTTTAAAAGTGGTCGATTTGACATGGAATACCCCACATGTATGTGTAAAGTATGTTTTGAGGACAATTTCCTCAAGGAAATATTTCCTTAAGGAATGTCCTTAAGGAATGTCCTTAAAGAATGTCCTTAACGACATAATTTCCTCAAGGAAATATTTCCTTAAGGAATCCTTTAGTCGTTTAGTAGTTTCTACCGGTTTCCCCTTAGAAACCGAGTTTCTGGCGGGATATTTAGGTTTGTTTTTTAAACTACTAAAGAAATTTCCTTAAGGAAATTATTTAAACTACTGAAGGAATTCTTCGAAGAAATTTTGAGGACTCTCCTCAAAAGGGCCAAAAGTCGTCAAAACTACCATTATATATATATGAAATTGTCCTCAAAATATACTTTAGACATACATATAAATCATATATCAACTAATTATATCATATACATTTCACACTATCATATATTGCACCCACATTTTTTCATGCGAGTAAAATTGACTCGAGCAAATTTCCACGAATACCAAAACCCTTTCTGGTTTATAAATGGTCATCAATAAATTCGTATAACGATTATTGACAATGATCGAAGCTGCAAAAGAAGAATGAAGGAGGAATGAGAGAAGCTGGAAAGATGAACATGGTTGATGCTGGTGAAAAGTACGGAATGAACGGATATGCGGGATATCGCGTGGGACAGTTTTGGTACAAACCCTCCGGATTGCTCATGACACAAATGACCTCTTTAACGTGGGGTCGAGGGCGCGAGGGATGTCTTCTGACATCGTCCGAGCTCCGATGTTTGTTGCATTGTTGGTAATGGAGGACAGAGACAAGAAAGAGAGAATGCAAAGGAATTGGATTGCGAGTGAGACAAAGAGAAATAAGGGACTGAGGGGTGGGAGAAGGGGGAGAAAAAAAGGTTGGAGAGGGACAGAGAGAAGTTAAGGGTGGTAGAGAGAAGGGGGTTGGAAAGATGGAGCGGTCCCTGGAGAGAGAGTGAGACAGAAGCCTGGAAAGAAAGAGCATCCGGGCGTCAGGACGACCATCGCATTTTTCCCCCATGACTTTTCCTCTCTCTCTCCCTCTCTCTTTTTCCCTTTGATACTTATATATACCTCTTTTCGTCGTCTATCCAGTCGTCGTTGTCGCCGTTCTCTCAGTGACAAATAGACGTAACGTAATACGTAACGTAAAATCCTTTGCCCACGGACTTTTGGCAACGATTTGCCCCCTTAAGAACAGCAGACATCGCGCTTGGCATAAAGCGAATGAGAGGAAAATCTTTGGGAAAGAAACAGAGCAGAAGAGTGCGAGACAAGTCCAAGGATAAGAGTTTCCTAGTTGGGGAATCCTGCTGTGACTGCAAATCTCGGTATTTCGTATCCTCCGTGAGGATATACTCGCTGCAAACGTTTCCGCCGACGAATAACCTCGTATTTATTGCCGAGAAAGAGAGAGAGAGAGAGAGAAGAATTTATAGAACGAACATTGGAATAAATTGGGACCGATCGATTGTGACGAACGAACGAATGGAATATGCGGGAAGAAAGGTCAGGGAATGTACGACAAATAAACGACAATGTCTGGAACCAAAAGAAAAGCACCTTTAGCCCACATCAACGAAGAATTTTTCGGAAAACAATGTTTCTTTCTTTGTAGCTTGAATGTGGGACGTTTCATCCCAAATAGGACAGTTTGAATTTTTTTTTTATTTCCTAAAATTTTAATTTTTTTTATTTTTTTTTTCGTAGCCACAAGTATCCTCTTTAAAACGAACCCACAACTAATTTTCGTAACTATAATAGTTTTCGAGATATTTAAAAAACAAACTTAAAAGATTTAAACAATTGTGAAATTTTGCATAACTTTAGAAGAAAAAAAATGTATTCTTTTTTTTTTAAACGAAACTTCTGACCAAATTTGATCGAAATTGAAAGGGGTCAATTTCAATTTGACGTGGAAACTGACATGTTAAAGTTGACATGATTTGGGTTCTTTGATATTCCCATCCCTGATATTTGCATTTTGGCTCACCTATCAATTATAATGGCAAAATTTTTAAGGGATCTGTTCGAATATGACACTTGAGCCTGTGGGATGTCCATGCCCTGATCTATTTGATAGATTCCTCCCAAAGCCGGCTTGGCATTTCTAGAGAGACCCCTTATATACGTTGGACCGGCACGATCCGCTTGCGAGAGGCGCCCTCGCGCGAGCGGCCACCTGGCGGCGCCTCAGCGAAGCGCGCGAGAGCAGCTACGCTCCAGCGGGAAATCAAGCGCGACGCTGCAATTCCCCATTGTAAGAGCCATATATACTTACCTGCACTTTCTTTGGGTATATCGCAGTCAGTTTTTGAGATTTTGAGTTGAAAATTGATTTACATATTTTTGAATATACATAATTTAAGAAAATGGAAAAAAAATCGATTTTTTTGACCCGTCACAGTGGCGTTCCCCCTTAAGGGAGGGGATGGAAATTTCGTGCAGATGCACGCGGATGCATGTGGGGCATGATTTTCATCCGACAATGGGGATGTCGAGAGAGAAGGAGGACCAAGAGACGCGAGTGACAGTTCGATGGAGGAAGAAAGAGAACAAAAATACACATCCGCTTGCAGCGCGGCACTGCGCGGCGAGTGATTGCCGATCATGATGGACGAGCGCACACGCGGAGGGAGAATTTTTTTTTTCTTTTAATTTTTCGCCGATAATAGGAAGCACGAGTAAAACGTTCGGATCGATCAATCGATATTCAACGGTTTTTCTTGTCGCGCAAAAATTTTTTAATCGTTCCTCGCCTGCGTCGCTGAATTTTTCGCGGGGACAATAATTTTGGGAGCCCACTTTTTTTTCTTTTTTTTTTAAGGACCAGAGGTTTTTCCGGTTCATTCCGACGCGTTGCAAAGTCCAATTAGCGAGGCGAAAAGTCGGGCATTTAATTTCCGTTGCGATAATGAGAATGGGTTGTGGCAGAGAAGCGACAGAAATGCGCCACAGCTGATTCAGGAGAGATAGTAATTTAACGGAAGCGAGAAAAAGATGGCATGTCCTTTCATCAAGGATATCAAATTTAAGAAGATGGATTGAAAAATTTTCGATTCAAAAATTATATAAATATATTTTATATGTTATTATTACATTACATTAATATACTTTTAGTAATATGATAGATCATATTTTATTTTTAATATTTTCATTTATATATGGGGCATTCCATCCCAAATCGGACAGTTTGAAAAACTTTTTTTTTAATTTTCTCAATTTTTTAATATTTTTTAGTACCCATCGAAAGACCCTTCCTGTTAAATTTTGAAATTTTTGTATTTCATGACCTTTTCAGAAAAAAATACAACAAAAATATTCGACGTGCTCTTGAATGAGTTTTTCAAGTTTTAAACTTTAAATCGCGTTTTTAAAAGTGTCATTTTTGTTTTTTTTTTTAAATTTTGTTTTAACAAAAATTTTAGTGCACACTTCGTGTGCGTAAAATGGGCACTTTACGTACGAAGTGCAATAAATTTCTTTTTGTCTGATCCTCAAATAATCATCCCTACTTACAAAAAAAAAAATTCCCGAAAAGCGCTCATTTTTAGCCCCGTCACAGTGGCGTTCCCCCTTAAAAAATATCCAATCTAGTTGCTCCCTCCTTTCAGCTCCGCCATCCCTCGAGATAATCACGAGGTCGGAACGATTCGTCCGATTCCACTTTTGGCGTAAAATCGGCGATGATGAATAAATCTCACTCGGACGTCGATGAATCAAGATGGGGATATGATTTTTTTTTCACAAGATCATTCGATGTTACTCGTTATTGTGGCATCACGAACGAGCGTTTTGCCACATCCCCTCGACGTATCACGTGAAAATGCTGGATGAGGTCGTGAATACTTCTCGGCAAAACTTTGTGTCTAAGGATACATCTCGTTGCAGCGGGATTTGCCGAGTCATTTTCATAAGTGCAAGTCACGAACCAGCAGAAACGAGAAACAGGGATGATGAGGAAAATGAGAGGGATGCGAACTATCCTGATGGCTGCCCGAGGGCTGTCGAGGGCTGCTGTCGCTATCCCGCGCAGCTTTTTTCGCACAAGGGAGGCATGAGTGTTTTCGAGGGGTCGGGGGTGAGAAAAAGCGCGAATAAGTTGATATAGATGTTACTCTTGGAGATAGGAATGACTAAAGAATTTTTCCAGTTGATCGATAATCCCTCAGTGAAAGGAGATATAGAAAACGATATGTTTTCGAGTTGGAAGAAATTTTCGTATAATTCATGTACCAGTGATATATGTCAGATATATTCAAGAAACATAAGATATATCAGATATATCTCATATATTAGAATACCTGATATATCTGTAAACATGATATCTAATATATTATATACATACTATATTGCATTTAATATATCTGATATATTAGTTTTATCAGATATATTTAAAATGTATCCAAAAATATAGCCAGACCCTATGAAAATTCATGTACCGTAAATATTTGCAGAAAATATGCAATATAATAAAGATTTCGGAGACATTAATATATTTTACATATGAAGCATTCCATGTGGGTTCGAACGGTCAAAAAGTTGTCCACTCTCAAAAAAATTAAAATGTTGTCAAGTTATTTAATTATATGATAAAGAGTAGTGTACATTTTTTCAAAATTTTTGCATCGCATTTTTTTTTTTTCAAAATTTCAAAATTTTCTAAGTTTCTAAATTTTCTAACAGAAAAATGTTTTAAACAAAAAAGATGCAGTTTTACATCAACTTAGTGAAACATTTAATTTTTTAATTTTTCGAGTTTAAAAAATGACCATTTTCATCAAAAATATACGAAAATATTTTTTTTCGGTCGGTATGTCACTTTCGATTTATCTCAAAAAATTCCAGAAAATACTCTGAAGTATGTACAATGGACACGTTCTGTTTTTTAGATGGCTCGATTAGTTGTTCCAAAACTATGCTTTGTTTTATTAATATTTTTTTTTTTTTTTTTAGAAAAATCAATTATTATGGAAAAACATGCTCCCTCGAATAGTTTTTCTTAAATTTTTAGATAAAACATCTACATGATTAATATGAATGTTTTAGAGCTTATTGAAGTAAAAACAAAAAAAAACATTATTAATAAAACAAAGCATAGCTTTGGGACGACTTATAATCAAGCCGTCTAAAAAAAAATACGTGTCCATTGTACACACTTCAGAGTATTTTCTGGATTTTTTTTAGATAAATCAAAACTGACATACTGACCGAAAAAAAGTTGTTTTCGAATATTTTTGATGAAAATGGTCATTTTTTAAACTCGAAAATTTTTTTTAATAGTGTGTTCACAAAGTTTATGTAAAACTGCAACTTTTTTGTCTGAAACATTTTTCTGTATAATCTTATGCTTTCAAGATATAACGGTACATAGAAACTTTGGAAATTTTGAAAAACTCAAAAAAATGCGAGACAAAAATTTTGAAAAAATTTACACTACTCTTTTTCATGGAATTAAATAATTTGACAGAATTTCAATTTTTTTTAGAGTGAACAACTTTTTGACCGTTCGAAACCGCATGGAATGCCTCATATACTGTCAATGTTATATTTTCATGTGGGTAAAATATATGCAAAATATATGTGGAATATCTCAAAAATACATTCAATATATCTAATTTTGGAAAACTTATATATGATAAATACATTCTCAATACACTTCGGATATATTTGAAACATTTTCTGCCTACATATTCAATATATTAAATATATAAATATAGTAAATATATGAATATATTAATATATCAGATATAAGATATACTCGATATACTCGAAATATATTTTCGATATACATATCATATTAGTATATCATGATTATTATACTAGTCATTATAATATTTTCAGAGAAGAATGTTGCAGCCTGAGAATTTTGATCTATCCGTGCATCTTTGCACAGATTGGTGCTCGCAATTGGTTTCTCCATTATCAAAACCGCACGAGAGGAGCCCGCGTGATGGACACGTTATATTTAGGGGTTACTTCAGCAAGCTCATGCTCGCTGATATTGCGCTCTCGGAATTACGACGTCATTACATAGCAATCTGTGCAACAATAGCGGGACTCAAATGAAAGTGCATGTATCTCAGAGGCCTTTGGAAGCAACGCTGGGTGACGTTGAAGTCAGAGAACTTTTGTCCAATCGAAAATTGCCCAACTGAAAATGCATGGGTCTGAAATTGAACCGCAGAATCGGCGCAAATGCATTTCCAACGGTTCACCAAGAATTTCAATCAATTTTCCTTCAGCTGCAGTGTTAAAATATGCAAATCTCTGCACAAACATTCGTAACATCAAAAGGCAATTCGTGCATTTCATGAATTTTTTATTTTCAGCGCTATTTCGTTTCGACAAATTTGAACAATTTATCATCATTTAAAAAAAATATTTGTTGTTTGTTTTCTCGATAATATGTATAATATACTTGTAAGAACATTTTTTTCATGAAATAATATCATATTGAAATTATAATAATATCTGATATATAATAGATAATATATAATATATTCTAACAATATAATAATTAAAGGAGTATTCTGGTCCAGAATACTCCCTTAATTGTAAGCTCCTTCACCATGAATCTTATGGAAATATATTCGATATATCGAAAAATCGTTCGAGTTCGAATAAATCGAAATACGTATAGTCGATATATCCAATTTTCGAAGAATTTTCGAAAAATATATCTTCACCATTCTCCGGATACATTTTAAATATATTTTTTGCGCGCATATATTGAACACATTCTGACATATCACATGATATATCCAGCTTGTGAAACAAAGTAGATTTAATATATTCGAGATATATCTTCCGAATAAGTCGCATATACTTTATTTCTATCGGGAAAGGTGTCTCGGCGTGTGCGAAGGTAGTTTGGACTCTGGATGAAATGAAAATATATTCGATATATTGAATTTTCGAAATCTTTATACGGTCAAAATTCTCATCATTTACATTCCACTATTCTCTGAATACATTTTAAATATATTTTTTGCTCGTATATATTCAACCAGACTTGTGAAAATAGTAATGTAAAAATAATGCATGATCCATTACTTTAAACACTGTGTATTGGATAAGTTTGCCATTACAAATTACAAAAGTAACGTGTAATGAACGAATGTTCCGTTACAAATTTAAAAAAAGTAATGTGTAATGTATGCATGTTCCATTACAAATAATAAAAGTAATGTGTAATGGATGCATGTGCCATTTCAAATAAAAAAAAATAACGTGTGATGAATGAGTGCTCCATTACAAATTACAATTGAAAAAAAAACGTAATTTGTAGTGGAGAATATTCTATTACAAATTAGCGTGTATCTACCAGAATTTGGAACTATTTTGCTCAAAGGTAAGTCTATTAATTTTTCAATGAAAATAATTCGTGTCTATCAAGTTTTTGTTAACTTTACTATCGTAGGGGTAAATGTATGAACAGTGATTTTTTGGAGTAATTTTTATTCCATTCTTGTAAAAATTGCAATTCAAGAGAAACTTATAGGTATCAGTGTATATTAAGTTAATATACACTGTTCATACATTTACCACTACGATAGTTAACAAAAATTTTATACACCCTAATTATTTTTATTAAAAAATGAATTGACTTACTTTTGAGCAAAATAGTACCTGCTCCAAATTGTCGTAGAAACACACTAATTTGTAATGGAATATTCTCCACTACAAATTACTTTTTTCATTTGTAATGGCACATGCATCCATTACACATTACTTTTCTTATTTGTAATGGCACATGCATCCATTACACATTACACTGCAACCTCGATTCAAGTAATTGCGGTGGGACCGGCTCCGCATCACACTTGCAACAAGTGGGGGTTGCGCACACTGCACAGAACCGTCTCTGCGCCGCTGGCGGCTGACGGCAGCCTGACGCGATTGGCTCGGCGCTTCTCCCACTGCGCGCTGCACCGATCGATATTCGGCGTATAGTGGGGAAAAATCGAGGTCCCTTGAATCGAGGTCGCAGTGTACTTTTTTATTTGCAATGAAACACGCATTCATTACACATTACTTTTGTATTTTGTAATAAATTATCAAAATAATGCATTATTTACAACTATGTATTAAACAAATATTCTTATATATTACACGATATATCCATCTTCTGGTGAATTTAATATATTCGAGATATATCTTCCGCACAAGTCGCAAATACTTTATTTCTATCGGAGAACGTGTCTCAGGGTGCGCGATGGGTAGTTTGAGGTTTTAATTAAGCGCATTCACCGTGGACGATATCGCATTGCTCTCTTTATACATCATAGCAAAGCCAGATGTTGCTGCTCTTGGGAGAGAATCCCGCGGTGTCTTACGTATAAATCCAACGTACAAATACACACCGCGGGAAAACGTCTCACGAGGAGAGAAGAGCGTCGAGCTGCGTCGGCTAATCCGACCAGTTGGTATAATATACACGGTATAAAGACACTAGGAGCAGCCTCCTCGTGTATAGCCAAGAGTACAGAAGGTGCAGAGGCATCAGCACCGAGGCTACGTTTAATTATGCATGTTTAATTTGCTCATATCCCACTCTAAAACCCACCCCTATCCCTCTTGGATCCAGAAACCACCCTCTCTCCACCGCGACAACGCGGCGAAATTCGTCGAGATTTACATCGCTATCTCGTTTTGATTTTAATGCGCCAAATCTACGCGGGACGCCGAATTTGATCTATCACCAGAATCCTCCGCACGAAAAAGCTCCCTCTCTAACGTTTGTCCGGCATTAAGGGTGGTTTAGGTGGACTCCAGCCCGAATAAACCACCGTGGATTTCGTTACAAAGTACAGAACCGACAAATCCACGAGTGCATTCGAGAAGATGTCTTTTGGGGACCAAGGAAAAGGACCAGCCTGTACCAGGATATTTGTATACGTGCGTCGGTCATTCCATGTCAAATCGACCTCTTTTAACCCTGACCCCTTTCGATCTGGCTGAAACTTTTTTATCTTTTTCTACTCTATCAAAAACATTTTTCAGAATTTTTTCAAATTTTTTCACCCAACCGATAGAAAGTTGTGAATTTTTCAAAAAATTCGCTTTTTATTTTTCAAATATCTATAATTTTTTCGAAAATTGACTTATCGGGACGTATTTTACAAAATTTTTGTTTTTTAATGTAGTTTTCAGAAAAAAAAATTATTCAGACCGATCTTCAACGTTTTTTTTTTAATTTTCAGAAAAAAATGAAATTTCTCGATGATCGCTTTTTGTAATTTTTTTTTTTATAGAAACTTCGACATTTTCTGCAAATTTTCTGGAATTTTTAGAGTGGGCACTTTTCGTTTTTTTTTTTTTTTTTTCAACCCAGCTTATTTCTCATAATACCACTCTGCGGATTCTTGAGGATGTTGAAAGAATCTCAAAGTTTGAAAAAAAATTGTAATAAATGAAATTAAAAGTGGTAATCATCGAAAAAATTTCAATGTTTTTCGAAAAAGTACGAAAAAAATAGAAGATAGTTCTGAATAATTTTGTTACATATTTTCTTAAAACTACATTTAAAAACAGAGAAAATGAAAAAAAAAAGTTATTTGGTTCATTTTTGGACAAGAGACAGGCTTGTAAAATTTTTTTAAATGATGGTTAATTTGTGATCGAATTCGTTTAATGTTTTTTTTTCAACATTTCGCTTTTTTGGTTTAACTAGCCAAAAACCATAGTTTATTAAGTACTTTTATATCAATAGCTATAATTCCACAAATGAACGACTTAAAAATATTTAAAAGCCTGTTTTTGTGTAAAAATGAACTAAATAACAATTTCTCGTTTCATTTTCTCTGTTTTTAAATGTAGTTTAAAAAAAAATATATATATATATAAATTATTCAGAACTATCTTCGATTTTTATTCTTAGTATTCCAAAAAACTTTGAAGTTTTTTCGCTGCTTACCACTTTGAATTTCATTTATTATTATTATTTCTTTTAACATTGATGTTCTCTCAACATCTTCAAAAATCTCCAGAGCGGTATTATAAGAAATAAGCTGAGTTTTAAAAAAAATTCAATTGAAAAAGAAATAGAAAACGAAAAGTGGCCACGCTGAAAATTTCATAAAATTTGCAGAAAATGTCAAAGTTTCTATAAAAAAAAAATAAAAAAATGGCGATCATCGAGAAATTTTCGATAAGTCAATGTTTGAAAAAGTTATAGATATTTGAAAAATAAAAGGCCAAATTTTTTTTGAAAAATCATAACTTTTATCGGTTGGGTAAAAAAATTTGAAAAAATTCTGAAAAATATTAATGATATAGTAGAAAAAGATAGTTTCAGCCAAATCGAAAGGGGTCGGGGTCAAAAGTGGTCGATTTGACGTGGAATGCCCGATACACGGGAGGGAGCTTCTCCCGAGGGTAGTTTTCGCCCGACACTTGGCGCAAATTGCCCCAGTAAGTGTAGTGCATTAATCTTTGGTTTGGATACTCTTCTGGCGGCTCTCTCCCACCCCTTAACCTCTGGGCCAGAGACCACACCGCGTGTGTTTGCGGCCGCGTTCCTCTCGACGCTTTTGCGGCCTCGTTTTACTCGCCTCTAGCAACCCTCTTTGGCACTACCCTCGTACTGCACCTCCGTATCTTTGTTTCCGAGCTTTTCCATATATGACTTTCACAGCGAACGAAAGAGAATTCTTACGCACTCGCTTAACATATATACAATGATGCCCTCCTCCACCCCAAACTCTCAGAGACCTCCGGTCCGATTCACCCTCGAGAAAACCCACCCCCTTCGCGAAAGAGCTCTATAAGGGTATTTATACGCTTGGGATAATGCGAATACCATGTCCTCGTGGGAATTCCAAATCAACCGAGACCACTCTTTCTCCCTCCTTCTCTCTCTCTCTCTCTCTCCTCGTCTCTTTTGCTTCTCTTCTTTACACGATTAAATAAATTGGTAGCGATTAGTCGTTATCCCCGTCTCGAGTGTAACGGCGCCTCCCCCTTTTGTCCAGAATCATTTTTTCTTTTTTTTTTTGTTTGGCAAGACGGTGCCGAAAATTGTACGAGGTTGATACCGATTTTCTTGATTATTCTCATATTCTCGTATTATGGTCTAGAGACATACATTTTTGAACAAAAAAAAAGCAAAATTGATTTTGTCATTCTTTTTTTATAACATATTTATTAATATCTTGACAATAGACAAAAAAAATGTTGATTAAAAAAATGAAGTTATAAGCTGCTAAAGTTTGGGGTGACGAAAAGGGCTGTGCTGACTGATACGGTTGCAACCTTTGCAGTCATCGGATACAAAATTTGAAGAAAGATTCTTAATTAGTAAGAATGTCGTAATGGCCCCTACCTGAAAGAAAATGGAAAAAAAATTGTTGCAACATGGCGGCAGTCTGAAAAAAAAGCGTTTTTCGACTCCGTTTTTCATGGTTTTTAATTTTTTTACAATAGTAAAAAAAATAATTTTGATGTAAAAGTGTTAGGGGCGATAGAAAGTAATACATTGAAGATTGGTAAAAAATTTGTCCGATTTCCAGTCCGATTTGCTCCGATGCGTCGGAGCGTTACATTAAGGGGATATTCTGGTCTTGAATTTTGAAGAAAAAAACAATTTTTTGCATATTTTTAAAGTATAGACCTTCAAGGGCCGAATTTTAAGTT
This sequence comes from Alloplasta piceator, assembly GCA_946863875.1. Lineage (NCBI taxonomy): Eukaryota > Metazoa > Arthropoda > Insecta > Hymenoptera > Ichneumonidae > Alloplasta > Alloplasta piceator. Next base: position 14,707,236 of record OX333077.1, on the reverse strand, counting down.
CTCAAGATCAAACTTAGGATCGAACTTGAGTTCCAATTTAAGATGAATAATCTTATGTTTGAACTTAAGTATCATTGTAAGTTCATACTTAAGTTCAAACTTTAGTGCGAACTTCAGATCGATCTTAAGTTAAACTTAAATTTGGTTTAAAGTTTGATCTTTAGATCCATCTTGAGCTTGAACTTAAGTTCGATCAAACTTCTTTCATCGCATCCCTCGACCTTTTTTTGACATTAGTTGTCAACACAATTAAGTTTGATCGAACTTAAGTTTAAGCTTAAGATGTATCTCAAGTTTAAACTTCAAACTAAATTTAAGTTTGAACTTTTAAGATCGATCTAAAGTTCGCACTAAAGTTTGAACTTAAGTATGAACTTATAATGACACTTAATTTCAATCTTAAAATTCATCTCAAATTGTAACTTAAGTTCGATCTTAAGTTCAAACTTGAGTTCAAAGGAAAATTTGATGTTAAGTTCCAACTTGAGTTCAATGGAAAATTTGATCTTAAGTTCGAACTTGAGAACTTAAAATTCGAGCTTTAAAGGTCTATACATTAAGAATATGTCAAAAATTGTTTTTTTTTCGAAATTCTAGATCAGAATACCCCCTTAAAGTAACGCTCTGACGCGTCGGAGCAAATCGGACTGTAGAAGTTTGTTTCAAAACTACTTTTCTCAACACATTTTCTTGATTATTCTCAGAAAGGACCTCAGAGTTTAAAAAATTGAGAAGAAAAAAAAATTACAAATGGTAATCCTCGAAAAAATTTTGATTTTTTTCAAAAAAGTGAAAACAAAAATAGAAGGAAAAGTCGGCCCACTCCATGTTAAGCGGCATTTTTTCCGAAATTTATCAAAATTTTTTTATAGTGCAAAAAAAAAATAAACAAGTACGCTTCGCGTACTCGTTGGGGGCTCCGCCCCCCAAGCCCCCCCGCGCTCCGCGCTACTCAACATTGTCGCGCTTCGCGCGACAATGTTGCGTCGCGCGGAGCGCTCACGTTTTATTGGGGGGCTCCGCCCCCCAAACCCCCCTTAACGTTTTGTTGGGGGGCTTTGCGCTCCGTATTCTTGACCATTATCTTAATTTATTCGGTATGTAAATATTATATTGTTTTTATGTTATTGAACATTGTTTTTGATAATATTGAGTCACATTTTTCATTCTCAATGGGGGCAATGATTCATAAAGGTAATGACCGAATTTTAAGAATTATATTAGTAGGCACTCACAATTTCATAATATTATAATCATATATTTTGTTTTTGTGATATATTTTGAATGTTGGTTAACATGTCCCTTAGGGACGTTTTAATAGGCACTCACACCGTTATTTAAACTCTTTGATTCATTGTGAACATCGAGTAGTCGTATAAATTCTATTAATTATAATTAAAAAGACAGATTTGAATATAATCAATATGATATAAAAGTATCTAGACAATCATATTATTTAAATGTTTTGATAGATTATATTCACAGAATTGTTACAATATTAGGCAGTAATGAAGAATATTAGTGACATTTGAGATGGGCTTATTTATCATAACACTTTAATCATTTAATGATTATTAGTCCATTTATAATAAGTAAAAAAAGCTTTCGGTTATTAATCAATGCTCAGATTCTGTTTTTTCACGTTTAAAACGCGTGGGTGATCGCCATATTGCCAATAGAGCGTAAGCACACAAAAGAACCATGTACTTTTTATAAGAGCGAAATATGGGTTTTGAATTTGGCGCGCTCAGGTCGTGTTTAGTTCCTCTTTTCTCTGTACGTGGCGTAGCGGCGTCGTGACGTACGTGGCGACGTCGCGTGCGCCGGTCTATGCTTTACGTGAAAACGTGAGAGTGTTAATGTGCTTGTTTACAGTCATATAGAAATTCTGTCAGTGAGAAAAGTAGTATTTTTTTTGTTAAAAATATTGTTTTTGTGTAAAAGTTATTCACTTAGCAGTGTCTAATTGGATTGAAACTTCATGGGACATTTGTTCATAATCATATACAGAAATTCTGTAAGTTAGAAAAAAATTCGTCCGTGAACTTCGGAGATCCAAGTGCGAATGAACAGAAATTGCCTTTTTTCGTTAAAAATTGTGTTTTCTTTGCAAAAATTGTAAACATAATGGTCTCCGATCGGATTAATACTCCGTGGGACATTTGTTTACAATCATATACAGACATCGTGTGAGTTAGAGAAAAATTCGTCCGTGAACTTCGGAGATCCATGTGCATATGGACAGAAATAGCTGTTTTTTCGTTAAAAATTGTGTTTTCTTTGCAAAAATAGTAAACTTAATGGTCTCTGATTGGATTAATACTTCGTGGGACATTTGTTTACAATCATATACAGACATCGTGTGAGTTAGAGAAAAATTCGTCCGTGAACTTCGGAGATCCATGTGCATATGGACAGAAATAGCTGTTTTTTCGTTAAAAATTGTGTTTTCTTTGCAAAAATTATAAACTTAATGGTCTCTGATCGGATTAATACTTCGTGGGACATTTGTTTACAATTATATACAGACATCGTGTGAGTTAGAGAAAAATTCGTCCGTGAACTTCGGAGATCCAAGTGCATATAGATAGAAATAGCATTTTTTGGTTAAAATCATGTTTTTTGCCAAATTGCAACCTTAATAGTGTCTGATTGGATTCATACTTCGTCAGACATTTGTTTACAATCATATAGACGCATTCTGTGGGTTAGAGAACAATTCGTTAGAGAAATTCCAAGTTTCAACTACATATGATCATAAAACGTCTTTTTTTGCTCAAAAATGGCAATTTTTTTCAAAAATCTTTGTTTTACAATATCCGTTTGGATTTAAACTCCTTGGGCATAGAGATTACAACCATACACAACTACCCTCCAAAGGAAATTGAATTCCGTACACCGGTTTCTGAGATCTGGGTCTGGACGGACATCCGACACAGATTTCGAGGCGATTGCAATAGGCACTTTCTGTCATAAATGAGTGAGTGCCTAAAAATGGCGAACTTCGAGAAAAAGATTATTTTTCTCGAACAAATAAAAATTTCGCAGATTTTATCTTAAATTTTTTTTATATTTTTCTTCGGAAAGTACATTTGCAGCAATAATTTTGAAGAAATAAAACGTCCCGATTAGCCAATTTTTGAAGAAGTTATAGCTATTTGAAAAAATAAAAGCCGTTTTTGGGTTAGGTAAGAAACTTTCAAAATTTCCATAAAAATCTTTTAAATGGGGTAGAAAAGGAAAAAAAATCCGCCAAATCGGAAGGGGTCGGGTTCAATAGTGATTTAACATGGAATGACCCATATATAGAAATCATCTTGCTCTTCTACCGGATATATTACAGTCTAAAATGCCTGACAAAAATATCCGGAAGACATATGAAAAAAAAAAAATGTTTAACGATCAGCCTGAAAGACGAGCGAAAGACGTGAAAAAAAGAAAGTGGAACGGAAAGGCTCAGCGTGAAATCGAATATCGAGTTTGTTGAGACGAGTGCGAGAGAGGGGGATGAAAGTCGCCCCTCTCGACTCAGACGCACCGGGGTGAAACATTTCGAGTTGATTGACAGCTAGAGCATCCCTATCCCCGCACGAGTAACTTGAGAGAGTGAAAGAAAAAGCGAGAGGGAGGATTCCCGGACGTGAATACGATAAAATGGCGACGAGAGACACGCTTTATTTTTAATGGCGGAAATACAACACATTATTTTTTTCCTCCATAACTCGGCCCAAGAATGGTGTCGTCAATGAGTTTCTCATTATTCTTCAGTTGTATTCTGACAATTCTGAATAAATTAATATGGCAACATTTCATACATGGCTCTAAAAATATTTAAACAATATTATTATTTATTATTACAACGATATATTAAATATATTTGAAATTTATTCTGCTGTAAATTGCACCGGGATGATTTTTCTTTGGGGATGCTCTTCGTCTCGCAAATTTTAATATTATACAATGACGATTTGTCAATGTCCCTCGTGATATTTGACAGGGAGCAAAAGTGTTTCGTCGATCGAATAGAGCGTTGTTATATTTACACGTGAGAGACAAAGATCGAGCAATGTCAATATATATGCAAAAGTCGACATAACGATCTATAGGTACGTAAATATACGGGGTGAGATGTCTAAGCGATGGGGGTTGAAGATATGATACGAGGGATTCCTGATAAAACCGGTCCATTTTCAAGCCCAACCTCCGCCCATGTAATCGCTGATTTTTAATATTTTTTTTTTGACTTTTTAATTTAAGACCTGAAGAACCGAATCAATACATTTTTAGAACCTTCGGAAATGCGATTGATTTTCAGTCCCTTTTTGAAACACCCCAAATATATTATCATCCCTTAATCGTCGAAAATAAATAAACAAATTTTTTAAAACCAATTTTTTTTTAAATCCTGAGAATCATAATAATTGAAAGTCATTAAAAATATTTTTAATTTCAATTATTATTCTTAAATGTAATTTTTGTAATATCCAAAACATAATTTAAATTATTTAATTTAATTTGTAAATATTATTGGTATTTACATTTTATTATTTCAAATTTTGATAAGAACTACATAGATTTATAACCTAAATATTCGATAAATCACTCGAGAATAATCGATAGGGATTAAAAATTCAATAATCTTACATCTGGTCAGAGTTGGGCAGCATCAATTACATTTTCAATTAAATTACATATTTAATTACATATTGTTCCGAGCCATGTAATCGAATTGGATTCAATTGCTAATTATTTCGGTCATCGATCACCGATTGCATTTTAATTACATGTAATTCAGAAGCACATCATACAATTACTTGTAATTGATGCTCAAAGTAATTCAATTACCTATAATCGATGCTGGAAAAACTGGATGTATTTAAAAATACAGAAGCGCTTCAAAGATTTCAACGCTACACTCTGAGAATGGTTTACATCGATTACATGTTAGAACTTTAAAACTAATTAAATTCAGCAAAATAATTATTTTTCAATTTACTTCACTAAATTACTTTAATTTTTATGATTTTTGGACTATTTCCAAAAACAAAGATCATCCCTTTGGCACTTTATACATAAAATGAGGTGTGCGTTGAAAAAATTATGAGGACGCAAAAGTATTAATTAAAAATGACATCGATCCAGTAATCGAGTAATGATCATTGTAACTTTATTTATATGCTCTTGATGAGTTCGCCTAACATAGAAGTTTTGAATTATCTGTGTAAAAAAATGTTGACCGAGTCGTAAAATTTGTATAACCTAAAGCTATCACTTCAATTAATTACCACGTCGTCAATTAATTACTACGGCATAATTTAATTACATTTGTATAATTAAATTACACGGATGTAATTAAATTTCATTGAACAACGATTTTTTCGGTCATAATTTCGATTTTGATGCTAATTACATCCCGCTTGTAATGGAATTTTGTAATAAATACAATGCTAAAAATAATTGCAATCAAAATTCAAATTCCATTACAATGCTCAAAATATTTTATCATCGATCAAATTTAATGACAAATTTGTCCAACCGGAAAATTTGGAAAAAAATTCAGACTCCTTCTGAGGGATGCTCAATGCGTGTGAAAAATCGTGGCGAGAATTGGTGCGAGTCGGGGTTGAAGATCGAACGATTTGACCAGGAATTTCTCGTATATAGTTCTGGGGGATGCAGCGTCGAGAAACGAACTGCTAGCTCGTGGGTGCTCTCTCCAAGGGTGCGGGTTAAAATGGGCGGAGTACGAAAGCGGGAGGGTATAAGAGTCTATATATAGTGAGGGAAAGGAGAGAAAACGGGTGGAGTTGGGAGACAGAAAACTCCGAGCTTAATATAAAACTTCATTTCGCAATCGGTGGCAGACGGAGGAAAGAAGAGGTCTGCTACTCTATATATATATATATATATATATATATATATATATATATATATATATATATATATATATATATATGTATGTATGTATGTATGTATTAGGGCGATTTTTTTTTCGACTTTTTTTAATTTTCATCCCTCCCCACCTAAAATGCTGTTGCATATGTCTAAAAGAAACTACCCTGAAAGTTACAGCCCTTAATATTAATGTTAAGTACTCGCCCTTCGCATGAAAAGATTTCCCATCTAAAATACACGTAAATAAAAAACTTTTTTCTTCAAATTGCTATAACTCCGCGGCATTTCATGCTATCATATTGTCCTTGGTCGCAATTTACGCAGAATTGAACGGTCTTCAAAAGTGTCTTGAGCAGCATAAGTGTAATTTACACTGGTGAGATAGTACGAGTCACTAAAGTTGATTTTGACCCACACTTCTCGTTTTTTTGCTGTTATTTTTTAAATGATCAGCGTTATCGAAAAATTGCAAAAGAAAGTTTTGTTGGAAATTTAATTTCCTACAAAAAAGGTCCTTTAGACCTACTTGAGAAAATTGATATTTCTTGAGATATTGAACCTTAATTTATTTGCGGTATAAAATTTTTACGGTTTATCGAACCAAAAGTTTTTAATTGTTGATATTCCATATCATTTCGCCACTGGTGATATGATATGTGATATGGTGATATGATATAGAATATCAAAAAATTGAAACTTTTGGTTCAATAAACCATAAAAATTGTATACCAAAACCAAGTTAAGGTCCAATATCTCAAGAAATATCAATTTTCGCAAGTAGGTCTAAAGGACTTTTTCTGTAGGAAATTAAATTTCCAACAAAACTTTCCTTTGCAATTTTTCGATAACGTTGATAATTTCGAAAACAACAGCAAAAAAACGAGAAGTGCAGGTCAAAATCAACTTTAGTGACTCGTACCATCTCACCAGTGTAAATTACACTTACGCTGCTGAGGACACTTTTGAAGATCGTTCAATTCTGCGTAAATTGCGACCAAGGACAATATGATAGCATCAAATGCCGCGGAGTTATAGCAATTTGAAGAAAAAAGTTTTTTATTTACGTGTATTTTAGATGGGAAATCTTTTCGCGCGAAGGGCGAGTACTTAATATTAATATTAAGGGCTGTAACTTTCAGGGTAGTTTCTTTCAGACATATGCAATAATATTTTAGGTGGGGAGTGAAAAAAAATAAAAAAAGTAAAATAAAAAAATCGCCCTAGTATGTATGTATGTATATCCTCAGATAGCAATGCCGTAATATATATAATATGTATATGTATGAGTCCATGTCACAAAAAAGGGGCTCGACCGGAAGACTCTTTTGCCGAGAGCGCGTTCAACCGTTTTCTTCCCATAAGTTTCTCTTTTTCGATCCGTCTCAAACTTTGGATCTCAGTCCTGAGAATTGAGATATATTCGTCGAATCCTTAATGAATGTTTTTTCAACCCGCAACTTTCAGAATTTGGAAGATCGATCTGTCTTGGCTTAATCAAGAAAAACCGTTAGACGCCATATTGGTTTTTAATTTTTACTGGACGAACAAAAAGGACGACCCTTGATACCATCATGGTTCCTTTAAGATCCTGAAGACTCTCAGGACTCTAAAATATTCTTAAATGTGTGCTTTTACGTCTCCGGTCAAAATTAGAAAAAAATATATGGGGCATTCCACGTCAAATGACGCTGTCATCGGCCTGAACCCGTCCGATTTGGATGTCCGATGAATCGTGCGTTTCGTTTAGCCCAAAACATAACCTGAAATTTTTAGCAATTATTATTTCATTTTTGAGTACATGCAGGCGATGCTTTCTTCATGGAATCGCGAACTGGAGGAGTAAAGAAAAGCCCGGGCAAATCGTTTCTTCTCTCGGAGGCGAGCAGCTCGCTGAAAACACCCACACGCACACAAACACACACATAAATATATTTATACAATGGTGTATGTGAGATTTCTCTCGTAACACTGAGAGAGATAGAGGGAGAGAGAGAGAGAGAGAGAGAGAGAGAGAGAGAGAGAGAGAGAGAGAGAGAGAGAGTGCGATGAAACTTTTAATAAATGGCACAGTCGATATGAAGTATAGGACTTTGACATATCGTGTGTCTGTAATGTATAGTTAAATCTGGCGGCAGATGTGGCTGGTGCTCGGGCTGCTCTCTCTCTCTCCCTCTATCTCATTTTGCCCCAGCAGCGTTGCACCCTCTCTAGCGAGAGTATATTTTGGGGGTGGGTTGATAGCGGAGAGTTCTCTTCGGGGCACCCTTCCTCCCGTTGTATACTTCTCGGGCTTCCCATAGGCTTCTGCCGGCAATCTCTCTGTCTTTCTCGCGAAATTTTCTCTCGAATCCACTCGAAAATCAAATATTTCACCGCAAACCAGGACGAAACTGACTCGCGCCATACGACCTGTCATTTGTTTATAACGTGCCAGCCAATATGCACGGCGTATTTCCAAAATGGAGGAAGAAAGAGAAAAGACGGAATGAATAATGTCCGTAGTCCTGAAAATCGAGACAAAAAAGCCGCCGCAAAATAATCAAGTACCAAATTAATTAATGACCGGGGTCATTCCGACCCCAGCCATCTTTTAGCGCTTAACGTCCGGAGTCTTATTCAAAATGACTTCAAAAAATTCAGGGTGATACTTTCAATCATCGTCAATATGCAATGCACCCTGATTTTTTTTTTCATTTTTATGATAGTGAACAAAAAATCACGAATGAGTGAATACGCGAAAAAGATTATTTTTTACGAAAAAAATTATAACTTTTGCAATTTTTATTTTTCTTTTATAAAATTTTAGGGCAACATTCTTGAGATGTGGCACTTTTAAGAAAAAAATAGCTCCATAGTGGGCGTTTCGAAAAAGTTATTTATTTGGGCACTTGAAGACTCTAATACTCTATTTCGGAGTAAAAAAATACAATGAATACCAAAAATACTTCCTTTATTACAAAATTTTCGTATATAAAAATGGAAAAATTGCGTGTCTTTAGAGACTTGGACTGTTGTTTGAGAAATATTTGAAGACTCCGAAAGCCGTAAAAATTCCGCAATTTTCATTTTTGGAGTTTCGGAGAAAATTTTAATAGTTTATCAAAAAAAAACTCAACTTTCATTATGTTACTTTACCTTGTATGCTGATGTTCAACATAGAAAAAAAAAGAAAAAAAATCAAAATTTCCAGAACACGTTAAAATTTTTGCTCTAAAATCTAGCTTGCGACGTCTCAAACAAAGCAAAAAAACACACCAGAATTACTACTTCTGTGTGTTATCCATATAAAGTTTGAGTAAAATCAAGTAATTATGTTGACTACAAAATAAATTCGATTCATTTGTTCTTGTATTAACATTATCACATTGAAGTTATATTATTTTTGATTAATTAACACAAATCACTCATTGGACATTATTTATTAACATTATCAAAATTACGGTGGCAAGGACCTAGATTTAAATTTAAATTTTATCGTTGCAATTATCACGTGGCAGTTTTTCATGAATAATTTTAATTTATTATCATATATTCAAAAATAGTTGATTATTAATATTCAGCAATAATATTCACTTATTATTATTATTATTATTATTATTATTATTATTATTATTATTGTTATTATATTGTATTTTTTTGTATCAAATTATTATGCGTTATGGTTTTTTTTATTTTGGCCGTTGGTGCCTTTTTTTGGTGTCCTTTTTTTTTGCAAAATCAATCGACCTACCTCGTGATCAGGGTACTGGGACAAATTTTTATTTTTTTCCCATTGTTGTTGTTGTTGGTTTTTTTTCCTTGTGTTTTCGTTCACCCCTGTCACGGACGAGAGGCCGGTGAACTTTTCGATCAAACGGCCTGTCGAAATGAGAGCTTCTCCACAAAGCGGAACAGGGTAATCTGTCATCAAAACTGCCCTACGCCGTTTTTCGGTTGACACCAGCCGGCGCCTCGACCCATCCCCAGTGAAACATCCACCCCGTACATGTCTATCCCATTGCGCTTTATATGGACCGCGTCACGGTTGCATTTGATCCTGACGATTCATAGTTCGACTTTTCGAATTCACTCTCTGCCGTGTGTTGCGCGTGATCAAAACTCGTGATCGTGAGAGACGCTTTCGATGCTTCCTCATACGCAAATGTCCTCGAGATTGAGGGCAAAATTTCGTGAGAATTCGGTCACGTTGATTCGCAACGGTTGTTGCCGATCAATGATTGATATCATTTTTGGCATATGGCCACTGAAAGTAGTCTGATGTAAGATGGCCTCGATCGGCAAGATGGATTCTTTAGTATGGATGTTCTGGAGGAAAATCTGAATTGTATTGAAATGACGGGAAATCAAAGTTTTGCCAAGTTTTAAGCCGGTCGCCGTTGAAGGCTTTGCCGGAGGAAATCTAATGATATTTATTAGGGATATTGCACTCTGTTTCTTTTCAATTTCCCTCAAGACAAATTGACACAAAGTGAATGCAGATTCCTGGATGATTTCACTGACGGAAAATCGGTGGATTTTCTACTTGTCAACGATTAAAGGAAACAAAGCGGAGGCTAATTCTTGCAAAACTACAATCTTAGGCGTAAATTGGTTTTACCTTGAAGACCATGAGGTTCAGGTCCACCAAAATCGCCAGGATGCTGCCGAAGGACCGCGTGGTTGAAGAGCACGTGACGATGGTGTTCCCCTCCACGATTTCCCACCGAGATCGTATGTATATGTTCGACTCTTGGCGAATGCGAGTGTGAAAGAGAAAGATAAACCCTGAAGGAGAGAGAGAAGTTGAGGGAGAAGTGCGCGGTCGCGTGTCCCGCCCACAGGCCGTCGACGTTGGTGCCGCCGCCCTTCGTCGAATTGTCCCGACATGTTCACCACCGATTGTCCCGAGAGTCGCCCGCCCGCACTCGAGCCGTCCGGACCGAGGCCGAGCGTCGCGGAGAGCCTCTGAGATTGAATTCATTGACGCCAGAAGAAGAAGAAGAAGAAAAAGCAGAAGAAGAAGAAGAAGAAGAAGAAGAAGAAGAAGAAGAAGAAGAATGGCAACAACAACAACAACAACAACAACAAGAACGACACCAATAGAAAAGCCCAAGCACTGCGAAAAAAACATGGCCATGGTATTAGAATTGCAGGGTTAACCTTACCCCGACGATTGGTTCACCTGAATGGTTCTGTAATCACGTAACAAACAGTAAAACGGGAGAAGGAGAATCGAAGTTGCAAAGAGGGAACAGTACAGCTGCAGCGTCCTTGAGTCGTGAGCTTCGTGAACGAAGCGACCGCCCCCGAACCCGAAGAGAGGGTTGCTCCTCCGCGTACCCGCGATACCGGCCTCCCATTGGTCGTTCTGAGCCCCGACGTGAATCACGTGATCCAGAAACCCGCCAGGATCAAGAGGGAGAGAGAGAAAGAGAAAGACGAAGAACCGAGGATAAACTTCGTCGCAGTAACCGCGCATCTTGGTTTGTCCTGAAGAAGAACCGGAAGTGAACCTGGACCTGCGAATGGAGGAAGTTCCCACAGCAGAGGCAGAAATCATTGACAACAAGCAGAACTTCAGAGGAGTTGGACTTGTGTGCGCAGAAGAAGGAAGATCAGACAGAGGATGAATTGAAAAGGAAGACATGGCGAATCAAGGGCACGAGGATGTGGATAAGGTTATGATAGTTTGAGGCTTAAAAATAGTGAAGGGAGATCGGAAACCGTTCTTGCCTCAGTGTTTTGTTGATCCTCACTCCCACTGCGTCACATCTACTACCGCCACTAAACACACTGCCACGGTCGTTTGACAGCACTGTCCTCATTCAGCCATCGTGACCGCACTTTGCCCTCTCCCGATTTACTTCACACGCTGTCGTACTTGCACTACGAAAGAGAGAGAGAGGGAGATCCGTTGATGGTCACCAGTGCCAGATCACACGTTTCAACGTCGAAGGTTTCTTCAGCTCCATCAAGAGCTCTCTGTCTTCCTCTTTCCCCTTCCACCATCATAAAACCATTCCACCAGTCTTTTCCAATCCCGTTCTCGTCGCTCTTTCGCTGCCTTCTCCGTCCGATCGCTTCTTTCGTTGCCGTTCTGGCCGAACCTCCGCTGGCTTTGCTGCGAGTTCCCACCTCCACCAATAACGCCTTCTCCACCTCCAACTTTGTCCCTTCTCCTGGTCCCGCATCAACCATCGCTCGCGGTGTCCTTCTTCATTTCGTGTACGTCGCTCGTCGCGTTTCTGCCTTACGGAGTGACAGTGCCAACGTCAATCGCGAGTGCGTCATTTGTTCAACAACAGTAAATAACAACAAAAAACATGATTCATGAGTTTGGTGCGGTGAAAAGTAATGAGAGCAACAACGCAGCTTTGGCTCGTTGATCCAGTGCAATATCAGTCGTGATACCTTGATTACCACTTTTAGTTTTGTTGTTTTGGAGATTTTTTCCTGAGAATTCTGGTCAATGAGATCAAGTGTCGATGAGTTTAATCGGTTCCATGATCAAAGTGTCGACGAGTGAGTTCGGATACTCGTTAAGTGCGGTTGATCTCTGGCGAAAACAAATTTTTTGAGTTTCAAATCGTGCGTCCAAGTTTCACGGTGTTTACACATACCATATGCGTTATTACGTATCCTCGAGGACACCCGTTGTCACATTGACAAAGTCACGTAACTCTGGTACCGATGCGTGGAAATCAGCAGACAATAGACGTGCAGGAGGAGAGTCATCATCATCGTCGTCAGGTGCATCAGGCAACGGTTGGTCTGCGATTGGCTCAATTGGGCTGTCTCGTTGAGAGCGACGATCAGCACGAACAATCGGACAAGACAAGACCGACGACACCGGTCCTGGCGAACGACGGGTGCTCCGGTGCGACCGGAGTCGCCGGAGGCGGTGGCTTCTGGCTAGCTTCGGTTGCCACCGGGCCTGGTAACGGAGCCGGTCTACCATCGCACGGATCACATCCGACGATGGATCCGAATTGCGGTCCCGCCGAGACCGGCTTCATCAATAGCCAGCCCTCGATGGCCGAATTCATGACGGCACTGCCGCAATTGGCCGGTGATAATCCACTTCAGCATTCACCCGGGACAGGTGGACCGATGAGTCCTGGTGCCCATCATCCGGGTTATCACGCGATGCTGGATCCGCACGCGGTTACGGATCCATCGGGGGTCAATGTACCGGAGTATCCGTGGATGAAGGAGAAGAAGACGACGAGAAAGAGCAGTCAACAAGGTAATACTCTCCACTAACGGCAATGATAAACAAAAGATCAAGCGCATCTGGCGATGATCGTAGATGCACCTGAACTCTGACGATATTCGCACAATTTCGGCAAACCAGCAAAACGACCTTTCGTTCGCGTCTCAGCGGTAAACTGAGATGGCTTAGTGTTTGCTTCATTAGGGATTAAAGCACATTTGGTATAAATTAGAGGTCCCGTAAACCACTAGTGGCTCAACGAGGGTAGGGGTTGCCCGGAAAGTTAACTCCGTCGTCTAATGACCCGAAGACCACTCCTTCTTCTTCAACCCCTTGAAAATCTAATATAGCCCGCATCTGGTATACACATACGCGTTGCTAAACCGCACATTCTGAATCATATTTTGCAGAACAAGGGTGACGAATGCCCAAGTAGTGTTCGATATGCCGCGAAAGAAATTACGGGTGTCCGTGTCTCTTTTTGACGGTTCATGTTTGCACAAATTTGTGCATATGTGTGGGTTGGCGAAGTGCAGGGCACGTCTGTGGATGATCATCAAGGGTCGACTGTTCCAAAGACCACCGTGAAAATCGGTAGATGACCGCGAGCCCGTGAGCGATGGTCCGCACGTGGTCATTTTTCCGAACGAACCAACGACACGAGGAAACAACCCCTTTCGTTATTTCACCACCGCAAAACCACAGAATCGGCGCGAACAAACGTCGCACGTACGCGTGACGAATTATTGTCCACTCACTCGGGTCACGTTCGACTCTTCCTCACGCTGTAATTGAGCGACGATTCACTCTGGTCCGTTCGACCATAAAATAGCGTCTATTCTTGGCGCGAAGGGAGACTCGAAATGGCGGAAGTATCGTGTCGAAGGGCTCGTTTTCCACCAACTTGTTGGGCCCATTGTAAAGGCCATCGAAGAACGATAAATCCTGACTTGGAGGTGGTTGCTTCTCCATGGCACGCTTTTGGCATCCCTCGCTTGTACATGCGGTTTTAGCCGATGTACGACGAGAGACGATCCGCAGAAGCTCTCTCCTCTCTCTCTGTCTCTCTCTTTCGTGGCAACCTCAGTGAAGGGTGTGAGTTTTATGGGCAACCGGGGCAGATGATGGCTAGAGTATAAGGACGAAGAGGACGGCGATACGGTTGGGAGGAAGTCAGAGAGGTATGAGGTACGGATATGGAGGAGACACGACGCCGCGATTTAACGGCGTTGGGAAGCACTCTCGGCCTCTTCGTGTATTTCACCGTATAAGCCGTATCCTCCCTCTCTCACCCTCAACCTCTCTCACCCTGAATGCCGGACATGAAGAGCATGGAGAACCCGTTGGGAAGATCGAGTGTCCGCAACGGCGAGGTTAACCGGCCGTTGGCCGGCGGTAACACGCGGAATCATCTGTAAATTGAGCGTCGGGGGTTGTGGGACAACGCTGGCCTCTCGTCGGCCAACGGCCATAACTCACCCTAACCCTCACCCTCACTCATACTCACCCTTTCTCTGTCTCGCAGCAGTCGGGGGTGTCCCGTACGAGAGCTTTCGAGGACCCACGAGGCAAAGAGAGTCCTGGCCTATTCCCATGATGAATCTACCAGGGCTTTCACCGATCCCGGCCGATTTGTCGTTGGAAGTTTCGTGCAGAGAATTTTATCCTCTCCAGATTTTGCTTCAGCCACATTGAAGGATGGCCCATCATGGCCCTCATGTAGTTCCTTCTGGTTTGTCACTTATGCTTGAAATTCATCGACCGATTGATCATTCAATCGTGAATTAAAATAGGTCATCTCTTTTCTGATGTTATTCTCTTCTTTGTCTTGATACAAGAGAGTTTCTGGTCCCTCGTCGAAAGTGCTAAGATGGCCGTCGGGAACAAAGTTTGAGACGCGGGACCAGAGTGTGAAGGAGGAGGGAGACTCACCTTCGAGAAAGGGCAGAGAAAGAGGGATCTTGTCTTTTGGCAGAGCCGACTTGATCACTTTCCAACAAGTAATACGGCTCATCGGCGCGTCTCTCTTTAGCCTCGGCAAAATTCTCATCCATAATCCATCGCCCTCTCTCTCTCTCTCTTCTTTCTCTCTCGATCTGGCTGTATTTTGTCGTAGGTTCAACCCCAAAACGTGGGACCACATATACGTTACAAACCTTGTATATGCGTTATACGATCCTCCGGATGTCACCCAGCCGCTCGCATTAAATTCCAATCTGTTACATCGGCGACTCGTCTCTGTCCCATCGCTTTCCCAAGTATAACGCTCTGTGTTTTCCTCGTGCGTTTTAGGAAATACCATATGACGCGCCTCGTGCAGACTCTTCACGATCCCTCCGAATTGTAATATACAGAAACGCAGGAGAGAGGAAACGAAGCAACTGATTAGCGACGAATATGCCCATTCGTCGAAACTTTGGCCAAACGAACAACGAAACTTTGACGTGAATTGACGTTCATTCGCTCCGAATGAAATTCATTTGACAATGCCAACAAAATCCATTAGAGCTAGGCAACGAATTCCACAATCATCAAGGTTCGTCCTGAACCTGATGAAAATTCTTAGTATTGGAATAGTTAGGGGGAACTTCCTGAGATTTTCCTCTGGTAAATTTTTAATGCTCGACGATCTCTCAGCAATTTTGGACCTGTCCAAGCTTGTGGAACTCTTGACGAGAAACAAAAGGGGAAGAGAAACAGTGAAAGAATGAACTGGACCGGTATTTTCGTGGAGTGTTTCCCCGACCTCGTCTCGTTTTTGAGATGAGGCTCATCAGTCAATGGGCTCACGTTGAAGCCCGTCGAAAGAGCGATCTCGGAGAAGCACGAGAGAGAACAGAAAGAGCCGAGGGAGAGACACCGTCTCTTAGTTTCCCCAAGTGCCCCTTGTGCTCTGTGACACTTTGGGCCCTTGGATCTTCCTCGAGGTGAAACTCTCCGCCGCACGCCGTCACGGCGATGTGTCAATTAATCCACCACCGAGAACTCCCCCGGGAAGCCATTGCCCGACGATGGGCTTATCATATCTCTGTGTCCTCTGCAAAACTTGGAGCCCGATGACAAGACCAGACATGCAAGGGCTGATGCGCCAAATCCTGCATCCTTGTTCACTCATCTTGGGCCAGTTCTTCGTAATTTATATGCCACTGTTTTGGAATTTTTATTTTGGGGAAATCCTAATGATTTGTATCCAGGGGAGTTTGGTATTTCAAAAAGTAACGTCTGAAGAATAGGATGTGTTTTTTGTGCGAAAATATATCATTTCTACGGCGTTTAAGCCGATGAATTATGTTTGAGCATTTTTTTTCGCCGACATATTTAATTATTAAACAATTGGGTTATTGTTATTCCATTTAATATATTTTCAACTCATTTCATAGCAATTTTTATTGAAAAATCTTAAAAATTGACAGAGATATATTATCTTAACGACAACAAAAATTCCTCTCCATTTTCCTATTGATATCTTGGTGAAGGGTCATCTGGAAATTAAAAAATATATATATCAATATCCATTAGAATCATTCAAAAAAGCGATGATTTGTTGCTTTTCGAAATAATATGTTGAATACTTTCGGGAAGATGAAAAAAGATGCCTGTTAAAAGCAGAGCTCTTAATATAAGTATTTAGATATGTCTCATCGCAAATTTTTATTTCTTATTTAAATAACATAGGAAAAAAAAATTCAATTTTGAAATTTTATATCTCGGCTTCAAGTCAATGTACCAAAATTAACAACTCAAATTCTTTAGAGAATTGAACGCTCTACAAGAAATATTTCTTATGATTTTTCGATAAACTCACTCCTTCAAAAGTTATTCAAGGTTAAAGTTAAATTTATAGTAAATTTCACTTTTTTTTTAGTTTCTGGCAAAATGTTGAAAGTTATTATTAAATATACATACGTTCGATTCGGTACATTGACTTGAAGCCGGGGTATAAGATTTCAAAGTTAAAATTTTTTTTTCTTTTGTTATTTCATTGGGAAATAGAAATTTGCGATGAGACGTATCTAAATATTTATATTAAGAGCTCTGCTTTTAACAGTTATGTTATGTATTTCGAAAAGCAAAAAATAGTCGCTTTTTTGAATCAGTGTAATATCCGATGCAAATGCAGCCATTTTTACACATAGTCTTTTTTTATTCTTCGATTATTTACAGAATGGCGACGAATTCATTTTTTTTTTAATTCTTAATCCTTATTTGACACACTTCTGCAGAATAACATACTTGACACACTGGGGTCGTTTGTACCCCAGCGATAAAAATTCTTTTAAAAAATATATCATTTAATATTTTAACTTGCAAATTTTTTTAGAACTTCTCAAGAGGCTAATACCCAAAGTTATACAGGATTTATAGTAAAGTATCAAAGTTAAATATGATAAAAATATTTAAGTACTCAAAAAAACTGAACAAATGACAACTTTTACGAAAAAAATCATAACTTTTTCATTTTTCGATGAAAATTGTTAAAAATTTAACTGAGTTCCCTTAAAATATAGCACTACAAGAAAAAAATACTACTAGTAAAATAAAATGACAGGAAAAAAATTCGCACAAAATGTTCGCACCCGACGCTACTTCTTTAAATTTAGGTACTTAAAATTAAGGAAACTTAGGCTTGGGGTGTTTTGCACCCCAGTGTGTCAAGTAAGGGTTAAGACCTTTTTTTTATTCCAACAATTTTTGAAAACAGTAATTATCAAATTTTTTGAAATCAGCTACGTCCAGACTTAGCCACTGTGATTAAAAATATGAAGAAAAAAAATTGCCAACAAGAAAAATGCGTTTAAAATTTTCGTTTCGTTTTTCCTGATATTTAGCAAGGTATTTAAAAATCTTTAAACCAGATTATACGTTACAAGCAAGTGTCAAACATGACAGCCCATAACTTAGTGAGTTTCAATCCGATGGCCATGACATTTTCAGGAAACATTTACAAAATGATCCACTGTATAAAAATATCATTTTCAAAAAAAATTATTTTTCTACCTTCACGATTGATCCCTTGATTCGCGAATCCTCGTTACTACAGACTACTAAAATTCTCTTCAACTTCGATCTGGAGGAAAGATCGGGCGTATTCTTAAGACCACATCAGAGAGACTCTTCGTTTGATTTCGCGATATGCGTGATCGAGTACTTGAGACTCTGAAACGAGTAACAGAACCATTTTGTGTGTGTGTGTGTGTGTGTGTGTGCGCGCGCGCGCGCGCGCGTGTGTGTGTGTGTGCGTGCGTGCGTGTGCGCGTGTGTGTGTGTGTGCGCACGCGCGCGTGTGTGTGCGTGCGTGTGTATGTGAGAGGGAGAGAGAGGCAAAAAAAGAGGCAAAAGATAAAAAAAGGGAGGAGATAGAGGCTGGAGGGGGCATGTAATTTAAAGATTCATCGGCGAGTAAATCCAGGCTGAATTAGAGATAACTCCCTTGGGAGGAAATCCAAACGGCTTCGATTCTCCGCTCTCGATAGGGAATAAAACGGGCCAAGCACAAGAGGGTTACACACACACACACACACACACACTTATACATTGAAGTACGAGATCGGAGAGAGAAACTGAAGCGGCAATCCCCAGCGTTTCTTATACCAGCTCCGTCTTAAGATGGCTCAACAAACGAGACTTTCTTTTCATCGTCTTCCTTCGTATCTTGGAAAATTTTGTCATTCACCGTGTGTTATCTCTCACGTCAACGAGACGTCCGGTGACTTAGAGGCGTCGCGAGAGTGGATTTTGCAAACCTGAGGGAACATTTTCGCGGCCCAGCCGACCAACAACTCGATATCGAAGCTGTCAGGATATCGAAAAGCTTTCTTTATCGCCCTCGACAGTAGAAAGCAGTACTTTTGATATCCAATTTTTATTTATTAAACGTTGCTTCATTCGGATTTTCGTTCCTTTATTTCACGAAAAGATAAACGTACAAATGGATATAAATGAAATATAACCATTCGTCTGTAAACGTTTTTTTGGCACCCGCCGTCTGTAAACCTGGGTCGTTCGCGTCCGGCCGTTTTTTTGTGGGGTTGATGAACTCGGAAAAATTTAGTAAAATTTGAGCTACCGTTCGAAACCTTCAACTCGATATACCAATGATAAAATTTGTAAAAATTTTTTTTACATATATTTTTTATTAAAAAAATGGAGCAACTCCATAAAGAATAAGTAGTTTGCTTGAAAAATCATAACTTTTCAAAAAAATGAGATACCTAAATGTACTTTACGGCAAGTTGAAGCTAAATCATGCATCTTTAAGGAAAAAAAAAATGGATTTTATTGATGTAATATTAAATGCTTAAGGTCGGTGGGTAAAAGAGGCAATGAATTCCATTTTGTACTGACACTAAGAAAAATATACGTAGTTTAAGAAAAAATTCTAGTTCTGTAGCTTCATTACGCAAAAAAACACGTTGAAATAAAAAAACATTTTCGCTTACCTGCGATTTTTGACAACCGCCGTCTGTAAACGTGGGTCATTTATGTCCAACCCAAATTTCGTCCACTCTTTGTGACGGTTCAAGGGCAGCTGAGGCCTTGCATTTTGGGGGTCAAGTCACTCTCCCATGTAAGTTCTTTTAAATGGGTGTAGTTTTTTTCAGCAGGTCCTACCCAAACAATTTTGGGTAGGACAAAAATGACCCAGGCTTACAGACGAAGGGTTAAAATCTATTCAATTAATTTAATATATTTAATTGAATAGATTTTAACCCTTCGTCTGTAAACCTGGGTCATTTTTGTAAATAAATTTCTAAATAAATTTATTTAGAACTTATCGGTTTCGAAATTTGTACAATCTCTATTTTCAACCCTCAATGATTTACATTTTGTTTTTATTTATTTATTTTATTATTAGATCATATTTTCAGCTCACTTTTCATACTTAAGGCTTAAGCTTGAGTTTCACACGGATATTTTGATTAAGGGGGGACGCCACTGTGACAGGGCTTAAAATAGCCGATTTTCGGGAATTTCTTTTGTAAGCAGGGATGATTATTTGAGAACCAGGCAAAAACCAATTTATCAAGTATATATTCAACTATATTCGTACAAATTTTTATTAAAAAATATTAAAAATTGACAAAGTTATTGCGATGAACGCAATGACATTTACGGATTATTCTCTGTGGCAAATAAAATATAAAACGGTCTTTGAAGTCAGAAATTTGTCTGGAAAGGATTCAGAGCTCGCAAAACTAACGCATAGTTGGAAAAAAATGTCTTGACTCTCCTAAAATTATCATGTACAGTCTCGTAACATAAATTGAGATTATGCATACCCCGAACGAACGGGAAAAGTCACGTCCGGCGTTGCGAATCGCGTGAATATTCACCGAGTATTTTCCACCGTAATGTGCATGTCGCAATACATAGCAAATTGCAAAAGATGACGATACGCGGGAGAGAAAGAGAAAGAGAAGGAGAGGAAGAGAGGTAAAATAATAAACACGATGCAACAAATTGATAATCCGGAAACCCCCAACTTCGCGGGCGTCGTTCCCATAACCGTACACATATTTTTGAACTAAATCTGTGGCTCGATACTAAAAAGAACTTTCAACGCTCGTTGTCGCGCCAAATGGGCCGCTATAAAAGCTTCGTCGGGCGCGCAAGACCGAAGGGTTTCCTCCTCCCTATTCTCTCTCTCTCTGTCTCTCTTTCTGGTCGTAAGCCCAGAAGGGGATGCAACCCCCGATCTCTTTCTACAACCCTCTTGTGAGACGCCCCATACGTAGACTCCAAGGCTCAGAAGGGATCGCCAAGAGAGATCGACAATGATTTTCGTGGCGTTTGTTGATTTTCAAAAATTTGAAAATCCTTAAGACTTCTGCTCGATTAAAAATTTTTTTTAAATATTCTTACCATTCTTTTTTTTCAACATATTTATCAATATGTTGACAATAAACCAAAAAATATTCGAGAAAAAAAATGGAAATTAAATTAGTTATAAGCTGGTAAAGTTGGGGCTAAAAAAAGGGGTTGTGCTGGCTGAGACGATTGCAACCCTTCTAGTCATCCGATACAAAATTTTAAAAAAGATTCTTGATTAGTAACAATGCCGTTATTTCCCCTATCTCAGAGAAAACGAAAAAAAAAACAATTTCGCAAAATGGCGGGTGTCTGAACAAAAGAAGCGCTTTTCGGCTCTCTTCTGTGTAGTTTCCAGTTTTTTTACAATAGTAAACAAAAAAATTTGGATACAAAAGAGGTAGAGGCGATAGAAAGCTATATATTGAAGATTGGTGAAAAATTTCAAGTCAATCGTTTGAGTAGAAATTGAAATATCATGTCAGCTGTGTTGAGAAAAGTAGTTTTGAGAAGTCAGTAGTTATCGTCCGATTTGCTCCGACGTGACGGACGTAGTTGCTACGTCACTAAAATAGCTATAACTCCTTAAATGATTGGAATTCAAAATTTATTTTTTGGGAATATATTCTTAAAAGTCTAATCTTTAAGAATAAAAGCTATAACAAAGCTATAAAAAAATAAAAAAGCTATAAAAGCTAAAAAAAGCTATAACTCCGTAAATGATGGGAATCCAAAAATTTCCTTTCGGGAATATATTCTTAAAGGTCTAATCTTTAAGAATGTATGTTAAAAAAATGATTTTTTTCAATTCGAGACCAGAATACTTCTTTAAAGTTACGCTCGACGCAACAAACGTAGTTACTGCGTCACTAAAATAGCTATAGCTCTGTAAACTATTGGAATTTAAACATTTCCGCTTCCGAGGATATATTCTTAAAGGTCTAAACTTTAAGAATATAATCGCTTTAATCACGTGAATCTAAAATGTTCCTAATTATTTTAAAATGTTATATCTGATCGGTTTGAAGCCTATAAATTATGTAAGAAGGATTAGCTTCCTTTTATTTGGACTCCCTTGTCGATTATCATGTCGCAATAATGCAAATTTCGAAAAAGCGATTTTTTTGTTTTTCAAATAAAACGCAAGAAAATAAAATCGATCAATTTTAGCAGCCCAGAGATATGTTTTTTCGACAAATTCTAAATTCTGTAAAATTCAACGAATACCTGAAAATTTGTGGCATTTATAAAACTTATCTATTGATTTAATAAAATTATTCGCTTATTTATTTACTTTTTTTAGACAATTTAACAAAATTCAATCAAATTTTCGCATAATTTGGGAAAAGTTAAGGGCGAAGCTTTGTTCGGATTCCAGATGTAATAGAAATTTTAATCCATCGAGTTATCTTCGCTGAAATTCAATACCGAGTGACTCAATCTTCACACAAATTTAGGTCATTTTTTTTTACAGATTCCGCTCATTTTGAGCTAGAAAAATCCTCGGTAAAAAGTCTCTTAAAATCTGTGCCTTTGAGGAATTTCACAAAATTCCTATTAAAAAAAAGTAATAATAAATAAATAATAATAAAATTAATAAATAATTAAGGAAAGGAATTAATATTAATAATAATAATAATAATAATAATAATAATAAATATATAATCAGAGGAGAAAATACTTGTCAGAATTTCTTGCACATCTTTGTATACACATTTCGCTTTATATTTTCGTTTCCGTGTCGCGCGTCTCTTGTCGTCGCTGTTTATACAAACGAGAAAGATATTTTGGCGCAATTCCAGATTCTCGCGATACGGAGATTCAGACACGAGAGAGTGTCAAAAAATTTGGCCATATCGCAACGGGAAGAATACTCGTGATAATTGTCAAAAAAAAAAAAAACGTATAGCATGACACACAAACTCGTGAGAATATTCGCGAAAATTTTTAGCTCGTTTCGCCTGTCGAGATTTTCGTTACTGATAATTAATTCGTTCTTATCATTGTCAAGAGAAAACGATACGGATCTCTCGAGCGAAGGCTCGAGAGAGAAGGAATCCCGGAAATCTCTCGATATATTTCTATGACAGCTGTTTTACCCCTTTTTCTCCTCTGTGAGAAGAAAATCACCCAAGTAGAACGTTTCCGGTGTGCCGTTTCCAAGCTCGTTTCTCGGTGTGAAAATTCTCGCTCAACTCGTTGATATCCATGCAACAAAGCATCAAAAGCCTTCACGCTTCCATCTTCTACATCCCAGAAAGTCTAATACCAACGTCCATTAATTGCAACAGCTGATACATCGTGCAAATGCACGTTTTCTACTTTCACTGAATTTCACACCGTTGCGCCAATTTCATCGCAAATCCGAGAAGTTTTGAATCATAATTTTCCTTCTCATCATCTTGATACGAATTTGATATGAATTTGGGAGGAATGTTCTCAATTGTCCCATTTTCCCTTATTTTAACCCTTCATCCGTAAACCTGGGTCATTTTTGTCGCACCCGAAATTGTTGGGTGGGTGCACCCAATTGTGCACCCACCTAAAAAAATTAGGTAGAAGAAGAACTTGACCCCCAAAATGCAAGGTCTCAGCTGCCCTTGAATCGTCACAAAGAGGGGACAAAATTTGGGTTGGACATAAATGACCCGCGTTTACAGACGGCGTTTGTCAAAAATCGCAGATAAACGAAAACGTTTTGTTATTTTAACATGTTTTTTTTTTTTGCTTAATTGAGCTACAGAATTAGAATTTTTTTTCTAACTTACGTATATTTTTCTTAGTGTTGGTACAAAATGGAGCATCGTCAGCTGAGCGGGTAGTACGTGTACGGAAATCATAATTTCATTTAAGAACGTAAAATTTTGTTTATAACAGTAGAATTAACAATTATAAGTTGAAAATAACAGTTTATAAGAAAAAAAATGTTTTTCGATAATAAAATGCGTTCATATCAATACATGATTTATTGCCCACTTTACCCACCGAACTTAAGCATTTAATATTACATCAATAAAATCTTATATTTTTTCCCTAAAGTCACATGATTCAACTTCAATTTTTCGTAAAGTACATTAAGGTATCTCAATTTTTCGAAAAGTTATGATTCTTTAAGCAAACTACTGATTCTTTACGAAGTTACTCCATTTTTTAAATGAAAAATATATGTAAAAAAAAACTTTTCACAAATTTTATGGTTGGTATATCAAGTTGAAGGTTTCGAACAGTAGCTCAAATTTTATTAAATTTTTCCGAGTTCATTAACCCCACAAAAAAACGGTCGGACGCGAACGACCCAGGTTTACAGACGGTGGGTGCCAGAAAACGGTTACGGACGAAGGGTTAATTGTATACGTCGGAAAAGAGAATAAATTACACACCATAAACTCATCTACTATATAAAATTATCTGGGTTATTTGATTTTTTATTTTAAATGGCGAAATTCCATTTTGAATGGCATTATTTACCGCAGAAAAACCTTCTCGAAAAGTGCATCAACTGTAACTTCGTTATAATTATTATATTATTACACCAAAAAATTGCTGACCGTTCTTCGGACGTTTCTTTCCAAAACAGCAAATTTCCATAGAAACGTATAATTACGATTTCCTTAAACAAAGATACACTAATTTTAATTCATTAATCTTAATTAATTTAAAGTCGTGATCAGTGTTTTTTTCGAGCTATTAGGCACGAAGATATCATTTCTTAGACAAATGGCAGGATATTAAAAAATTCGTCATCCAAAATAAAAAAGATTTCGTTAATATAAATTATAATCTAGTATGTAATCGAAGGAATAATTAATTTTTAACAAAATAGCGGGCTCTCAAAAAAAATTAGATTTTTGATGAAAATTTTTGTCTTAAATTGTTTATAAAATGAAAAATATTTATCGGTAACAAAAAACCTTCGATACTGAAGCAAAAATTCATAAAAAGAACACCTTACACGATATATTTATTAAATTTTTTTCGAGCTGACTAACCCCTTCTTGTAATGTAAAATGATTTTTTCCAATTGTTAACGTTTTCGAGAAAAACTGTTTGCGACCGACCGACCGAAACGAGAGTGGTCCCCTTTTTGGTCAAAAGGGTTCCCTTTTTTTCTTAAAAGGTACGAAACCCTAAAAAGAAAGGGGTTTAAAAAAGTAACAGTGGAGTAACGGAGGTATTTAGTTGTGAAACTCCGGTAGAGAAAGAGAGAGAAGGAGAGAGAGAGCGAGGGAGAGAGAGAGAGAGAGAGAGAAAGAGAGAGAGAGAGAGAGAGAGAGAGAGAGAGAGAGAGAGAGAGAGAGAGAGAGAGAGAGAGAGAGAGAGAGAGAGGGAGAGGGAGAGGGAGAGGGAGAGAGAGAGAGAGAGAGAGAGAGAGAGAGAGAGAGAACAGAATGAAAGAGTGAAATTCTCGAACGGTGGCTAATTATGAATCGCTGGAGTCTCTGCCGGGGTCTGTTTATAAACCGTTTAAACGACTGCACGGGCGGGGGTGGCAAATGAACGAGCAGCAGAATGAGAGAGAGAGGGAGAGAGAGAGAGAGAGGGGGGGGGGGGGTTGAAACAACCCGAGGGATAGAGTTTGAGGCGTGAAACGATGAGGGAAAAGAGACGGAGAGAAAAAGAGAGGAGCAACGAGAGAAAACGAGAATGATGAGAGAAACGAAAGTTATGCCGCATGTGAATAGGAAGAGAGGGAGAAATGATGGATGAACGGTGGACAGGTCGCGCGAAACACTCGCCCTTTTCGGCAAGCGGCTCTCGTACAATAATATTATTTATGAATATTATTAAAATACATGGTCGAATGTAACCCAAGAACCAAGCCCATTCTTCCCGGTCGAAAGTTCATTCTCGATGCAACGATTGCAATCGAATTTCCGAGCTCATTAACGAAGTACGTCGACAGACGCTCGATTGCCACATTTTCATTACATTTCCCTTCGTTGTAATTTCAAAAAAATTTATTAATTGTTTATCATATCTTATTATATTATTTATTATTTTTATTACAAAGCAATTATTTATTCAAGCGTAGAACCCCTTAATGATAATAATGAAGTGCTATAAAGAATGCTTAAAAAATTGATCAAGACATTTTATTTGAAAAATGGTAGTTGTAGAAAAAGTTATATTTTCGGAGACCCAGTTAATCTTTAATTGATGATCTATATAAAAAGAAAACATCTTCGCGATTTTTTTCATCAGAATTTTTGGAAATTTTGGTCTTTTACTCTCAATCGATAAATTCAGGGTCGCTGATGACTCGATCGAATTTTCGAATTAAATAATGAAATTTGATGATAAGATTTTTTTTAAATATGTCGTTGTCGGTAGGGTGACCCTTAATTCCTCCTTAAGGCGGTATTCTGGTCTAGTGACATCCATTTCGAGCGTTTTGTCGAGTTCGATAGAAAAAAAATATATATTTTTACCATTCTTTTTTTACAAAATATTTATTTATTTTTTGACAATAAACAAAAAATTGTTAAGAAAAAAAATGCAAAACAAATAAATTATAAGCTGGTAAAGTTGGGGGTAAAAAAAAGGGGTGTGATGGTTGTCACGATTGCATCCTTTGTAATTTAAAAAAAGATTCTCAATTATAGTAACAATGTCATTATAGCTCCTACCTCAGAGAAAACGGAAGGAACAAATTTCGCAAAATGGCGGCAGTCTGAAAAAGGCGCTTTTCGACTCTTGTTTCATATTTTTAAATTTTTTTACTATAATAAAAAAATGCAAAATTCTAGACTAGAATATCCTCTTATAAGTCCAAAAGACGCGCGATAGCGAACACAGCTTCATATTCCATCCCCTCATTTTCTCGCAAGTATTTTCATTCCCTATTTTTCGCAAGTATTTTAATCCCCTATTTTTTTCAAGTATTTTCACCCCCTATTTTTCGCAACTATTTTCACCCCCTATTTTTCGCAAGTATTTTCATCCCCTATTTTTTGCAAGTATTTTCATCCCCTATTTTTTGCAAGTATTTTAATCCCCTATTTTTTTGCAAGTATTTTCACCCCCTATTTTTTGCAAGTATTTTCATCCCCTATTTTTTGCAAGTATTTTCATCCCCCATTTTTGGCAAGTATTTTCTTCTCCTATTTTTTGCAAGTATTCTCATCCCCTATTTTTTTTTCAAGTATTTTCATCCCCTATTTTTGTTTAAGTCTCACGTTAACTTCAGTAAAAATCCGACGCAAAAGCTGGTGAATGTCAATTCCGGATGAGCTTTAATCCGGGGTAAGAAGAAACACAGCATGAATCCTGGATGTGCCCATTGGCGTATTTCCTCTTTGTGTCCCGAGGATACATTTTTCTGTTCGAATGACCATTTCACGAGGATAAGAGTGAGGCGACGAAAAAATTTCTCGCTCTCATCGTGTGTGACCGTCTTTGTATTATAAAAATGAACTGTCGCTTCCAGCGAACACGCGACACGACGACCGGGCATTTGACTGTACTGCCGCCTTTTATTTGATAAATCGCGCACCAAACCAACAGCCGAAAGCACAAGCCGGAAAGCTCGACGAAGCCCTTTCCAACCCTCTCTTTCTCTCTTCCTCGCACATACATCCTCACACATGTGGCTTTTTCGTCAGGCCAGACTTTTTCCATCTACAAGACCAAAAACCCACCGTCCATGGTCTATGGTCATCTGAATTTCTAATGCATTATTTTTGCCCACAATTCCGGGGGAATCCGGCTGTATAACCGTCCAAATACCGATAGGGTCAAGCTCTTGCTCCCTCTCTCACACTTTTGGACTTTTACTTGCACCGGATTGACGTAGAAAGGAAAGGAGAAAGGAAAAAAAATGGAAAATATTAATTTTAATATCAATAATGATATTCAATATTGATGTTCAATATTGGTATTCAATATTAATATTCAACATTGATATTTAACATTGATGTCCAACATTGATGACCAATATTGATGTTCAATATTGATATCAATGTTGATATTCAATATTGATATTGAATGTTGATATTCAATATTGATATTCAGTATTGGTATTCAATATTGATATTCAATATTGATATTCAATATTGATATTCAATATTGATACTCAATATTGATATTCAATATCAATATTCAATATTGATACTCAATATTGATATTCAATATCAATATTCAATATCGATATTCAATATTAAATATAGATATTAAATGTATATTATATAATATAGGGGAAATGGGGGCAAAGCAACCACTCGGAAAAATGATTGAAACAACAGCACAAAATTTATGATCCAAAAATGAAAAGAATTCAACCTCACTCGCTAAGTCTGATCTGAATGAAAGATCTTTTCGCATGAATTTATACCTTCAATATATAAACCAAAATAACATGAGCGAATTTTGCCACGGTGCGTTTCATCAAAAATATGTTTTTAGAAATGTTTTTTTGTAGCTTCTATCGCGAATAAATTTTTTTTGGCAAAAATTCTGTATAATTTGTAATCAGCGATGAATTTCGCATCAAAAAAAAGTTAAAAATTATTTTTCAAAAAAATCCGCATCATAGTTTGGTTGAGTTTTCGGAAAACTCGAAATATATCGAAATTTCGGTTTGATTGATCCGTATATTTATTTAACTAAACATTAATTTAACTTAGAGAATCTCGCCTTTCTTATAACGTTATAACGATTTTTGTGAAAATTAACAAAAATGAAAATGTTTTATAAAATATGAAAATATCGATAGTCAAACTTGAAAAATCTATGGAAAAATGATCAGAATCGGGTGGACAAAGAGGAATTTTGAAGCTTCGACATTCACAAAGAGAATGTGTCCATTTGGAGAATGAAGCCTTATTCATTTGGTGCAGTAAACGAAATTCCCTTTTCCTAGTGAATAGATTCAATTTTGGCAAAAAAAGAATAAAAAAGTTCCTTAATGATTATTTTAAGATAATAATCTGCAGGAAAAATTCAACTCACAAGAATTTCCCACATTGTTAGTTCCATTTGCGACATGTATTTAAAAAAAAATTCTTTTGATCTCCCGTAGATATTGTTGTGACGTTTTTTTTTTATTATTGTCAATATGGCGTCCTAAAAACGAGCAGCCTTACATGTGCTTTTGCCATTTTTATTCGGGATTTGTTCTCTTTTATTTCTCATGGGTACGTAAGTTCACAGGGCCCAGTAATGGGCCCCACAAGACGATTATGAGAGAAGAAGAAAAGAAAAACGTTCGGTTTGTGCGCGAGTAAAGCCGCAGAGAAAAGCACTTTTTATGAATTATTCTCTATCTACATGGTTCTTACCGTGTGCGCGAGAGTATGTGGATGGTATACATGAGCCTCTGTTTAGCTTTGTGATTCGAAATCTTCCCAGTCATCGGGGCGATCAAAGAGTTCAGCCGCGATGTACAATCGCACTCGGGAGCGCGCGCGCTCGCGCTTCATCTCCCACTTCTCTCCCTCTCTCTCTCGCTCTATCTCTCTCCTCTCTCTTTCTCTCCTCTCTCTTTCTTCCTCTCTTGATCTCTTGAGCGTGTGTGAAATCTTTTGAAATCCTCTGTACAATCTCTCTGATATTCCTTTTCATCGAAGACCAGAGAATCCTGAATGTCCTCAGGCGGGACATTGACACCGCTCGAAACTACCGAATTCGCTGGTTCGAGAATTATGCAAAAATAGTTTAACTTGCAGGAAAATTTAAGGAATCTTCGGTTATTAAAAGATTTACTAAAATTTTTAAAAATTTGTTGATCTACGGCTTAAAAAAACTCTGAAAAAGTGTGTTTTTTCATCGTTTCACCCTTATCTCGAGGGGTGGTAGTTTCTCAAGGGTTATTCGTCATCAAAGGGATATTTACTATGGCTTGAAACTTCAATTCAACTCATATTCAAAAAATTTGTCGGTCTGAGGTCTAAAAAACTTTCAAAAAGTGTGTGTTTTTGCCATTTCACCCTTATCTGTGGGGGGTGGTAGTTTTTCAAGGACATATTCAAAATCAATGTAACATTTTGTATGACTTTAGACTTTAAAATTTTAATTTTTCATAAATGTGTCGGTCTACGATAAACAAAACTCTCGAAAAGTGTTTTTTTTTTTGCAATTTCACTCTTTACACCTTGACTTCATGAATAAAGTACATGCGAGGCAGATATTTAATATATCTAGAATATATTAAATATATTATCCTCCGAAAACTAGATGTCTATTATATATTTACGAATATGTATACATACATTTTTTATATATTTTATTGGAATAATAATTTTCCATTTATAATCATCCTTAAAAAATATATTCATATTTATATTTAAATATACATATGGGTCAAAACGCCAATTATGGACGTCGCATCCGGCCTCACCCCCTCAGAATTTTTCGCATTTTTTTTAGCTGAAAGTCCTCATTGAAAAACAGATTCCCAAATTTATTCAGATTTTTTCCCCTCCAACTTTCGCGTTTAAACACTTTTTAATTATTTTTCTCGTATGTTTATTTAGAACTGACCTTGTAAATGACATACGTTATGTAAATTTTTCTCAGCTTTTCGAAAAAAACATGGAAAAGAATTTCAAAATATAGGCCGTGGCTAAAAAACAGCTTTTTAGATTTAAAACTCAATTTTAAGGGCTTTTCACAGGCATTATCGGAAAAGCAATATTTTTTTTGCAAGCTGAGACTCTTTTACTCAAAAAAACGTATTTTTTCAGAAAAAATTTATCGTAACGGAAGATGGCAACAAAAAATGAATAAAATCAATTTTTGTTCATTCATTCATTTCTCGTATGTTTATGGAGAACCCATCTCGGAAAATACATATTCCATGTAAAATTGTCTCAGCTTTTCGAAAAAAATATTGAAAATTTTTTCAAAATTTGGGCAACGGCCGAAAAACAGCTTTTTAGACTTTAAGCTCAATTTTAAGAGCTTTCCAAGTGCATGAACAAAAAAAAACAATATTTTTTTTTAAAGCTGCGACTTTTTCACGCAAAAATCTTATTTTCTGAATTTTTTTTTATTGTGGTGGAATATGGCAAGTCATAATGAATAAAACGAAAATGGTGAAACTAGATGGAATACCCCATGTAATAACTGCGAATGTTAGAAGGGAAAAAATCTGAAAAAATTTGGGAATGTGTTTTTCAATGTGGACTTTCAGCTGAAAAAAATGCGAAAAGATCTGAGGGGTGAGGCCGGATCCGACATCCATAATTGGCGTTTTGACCCATATATATATATGTATATATATATAGATGTGTTATGTATAGTTGCTGCAATGCTGCTGTAGCTGTGGGCTAATTACCCACGGCCAAAACTCGGCGCCGGAATCCTTCGCGCAACCCTCACTTTAGACCACGACAACGAGAACTACGACGACGACGAAGACGACGATGACGACGTCCCGCACTTTACCCGAGCTTTCGTCCCTTTAGTTAGTTCGTCGACAAATAGACTCGACTACGATGAGAAAAGAAAATCGTCTCAAAGGACTTTTCGCGCATGAAACGCGCCGACTAATGTTCACTTTTAAAGCGAAGAATTCCGAATTACAGAGGCTACATTGTAACCAATATTTGGGTCCAGAGACGAGATGATATTTCGTATAAAACGGAGAAACCTTTTCTGGCTTTCGACAGAAGTTAAAAATTCGCTTTTTCGTTCGCTTAAAAATAATTATAATGAAATTATCATCAACGAAAGTTCAATAAATTTTGATGTTGAATCAAACAGGGTTGATGTAAAATCAACAGGGTAGAGAATTGTTTTTGAAGAATTTTTCTAGAAAAATCATTAAACGATTAAGGTTGCTTTTCAGCCCAAGTAGAATCACAAAAGGGATTATGAACCGGATTCTGGTGAATCAAAAGTTCAAGTGAATCGAGAATTAAAAGTTTATTGAGTTGACTTGAAATACCTCGTTTATCGTCTCGTGCCCGCAGAAAGCGGCATCCTTAAGCTCAGCAATCCCATCATAAAATCTTTCTATACAGGCGCACTCGACTTTCTAGACGCACAGAAAAGGAGCTGAAGAAAAAGCTGTATTCATATAAAATGTCAGGTAGCCGATAAAAAGTCATGCAACGTCAAACTTCGGGGTGCGGAAGTCAAAAGAGCGAATTCTCGAATTTTTTTCACGTCTAAAACCGTCATCCCTTGAAGCGAGGGTGAAAATTTCACGGCAGCTTCATTATCAAGCTCAGCAATTACCCAACCCGATGAGAATACCGACATTGGCGACCCTTCTGCGAGTCGCGAGACCGCGGCATTTTCCAAAGACACCCCTTTTCCACCCTTAGCCTTCCAACCCCTCCTCTCGATGGCTCATAAACCATAAGGGCCAAAGAGAAAGAGATCCGCGAAAATGTCTGTGATAATACAGTTTCCGCGTCTGACTCGACACATCTCGAAAAACGCGACCCCTGAAAAAACTCCCCCTATTTTAATTTTAAGAAAAATGCAAAGTTCAATATTCTGGTATCTTTTCCTTACTTACGGAATGTCTGTATATGATTGTAAACAAATGTCTCAACAAGTTTCAATCCAACAGACACAATTAAGTTTGTAATTTTTGCAAAGGAAACACCATTTTTAACCTCCATATGCACTTAGGCTCGAATTTTAAGATCTTAAGATCGAACTTAAGATCAAACTTTCCATTGAACTCAAGTTGGAACTTAAGATCGAACTTAAGTTCGGATTTAAGATGAATCTTAAATTTGAACTTGAGTATCACTGTAATAAGTTTATACTTAAGTTCAAACTTTAGTGAAAACTTCAGATCGATCTTAAGTTCAAATTTAAATTTGGTTTGAAGTTTGAACTTAGGATCCATCTTGAGCTTAAACGTAATTTCGATCGAACTTAATTATTTTGACAAGTAATGTAAAAAAACACGGTTAAAGGAGGCGATGAAAGGAGTTTGATCGAACTTAAGTTCAAGCTCAAGATGAATCTTGAGATCAAACGTTAAACCAAATTTAAGTTTGAACTTAAGATCGATCTGAAGTTTACACTAAAGTTTGAACTTAAGTATAAACTTATGATCGAACTTAAGTTCAAACTTAAGATTCATATTAAATTGGAACTTAAGTTCGAGCTTAAGTTCCAATTTGAGTTCAATGGAGGGTTTAATCTTAACCCTTAATAGTCACACCTCGAAAAAATTACGTAAAACTCATTGTGGGGTGGAATTCACCCCAATGATTTTGCAATGTGCCAAATTATTGCAAAATTAAAAAAAAATACTGCAATGTACTTTCAACTCTGGTCTATACGACCATACCGATTATTTTCGAAAAGTGTGATTTTAAATATGCACTGAGAATAAAAATGTTTGAATGAACAAAATCTGCAGTCAAATACGTTCAACTAGATATTTAGTTAGTACAATTCAACATTTTTTGCCTGAACAATATTTTGGTCAACCAAAGGGCAGAATTGTTAAAAAAAACTAATTATTTAGTTAGACCAAATAAATATCTAGTTGAACGTATTTGACTGCAGATTTTGTTCATTCAAACATTCTTTTTTCTCAATGCGCAAAAAAGAATTTCCTATTTTACCGAATTTTATGGAAGGTATTCCAGGTCAAAATACAATCTATCAAAGCATTTAAATGACATGATTGTTTAGATACTTTCATATCATATTGATTATATTGAAATCTGTCTTTTTAATAACGATTAATAGAATTTATCAGACAACTCGATGTTCACAATTAATCAAAGAGTCTAAGTTACGGTGTAAGTGCCTATTAAAACATCCCTAAGGAACACGTTAACCAACATTCAAAATATATATCACAAAAACAAAATGTGTGACCCTTATATTCTAAAGTTGTGAGTGCCTACTAATATAATCCTTGCTATTCGATCGCCAACTTTATGAACAGTTGTCCCTATTAAGGCCCGAATTTCAAGTTCCTAAGATCTATCTTAGGATCGATCTTCAGATCGAACTCAAGGTCAACCTTTCCATTGAACTCAAGTTGCAACTTAAGATCGGACTCAAGTTGAATCTTAAGGTGAACATTAAGTTTGAACTTGAGTTTTATTACAAGTTCATACTGAAGTTCAAACTCGAGATCGATCTGAATTTCGCACTAAAGTTTGAACTTAAGTATGAACTTATTATAAAACTTAAGTTCAAACTTAAGATTCAACTTAGTATGTCCATACCGAATAAATCAGGACAATGAGATCAAGATGGAACAAAAGTTGGGTCAAAATTTCGATTATTATAATTGGAGAGTGAATGAAGAAGAAGGTTCGCCCTTGTAACTTTTAGGGGTAGTTTCGGGGGCATGTCTTTCACTGGTCGAGCCGCGAACGAGAGAGATCGATCGTCGAGCACACGGAAGAGACCGGGTCGAGCGTGACTCGCGGATCTCCCGAACTCTGATAACACGTAGATAGAGAAAGAGAGACTCAGAGAGAGAGAGAGAGAGAGAGAGAGAGAGAGAGAGAGGGAGAGAGAGAGAGAGAGAGAGAGAGAGAGAGAGAGGGTGGTTTTCCAATGGAATATCGCATGTGTGTGTGTGTGAAAGGTTTACACGAGGAACTTCACGCGGGTTTCTCGCAGGCTGGACGTGTCCGCGAAACACGGCCGACCGACCAACCGACGGCTGACTGGCTTCCTGATTGATGATCGCTACCGGACTCACTATATATACACTCCACTATGTATTCATATATAGTATATTTTCGAGTACAGTGACTCGAACGAGAAACCCACGCACACACACACACACACACACTGACGCCAATCTCCGCGAGCTGTTTCGGCGCTTGCAACCCTTCGGGAAAAGCCAGAATGACCGAAAGGGCTCGCCGTAAGGGCTTCCTCCGACTATACCCTTCACTCCGTTCAACTTCGTTATGCCTGCGACTCGTTTTTCTCGTCTTTTTCACTCGCCATTCTCAAATTAGGCGTTTAACAACGATTTAGCAATTTTTTTACACGCTTTTGTACCGTTGATTCATTTTCCAAAATGGTTTTTCGGATATAAAATTAACCATTTTCACGAAATGATTTTTGTCATATATACCGATTTGAAAATTCTATTTAATGGTTTTTGTCATATGAGATACTTGAATAATTTTCTAAAATTGTTATTACGATATAGAAACATTTTTAAAAAATTCTTAGTGGTTTTTGTTGGGTTCAACGATATAGAATTTTTTTTCAATCGTTTTTATGGTTTCAAACGATTGAGCCATTTTCCAAAATGGTTTTTGCGATATCAAATTGTTTAGCAATTATACAAAATTATTTTTGTGATATAGACCCATTTGGTAATTCTTTTAAATGATTTACCAATTTTCTAAAATGATTTATGTAATATCCAGTGATTTAGTAAATTTCTGAAATGGTTTGTATGACGTCAAACGATTAAACAATTTGCCAATGCATTTGGTTTTTATGATATCGCATAAATCAGCCATTTTTCAAAATGGTTTTCGTGATTTAGACCGATTTCGGAATTCCTGAAAATGACTTTTGTGATATGACACATTTGAATAATTTTATAAAATGATTTTTGCAATATCGTAAAAATTAAAAAGGAATTCATTGTAGTTTTTGTAAAGTTGAACGATGTGAAATTTTTTCGAATATTGTTTTTATGCTATGAAACGATTAAGCAGTTTCTCGGAGTGATTTTAACGATAACAAACGTTTTCGCAGTTATACAAAATGGTCTATGTGATGTCAAATATTTTAATAATTTTTCTACGTGGATTTTGTGATGTCAAACGAATTAACAATTACCCAAAATGATTTTTGTTATATCAAATGATTTAGCAAATTTCTGGAATGGTTCGTATGAAGTCGAACGATTAAGAAAATTACCAATGGGATTAGTTTTTATCTTATTGAATAAATCAGCAATTTTTCAAAATGGATTTTTTTATTTAGACCAATTTGGCAATTCTTCAAAATAGCTTTTGTGATATGAGACATTTGAATAATTTTCTAAAATGATTTTTGTGACATCAGAATAATGTAACAACTATTCCAAATAGTTTTTGTGAAGTTAAACGAGGTAAAAAAAATTTAAATATCGGTTCTATGGTATCAAACGAATGAGAAATTTTTGGTATCATCGAACGATGCGGCACCTTTCCAAAATGTTTTTTGTGTTTTATTTTTAATTTCCAAAATCACTATTAACTCCTAAAATATTTTAGTTCTAATTTTTTGAACTTTTTTTTTTCGGAAAAAGCTTGAAAATAGTAAGAAGGAAAAATCTCCCTACTGCGGCTCTAAACTTAGAAATGTTGATATCTGACACACGATTTTTACAGAGTTTAAATTGTCTCGAACAATAAAATCGTTTTAAAAAATTGTCGAAATTTCAAATCGAGTCTAAAAAATCTTTTAAAAAACTAAGAGCCTTTTAACATCAGAACAATCAAATAAAAAATCGCGGGCCCAATCTGAGAGGTCAAGGATCAGACCCAGTTCGAAATAGCAGGGAATGCCTCATATATTACATATGGGGCATTCCATACCAGATCGACCTGAGTGTGACCCTCGACCTTGCTGATTTCGTTTACGATTTTTTATATGGTTCTTCCAACTCGAAATAGCATACAGAATTTTTTTTCAGATTTTTAAAACCAAATTTGAGTACGTTATGATTTTTCGAACATTTTTTTCGAAAACCTCGAAGGCCGTAATTTAAAAATCTGAAAAAATTCTCAAAAATCCGGTGTCAAAAATGAAAATTTTCGACCCAAAATTCATGATGTCGAGGATTTCCCTTCCACCTCGATTTTGGGTTTTTATGAAGAAAACTTAAAAAAAAAAATAGATGCATAAATTGATCTACCATGAAAAGTGGCTTGAATATTTTTATCGTTAATCAACAATTTCCAAAAATAGTTGGTTAATTTCTGCATCCATTCTTTTCCACGTTTCCTTCGTAAAAACATAAGATCAAGGTGAAAGCAAAACCCTAGACATCATGAATTTTGGGTAAAAAATTTTCATTTTTGACACCGGATTTTTGAGAATTTGTTCAGATTTTTAAATGACGGCCCTCGAGGTTTTCGAAAAAAAAGTTCGAAAAATAACGTACTCAAATTTGGTTTTAAAAATCTGAAAAAAATTCTGAATGCTATTTTGAGTTGGAAGAATCATAATGCAATCGTAAACGAAATCAGCGAGATCGAGGGTCACACTAAGATCGACTTGGTATGGAATGCCCCATACATAATATAATATATATTATACATATATATTATGTTTCCAAATGGGTACAATAATACAAAATTTTCGGTCTCTGTTCCTCACCTCGTCTTCCAAATACTTGGAAAAAAAATTCCGCAATCCGTGCAAAATGGGCGGCGATATTTCGCAATCAAGCACAAAATATATCAATCATTAGAGATATTCGTCGCGACAAAGGCATTTGTAATGTCAATTTGATTAACGTGGAATGGTAATCACATGATTTCCAAGCGTACCACGAGAAACCGTGTTTTAAATATAGGGGTTGCGATTGCCTAACTTAACGATTCCTCGCTGACGCATTTTAACTAATGGAATTCGTGACTCGGTGGAAAAAGAAAAAAATATAGATCACGTACAACTTTTCGAATTCTGATTTTATTACCAGCATTCGGTTAAATCCGCCTATTAATCCCCGACGAGCAATAAGTCGTACGAATGTCTATTGAATTTCTTTTTTTTTCATTCTTTCTTTAATCGAGTCTGATAATATTTTATTCGCACACGCGAATGAATCGAGCCGATCAAAAAAAAAAATATATATATATATATATAGAGGGATCGGTGTATGGAAAAACGCGCCACGGTCGATGAAGCGGTTACAAGCGAACGCTTCTTCGTTCCCTTTTATAGAAACCGCGATTCCTTTCATCGGCGTCGAGCAATATTTCTTTTCTCTCCTTTTTTTACCTTCTCATCCCCAATTCCGCATATCGTTTCGCCGACTCGCCCTTTTGTCGCTGAATCGTTTTCCTCCGTCCTTTTTCCACCTCATGGACGTTCCTCGTCGACGTCGTCGTCGTCGTTGGGAAACCCCTTCCAATCCGACCAACATTCGCTCCCGTTTTCGCGTCTCTTTATCTAACAAGGAGCGAATCATTTCCCTATTATTTGGCCCCTTCCCCTTCTCGCAACCATCGTCCCGTGCTATATGGCGAAGGAGACAGCCTTCTCGTTCGTTTAGGGCCACGAGGCAAAGCGCATATTCAAGATCGTCTCTTCTTCCTCCTCTTCCTCTTCCACTTCACCAACGCCCTATATAAAGCTGCTGAAGAGAGAGAGAGAGAGAGAGGGAGAGAGAGAGGTCCTTTTCGCCTATATTTTCTGGAGGCCGTCCAAAAACCTTATCCATTGTGGTTTATATGTGTGGGTAAGAGAGATCCGAGGAAATGGAGGAGGCGCAGGAGGACGTTGGAGGAAGAGAAAAGAAGAGAAACGAGGATGGGGCCAACATTTCGCGACGAAGGATCGCAGGACACCGCGACGTTCGCGTTTCGCTGTTTTTCTCTGGCATCTAATTTACAAGTATCATTTCTCTCTGGCACTTTGGAAAGAGTCGCTTAATTCTTCTCTGCCCTATGCTTCAGTCATATTTTTTGAAATATACGTATTTTCCTTCCTCGTAAGGAAAGGACTTGTTTTTATCAATTTTTCTGAGACTTCCACACTGTTGGAAATGCTCAAAAACATTCTAAAATGTTCTTTGTTGATTTAAGTCTGCTGTACTTTTTGCAATAATTTATCACCGGATAAATGTGCACCGAAATCAAAGGAAAATCGATCAAATACGTGTCCAATATATATTTTTAATATATGTATTTCGGTGAAAAATAGATTTTAGAAATATCAGAAGAATATTTTTTTGTCTATATTTTTTTCAATAATATTTTTGTGTAATTTCCGGCTTAAAAAATAATTCTCAAATAGTTGACAGTAAGAACTTGTCTAGTTCGGAAAATGGAATTAAAAATGTTTAAACAGATGGTTTAGATTGCCAATATATTTGGCACCGAATTTTTTTAGCATCGCCCAAAGGCTCATGGCTCAAAAAATACTAAAATCCTTGAAAGTTAATGGGTTGGCGATCCTTCGGAAAATTCTAAAATATCGAACTGACAAATTACTTATTTCCTGTGCTTATAATTTCTAATATATTCAATATATTTCGTTGAAAAATTAATTTCAGAAATATCAAAGGAATATTCAAAAATATTTTTTTTCGTATATATTTCTTTCAAAAATATTATTCCGGATATATTTCCGGTTTTAAAAAATTTCCTAGATAGTTGACAGTAAAAAGTCGTCTAGTTCGCAATATGGAAATTAAAATTTGCAAATTAGTTTAGATTGCCAATATATTTGGTACCGAATTTTTGGAACATCGCTCAAATGCTCATGATTCAAAAAAATATTAAAATCCTTGAAAGAAAAAAATATTAAAATCCTACGGAAGTTGTCAAATAGCTCAGAATTCAATGAAATATTAAAGTCCTTGAAAGAATTACTTGTCAATCCTTTGTAAAATTCTAAAATATCAAACTGTCAAAATGACTATTTCCTCTGTCTATCATCTCTAATATGTTGAATATATTTCGGTGAAAAATAGATTTCGCAATTATTAAAAAAAT
This sequence comes from Alloplasta piceator, assembly GCA_946863875.1. Lineage (NCBI taxonomy): Eukaryota > Metazoa > Arthropoda > Insecta > Hymenoptera > Ichneumonidae > Alloplasta > Alloplasta piceator. Next base: position 14,667,729 of record OX333077.1, on the reverse strand, counting down.
ATTGAAGAATATTTTTTCGTATATATTTATTTTAACAATATTATTCTGGATATATTTCCACCTTAAAAAAAATTTCTCAGATAGTTGACAGTGAAAGCTCGTCTAGTTCGCAATTTAGGGCTAAAAATTTGCAAAAAGATGGCTTAAATTACTAATATACTTGATAGTTAATTTTACAAAAGTTGCCAAAAAGCTCAGGATTCAATAGAATATTAAAGTTCTTCAAAGAATTGTTTGTCAATCCTTGAAAATTTTAAAATATCAAACTGTCAAATTACTAATTTCCTCTGTTTTTCATCCAACATATCCCTATTTTTCGTTTAATTAGTATTTTGTGATTGTATTGTTAATGAGTTTTTAAAAATACTGAGCTTGAAATTCGAATATACAGTGTTGTGAAAATAGTAATGTAATAGTAATGCATTACCCATTACTTTAAACAAAGTGTATTGGATAAGTTTTTCATTACAAATAACAACAGTAACGTGTAATGAATGAATGTTCCATTACAAATAAAAATAGTAATGTGTAATGTATGCATGTTCCATTACAAATAATAAAAGTAATGTGTAATGAATGCATTACAAATAAAAATAATAACGTGCAATCAGGGTTGCGAAATTTTTAATGAAAAAGTAATGCATTAACCATTACTTTTTTAATGGTTATTGGAAATTATTTTCATTAACCATTAAATTTTAATGGTAAATGGAAATCATTGTCACTAACCATTAAATTTTCATTAACCATTAAAAATTAATGGTTAATGAAAATACAAATGCATTAAAAAAAGTAATGCATTATTTGCAACCCTGCGTGCAATACATGAGTGTTCCATTACAAATTACAATTGAAAAAAAAGTAATTTGTAGTGGCGAATATTCCATTGCAAATTACTGTGTAAAGTAAAGTTAAGTAAAGTTAAGTTAACTTAAGTAAAGTAAACTTAACAAAAACTTGATACACACAAATTAATTGATAGAAAAATTAATAGACTTATCTTTGAGCAAAACAGTACCTGCTCCAAATTGTAGTAGAAACATACTAATTTGTAATGGAATATTCTCCACGAAAATTACTTTTTTTTTCAATTGTAATTTGTAATGGAGTACCCATCCATTACACATTACTTTTTTATTTGTAATGGCGCATGCATCTATTACACATTAATTTTTTATTTTTAATGGCACATGAATCCATTACACATTGCTCTTTTAGTTGTAATGGAGCACGCATTCATTAGACATTACTTTTGTACTTTGTAATGGTACACTTGTTCATTTTACATTATGCATGGGTAATAAATGCAGTAATGCATTATCATAATAATGCATTATTTACAACTCTGTTCAAATATCTAAAATGCAGTTGCGATCAGATCGCAATTAGGTCTGACCACGGTCTCCGGGTGTACAAAGCGTAAGTCGGCGAAGAACGCGGTGAAACTCTCGTTTCACACAAGTCAGAGGGTTGGCAGATATTCCAGTTACATGTGTGAAGGCTTTTGCGTTGAAACGCGGGGTTTGTATATCTGTAACAGAGACCCCGTTGAAACAAACGGCTCGGAGAATGGTAGTCGAAGTGAATTGGGACGAAAGGGCAGCCCCAGTGGCCAGTGGTCGCTTTAAACAATTATCACGAGGGTCCGGAGGGTGCGCTCTCTCCCTCTCTCACTCTTTTGCTCTCCGCTGGGCTTTGCGACTAAGGGTTGATAAGTTATAGCCCGGTTAGCCGGGGTTGCTTACCAGGAGTTACTACCGCTTGAGGCTCTGGTCAAGTGTCCGAGCGGTTGGTCAGCGTGGGTTTATTACAGAACTTTTTGAAAGGAATTGGTAAAAAAACATTCATAATTGAAAATCGAACAAGCGAATTAAATATTTTGCATACGTCAATCGTAGTTAACTATCAATCATTTCATCAAGGGCTTCACCCTTGTTGCAAGATGGACAGAATAATTTCTATAACAGATGTCTTCAATTAGAACGTATCTATAATATTGTTGAATTGATCAATTGGCCAATTGATTCAATGAAAAAATAATTAAATCTGTTTTAAACGTAATGAATCTTTTGAAAACGTATTAGAACTTTTTCTATTAAATTCGTACTCTTCGAGGATGGAAATTTCGTTACTAATTGGGTCATTCCATGTCAAATCGACCAATAATTGAAATCGACCCCCAATTTCGATGAAATTTAGTCAGACGTTTTCTTTTATCATAAAGAGGAGATCTAGCAAAGGAAAAAAAATTTTAAATTTTTTTTCGAAAGTTATGCAGAATTCAAAACTTCATCATTTTTCCAATTTTTCAAGTTTATGTTTTAAATATCGCGAGATCTATTATAGTGACGAACAAATCGTTCTGAGTTCGTCTTAAAGAGTATACTTTGGGGTGCATAGAATTTTTTTTTGAAAAATGATGAATTTTGAGAATTTTGAATTTTTTTAAATCGTGAAAATCTACGATCAACATTAAATTTTTGGTTCAATTTTTCTTGATATAATACCTTGTACTGATCTTAAAAGATCCTGAGATTTTCAGAATTGCGTTTTTTTTTTTTTTTTTTTTTTAAATACAAATTTTTGAATTTTAGTAAAAAAAAAATTTTATTTACCTCCAAGTTTAGTAAAATCTAGCAGCTCAATCTACTGCTCAAAATTACAAAAATACATGATTATTTAACTTAGAGGTAAAAAAATAACATTTATTTTACCAAAATTCATATTTTTCAAAAAATAAAAAAAGTCATTCCGAGAATTTCAGGATCTTTTAAGATCAGTACATGGTATTATATAAAAAAAAATGGAATCAAAAATTTAATGTTGATCGTGGATTTTCGGAATTTTTGGAAACTCAAAATTCCCCAAATTTATCATTTTTCAAATTTCTCTTCGGAATATTTTTTTTATCCTAACTCCCCGTATACTCTTTAAGATGAACCCAGATCGATTTGTTCGTAACTATAACAGGTTGCGAGATATTTAAATAATAAGCTTGAAAAATTGAAAAAATATGAATTCAATTTTGCATAACTTTCGAAAAAAAAAAATTTAATTTTTTTCCTTTGGTAGAACTTCGTTTTATAATAAAAGAAAACTTCTAATGAAATTTCATCGATATTGAAAGGGATCCTTTCCAACTATTGGTCGATTCGACATGGAATGCCCCAATGGCAAATGGTTCTTTTTCCGTCGCGGCAGCCTGTAACTTGGAATCTCACGGTTGATCAATGCAAAATCTCAAGGTTGATCAATGCAAGGTTGATCGATTGCAAATTTGTTAATTAAAACGTTTCGTGGTCAATAGTTTTTTCGGAATACGATAGATGAAAACATACGTGGATTAAAAATGACTAAAAACTTAAAAAGAAAATAACCTGGCCAATTTTCAATGGCACATCCGATCGGATCGGAGAGTTAATCGATACAGACTATATCGGTAGTTGCAAATATCCTAATTACAACTATTTTATAGAAAATTAAAGAAAATAAAGTGAATTAAAAGTAACCTAAAATTTAAGACGAAAATAACGTAGAAAATCTCTATTTACATTCCGGCCAATCATAAATCATATTTTTAACCGATTCAGAATCTCTACGATATCTCTCTCTATCTCTCTCTCAAATTTCTCTCAAATAATATCTCTACCACAAAACAAGTCTCCGGTTTGTCGGTTCGGCCGGTAACTTACCGACGTTGGCTCAAGGGCATAAAAACCGTGATTCTAAAGCGAGTAATTTTTTTATCGTACAAACGAGAATTGTCGCGACACGAAAAATCATATCAGAGGGTGATGAGGCTCTCGTTTATACCTTAAGGCACGTCCTCGGAGGCAAAAGCGTTACGTAAGGATCGCGCGAGGTACAGAAAGGAGAGAGTCGTAAATCTCGTGCGGGGCGCGAAATGGGATGATGTAAGTTATATACATATATATATATATATATATATATATATATATATATTATATAGGTTTTGTCGCAAGAGTCCTTTCGAGTTGTTCTGCGGCGTGCACCCCGTACAAGGACCTCCTCATATATATATATATATCAAGAGGGAAAACGAGTGTTCCGCAAGTGTCCTTTATAGCATTGTTAACAACTAATATATGCGAACCCACGGGGTCCTCGATCCCTACTCTCGTTTAACATTCTTTAACATTATTATACACATGCGGCGCCTGCCTTCGCGACGATGCGATATCCTTTTTCGTCAGGACCTCTTTTAAGGACGCGTATTCTTTCGCACACAAGCACGTACGAATCGGGAAATTTCTCCACCCAAGAATTTCGCGCGTTTTATCTTTTCTACCCTTTCCAGGAAAAAGCAACCCCTTTCTTTATCTCGTTAAGCTTTGAATTATTGTTCACTCTTTTTTAAACCCCTCACGATTTTACATCCTGATATTTTTATTGGATTTTTTATAAATGCTTTTAAAAAGCTGCCATCGGTGCGAAAAATTTACCACGATAATCAGGACCATTAATTGACGTTAATGGAAAATCATTTATTTTTTAATAAAAAATCAAGTATCAAAATATGGTGACTCAAAATTTTTGAAGTTTGTATGTTACATGAATTTTATTTCATTCTAAAAAATCCGTACATTTAATAGTTAAACTTTATTTTTAACTATGGTAATTACAAAAATTATAATATTAATTTAAATTGTTCAATTATTTCATTGAAATATTTTTAATGGAATTTCTATTGGAATTATCAAAAATGGTTTTAAAAAGCTGTCTATCTGTGCGAAAAATTTACCACGATAATCAGGATCATTAATTGACATTAATGGAAAATTATTAATTTTGAAATAAAAAAATGTAGAATCAAAATTGTTTAATTATATAAATTTTTGAAGTTTGTATGTTATATGAATTTTATTTCATTCTAAAAAATCCGTACTTTTTTTCATTTTTAACTTTATTTTTAACAATGGTAATTACAAAAATTATAATTAATATTAATATAAATTGTTCAATTATTTTATTAGAATATTTTTAATGGAATTTCTATTGGAATTTTCATAAATGCTTTTAAAAAGCTGTCTATCTATGCGAATAATTTACCACGATAATCAGGATCATTAATTAACATTAATGGAAAATCATTAATTTTTTCAAAAAAAATGTAGAATCAAAATATGGCAACTAAAATTTTTTGAAGTTTGTATGTTATATGAATTTTATTTCATTCTAAAAAAACCGTACATTTAATAGTTAGACTTTATTTTTAAATATTGCAATTACAAAAATTATAATATTAATTTAAATGGTTCAATTTTTTAAATTGTTGAATTAAAATCGATAGTCGTCGCTAGTATTTTTTTAGTTCGGGTTATTGTAAAATTTTCCCTTAACTGCCGTAAATATGGTGAACAAATTTTCTTCGTGCACAAATTGTGCAAAATTAACTATGTGAATGGTTAGGAATGGCCCCATGATTACGAGGTCAGAAACCGATGAAAGTCGATCGGGACATTCTTGACGGATTGTGATTAATTGCGAAGTATATCCCGAGCAATGTCGAAGGATCACGCAGAACACGAGGACTTTCTCAGGATCTTAAGGCGTCGAAAAATCATGCCTCATTTATACGGAACCATATAGGAAAATGAAATAATAATATATTTCACATATCCAATTTTTCAAACTTTCATATATGAAAAATATATCTGCAATCTACTCTGTATATCTTTGAAGTGTCTATTTTTCCCCGACAGTATGTCAAACTTTTGGAGCTACATATATTTGATATATTCGAGATATATTTTCTGTTTCCATATATTTTCGGTATATTTTCGAAATCTTCATAATATACTCAATACTATATTCAACGTTTTCGCAAAAAACGACCATATTTATCAAATGAAACGTAACTCCAAAACTACTAAGTTTTCGTGAAATCACTAAGGGGGTAAAAAGTTGCATACAATTATTTTGGATTTAATGAAATTTTTTCAGAATTTTTTTTCAAATTTTTTTTTAAATTTTTTCTGTCAACAAGATATTTTTTTATCTTAAACAATCGGGTCTCTTACCTCATCACACGGATTTTTCGATAAAAAAGTCATATAGATGAGGTTTTTCTATGAAAAAACCGTGTAGATGAGATAAGAGACACGATTGTTTGAGATAAAAAAAATATTTCGTTGACATGAAATGTTCAAAAAAAATTCTGAAAAAATTTCATTGAATCCAAAATAATTGTATGCAACTTTTTACCCTCTTAGTGACTTCACAAAAACGTAGTAGTTTTATAGTTACGCTACACTTTATAAATATGGTCGTTTTTTGCAAAAAATGGGAATATTTTCTCGAAAAAAAAATCGTACAAAACTTTTTAAAAAACAAAATTGAAGCTTATACTCCCCTCTACAAGTTTTTCATGTGAAAAACAGTTGAAAAAAAAAATTGCATGGGTTGTGCGTCAGAATTTCAACGCCAAAAAAAGCCGAAAAATGTTTCATGTTTCGAAGAGCGTACCGGGTTAAAAAAAAAATCGAAATTTTTTTTTGGAAAAAGCGGAATGCAGCTGAATACGTTTCCTTTTAAACGCCGCCTGTAGGATTGAAATATTTTTATTTTTAAAAGAGCAGTGAAACTTTTAGTGCAGTGCAGAATTGGGGAGATTGTTTCCAAACTTTTGGACGATAGTATACAAAGATATTTTTTCTGTCTCCATACATTTCTCGTATATTTTGGAAACATTGAAAAAATATTTTTAATCTATATACATTCAACGTATCTTCCGCAACAAATTCGAAATATTTAATATATTTTGTACCAAAATATATTAAAAATATTATATATTATAAATATATTAAATACGTATGTTTAAAGTATATTAAATATTTTCGTCCAAGTTTTCAATCCATTACATATAGCTGAATGCTAATTGGACCTTGAGGTGAATTTCGTACTGCGCAAACTTTTTACAATGTTCGAGACGAACGAAATATTCAATGTAAATTATTCGCTAAATTTGCACGCCAAAATGAAATAGGGAAAAAGGGAGAAAGAGAGACAACATCGTCGGTGGCGGCAGAGCTCAATTAGCTCCCGCTGACGGATGATTCGAAAGATTACTAATTATACTTTGCCTTGCGCGCACGAGCACTTTTCCCTCTCGTTTGAACTGTAACTGACCCAGTCTTATCTGGCTCGTTAATCATTCGTCTCGTCGATATACGTCGTGTAATCACGACAGTCGTCTGGTCGAATGTTTTATACATCCGTGCGTGGCTCATAAAGAATAACCGGACTTTCGTAAAATGTCAATTTTGCCGCGAGAATGTCGCATTCGCACCCAGCGCGCATGCGCCGTCGATCTCCTCCCCTCCAGTCATTTTTCATCGACGAATGGGTGACGCGCGATCGAAGACCTTGACCCTGAACCCCGAAGGTGATTCGAGGCCCGATGAATAGCTCGTATCCGCACCTTAATGACCTTGAGATCTTACGATCCCAACAGGAAGTATCAGCAGACACTATTATAACGTTATTAATTTTTTGAAATTATGCTTCCTCTCAACAGAAGCTTTGATCTCGTGGTGCTTTTAGTTTCGTAATTTCAATATCAAGAAATTATCTATAGAAAACATGTCCGAATAATATGTATCTTTATTATTTAGAGAATTATTATCAAGCTATAAATTTGTAATAATAAAATATTTTGGTTTCATTTTTTTAATGAACTTTTTGGTTTTAAGAAAATTCCGCAAACGCTGTAATTCGCACAATTCTCAAAATATTGCACTGAAACACTTCAGATGATTTTTGTAAGGAGCATTTATGCGAAAATCGATGCAGAAATAAGAATGTTATGAATTTTTGGACTTTGAAAAAAACGGGCCCCAAAAGCTGTGATGTAATTTTGAAGATCTTACACTGACACTTTTAATTTAGGTTGAAGTAATTTGGGTTATTTATTATTAAATTAGGTTTATTATTTTATTAAGTTATAAGTTAGGGTTGTTAAATTAGGGTTGTTTAATATAGGTGGGTCAGTTCATGTCAAATTGATCAATAGTTGGAATCGACCTTTTTCAATTTCGATGAAATTTGGTCAGAAGTTTTCTTTTATCATAAAACGAAGTTCTACCAAAGGAAAAAAAATGAAAAATTTGTTTTGAGAGTTATGAAAAATTCAAAATTTCACCATTTTTCCAATTTTTCAAATTCATCTTTTGAATATCTTGAAAACTATTATAGTTACGAAAAAATCATCCTGGGTTCGTCTTAAAGGTATACTCGGGGCTACAAAAAAATATTCAACAAAAATTGTTTAAATGATGAATTTGGAGAATTTTTAATTTTTTAAAATCATGAACACTCACGAACAACATTAAATTTTTGGTTTAATTTTTATTATAGAATACCTTATACTGATCTCAAAAGATCCTAACATTTTCAGAAAGGTATTTTTTTTCGTTTCAGAAATATGAATTTTTGAATTTTAGTAAAAAAAAAATTTTTTTACCTCTAACTTAACCAAAATTGGGCAATGATGTAATTTTGTAATCTTGAGCAGTAAAAATTACATAATTGCTCAACTTTACTTAACTTAGAGATTTAAAAAAAATTTTTTTTATAAAAATTCAAAAATTCATATTTTCAAACAAAAAAAAATGCAATTCTGAACATTTCAGGATCTTTTAAGATCAGTACAAGCTATTATATTTAAAAAATGAACCAAAAATTTCACGTTGATCGTTGATTTTCACGATTTTAAAAAATTCAAAATTCTCCAAATTCAGCAGTTTTCAAAAAAAAAATCGGAATATTTGTTCCCGGAGCCCCAAGTATACTTTTTCAGACGGACTCAGAACGATTCTTTCGTAAGGTAAATATTTTTCGAGATATCTAAAAAATAAACTTAAAAAACTGATAAAATTGTGAAATTATGAATTTCCGAAAAAAAAATTTGTATTTTTTTTCCTTTGGGAGAACTTCGTTTTATGATAAAAGAAAACGTCTGACCAAATTTCATCGACTTTGAAAATGGTCCCCTCCAACTATTGGTCGATTTGACATAGCATCACCCATGTAAGATACATTAATTTAGGGTTATTTAATGTAGGTAGGATAGATTAATTTGGGCTTAATTAAGGGGTGTTTGCCATTGATTTTGGCGAATATCGATCGAAGGGTAAAAAATTGTTGACATTTCGAAATCAAGAAAATACAATAAACCAAAAATACAATAAAACAACAATCGGTCCAATTTTGAAGATATTGAATTGTAATTTTGCAAACAATTGATGTAAACGATTATTGTGTAATTTTGGGATGAGAAGCTTTCGACAAAAACACTTTTGCGAAATCAGAATTTCATTTGCCACACTCGGAGCGTTATTTCATTATGTTTATTATTTTGTATTTCGTTTAAAGTGGAAATGAAAGTTTTTCTTTGCTTCCACAGGGTCGCGCGCGTGATAGAAAGTATTACAACCTCAGCGAATATACATATATACGTATATCGAGGGTTGAAAAGGGAGGAGATACGAGATTTAGGGGTTGCACGAAAGCTGCCGGCTCTCGCGAGGGCTCTTCCTCCCCCGGTCCTTTTTTTCCTTCTTCCTTCGCTCCCTCCGTCGTTCTCTCGCTGGAGTTTCAGTATATACGCGGTGCACGGAGTCGTCGAAAGCCCGCGGAGGATTTGAAATTTGTAAAGATTAAAATAAAAGTTTCTTTTTTATCCGTTCGCGCGGAGGAGTCGCGCGCTCGAGCTGTACCGAAGCAAACTTGACTGCTCGGTTTGGGTTCAAGCTGGAAATACTTTTTTCCATCGCTATACCGTATACAGAAGGGGGATGAAAGAGGGTGAAATGAAAAAAAAAAAAAAAGTGCCACGTTGTTGTACATAAAGCGTGAGGGAAAATTCGGGGTGCGAGATGGGGAAACCGGGGTAAAACGTCCTGGAGGACGAAGATGGCACCGAGGAACGATTCGCGAGGCCGCGAAATGAAAAGATTCCCCGGAATTCATAGAGAGGAATGAGAAAGCGAAAGAAAATGAGAGCAGATAGAGAGAGAGGCGGGAGAGAGAGAGAGAGAGAAGAGAGCAAAGGAAAAAACGATGGGTAGGACTCTACGGCAAAGAAAATCGTCCCCGGGTGATTCTCGCGACTTTCGAACGCAAATTATCAGAAAATTAGTTTCGCAAAAGTTTTCCAGATGTGAAAATACCAGGAAAAAGACAGTGGGAGAGGGAGAGAGAGAGGGAAAGAGGGAGGACGAGAGAGAGGGGGAAAGGGAGAGAGAGAGAGAGAGAGAGAGAGAGAGAGAGAGAGAGAGAGAGAGAGAGAGAGAGAGAGAGAGAGAGAGAGAGAGAGAGAGAGAGAGAGAGAGAGAGAGAGAAAGAGATGGGAAAAGAGAAAAACCGTGTGGAATTTTCTCCACAGTTGGAAAACCACGAGCTCGAAACAATATAAATTTGTTCTCGGCTGAATTAAAAAAAAAAAAATTATTTTTGAGAAAATTTTATTTTTGCGATTTTTCAAGATTTTTTTTCTGGAAAGTCATTTTAATTTATTAATGTAAAAAATTATATTTTTTTGTAACTCTTAACTTTATTTTGGAATTTTTGCTTTTTAATAAATAATGATTCTTGAATCCGCTGTTGCCGATCGCCGAGATGTCTTCTCTAGAGAAAGGCAACTGTCGATGAGCATGATTCTGGATTGAATCACCCAAAATAAAAAGATAAAAAAGATTCCGTTAATTTGAGGTATGATCTAGTATTTGATCGAAGGAATAAGCAAAATATCAATTTTTAACAAAATGGCGGCTTCTAAAAAAAATCGATTTTTGATGACAATTTTTGCCTTAAATTGTTTATAAAATGAAAAATATTTATCGGTAAAAAAAACCTTTGATTAATTATTGAAAAATATATTTATAAAGCTTGTGTAAAAATTTGAAACAGATCGTTTCTGATAAATCTAGCTGGCCGACCTAAAAAAGAAACATATACTTAAATATATGTCCATTACGAAAATGAAATTTAAAAAATCAATTTTTTTGGAAATTCTGACTGCGTATAACCCCTTAACCCTCGTTGGTAACACTTCAAAATAATTCCAAGCTGGTCACACTGGGTCAATTTGACCCCACCGACTTTTTGGATGGTTGTAAAAAAAAAATACCTATCCGATTGATAAAAAAAAAATATAGGAATTATCTTTGAACATTTCAGTATATGAAACATTTGTTTTTTTTTAAATATTTACATGGAAAAAAATCATGAAAATAAAGACTTTTAAAAATTTGGATTTTTCCTTAAAAAATTGTAACTCTTTCAGTTTTAAAGATTTTTTGGAAAGATCTCTACACGATACTCTCCGTATATTTGAGCTCAAAGTGAGAGCTCGGGTCAATTTGACCCGCGGTGACCATCGAGGGTTAATTGACAGTGGAATTTCGTCTTTTCCCTACGATGATTTATTGGCAACATACGAGGAAAAAAAGAACAAAATGAGAGTGCTTGAAAAAAATTTGCATTCCTTATTTGAAATTCAGAGATTAATACAATATCCTCTCATTTAATGAAAGGATTAAGAGATAATTTTAAGGGAATTTGCAGGAATTTTGAGGGTAGTAAAAAATTATTTTTCTCAACGCTCATGGAAATAAAATAAATATATTACGTACCATAGAAATATATCATGAATATATCGAATATATTTTGTCCCAATAAGATATTTTGCTTATAACGTTGAATATATGAAAAAAAATATATCAACAAAATTCAAAATATAATGAAAATATGACTTTATTATAATCTGAAGCTCAATATAATTTCAAAAATCATTTCAGGTCTTCCAGGGATTTTTTTTATCGAAAAATCTCCGCGAATATTGTGACCTCAATTCTCCCTTCAAACGGCACGCAAATTTGACCCAGGATTTTGCCAGACAATTGATATTAGAATTCGATAAAAAAAAATCTCATAAAAATTGCCCCATGACACGAGATACATATTCGTGAATATTAATCCGAAAGGGGCACGATCCTTATATTCGTCGGCGGCCATAATGATGAGAGTAAAATAAAATAAAGGGCGATATTATATCCTCGCCCGATTATTGCCGTGGCACGAGAACAACCCTCGCCGAAAAATAGTCGTACATACGATCGAGTAACACGAAATGTCGATGGAATAAACTTGTGGTTATATAGAAGAGATCGTTTTCTATATACGCGGGAACGAATAGCGTGATTGCTGGAATACGTTCGTGCATACCTTTAAGCGTTTGTGGCACGCAGAGCCCAAAGAGAAAGTCCAACGAAAAACCGCGTTATCGAGAATCCAGAGCGAATACGATAACTACAGCACGCGTAACGTAAAATCACAATGAAGGGAGGAATCTATCTCGATATATTTGAACTCCGAATTTTTTCAAACAAATTCCAAGAGATTTACAACTAAAGTGATTTTTAAAAAAATCTCATGAAACCCAAATATATCTTGAATATATTAAATATATTAAATTATCGAATATATCAAATATATTGAATATATTATGGATCAAACGTCAGAAATTTCCTACATATTACGGAATATATGAATATAGCCAAAAGTATGTTTCAAATTTATCAAAAAGATGATAATATATCGAGATATATTTGTTATATCTCGATATCTTGGAACTCCGATTTTTTTTAAACAAATTCCAAGAGATTTCCATCTAAAGTGATTTTTAAAAAAATCTCATGAAACCTAAATAAATCTTGAATATGTTAACTATATCAAATTATTGGATATATCAAATATATTGAATATATTATGGTTCAAACATCAGAAATTCTCTACATATTGCGGAATATATGAATATAGCCGAAAATATGTTTCTAATTTATCAAAAATATGATAATATCTCGAGATATATTTCTTATATCTCGGTATTTTAGAACTCCAAATATATTAAATATATCAAATGTATTAAATATATTGAATATATGTATAGAATATATTTAAGTTCTTGAATAGATTATACTTGTAACGTTAGCAATTTCCTACATATTTCTGAATATATGATTGAAACGCACAATAGAGGGCGCAACAAGAAACCACATTATCGAAAATCCAGGGCGAGTACAGCGGACACGGCCCGCGTAATATAAAATCACAATGAAGGGAAGAATATATCTCGATATTTTTGAACTCCGCATTTTTTCAAACAAATTCCAAGAGATTTACATCTAAAGTGATTTTTAAAAAATCTCATGAAACCCAGATATATCTTGAATATATTAAATATATTAAATTATCGAATATATCAAATATATTGAATATATTATGGTTCAAACGTCAGAAATTTCCTACATATTACTGAATATATGAAAATATGAATATGAATTATATTGAATATATATTAAATATATCTAATATATTAAATATATCGAATATATTACATGTCTTGGGTGTAAATAAATATAAATGTCTTGAATATTAAACGTCAAAGAGAAACCACGTTATCGAGAATCTCGAATACAGCAAACACGGTCCGCGTAATATAAAATCAGAATAACAAAAAACAATATATCTTGATATTTTTTTACTCCAAATTTTTTCAAACACATTCCAAGAGATTTACATCTAATGTGATATAAAAACACTCTCATGATAACGAAATTCAGCTTGAATGTATTGAATACATGAAATTATCGAATATATCAGATAAATTGAATATATTATGCTTCAAACATCAGAAATTTCCTACATACTACTGAATATATGAATGTATATAGCCGAAAATATTTTTTAAGTGTATAAAAAAAATGACAATATATTTTCAAACCAGTAAACGTTCAAAAAGTTAGATATATCCAATATATTTTTTGATATATCGATGGGACAGACATTCTTTATTCTTGCAACGTTTTTGAAAATAAAATAGATTTTATGCAATTTTGGTAGACGCTAAACTCAAAAACATTTCTAATATCCACATGGGACTCTTATCGAAACAAAATATATGGGGCATACACATACAGAAAATATATTTCAGCTTTACTGAATATATTTCCTTTCAAAAGCCCGGTTTTTCAAATTGGAAATTTCAAGTTTTGTTTACTTTCTTTTGCCGATATTAGGCGTATACTGCAAAATCCATGTTGAATATATCAAGTTAGAAATATATGTAAAAATCGTTAAAAACACTGAAAATCAATCGTCCAATGTGCAAAAAAAGTTTTTTTTACCTTTCAGTTCAATAAAGTTGAGCAATCATGTAATTTTTACTGCTCAAAATTACAAAATTACATAACTGCTCAACATTTCTTGACATAGAGCGAAAAAAGAATTTATAAAAATTACAAAATTCATATTTGAGGAAAAAAAAACTTTCTGCAAATTTCAGCATCTTTGAAGATCAGTACGAGGTATTATAAAAAAAAATTAATTAAAAAATTTAATGTTGATCGTAGATTTTCACGATTTTTAAAAATTCAAAATACTCCCTCAAGTATACTCTTTAAGATGAACCCAGAACATTTTTTTCGTAACTGTAATAGTTTTCGAGATACTTAAAAAATAAACTTGAAAAATTGAAAAAATGGTGAAATTTGGCATAACTTCCGAATTTTTTTTTTTAATTCTTTTCCTTCAGTAGCACTTTGTTTAATGATAGAAGAAATCTTCTGACCAAATTTTATCAAAATTGAAAGGGGTCGATTGCAACTATTGCTTGATTTGACATGGAATGACCCATATCTATGTACAAACCCATGAGTAAGGGTTTGTCGAAGCGCGCGCAAACCCGCACCGACGGTTTTCGCTCCACCCTGATGATTGCAGGTTGCACCGGTAACGCCTCTGCTCTTGCCTGCCTCGAATGGATCGGGGAACAGGTATACACGTATACATTAACGTGTAGGAGTATATAGCAATATGTACATAAATATATGTTTATCTACGGATATATCGAATGAATGAGCGAGGGAAGCGGCGGGAATGCCCTCGCGAGAGCGCCGCGAAGCGTATCCCGTCCGTCCAATTTTCCTCCTGGATCGGACCGTACGATCTTCCATGCAATATATACAGTAATACACGCATGCACACATACACACTTTTGTACATAATGTAACGTGTATTTCGTGCGACGTACCACCATGGTCAGCGACCATAATCACGGGTTAGCAAGAGGCCGCGAGCGACGAGGAAGCCACCGCGAAAGAGGGATCGCGGATGGCGTCCCAATATGGCCGCCGCTTTACCCAAGCTAGCTCAATCTTCCTCCCGTTGTTTTCCCTCCATACCCAAACACATATCGCTCGAACCACTGTATATTATTCGATACACACGGCTTTTTTGTCCTACCGACATTTTTCAAGCCTCAAGGCGATCCACAATCTGCTACCTAACCACTTTTCATCCGCTCACGGAAAAAACGACTCAGTTGATTAAACCAAACACTTTTAGTGCTCTGAGCGCCAGAAGAAAAATTGGTTGGATCAACAGAATAATTGGCTGGATCAACTAATTATGTAGTCGACTTATTTGTGGTAACCAACAATCTAGTTGATCCAACCAACTATTTAGTCGATTTAGCTGTGGTAACCAATAGTCAAGTTGATCCAACCAACTATTTAGTCGACTTAGTTGTGGTAACCAATAATCTAGTTGATCCAACTAACTATTTAGTTGATCCAACCGATTTCTCTTCTGGCGCTCAGAGCACTAATTGTTTAGTTGGACCAACTAAGTCGTTTTTTCCGTGCTCCCTCCTCATCAACCCCCTCGTCGTCTCTTGCGAAAGTAACACCCCACCAAACGATTATTATACTTACAAAACTGTGATTATATGAACAATTTCAAAAGCCTATCGCGATTATGCGTCTCCGATATATCCACAACGCTCCAAGCGCATGCTAACCTCTTTTCACAACCAAAGATACATTATGCAGATTTCGCGTATTCATCGGGGTTTCCTTTTTTCTTTTCTCTTTCCTTCGACCCAGAGGCACGACCGGTTTTCTCGTTTTATATCCACCGTACATTCGTGCTTGTTCTTGCACGTAGCGTGTAATCGCTAATTTATTATTAACCACGTACGAGCGAGTTACAAACGCTGTTATCCGAACTTTGTAATGCACACGCTATTTTGTATGTATTTTTTTGTATGGGATATACACGGAAAAAATGGTTGGTTGGGACAACCAACTGATTATTAGTTAGATGTATGTTGGTTACCGTAATCATCTGCTTCGTTACAATAACCACCTAGCATTAGTTCCATCTACTATTCATAGTTAGTTAACGCGATTAGTCAATCCAACTGACTTGACTAGACAGTCTGACTAATAAAATAGTATAGGCAACTATATGATCATATCTGCACATTTGTCAGTACCCAAAAAATCCGCCAGGTGGCTTTTTCTCGCACAAACGAACTTTTCCCTCGACGCTTCAAATCTTTCAAAGTTCGTCTATGTTCGATATCCTTATTTTTTAGTGTGTATATTTAACACTTTGCGGCAAAATGCAAGATTGTCGAATGCGAAATGGATTCCCATAAAAAAAGGTATTTTTTCTTTTACCTTCTCTTGAAGAAAAGAGGAAGCCTTACGAAATTGTAAACTTAATATGTGTAGCAACATTCAAAGATTGAAATGTTAAAAAAAAATTATAATAAACCACGAGCAAAATAGTTGATTCAACCAATTTCTCGTCTAGCGCTCGGAGCATTGAGATAGTTGGTTGAGTCAACTAATTTTTTTGTTACCACAGCTAAGTCATTTTTTCCGTATTCCATAGGGATGTTCGATTCTTTGGAAAGAATCGATTCTCTAATCGATTCTGAATCGAATCAAGAAAATCATTTTATATGAAAAAACGAATCCAAAGAATCAATTTCGTAACAATCGATTGTTAAAGATCGTAAAAAAAAATTGCTAATTAAAGCTCACGTCAGTGTTTATTAGGTTTTTAGTATGGAAAATGATTGAATTGGATTAATTTATTTTTAATACAAAATTATGAATACAAAATAAAAATATAAAATAGTTTTCATTCTAGCAAAAGATAGTTTGATTCTTTTACAGATTTGCATTTTTTAATAGATTCTTTAAAATACTATGAATATAGTTAAGAAATCAGACTTTTTTTCTAGTACATAAGTTTTTATTGTTTTACGATATTTTTTAGATTTTAACTTTTGCTTATTTTTTTCTTTGGATAATGTTATCAATATTTTAACTTTTATTTTTTTTTACTCTTTTTCCAAAATCGTATAGAGTTAACTCTTAATTCACTGTGCCATTTCATAACCAAGATCGGTATCGAGCTTTTGCATAAAATCGACGAGAGCTCTTCTTTCGTAGGGATTATCTCGTTGGAAACGAGCGACGGTGGATACTTCCTACGGCATTTTAAACAAGGGGCGAGCATTGCTCGTATCACGCTTGATCCTGTCGTCCTTAATCCACCCTGTGGCATTTTATGCTTTCCGGGGTGGCAAAAGACACTCTCGGGGAAGAGGCTTTAATTATTAATTGAAGTTATATTTTTTCCAAATTTATTTTGACGCTGTAAGTCCTCCGAGGACGAGATTTTGCGCGGCGTAATCGAGGAAATTGCCGAAACTTTGATCAGAATCGTTGGATAAACAATTAGCGAGGATCTTGAATAAAGAAACATAAACTACTGGCGAAAAGTTTCCGGGCAAAACTTCAAAAAATGTCTGGAACGTTTTTTTATGCCATTTCGCCGGAAGTCAACGTAAACTAATTTAACAAACGGCATGTTAAAGGGGAAGAATTCGGATTCATTTCCTGTTTTTTCAATTATTTTTACAATTTTTTTTTAGATTTGGACTCTATTTTGAAAATAACTGTTTTTCGCCCTTTCCCCCCCTCTTTTTAGGTGCACTCATCTTCTAGAGGAAATTTTTTGAATACATTTTACGATTGGATTCATAAAGGGGAAAGTTTGAGCTTCAATTTCCTTTTTTTAAGAACTTAGAGCGATTTTTTTTTCTAAATTTATTCTGTTTTTTACGAAAAAAGGGGAAATTTGAAAAATGCCGTATAACACGAAAACAAAGAGGATTCATGAAAAACTTCAAGAAAGCAAAAAGTTGCGCCTATTTTCATTAAGTTCAGAGGAATTTTTTCAGATTATTTTTTCTAATTGTTTCCCCAAATTTTTTTTCCAGCCTCACCATGAGAAAAAAAATGTTGGAAAAAAAAATCTGAAAAAATTCCTCTGAACTCAATGAAAACAGACGCAACTCTTTGCTATCTTGAAGTTTTCCATAAATCCTCTTTGTTCTCGTGTTGTACGGGATTTTTCAAATTTCCTCTTTTTTCACAAAAAATAGAATAACTTTGGCGAAAAAATCGCTCAAAGTTTAAAAAAAAAGGAAATTGAAATCGTAAAAGTGCATTAAAAAAATTCTTCTAGAAGATGGATGCACTTGAAGAGACGAAAAAAAGGCGAAAAACAGTTTTTTTCAAAATAGAGTTCAAATCTAAAAACAAATTGTAAAAATAATTTAAAAACCATTTAACGTAATCATCTGCTTCGTTACAATAACCACCTACCATTAGTTCCATTTAAAGTTGTGAAAATAGTAATGTAAAAGTAATGCATTACCCATTACTTTAAACAATGTGTAGTGAATAAGTTTTCTATTACAAATTACAAAAGTAATGTGTAATGAATGCATGTCCCATTACAAATAAAAAAAGTAATGTGTAATGGATGCATGTGCCATTACAAATAAAAAAAAGTAATGTGTAATGGATGCGTGTTCCATTACAAATAAAAAAGTAATGTGTAATGTATGCACATTTCATCATAAATTACAATTTTTTAAAAAAGTAATTTGCAGTGGAGAATATTCCATTACAATTAAACAAGGAAATTACAATTAAACAGGAAATGAAGCCGAATTCTTACCCTTTAAAATGCCGTGTGTTAAATTAGTTTACGTTGATTTCCCGCGAAATGGCATAAAAAAACGTTCCAGTTTCGGTCTGTAGTGTACATCTTAAGGCTTTGGGAAGGGATTATTGCTAGACGATATTTTGCGTGCCAAAGCGCATTTGGTTTCGCCTGCATCTCTCCTTTTTGCCCTCTAAACCCCGTTACGGTTAATTGATTATCCTTCGAGGACCTCTTCCTTGCACCCTTGAATTCACGCTCTTATATTGGTTGTCCATTTCTACGATGGTATTATCCGTGGGGAGCAATGAAGCAGAGAAACACCCCCGTAGAGATTTCGCCATCCAACTTCATGGGTTACATCCATGTAATGTACACCGCACAACAGTTTTGTTCCGTTTAGCATCGAATTTCTCGCGCGACCCTTTCGACAGTGCATAAATCTCTAATAAACACACTTTACGACGATATATACGCTGTATATGGGGTATTCCACGAGTAGCGGGACACGTTTTGGCCGCGGGCCTCAAAATTTTTCGTCCATCAATATATCGTCTTCTTTATATCATAACAGAAATATTTCCATCTAGTTATGGACCCCAATTGAGTCTGGGCTTTTGTTGAGTTCTAATCGAAAAATAAAAAAATAAAATATTTTACGTATCTTTAATTGTACGTCTCTTAAGTGTCAATACAGCAAAATTAAAATCTGACCAGTGCTTTTTAACTGGAAAAAAGCTCTCTTTTCAATAAAGCAAGTGGAATATTAATCCGATATGTAAAAAAAAATTGACAGCCAAAAAACCGTTTTTATTTTTTTTCGGCCCTTAGGGTCTACTGTATATTATCAAAATTTTTACTAAACATTGTTCAACATTGTAGAAACGTACGGTAAATTTTTTAGCTTGCCTCTATTTTTTGTTCACTGGCAATAAAATTAATAAGTTTTGTCTTGAACGAGTTCCGATGGAAAGGAAGCGTCTACCATTTACGGAGTAACTGCACATTTAATTGCCAGTGAAGGAAGAAAAAAGGCAAGCTGAAAGTTTTACCGAACGTTTCTCATGTGTTGAACTAGGTTCAGTAAAATTTTTGATAAAATTCAGTAGACCCTAAGAGCCGGAACAAAATAAAAACGGGTTTTTTCTCCGTTTTTTGGCTATACATTTTTCTTTGCAAATCGGATTAATATTTCATTAGGTTTATTGAAAAGAGCGCCTTTTTCCGGTTAAAAAGCGCTGGTCAAATTTAATTTTTGCTGTGCTGACACTTAAAGGACACACGATTAAAGGTATGTAAAATATTTTATTTTTTCATTTTTCGATTTGGACTTGACAAAAACCAAGTCTTAATTGAGGTTCATAACTACATGGAAATGTGTTTATATGATATAAGAAAAAGATATATTAACGGATGAAAAATTTTGAGACCCGCGGCCAAAACCTGTCTCGCTACGCATGGAATACCCCATATATCTCGCTCATTTGCCCCGATTGCGGAACACACCCCTGTCCATAAACCGCCGCAAATTACCCAATAATTCGCAAATACAATGACGATTTTTTTTTCAATTTTCACTCGAGAATGCCACGAATTATGGCAATCATTACCATTTATTATTGAATACTGGACTCGGTTAATTTGTTTACTTTACCAAGCAATTATAATATTCTAAACATTTTAAGTAGTTTTTGCATGGTTTGTCGAGTATTTGTAAAATCCATCAAAAATTGGAAAGATATTTTTCAGATCAACTTTTATTTCAGATTGATGACGTTTGTTGTTATGGAAATTAAGTTAATTGAATCAATTGAATTTAATTTACAAGTGAATATAAAAAAATTATTTTTTAATCTTAACTTTCATGTTTAATTTTGATTTTGAATAATAATTAATGGAGAACATTCTTTAAAATGTCCAAACCAACGAGTTTTTTAATTGGAATAATTCAGTAGGCTTTTATTATTATGTACATTAATTTTTTTATTACTTTCTTCGATTGGACAATCTGTTCAGATTGAATGAAAAATTTTCCAACATTTTTTCACACATGAAATGATTTTTCAACCCTTAAAAGTTCCAATGGAAAACAAATTTGCAATCAAAATGTGAAAATTAAGAAAAAAAAAAGATGTTTCCCGCTAAGATTATTTTTTAATGATATTAAAAATATTCTTACGGCCAAGATAATCAAGCTAACAAAATAAATAACAGCATCTCTGAAGTTTATCGGTCGCCCATTAAAAAAAAAAAGATGAATTGATTAAAAAAAAAACATTTAAAAAAATCGAAAACTGATCAAATATTACTAATTGTAAATAACGAAAATTCGCGATTGTTTCAATCTTTTAGACTTTTTATCGTTCAGATTTTTTTTAAAGTCTCTCAAATCGCGCCTAACGAAAATTTGATTATGGACGAAAGTTTTACCCAAGTAAGCCTTCAATAATTGCTTGAAATTCGAGGAGGAAAAAAATCAGTCCAAGTGTCTCAATCGTTTAAAAAACAGAATCGTCAAAATGCCAATCGATTTCCAAGCTACTTGCTTCCCACAATTAAATGTGAATTTTTTCTTAGAAGAGTCATCAGTTTCTTCCAAAGTTAAATTGAATGATTTCTCAGATTAACCCTCGCTAGCCACACTTCAAAATAATTCCAAGTTGGTCACACTGGGTCAATTTGACCCGACCTACTTTTTGGATGGTTGTTAAAAAAAAATACCCATCCGAATGATAAAAAAAAATATAAATTTTATAAATATTTACATGGAAAAAAAATCATGAAAAAAAAGTTACAAAAATCCGGTTTTTTACTTAAAAAATTGTAACTCTTTCAGTTTTACAGCTTTTTTGGAAAAATTTGCACACGATACTCTCAATATATGGTACTTTAAGACAAAAAATACTTTTTTCAATATATGGTACTTTAAGAAAAAAAATACTTTGAATGCATGCGTTCCAAAAAAGTCAGATATGGCATTCTGCGTTACATTCTTCAATAAGTTCCAACAAAATTAGATAAATCTCTATTAGTAACGTTTGCCAATCACTCGTAGCTGCTAATACTAATTAAGCTAATCAGTTTGAGACAGATCAACTCTGTGATACGAATATTACCACAAAATCATGATCGTTCTTCTTCAGCCAACACTAATGATCTTCCTTAATCTCTAATTTTCCTCTTCCACACGAGAATCTCTTCTCTAATTAATAATTAATAATTTTAATAATTAATAATTTTAATAATTAATAATTTTAATAATTAATAATTCCAATAATTAATAATTAATAATTTTTAATGATTAATAATTTTTAATAATTAACTTTTAATAATTAATAATTTTATAAATACATAAAATATATTAAAAATAATTTTAAAAGAGGAAATAAGGGTGACGATCATTTCCGTCAAACTGTCTTTCGACGCTAATTTTTCATACGTTAGTCTCACCCTCGACGATTTTCTCATCCATCGATCCCTCTTTTCTCTTCATGCCGACGCCACTTTGTACATTCTGCTCTCGACTATTAGCGTCTTGTCCCAACGACGACGACGACCTCCCTTTCCGCCCTTTGTTCTTCATCGTTAAACTTTTCTTACTATGCGTCTCGATGGCAAACGGAAGAAGATATTTATGTATATGGGGCGTTCCATACCAAACCGACCAATCCGTGACCCCGACCATTTTTAGCTTCGTTCAAAATGTTCCATTTTTTTGTACGTACTGAGAGCAGTCTTTCAGATTTTTTTTAGATTTTTGTATCAACTCTTCTTACCACAATAAATTTTTCAAAAATTCACACAATTTTTTTAAAATGCTCGGAACTTTTTTAAAACCCAAGATATCAAAATAGGATAAAAGATTATTTTTTTCTTGAGTTGTAGTTTCATGAAAAAAATATTTAAAAAAATATCGAAATTATGTTTCATATGTCTTTTTCAATTTTAAGCCCAACAATTTTTTCTTTTCAACTAGGGGCATTTTGATTGTTTTGAAAAAATTCACCACTTTTTAAGAGACATTTTTACAAGTACTAAAAAATGTGCAGCTTAATTTTCAACAAAATTAAAAATGGTCGGGGTCACGAATTGGTCGGTTCGGCATGGAATGCCCCATAGAGAAGGATCGGAGACGCCATCGACGCGGCATTGTCGGCCTCGTGTGTTCGGACCTTGTTCAACTATGAAGAGGGGAAAACAAAAGACAAATTACACGAGAGAGACAAGAGTGGGGCCATCATGTGATCCTTGCCACCTGTCTATAGTCTCGCCTCGATCCTTCGGACGGACAAGTCTGTGAAGATCCTTCGAGCGAAGATCCTGCGAGAGCTTGCGCGCGAGATACAAGAGCCACGAAGAAGTAGAAAGGGAGTTTAGGTAGGAAGAGAAATGAATGAGGGAAAAAAATGGAAATAAAGAGAGCGATGTACGAAGGATTTATAAAGGATGAAGCAAGAAGCGAAAGAGCATCGGAGTCGAAGTTGCAAGCGTTGCGTGTTGGTTCATTCCGGCGATGGGAATCCTGCCTTCATTTCTTCTCGTGGCTCTTTCTTCAAAGAGAGAGAGAAAGAGAGAGAGAGAGAGAGAGAGAGAGAGAGAAGGAGGAGGAGGCGGAGGAGGAGGAGGAGAGAGAGAGAGGGAGAGAGAGGAGGAGAGAGAGAGAGGGAGAGAGAGGAAGAGAGGAGAGGTAAGAACTTGTATCTTTTTGCTCCTTGCTCGTCAGTCTCTATGGTTTTTTATAGAGTGATCCTTTTTCGAAGGAACTATCCTGTATCCGCGATGCGCTCGGCCTCCTTTCCCCGACCTCCTTTTCGATCCTCTCTCATTCTGATCTTTCACCTCCAGAGAAATGAACAGAAGAAATGATACGGAGAGCAGTGGATAAAGAAACAGAAAAAAAACCGATGATTCTCGCCTTCAACCTTGCGCCTCGAGGTACAGGTGTTTTTTTCGACACGAATACAGCATCTCGTATCATATCCATCAACGAAAATGGAACGAGAGGAGGCGTAAAGTCGAGCGAATTTTTGGGTTAGCCCGTGGTCAGGATCACGATGATATCGCGGACGCCATTGTTTTTTTTTTTTTTTGCACAATTAGGGTTTCGTACCTGTACTACAAAATACCTATTTTTATTTGAAATATTTTTCCACCAGCAACTATGGGGCGCGGAAAAAATAGTTGGTTCGTTGGGTAACCATCTGCTTCGTTACAATAACCACCTACCATTAGTTCCATCCGGAGTTGTGAAAATAGTAATGTAAAAGTAATGCATTACCCATTACTTTAAACAATGTGTATGGGACAAGTTTTCCATTACAAATTACAAAAGTAATGTGTAATGTATGCACATTTCATTGTGTAATGGATGCGTGTTCCATTACAATTAAGAAACGTATGTGTAATGGATGCGTGTTCTATTACAAATAAAAAAGTAATGTGTAATGTATGCATGTTCCATTACAAATAAATAAAAAGTAATGTGTAATGTATGCACATTTCATTACAAATTAGAATTTAAAAAAAAAGTAATTTGCAGTGGAGAATATTCCATTACAAATAGAAAAATTGCCATGCTCGTGTTAGAAACTTGCACATTGCTGTCTCATTGTTTTATTTCGCTCACTAAAAGTTCATCCACAATTATCACAAATTATCCATAAAGTTAAAAAAAAATAACATGCACATTATTTAGGGATTCAATAAAGCGTCAAATTTCGTATCAGTAACTTGTAATTTTTGTTAGATTGCTTATAATTATGGGTAACAGGGTGTAAAAGCAAGTTCAATATAAAATTGGATAATTTTTGGGGTCGAGTACATTTTCGTACTTCATATTTAACGATGAACTGTCTGTTTTTTTTGTTTCTATTTTTTAACTTTATGGATCATTTGTGATAATTGTGGATGAACTTTTACTGAGCGAAATAAAATAATGAGACAGCAATGTGCAAGTTTCTAATACGAGCACGGCAATTTTTCTATTTGTAATGTAATATTCTCCACTGCAAATTACTTTTCTATTTGTAATGGCACATGCATCCATTACACATTACTTTTCTTATTTTTAATAGAACATGCATACATTACACATTACTTTTTTATTTGTAATGAGACATGCATCCATTACACATTACTTTTTTATTTGTAATGGCACATGCATCCATTACACATTACTTTTTTATTTGTAATGGCACATGCATTCATTACACATTACTTTTGTATTTTGTAATGGTACACTTATGCATTTCACATTATGCAGTGTAATGGGTAATAAATACAGTAATGCATTATCAAAATAATGCATTATTTACAACTCTGGTTCCATCTACTATTCATAGTTAGTTGACGCGACTAGTCAATACAACTGACTTGATTAGTCAGTCTAACTAATAAAATAGTATTCAAGGGGGTAAAGGATGGACAACGAATTTTATTGGCACTGTAGCCAACTATGATCATTTCCGCAGATTTGTCAGTATCCCAAAAATCCACAAAGTAGCTTCCTCTCGCACAAACAAACTTTCCCCTCGACTCTTACAACCTATTCAAGTTCGTCTATGTTTGATATCCTTATTTTTTAATGGAGATATTTAATACTTTACAGCCAAACGCAAGATGGTCGAATCCTAAATGGATTCCCATAAAAAAGGGTCTTTTTTCTTTTACTTTCTCTTGAAGAAAAGACGAAGCTTTATGAAATTGTACACTTTATATATGTAACGACATTCAACGATTGAAATGTTTGAAAATATTGTGTAGACATAAAAAAAAAATTACAAAAAACCACGAGCAAAATAGTTGATGCAACCATTTCACTCGTGGTTGGCCGAACTAAAAAATTAGTTGGTCTGCCATTTTTAAACCAACCATATAAAAATCGATGATCCAACTGACTTCTCGTCTGGCGCTCAGAGCACTGAGATAGTTGGTGGAGTCAACTCATTTTTTTGTTACCACAGCTGAGTCGTTTTTTCCGTGCAATGTTGAGAAAACCGGCGGTTTTCAAGTAATCTATGACTCAATGTTAATTTTTCAATATTTCAGTCAATTGTTTGCTAATCCACAAAAAACTAGCCTATTGAAACCTAAGCCCATAAAAATCTAAATTTTAGCTCTCGAAATCTCGAATATTTGGGAGGGAATGGTCATTTACAGCAAATTATATACTATATCATTGAGACCGTTGAAACGATACTCCTCACAATAAAACAATAAAATAAAAAAATCAGCAACTATTGCACTGTGGAAAAATGAGTAGTTTTCCAGTAATCTTTGACTCAACATGTACTAACCCTATTAAAATCTATAAATTTTAGCGTTAGAAATCTAGATGATCAGAGAGTCGTTTTTAGCAAATTTCGAACTGTATCATTAAGACTATTGAACCAAAATGATTAAAACATTATTTCTAGAATCCTTAGAGATTTTATTCACCAACAAAAATTGAACGAGAAACCATGAAATCTAACGCCACAATAAATCACACAATTTTTGAGAGGACAGTTTTGCATCGATTATACGATTGTTCGCAATTTGGACAGTATTTTGAAAAGAATTTGAAAATTTGTCTTTCCATTACATGATGAACATACTAGATCGAAGGTTAAATTGTTTTTTGTTGCTCAGCAAACTATTGACTGAAGTAATGAAAAATTCACATTTCATCGAGAAAGCAGAATGTCTAACATCGCACTAAAACCCTGAACAACATTCCTAAAAGAATAGTTTTTCAACAATTATATGATTATTACACTGGACTGAATGCTAATTCGTTAATTTCCTAGATTTAAAAAAAAAATGGCTGAAACATCCATATTTTATATTCATGTGAATCATCAACGAGAATGCAGCAAGTGTAATTTCATAAAATCTTGGACAGAACTTCAAATTGCCTTTCAATTACCTAATTATTACACCAGCAATAAGCTGAAATGTTCGAATCGATGATAAACATTACATGTGGAATAAGTTTGAGTTTTCCAAACCATTTAAATTTAAACCTAAATCCAAATTTAAATCTAAATTAAAGCCTAAATCTAAGCTTAAATTAACCCCAAACCTAGATTCAATTTTAAATTTAAACCTAAACTTGAATTTAAACTCAAATTCAGTTTGAAATTACAATTTGAAGAAATTTTATGCATTGGGAGAAGTCAATACAAAAATTGATTAAAACTGTTTTAGGTTAAATTAAATTTAAAATTAAAGAATGGGGAATTCCATTGTGAAAACAATGTCGCAAATTATATACCACCGTCAATCGTCGCATCGCGCTAAAGCCCACACGGGAAGATTCTCGAGCCCAACACGAGACTTCTGACTTGGGCGAAGAAGAGACACTTCGGGGCGCAAATGTTCGTCGAGGTTTGTAAGCGACGGCCGTCGGCCCTCGCGTCAACAGCCATATTCGAATGCCACGCAAAGACGAGATGATGAAGAGACTTTTCCCTGTCTCACTCGAGCGTTCATTCTGGACTGCCTTGGCTCTCGATGACTGACGACCTGCCCGAAATAATAATCCTGTACGAGCGTGTGTCCGTCATACCGATATACTTTTGGTCGAACATCCGCCCACACTCTTTGTCGTCAATTGTTATTTTCGGGCCTCCTGGACCAAACAACCGCGAATTAATATCATTTTTTCTCATATCCGCAAGAAAACGTTGCCAAGATTCCTCAAAATACGACAAATCTGACTAACGATTCTCTACAATCAACATTCTTAAACATTTTGTTGGCTGAAAAAGACTTTCTTATGGTTTTGATTCCCAAGTGCAAATGGTGTCATGATTCGGTCCAAAAGAACCTCTTTTCCGACTCAATTCCAAATTTGGAGAATAAACGTTAAGATTCACTGATTGGACCACTTTTTGGAATCAATTCCAAAGCTGAAAATGGCGTAACTATTGTCTGACAAATTACTTACTTTTAAACTCTATTCCAGAGTTGAAAATGGCGTAACTATTGACTGAAAGAGTGCTTACTTTTACACTCAATTCCAGAGCTAAAAGTAGCGCAACTATTAACGCACAGAATACTTACTTTTAGACTCAATTCCAGAACTGAAAATGGTGTAACTATGGACTGACAGAGTACTTTTAAACTCAATTCCAGAACTAAAAATAGCGTAACTTTGACCGACAGAATACTTACTTTTGAACTCAATTCCAGAGCCAAAAATGGCGTCACAATTCACTTACAAGACTGCAAGTCATTCAACTTATATGCAAAAGTGAAAATTACTACAAGATTCGCTCTTGAAACATCCACTTTTTCGATGCAATTTCAAAACGGAAAAAAGCATCACCATTCCTGAAAAAAACAATGAATCTTTAAACTCTATTCTAATAGCGTAACTATTAACTGACAGAATACTTTCTTTTAGACGCAATTCCAGAGCTAAAAAGGGTGTAACTATTGACTCACAGAATACTTACTTTTAGACTCAATTCCACACCTAAAATGGCGTAACTATCGACTGACAGCATACTTACTTTTGAACTCAATTCCAGAGCCAAAAATGGCGTCACAATTCGCTTACAAAACAGCAAGTTATTCAACTTATATGCAAACCTGAAAATTACTCCAAGATTCGCTCTTCAAACGTCCACTTTTTCGATGCAATTCCAAAACGGAAAAAGGCATCCGCATTCCTTAAAAAAATAATGAATCTTTAAACTCTATTCTAATAGCGTAACTATTAACTGACGGAATAATTACTTTTAGACTCAATTCCAGAGCTAAAAAGGGTGTAACTATTGATTCACAGAATACTTACTTTTGGATTCAATTCCAGAACCAAAAATGGTCTCACAATTCGCTTACAAAACAGCAAGTTCTTCAACTTATATGTAAACGTGAAAATTACTCCAAGATTCGGTCTTCAAACATCCACTTTTTCGATGCAATTCCAAAACGGAAGAAGGCATCAGCATTTCTTTATAAAACAATCAATCTTTAAACTCTATTCCAAAGCTGAAAATTGCATTCCGATTACACGAAAAAGTGCATTATGTTGACTCAAATAAAAGATTAATAGTTCCAAGACCATTTGTTAGAAACGAACATTCTATTAATTCCTAAGCGGAATTTTTTCGATTCAATTCCAAAATTGAAAATGTTGGATCGACTTTATAATGCAACAACCAGATTTCCGACTGAAATTCGAAAGCTGAAAATGACGTTTCAATCCCCTAATGAAACGTCCACTTTTTTTACTCAATCCAAAACTGAAGAGAGCATCCACATTCCATAATAAAATAAACAGTCTCTCAATTCCATTGCGAAGCTACAAATCCTAATTAACCAATAAACGAGAAATTTCTAGCCTTATCAAAAGATGAAAATGACATGAAGATTCCCTCATAAAATACCCACTTTTTCCATTCAATTCCAAAGCTAAAAATGGCATCACGATTCCCCAATAAAATACCAACTTTTTCAACTCAATCCCAAAACTCAAAATGGCGTCACGGTTTGCTGGAAAAAGTGGCTTTTTTCGACTCAAATCGAAGACTGCGAGTTCCAGGACACTGAAAAAAAAAAACATCCACTCTTTTGACTCAAGTACAAAGCTGATAATGGTGTCGGGAATTGTTTGGAAAAAAATGTCCAATTATACGTGAAAGTCCGTGACATTTTCATGAAATGCAGTGATTAAATTTAACTTGGCTGTCTGAGCGTTAAAGGATCTTTCTGAAGAATACTTCTTGACTTTCTGTACAATTTACTGTACGAAGACGTACATATATGTATAAGTATATGGTACATGGCCGACACCGTTTCTCTCGAGCGTAACAGCCGTGAAGAGGTGAAGAACATCCAGCGGGGTCTCTATTTTTAAGCTCGTTATCTATTTCACTTCGGGCACACGCGATCCCGTCACTCGGCGCTCGTCGTTCCATGTCCATGCCCTGACAGTTCGTCATCGTTGCCAGCCGACACACGTTACGTTTTGTCTTTCATTCTCTTATATACATATTTCCACTGTGACTCCGACCGAGCATCCCACGTTACACTTAAAATCGAGACTGCAGGAAGTTTTCGTCAAATCCCACACATCTTCATCGTCCCCAGTGAAATGCTAGCAAGGGTCATCGATACCAACTCGGGGACGATTGGAATCAGCGTCCAGGGGTTGATAATTGAATAATCGAATTTCCCATATAATATCAGGAATATCACCCTCAAGTGGGCCAATAATGTTAGCCTCAAGCGGAGTTGACCAGCCCCGTTGCTTCCATCGGTCTCACGATTCCCTTCGGCAGGAAATATTTGAATTGCACCCAGAACTATGAAGTTGAATTGATCGAGGGTTGAAGGGGGTTGAAGCCATGAGCCAAGAGGGGGTGCTGGAATATAGGCGTGGATCATATTTGATTGACAGGTCCGTTCAGCCAATCGTCGAAGGGACGAAAATGCTGATGAGGTCCACGTCAATCACGCGATATACTTTAACCTCTCGCCGCGCCCCGCGACAGACCCCGAAGCTCTCGGTGTGTTCTGTTCGTGCGCGTTTTTCACCCCCTAGTGGCCCACCCCTCGGGGATCTTGCGCCCTTTCCCTTTCTCCGTGCCCTCTGAGTTACAGTCACATTTTTTTTCCACCATCTCGCTTTCACCCGCTCGCCAAACTCGACGTGCATATAGCCCAGGGCGACGCGGCCACCCTTACATCCGCTCGCACGCCATGGGGTAGTTTAGCATCTACGCTTCGGTAGCCTTGAGTCTCCTCGCCGAGGGGGAAAAAAAACGCGACAACCAAAGCAGTGGAAGGTGGGTTGAGTACGTGCGGAGAAAAAAAACGACAATGTCAGGGTAAGCATAAGAGACTCGGTCCCTTTTACGGTTAAGGGATGTTTTTTAGTACCTGAGCGGATGATTCGAAATAATTATCGAAGCTGCGAACAAACGGAACTTCCGACTATCCGGCAATTTCTCTTTAGGTGAATGTTGAAAGAATGGTTAAAGATTTGAAAGACTGAGTACGTCGGGACATTAGTAAACTTGGGTAACGTCCCGGACTTTGATGACGAGCTTGTCATTTTCGTGTCATTCCAACTTTGAAACGGATGTGATCTGTTCATGCACATAAATTCATTCATTAATAGAAGACTCAGTTTTTCTACTCAATTCCAAAACTAAAAATGCCCGTAACACTCGCTAATGCAGTATCCAGTTTAGCGACTCAATTCCAAGGTTGGAACTGTCATCAAGATCTAAACGAAGACCTACTTTATAAACTTTATTCTATAATAACTTCAACTAAAAATGTGGTAACCACAACAATAAAAATAACGACCTCCATAATCATGAGCTCATCAGCTTTAAGTTCAATTCATAATATTTATACCTTTCTTGACAATGTTTATTTTTCTGTTCACTATAAACTGTAGAGATTCTGAGGTGCCATAATTTATGTCAGAATAACTTTAACCATGACTCCTTTTGGTACAGACTAATCGGTTCTGCGCTTAAGCGATTGTTGTACCACAAAGAATCCAATGTCACCAAGTTTTCATGACGTTGCATTAGCTGGAATTGAAATAACATTGTGGTAATGTTTCGTTGCAGAAAATGGTTTGCCAAGAAGATTGCGAACGGCGTACACGAATACGCAACTGTTGGAGCTGGAGAAGGAGTTTCACTTCAACAAGTATCTCTGCCGACCCCGAAGAATAGAGATAGCTGCATCGCTGGATCTAACGGAAAGGCAGGTGGGGCTCTCACAACGATTTCAAACATTATTTTTACCCGTCGATGTGAAAGATCAGCGCGTCGACACTTTTTTTTTCAACCTCTTAAATCCTTGATACGCGGACTTGATCGATCGACCGTACGAGACAAATCACTGCGATTTATCGAATCACAAGGACTTTTCAAAGAACTCGCGCTTACATGATGTATCCTTCTCACATGTATAATAGTCTCTCACTTTTGCTGGCTCCCTCTCTCTTTCTCTGTCTCTCCATCATTCTATGATCTCACCGCAATAACCGATCATTTGTTGGCAGGTGAAAGTATGGTTTCAAAATCGTCGTATGAAGCACAAGAGGCAAACGCTGACGAAGGAGGACGGCGATGATAAAGACGGTGGCTCCTCGGACGGCATTGAGAAGACAAAGAGCGACAAGATCCTGTCGTCAATGGACGAGGATGAAAAGAAGAGCTGCCACAACTGTGATATTTCTGGGGTCGGTGACGTCGGTAGTTCCCTCGGTGAGATGACGGATCTTGGTTCTGGTCGAGCCGGTAGCAACAACAACAACAATACACCGTCAGCTACAAACAACAACAACAACAACAGCGCTGGTTTCAGTACAAACAGCAATGGTGCAAGTAGCGTCGGCAGTACGAACAGCGTTTCAAGCTCGTTCGAGAAGATGATAGCCGATGAGGATTCGCGATCGCAGGACGGTAGCGAGGTGACTTCACCGAGTATCAACAGCAAGAAGATCGGAAACGAGGTGAGGGTGAAGATCGAGGGTGGACACAAGAGCCCAAATCCGTCGAAGCAACAGACAACGATGAGCAAAAAATCGCCACCAACGAGTACCAAGGAATTGTGCTCGGTAACGAGCAACGGTGTACTTTTGGCAATGCCAGATTCAACGGTCAGTACACCGGCATTGCCGGGTCAAGCGTCCTCGAGAAGTCTTACTCCGTCCTCGACACCGGGTACCCCAGTGTCCGTTCAGCTTCAACAGGGCAGTCCACTTGGTCTTCAGGCATCCCACGCTGGTTACATGCAACGACCCCGAAGTTCCCCATCCTCGACCAGCTCAGTGCCTGGCACGATGCCCGGTACGATGATTCATCCAGCCGCAAATCCAACGGCAATGTCACCCCACGCTGCGAGAAACATCACGACGAATGCTCAAGGTCATTTCGTCCAACAACAACAACAGCAGCAGCAGCATATTTATCAACCGGTTACTGGGAATCTCGACTACAGAAACGGCGTTCCAATGAGCAGCAGACAAACGATTCCAGGAACGAGTCAGCACGGCCAATCGCAAAATGTCTATTGCTCCAGAGACATGACGACATATCAGCAGAGAATGTCATATCCCAATGAGATTCATACGATGTACAATCGTCAGAGTCAAGTTGTCAACACCAGAGTGGGTCATCATGCGCGGACAACGAGTTCATCTTCGGTCTCTAGGCCAACTTACAATCCCAGTTCAATGCAATTTCATCAGACCCAAACGCAATATTCCAACGCCGAGTACAACGGCTACGGTCCACAGGGAACCGGAGCCTATCATTCCTCCTATCATCCCAGAAGCATGCAGCAGACCTCCGGCAACGCTTATTCCACGGGTCATCAACAGAACCAGCAGCACACTTATCCAACGAACCCTCAGGCTGATGGAACGACAGAAGGTTACATGTCTGGCGGCAGTTACGGTTATCCCGCGAGCGGAACGTATCACCCAGCTGGCGAGAATCTCGTGTCCCAGCATGGTCATGCAGCGGTCACGCTGCAAACAGGACAACAGCAGCATTACTACACCGAGATTCAGCACCAGCACCAACAACAACAACAACAACCACAACAACAGCAGCAGTCTCAGCATCAACAGCCCCAACATCATGGAGCCGAAGCCTATGTCCCTCATCAAAGTCAACTGCACTCGAGTCCCGGTGATTACCGATCAAGCGCCAAGTGCCAAGCCAATCCCTATTACGATCAAACGTCCCAGATGCACGTTCATCAGGGTGGCGAAGCATCGAGCATTCCAAGCGCCTATGTCGCCTCACCCGATCCCTTTCCACCGCCCGGTATGACAGCGACGGCGACTGCCATCGCCGCTGCCACGGCCGCTGTCATAACACCACCGGACAGTACCGGCCAGGCGGAAACGAACAGCGATACTTACAACAACTTTGGCAATTACTACGGCGATCATCATCAGATACACAATAACGTGACAAATGTGCCACCTCATGCGTCAGCTGATAACAGCAATAGCTCGTCGGATTTTAATTTTCTCAGTAATCTAGCCAATGACTTTGCACCCGAGTACTATCAGTTGAGTTGAGTACAGCTTGACGATGACAATGGGGGACACCTCGATTGGGCTGAGGAACAATATCTGCTGAATGAACTCTACTGAAATGGTGAACGACGATTTAAGGGGGTTTTCTTGTTTTTTTTTGCGTATATCGTTGGTGAACTTTTTGGGTCTTTCGTTCGTGACTGAACAAGGGACAATTTAATCAAAGTGCAATCAGACTCTCACACGTTAGCCGAAGTGACTGTGAAGTTTAAAACGTGACTTACGTAGTTTAGGGATAATTGAGATGCTCATCGAAAAAATTTTGCGACGAGATTGGCTGAAAAGAAAAATGGACACGGGAAGAAGTTGACACAAGTGACAGGGAAATATTATTGACAGTCGTCACTTGTTTTTTCTCCTCGTGGATTTATCGTTAAGCAAATTCTGTCAATTTTCTACGAAATTTCGTTAATTGTTATGATTATTTCATGTTTCTTCGATAAATAGGTGACGAAAAGAAGATATCGATATATTGTCTAAGTGATTTAAAATACAATTATGATTCGTCGGATTCGGAGGTGCTGCGGGCCGTCGTGATGTTTATACATATATATTATATATATCGACGACAGTATGGAAGAACGTGCTATCTCAAATTGTGCTAGAAGAACGTGCTATCTCAAATTGTGCTAGAAGAACGTGCTATCTCAAATTGTGCTAGAAGAACGTGCTATATCAAATTATGCTAGAAGAAGGTGCTATCTCAAATTGTGCTAGAAGAACGTACTATCTCAAATTATGAGAGAAGAAGGTGGTATCTCCAATTGATCACAATTGACCACAATTGGAGATACCACCTTTTTCTCTCATAATTTAAGATAGCACGTTCTTCTAGCACAATTTGAGATAGCACCTTCTTCTAGCACAATTTGATATAGCGTTCTTTTAGCACAATTTGATATAGCACGTTTTTCTAGTACAATTTGAAATAGCACGTTCTTCTAGCACAATTTGAGATAGCACGTTCTTCCATACTGCCGTCGATATAATGAGGGTTCCTTGTATATACACAAATATTTCGTGTACCCGAGTATACGCCGAATGATTAATCGTGTTACGAAAACAAAACAACGACGACAACGAGAAAAATGTTTATCCATCCAAGAAGCGTAGATGCAGGAAAAAAATGTAAAAACGTCCTAGGCGAGTGATATATACGAGGCTTGCAACAGCGTAAGAAACGAACGAAAAAAAAACACTACGAAGAATTATCGCACTTGCATAAATAATTCGGTTGACTGACACACTTATCGACACACAAACAAACACACACACACACTCATAAACACACTATCACCTCCAATCACACTAAGACACATTCTTGTCAAATACAGAGTTATTAGAGAAACTTGAAAAATTGAGTGTTCTTTTGTCATTCATGCAAAATTTTATTTCCATATAATTTTTGTCTTCCAATTCCAGGTGAACGCGATTTTTCACGTAAGCACATTTGACTTCTTACATCATCGGTTTTTTCAAGGCATTATTTTCCGCCTAATAATTTCATTGCATTTGGTATGTTTCTAGAACTAAAAAACTAATAGTCAATCAGTTTTGTTTCCAATGGACATTTTTTGTTTCATCGGTGAAAAATGTCCACTTTCCTTTCAAATCAAGATTCACGAGAACAACTGCCGCTCTGTTTGTACTTGATATTTCGAAAAATCCGTCTCAAAGGGCGTCGTAAAAGGGATTCTTTTAATGGTAAATCAAAAATCAAAATTCTTGGCACGAAAGGACAGTGCGATTGCACGGAAAATCAAACGACAACTTTGCCACGACACGTCGCGTCGAAGTGACGACAAATTTGGGTGAGAGACGGTGAATCGCTTGTCTCGTACACGTTTGCTATTTGCAGGGGTGCAGGGGGTTGCGGTTGCCTCCCGTCTCGTGCATCAGGAGCCCGAAAGAGGGAGATATGGATATAGAGAGGTGCCGGCATCGGGTGAAGAATTTGTGACAATGATGGATGATAGTTGCCGAAGAGACAGGGAGGAAGGGAAAAATCGAGAGAGAGAGAGAGAGAGAGAGAGAGAGAGAGAGAGAGAGAGAGAGAGAGAGAGAGAGAGAGAGCGGACCAAACAACCCCGTCCTCGTGAGTCAGGCCCATGCGGACGCTGACGGGGTTCGACCTCATCTGTGGCCTTCGTGCCGTCGACCACAACAGTCCGAACTGTTGCTATCGTTGCATCTGCTCTGCCACTGACGAGAATTCCTCCCCTTCCTCGACCGCCTCCTCCGCAAACCCCTCAATGAATCGTAACGCGAGACGATATCACGGGACAACTACCCCCCTAAAAACAGAGCCCGGCAGATCGCTGGATGCGTTGGACTCTTCACCCCTCGAATTCATCGACCCAATGTACACCTAAATGTAGCCTACAAAATATTAACACGTTGAAACTGACGGATTTGCCTCCAGAGAGTAGGGAAAATCTGTTGGCTTCGCCGTTTCGGTGACGCAATCGTATTTTTCCACCCTGAGGGTGCGTCGAGGTCGCGACACCAAGACACGAGTCATTAACTTGAGAAAAAAAAATCTTCGGCTTTTTTATTCCTGAACCGTATTTGACTAACAAATTTTTTTTAACGTCGTACTATGATCGCTGGATCAACAGAAGGGTTCGAGTGGCATCAGCTGATGCATTTGGAAACGTCACCATTTTGGTGATCGATGAGCAGAATCGGACAATCGAGATTATTAGAATTTTTTTAAATCGTTTGTTGGAACGTTTTGGTATGTTTATCTTTTTTGGTCGACGGGGACACTTTAGGGGAAAGGGTTGAAATTTGTATATGACAATTGTTATCGCAAAAGTGTATTTGCCGCTGATGGGCAAAGACTCCAGGAAGCATCCGGGAATTTTCCGAGACCGGACGACCAGAGAGAAATCAAGGGTTACTCACCCTCCGGAGGAAGGGGCTGTATTAACCCCGAGGCGCCCACGGACCTCGACAATAAATCTTACTATCGTCGAGGGACGACTACTTCACGCCGCACTTCGTATCTATATCCTTGCAACCTCCGACACACCACTGACAAAGATATCCTCTCGCATTTACTTTCTTGACTCTCAGCTCCTTCCGATTCTGCTAGAACTGACCTCGACACTCGGTATACTTGTGCAAAATATATATTTCACGGTTTGGGTCCTGTTATACATTCAATTTTGCAACCTGCCTCATTACACCGATAAATAATTGGACCTTACAAACCGGAAATGGGTGAAAGTCTGTCAACGAGTTAGGGGACGGTGGGCCACCCCTCTAAAAAGTGAATTTTTTTTTACCTTACAAAGCTGTTTTCAACGATAAAAATGTCATTCGAAAATGAACCTCAAACCAAAATAAAATATAAATCGTTTCAATCAATTTCACTCTCGGGCATTACGAATTCAGTCAACATTTTTTCCTCAGGCAAATCCTACTTTCACGTAATCAATTTCCATTCTGGACAATATGTATTTGCATTGAACAGGTGCAACGTGCAATAAAAG
The DNA here is from genome assembly GCA_946863875.1 of Alloplasta piceator. NCBI lineage: Eukaryota > Metazoa > Arthropoda > Insecta > Hymenoptera > Ichneumonidae > Alloplasta > Alloplasta piceator. The sequence goes on along the minus strand of OX333077.1, from coordinate 14,630,274 downwards.
TAGAACAGAGGCTGACGGCGAGTTAATTAGAGGGAGAACAAAATCCGAATCTCCTGTTCTCCGCTCTGCATTTTGTCCATCTCTTTTGTTTCACCTCATTCTCTCTTCTCCCTCCCTTCTCTTCTTCCTCTACCATCTCTGACCCATGATTGAACGAGTCTGAGAAGGGTGCACAAAGATGCAGCGGGATGAGCCCACAGAAGAGGAAGCTCACCGTTGTGATTCCTCCTCGTTCTAATTTCAAGGTCATCCCGAGAGGGACAAAGTGCCGCCACGTCGGATAAATGTTGTTAACGCTTAAACGTTAACAAATGTAGATTGCTGATAGAGGTCTCGGCGAGGATCTGTGTGTAGCGCTAACAGGTAAAGGGCTTTGGGTTGGGCTGGTGACCAAGAGAGGCTTCTGATGCGAGAAGAAAAGAGACGGAAGAAGTTTCTCCCTCGAAGAGAAGGTAAAGGACCAAGATGGAGGATGAAGGAGGCTCCAGCGAAAGGGAATAGGAGAGAGAGAGAAAGAGAGAGAGAGAGAGAGGAGATGCTGGTATGAGGCGGTCGCTTTTGAGCCTCAGTTTGTCATGGTTCGTGTGATAGATGAAGAAACGGTCGCGGTTGAGGCAAAACTTGCCCCTTTTAGTCGAGTCCAGAAAGTTTTCTCGTCAATATATACACATATATTATATATTTGCGTGTATGCAACCCTAGAGTAATTCAAACAAAGACTATTTTTTCATTTTCGAAATAACATTAAATACTTACGGGGAGTTGCAAAAAGATGCCTGTTAAAAGCAGAGCTCTTAATATAAATATTTAGATATCTCTTATCGCAAATTTCTATTTCCCATTTAAATATAGAAGTAGAGAATATATCCGATGTACACTGACGTCCAAAAGTTTGGAAACACTGGCCCCGATTCCACGCTGCATGAAAAGTGTTACTGCTCTTTGAAAAATGAAGATATTTCAATTCAACCATTTTTTTTAACTATTCTTCGCGTGAATAACTTGTAGGAGGGAGCATAAGCTTGAATTTTGTTTTTTTTTTTAAGTTTCATACGATTTTTTTCCGCAAAAATATTCAATTTTCCGCAAAAAAACCACCATATTTATAAAATGCAGCGTAACTCGAAAATGGTGTAGTTGAGGTAAAAGACCCGATCATTTGAGATAAAAAAAATATCTCGTTGGCAGGAAAATCTTTTTGAAAAAACAATTTTGAAAAAAAATTCTGAAAAAATTTCATTGAACCCAAAATAATTGTATGCATCTTTTTACCGTCTTAGTGATTTCACAAAAACTCAGTAGTTTCAGAGTTACGCTACATTTTATAAATACGGTCGTTTTTTTACAAACTACTTCAGAACTACTTTTTTCAACACAGCTGACATGATATCGCAAGTCCTACTCAACCGATTTACTTCAAATTTTCTACCAATCTTCAATGTATCTCTATCAACTCTCTATCGTCCCTAACACTTTTGCATCGAAATAATTTTTTTACTATTGTAAAAAAATTACAAACTATGAAAAAAAAAGTCAAAAAATGCCTTTTTTTTTGTACAGACAGCCGCCATTTTGCGATTTTTTTTCCGTTTTCTCTGAGGTAGGGACATTCTTACTAATTAAGAATCTTTTTTTAAATCTTGTATCGGATTACTATAGAAAGGTTGCAATCGTGTCAGCGAGCCCTTTTTTTAACCCCAACTTTTACCGCAGCTTACAACTTATTTAATTTTCATTTTTTCTCTTAAAATTTTTTTTTGTTTATGGTCAAAATATTAATAAATTTGTTGTCTCTAGACCAGAATACCGCCTTATATTTAAAATATTTTGAATATCATTTTTCAGCAACTTTTACAGTGCCGAAAAAACGAGTAGTTTTTTGTGAAATTGACCGAGTTTGAGCCGTTTCTTTTTTTCAACTCATTTGTTAATATAGAAGAAGAATATATTATCAACGGTGTGTATGCTCGATTGTGCACGAATTTAAAGCCCATTGGTACGACACGTTCTCGTCGAGTATTACGACGATCAAGAGGTCAGGGTTTATACGCCGATTTGGGCACGCTCCATAAATCTTCTTTCGGGGTTGGACCTACGAGAGAGCCCTCAGCCCCTCGTTCCCCCTGAGAGATCGTAACGCGAGCATTATACGTATATATTCTGCGCTCATGAAACATTCTTCATCAATTCAGTCACTATTTTCTACCGCCGAGCACGAAAAATTTTTCAAACAAATTTGCCAACGGTTGGTGAAGATAAAAATTTTTTTTGTTAAATCATTTGATTTGACTAGGATTTTGTATTCGAAGATAATTCACAAAAAAAAATGCTATTTTGTACTTTAAACTCAAAAAGTAAAGCCAAACTGTGAAACCTCAAAATTCATGAATTTTTGAGAATTCATTACAACTAGCGAGTTTATTTCATTTTTTAGTTTGTTAAATTTTGTATTCCTCATTAAAGCAGTGAATATGTAAATACTATTTAAACCCTGTAAATCGTCGTAAGACTCTCAAAATAAACTGTTTATCAATTTGATGATGATATTTGATGATGTCTTAAGCTTTTCGTTGAAAAGTGGGCGGAAAAAAAAATCCAAAATTTACCAAATTCCAAAAAAACGTGAAAAAATCGATATTTTGACGATCCATAACTCGCTCAATTTTGAGGTGATTGAGGTTTGTTTTTTTTTCTATCGATAGGTTTTAGGTATAGGATTAAAAAATGACATTAGATTCACCGCGATTATTGTCAGTGTCAGAAAAATTTGAGAATCGTAGAAAATCGATATGAAGGGCCAACATTTCACAAAAATTTATTTTTAGAATTCGAATTGGCGGAGGAACACAAAAAGCGTCCTCTTATCTCGATAAATCAAAGATATAGGGCAAATTGGGACTTCTCGATCTAATAACTAATCGATAGTCATGCACCAGATTCCTTTTCCTACCCTTCACGACAAAGGCGCACCCTGTCTCGTTCCATTTTCATTAATTAAAAGGGCCATAATAATATGTGGATAAAAACGAATAACATGGTCAATAAAAAAGCACCCCTTCGAGCGAACTCTGTTCTATCGATCTCACAAAGTTGTGAATAGTGTAATAATACGTGGGACAAGAATTTGACGATGGGACAAAGCGACCAAGAAATTGGGAACAATGAAACTGTGCCCAGCCGGAAATCACATGAATGATGATCAGACGATGGAAAATAATAATAATAAGAAGAAGAAGTTTGCTTACAGGAGTGCAAAATGTCGTGAAGCGGGGGGTAGGGGGTGTCCTATTGATTTGCGGGGGGATGCATAAGTGACACGTCCATCGGCTGTGTGCTTTTTCTTCGCTTATCGTTTCATCACATCTCATACCAGTCATGCTGAGGTTTTAACTTCTTCTTGGAACGTGAACGAAGATACCCATCTTCATCCCTCTCTTTCTCATCCCCTAGCCATCTCTCTCTCTCTCTCTCTCTCTCTCTCTCTCTCTCTCTCTCTCTCTCTCTCTCTCTCTCCCTCTCCCTCTCTCTCCCTCTCTCTCTCCCACACAGAAAATCTTTTGCTCCGAAAATATCCAAGTGGCGTAGATGATAAACGGCCTTTGGCTTTGAAGAGAAGGAGGGATGAACCGGGGATGATCTCCTTATACCAACGTCGGATAACCGGCACCACCCAGCATCAAAACCATTCCTCTCGTTCTCTCTCTCTCTCTCTCTCTCTCTCTCTCTCTCTCTCCCTCTCTCCTTTCTACACGACAATGACTTGTCCCATTCTGCTCTATATCCTTTGACAACATTATATGTAGTGAATCATATCGGTGCCGTATGGAAATTCATCGCTGTATTCGTGCAGTGATAGAATACACGTCCACGTCGAAAAAATGTCACCTAAGGAAAAAAATGGAATATTGGGGAAAATGATTGTTATCGACAATCATTTTCTCCAATATTTTTTTTTTGTATTTTTTTTCATGGAACTATACTTCAAGACGAAAAAAAATGACCTTCTATCTTATTTCGATATCTTCGTTTTTTAAAAAGTTACGAGCATTGCAAAAAAAAATTGTGTGAAATTTTGGAAAATTTATTGTGACTAGAAGGGTTGAGACAAAAATCCAACAATATTCTGAAAGACCGCTTTCAGTATGCACAAGGAAATAGAAAATTTTCAACAACATTAAAAATGGTCGGAGCCACGAATTGGTCGGATCGTAAGGAATACCTCATATGAATATGAAACATTCCATATGAACCGACCGATCCGTGACCACAACCATTTTTTATTTTGTTGAAAATTTTCTATTTTTTTTTTGTACGTACTGAAAGCAGTCTTTCAGAATTTTTTTAAGTTTTTGTCTCAACTCCTCTTACCACAATATATTTTTCAAAATTTTACACAATTTTTTTACACGCCCGTAACTTTTGAAAAAACAGAGATATCAAAATCAGATAAAAGATCATTTTTTTTGTCTCAAAGTACAGTTTCATGAAAAAAATACAAAAAAAATATCAGAATCCATTATCGTATGTTTTTTTTTCAGTTTTGAACCCAAAATATTTTTTCTTTTGTTTAAAACTGAAAAAAACTTATGGGAATGAATTTCGACATTTGTTTTGTATTTTTTTATGAACCTACAACTCAAGACGAAAAAAAAGAAATCTTATTTTATTTTGACACCTCTGTTTTTTAAAAGGTCATGAGCATTTTTAGAAAAATTGTGTCTAATTTTAAAAAATTTATTGTAGTAAGAAGAGTTGAGACAAAAGTATAAAAAAAATCTGAAAGACTGTTTCCAATATGTATAAAAAAATATAAAATTTTCAACAAAATTAAAAATGGTTGGAGTCACGGATTTCCCAGTTTCGTATGGAATGCCCCACGTATATATGGTATATGGGTTCATCCATTTACTTCAACAGAATTGGGACTCTGCGCTAACCGTGCTCCATTAATTATTATTCCACCTCAAAAATTTGAAGGTTCGAATGAAGATCAAAGGGAAGAGCGCTAATAGCAATCGCGCAAAATTTCCTTCTTTTTCGTGTTATACTTCGTCCTCATTCAACCAAATATATGTCCTGATAATCGAGTAAGCGAAATAAATAAATTATAGAATAGGGAAATAGAAAAAAGTCATTTTAATAGCAAAACGATAAATCGCGATGGGATCAAGTGATACTCATGAGATTGACGGTGAATCCAATCAACGTCTTCGTCTCCGCTATCCGACTGAAAGAAAATTGGGTGATCCACCTTATACATATATATACTATGGTGTGTTTATATATATATATATATATATTGCCCAGGAAGATTAATGCTTGTGCTGATTAGCCCTGGGGCTCTCGACGAGACAAGAATTCGTCATTAGTCCAACGTTTGATTCCTCCTTAGTCGCGACAAATAGCGCAGTAAGTAGCTCAATCTTTTGATGTATGACAAAAGAACAATAACAACAATTATTCGAGTCTTTCAAAACATTGAGATTGTAGAAAAAATGAAGTATGAATGTGAGCAGAGAGAGTGAGGGAAAGATAAAGATAAAGATAAAGATAAAGATAAAGATAAAGATAAAGATAAAGATAAAGATAAAGATAAAGATAAAGATAAAGATAAAGATAAAGATAAAGATAAAGATAAAGATAAAGATAAAGATAAAGATAAAGATAAAGATAAAGATAAAGATAAAGATAAAGATAAAGATAAAGATAAAGATAAAGATAAAGATAAAGACAAAGATAAAGATAAAGACAAAGATAAAGATAAAGATAAATTTCCATTTATCTATCATTTGGAATATTTGGTGAATATTTAGATGGGCGGCTTTTCCGAAAAACGACGGGAAATTTTTTTTCCATAAATTGTTTTATTGGGTCACTAATGATGATATTTCGTAGAGGCTGATATTTTTAATTATTTTTTTTTTAAATTTATATATCACAAATATATCATGTGCTATAAATATATACATATATTATGTGGATATTGGATAATAAAAAATGTTGGCCTCACCCAACGAAATATCATTGATAGTGACATAATAAAGCTCATCGCAAAAAAAAAAAAAATACCGCCGTTTTTCGGAAAAGCTGCACTTCTAAATATTTACCGAATGTTTATATGCACAAAAATATATGCTTTCAATACCTTCCATATATATTTGAAATATATTTTTCACTGACATATATTTAACATATTTCAGAGCAATCAATAATAAAAGGACTCTAACTTTTGGAACAAAATATATCAACTCAATATATCAGTCGCAAATATTACATATTACCTGAAGACAGTGAGGAAAAAGAAGATGAAAAAGGAGAAGAAAGAAAACAAGAAATTGATCCAACAAATGGAAGCTACAAAATACTGAAAAGATTCTATAAAAATATTTATAGTTCATATATCGATGATATATCGATATATCAAATTATATTTGACCCCTTGATGATATAATAATATACCAATGTATATTTGATATATTGATGATATATTGATATATCGATTATATTTGATATATTAATGATAAATTATTTTCCGGAGAACAGGTAGAAAGGAAAAAAGTAAAATAGGTAGAAAAACCGAAATAGGGAAGAAAATTCATTTTTTTTCGAAAATATAGTGAAAGCGAGAAAAGATTGTAGAGAAAAGCGATAGAATCGCTTGTTGCTCACGCTTATCAGTTCGGGATACGCGAAAGGTTTGTTTGTGCTTGTGTTAACATGGCGTCAGCCTATCTCTACAACCTCCCTATAACGGGGTTGATTTATAGGCGGAGCATCATCCCCCGACACAGGACGAGATTCCTGCACGGACACCCTTCGAGGATCAGAGAACGACAGCTGTTTCCCCCTTTCAAATACTCGCGCCCCCATGATCACACGAATGCAATTGCGAAAGTAGATAACGAACGAACATTATCGTCGATACGAAAGGTCACGAAAATTCGTTCAAAATGCGCTGCGATCTTCTTTACCGATGCTGAATAAAATCGCTCACGTGACTATAATACCGACATTATTTCTGAAGCCCTACATTATCGACTCAAAATCGCTGTCCAAACTTTCTCCGATACCGGTGGATGAATATCAATGAAATTTATGAATGAATGGTGAATTAATTGCAAAATGTAAATACATGAATAAACGTTTTTGTTCATTGCCACAGCTCAGACAGTTTGGATAGAAATCTAATGAAAATAATATTTATTTCATAAGAATTCCATGGTGCTGCCCTCTTTCGCATTTCTGTGAACTTGATTTCTCCATTTCGTTTTTCGATAAAACACTAAATTTATCAACATTTATCTCGCGATTTGGGTTTCAACCTTACGTCGCGTTTTTGTCATAAAATAATGTTGAGATATTCGCACTTTGGTGTTCGTTATTGAGCCCCACTGTTGGTTGTATCCGAAATGCAGTAAAAACATAATTTAATATTTTCAATTACAGATTCCTTATGATAATCGGATCTGTAATTTTTTTTTTGTTTTTCGAAAAAATTTAGTGGGGCTCCATTTGTGCCATAATTCTAATGATACTGTCAAAATTTTATTGATTTCCATCGATTCATGCCAGAGCAAATTTCGATTCCAATTTCGAGGTGCTAATGTCGGTATTTAGCCTCCCTTTTGTACCGACATTGAGCATAAAAATTCTCACGCTGTTTCCCATCTCTATTATTATTATTCTCAGTTACTGCTGAGACCCAGTACTCCAAATTGATTTCTCGTTAAGAATTATTATGACAAAAAGTAAAATTGACGCGATACAACGTCGCGGACATTCGATTGTTTGCGAAAAAGTCTGTTAGGCACGAGAAAAATATTGACAATTTTCTTACGCACGTGCGATGACAAACGAAGAAAAACAGTGTGTCGCGATATTACGGTGATAAAAAGACAAAAAAGTGTCCTCTCCTGTCGCGTTCTATTTTCGTACTCTCTTGTACAAGACGATAAGGCAACAATAACCTCAGCGAAAAAATGACTAATACTCGGTCATCCGGAAAATTCAAAAGATTTTCAAAATAGTCGCTCGCAGAATGTTTACCGCGCATTTTTTCATTACTCATTTTCGAATGATTAGATGTACACAATGAAATGGAGTTTGCTGAGTCTCGCAACGATGCGAAACGCTTCTTTGTGAAAAAATTCGAGGATAATACGATTGTAAACAAAGATCTTGAGGAGGATATTGCTGAGGAAAAGGCGGATCGTTTATCGTCGATGATAATGAAAAACATGTCTCAAGCGGAATATCAATATTCGCCCAGTGATGGGAAAGTCTTTTCCACGAATTTCTCGAGCAAAACGAAAGGCTCGCTGTTGTTCAATTTTTTAATGAAATTCTTAACGTTTCACAAGAGTTCGAACGATATCCCCATAAAAATGATAAACTTTGCGAGATTCGTTAGATTTACAATGTTTATCGCGATTCTCTTGATTTTTGTACAATTTTTACCGTTCGGCGAAGCCTCGGAACCACTCAAGAATCCTTATCAGACACTCGGTGTTACGAAACACGCGACGCTTCAGGATATCCGAAAGGCGTACAAGAATCTTGCCAAAGAATGGCATCCTGATAAAACCGATCATCCCGGGGCGGAAAATAAATTTGTCGAAATTACAAGGGCTTACGAGGTAAGCGCAATTATCATCTTGTATTTTTCGCTCCCATCACCAAAGTTTTGGTTCTGTTATTTTGATCTGGTATTTTATAAATTTTTTAAAAATTGGTTTTCTTACCTTCGCTGTAAAAAACGTTATTAAAGTTTAATATACTTGTTATTGTAATTTCATATTCTTTTGTATATTAAATTTCAATAACGTGGATTGGAAATTTAATAATTTTAACTTAAATTCAATATTTGCGTATTAATATTAAGAGAATAAACTCTGAAAATTAAAATTTATATGAAATTTAATATACTGTATATGCATAAAAACTTATTAACAGTTTATTGTACAATGAGTCCCATTCTTCCTCAAAATTTTAGCAAATGAAAAGTTATTGAATTCTATGTTGTGGTCTTTAAATGACTTAAGATGCTAAATAAGAGCAGAGCAGTAATTTCACTAAGAATGAAGGCCAAAAATTTATTTTCGTTTCATTGCAATGATGGAAATTTGATAAATAATTCTGAAGTTTGCATCGTTGCAATGGCAATTCTCAATTTATCAATAAAATTCCATTCTTCCTGAAAATTTTTTTAATTCAAAATCATTAAAATTTTTGTACCTCTATCAAGGATTTTAAATGCACGAGCAAAACTTAAATCTTACTAAAAATGAATTTAAAAAAATCTATTTTTTGCATTTTTTTATGGATCTGTGCAAGGAATGCTTCGCATCGATTTATTTATTCATTTATTTATATGATTCTGAAGTTTGCATCGTTGCAACGGCAATTGGCAATTTATCAATAAAATTCCATTCTTCCTAAAAAAATTTTACATTGACAATCATTAGAATTTATTTTTGTACCTTTATTAAGGATTTAAGATTTTTAATGCACACGCAAAACGTAAATCTCATCGAAAATGAATTTTTTAAAATTATGTTCAATGCATATTGCATAGCAACAATGCAAACTTCAACATCATTTATTTATTTGATTATTTGTTTTCAATTTTCTAATTAAAATCATTATTTATTTTTGTACCTCTATTAAGGATTTAGGATTTTAAATGCATTCTAAATTTTGAAATGTTTTTTTGTGCTTTATTATTTTATAGTTTTTCTCAATTCATGCCCATTTACTATTTTATTCACTCAATCCTGCTTTTCTTGCTTATTTTATTTCCTCATGTTTATCCCATTTTGTATTCAATTTTACTCTGTAAGTATTAAATCCAAATATATAAGTTGAAACATGATTTTTAACTCCTACATTTGCCTACTATTTACTTTTTCATCTTATATTTTTGTCATACTTTTTAAATCTTTATACTCCGGCTTAAAACAGAAATCCCAAAGATTTAACTTACAACTTTTCAATTCAAGTCTCTCCCACAAATATTTTTGATCTCCCATTTTCCTTTACTGTAAAAATCAATAATTATCAAGTTCCCAAATGAATTTTCAATTTGATTGGATAAAAAAATTCCTTGAAAAATTGCCATACCTTCTTCATTTCTTCAGCTACTGACTGATCCGGAGAGGAGAAGGAAATTCGATAATCACGGAATAACAGAGGAAGGCGCAACCAGACAGCGAAGAGACAACAATCACTTTCACATGCCGGATCCGCTCGAAGAATTATTCACCGGAAACTTCAAGTTTCATTACCAAAATCGTGATATATCATTTTTTCATAAAATGAGCATCACTTATCGGTGAGTGAAAGTTTTTGCCTCGTTTTCACCCAATTCTACAAATGAAACTATGATAATTGAACGATATATTGATTTCTCCTTGCAGAACGTACGAGAATATTGTAGTCGCAAAAAGCTACAGAACACCGTACTTGATTCTTTTTTACTCTGATTGGTGCTTCGCTTGCTTGCAAGTCGAGCCAACCTGGCGCAGACTCATCGACGAACTTGAGCCTCTCGGTGTTGCATTGGTAACTGCCCACGCCGAAAGAGAGCCAGCTTTTGCAAGAAGAATGGGTGTCCATTCGTTGCCATGTTTAGCCATTACTCTCGAAGGCAGAACAAGCGTTTACAAAGAATCGCTTTTCAGTGTTCAAAAAGTCGTTGGTATGTATATTCGTGGACTTATTCGTGGTTGTCCCATCCAGAGTTGTGAAAATAGTAATGTAAAAGTAATGCATTACCCATTACTTTAAACAATGTGTATTGGACAAGTTTTCCATTACAAAAAAAAAGTAATGTGTAATGTATGCACGTTCCATTAAAAATTACAATTTAAAAAAAAAGTAATTTACAGTGGAGAATATTCTATTAGAAATAGAAAAATTGCCGTGCTCGTATTAGAAACTTGCACATTGCTGTCTCATTATTTTATTTCGCTCACTAAAAGTTCATCCACAATTATCACAAATGATCCATAAAGTTAACAAAAATAACACGCACATTATTTAGGGATTTAATAAAGCGACAAATTTTGTATCAGTAACTTATAATTTTTATTAGATTGCTTATAATTATGAGTAACAGCGTGTAAAAGCAAGTTCAGTATAAAGTTGGATAATTTTTGGGGTTGAATACATTTTCGAACTTCATATTTAACGATGAATTATCTGTTTTTTTTTCGTTTCTATTTTTTAACTTTATGGGTCATTTGTGATAATTGTGGATGAACTTTTAGTGAGCGAAATAAAATAATGAGACAACAATGTGCAAGTTTCTAATACGAGCACGACAATTTTTCTATTTGTAATGGAATATTCTCCACTGCAAATTACTATTTTTAAAAATTGTAATTTGTAATGGAACGTGCATACATTACACATTACTTTTTTATTTGTAATGGCACACGCATCCATTACACATGACTCTTTTATGTGTAATGGCACATGCATCCATTAACACATTACTTTTTTATTTGTAATGGGACACGCATCCATTACACATTACTTTTTTTTATTTGTAATGGAACATGCATCCATTACATATTACTTTTTTTATTTGTAATGGGACATGCATCTATTACACATTACGTTTTTTTAATTGTAATGGAACACGCATCCATTAAACATTACTATTTTCATTTGTAATGGAACATGCATACATTACACATTACTTTTCTATTTGTAATGGGACATGCATCTATTACACATTAAGTTTTTTTAATTGTAATGGAACACGCATCCATTACACATGACTATTTTCATTTGTAATGGAACATGCATACATTACACATTACTTTTTATTTGTAATGGGACATGCATCCATTACGCATCACTTTTTTATTTGTAATGGAACACCCATTCATTACACATTACTCTTGTAATTTGTAATGGAAAACTTGTCCAATGCACATTGTTTAAAGTAATGGGTAATGCATTACTTTTAGATTACTATTTTCACAACTCTGAAATCAGGGAATGGTTTTTTAAATCCTTCAAGTCTCCGTCATGAAATTGAAATGAAATGAACTAAAATTAGATACATTTTTTTTTCTTGTATGGATGCCGTATTATGTCGATTACCTTTTAACCGTGTGAACTTGTACCTTTAATTCAAGCAGAATTTCTAAGAAGCAAGTTTCCATACAAATTGATTCACAATATCAACAAGGACAACGTTGATGGTTTTTTGTCGGGATGGGTCGACAACAGAATTCGAGCATTGATATTTGAAAAGAGAGACTCCGCAAGATTGCGATATCTGCTGACAGCATTTCATCACAGAGATCGCGTTGCCTTTGGTTTTGTCCAGGTAACGAATTACTGAAAAATCATGCAACAACAAAGATTGATGAAAAATAGATAAAATAATATTTCAAAAAATTGCAAACACGATTCAAACGCTGTATCTATTCTGTCGCAGGTTGGCAAACCGGAAACCGAAATAATCACAACGAGATACAAGATATCTGGGGATTTGGACACGCTTTTGCTCTTCAATGAAAATTCTGAAAAACCTATGGCTTCAGTCAGCATGAAAGACATACCGAGCGAGACGATGCACAATGTTATTGCGAATAATAAATTTCTCATGCTGCCAAGGCTGTCCAATCAAGCGATGCTCGATTCCGTCTGTCCGCCCGAATGGTTACGACCGCAAAAGCGTTTGTGCGCTATCCTCATATCGCAAAATAGTCGAGTGCACGATTTTGCGAGGCACAAATTTCGTCAGGCGGCAGTTTTGGCACCCTACAGGTACATTTTTAACCTTGGAATTACTCTCTTACCATTTTTTTTTCAATAACCATTAACTCTTATTGATTAATTGAAATAATTTCGATTAACCAATAATTGTTAATGGTTAATGGAAGTTATTTTCAATTATTAATAAGAGTTAATGGTTAATGAAAATTATCTCCATTAACCATTACGTCTTGATGGTTAATGAAAATAATTTCCATTAATAATTTAATGTTATTGGTTAATGGAAATTATTATCATTAACCATTAACATTTAGTGCTAGTGGAAATTTGAATGGTTAATGGAAATAATTTCCATTAGCCATTAAATTTTAATGGTTGATAAAAATTATTTCCCTTAGCCATTAAATTTGAATGATTAATGAAAATAATTTCTATTAACCATTAAATGTTGATAGTTAATGAAAATAACTTCCATTAACCATTAAACGTTAATGGTTAATAAAAATAATTCCCATTGACCATTAACAATTGATCGTTAATGGAAATTATTTCCATTAGCCAGTAAAAAAGTAACGATTAATGTATTACTTTTTTATGTAAAAAAAAAATGTCTCCACATCGATTAAAAAAAATTAACACTATCAATTTTTTTCGAAATTATCAGAAATAGAACATTTTTAAAAATTTCGTTTCTGTATAATTATCTTTGGTCGTAAGATTATTCGAATATCAATTTTAAAAAAATGAAGTCCTTTGAATCCTTTCACAAAATTTGTTTCAAAGATTGGAAGGGCAATTTCAATTTAAAAAAAATATTTCTCCAGATTTCCATTGACGAAGCATAATGATTTTTTTTTGTTTCATGCAAAAATAAAACTCGATTAAAACAGCACGGAGCGAGTGAGATACACATACGTATTCAAGGAATCTCAGCCGGAATTCGTGTCTGCATTGTCGGCGGGCGAGGGCAGCCCGTTGGATCCATTGTTGCACATAGTTATAATATGGAGGCGCGATGCCAATCATTTGAAATACGAATGGCTTCCAACTGGTTGGATCGAGGCTGCGCAGGATGAAATTCAATGGAACGAAACTCGCCGGAACTTGGAGCACACGTTGCAACGTTTGTTGAGAGTTTCCGAGGCACTGCCTTATGCTGCAAAGGTCGACGAACTCGCGGACGAGCATGCCCAAGTATATCAAAACATTATTTCAAAATTGCTCTCTCATGCTTTTTTACGAAAAAAAAAGTATTGAAAAAACTCAAAATCCGTTTAAGATGGGTAAAATATACTCCCAAATTGTGTCCAATGAACAAATTTTCACTTATAATACCACAAGAGCTTCAAAATTATCGGGTATTTCCCGATAGGTTCGTTGCAAACAAATGAAGGAGTCAAGTTTTTCCTGAAAAACTTGACGACTTTATTTGTTTGCAGGGAACCTTGAGGGAAATGCCAGATAATTTTGAAGCTCGTGTGGTATTCGGGGGATTATTTTTCCGTCCCAAATGTCGGCCAATAGAATTGCACCATGAGATGAAATGAACAGTTAACAGTAGTAAATTGGTTCCAAACTGTTTTTTTTGCCTTCTCCGTATTAATGGGAACATTTCCTTTGACTTTTTTATCAATGGTGGACAGAGAACAAACTCCAAATCGACTCATTTTCATGCAAAATCTCCAATTTTCACAATTGAATTCAACCTGTCAGTTTGACGTGTGGTTAATTTGACTGGATCATGTTTTGTTTTTTATATATAGCAACTACCAGAGAAAATAATCAAAAAATTATCAGTATAATACCATGTAGGTTGTACCACGTGACGTCGAATGGTGCAATTCTATTGGCCGACATTTGGGTCGGAAAAATAATCAGTAAAAATGTTTTCTTGACATTTTAGGACATTCAAAATGCACAAAAATATCTAAAGATCAGCTTACAAAAGCGAAGCTTCCTCTATAAGGCAAAACCCAATGTTTCATCACACTTTTTAGGGAACCGTCGACAGACTGATCGGACGAGCATTATTGGCGGTAGATTATCTATCCGATAGTCTCACGAAGGAACAAATTTTACCGTTGATATCGGTCGTGGCGACTCTCATGATTATCGGCGCTCTCGGATACGGGATGTCGTATTTAGTGTAAGTCCGCATGAAAATCTCACGAATATTCCTCTTGACAAATTAAATCTCGACTGGGATTCCCTCAGTTTTCGTTAATACTTGGCGTCGAGGCTAGTGTTACCAGGTTTGGACTTTAGGAAATATCCCCAAATTTGAAGAAATTAGTGAGACCCTGAGGAAATTTTGAAGAATTGAAGAAATTACATAAAAATCTGAGGAAAATTTGAAGATTTGAAGAAATTATATAAAAATCTGAGGAAGCTTTGAAGTTCTGAAGAAATGACATAAAAATCTGAGGAAGATTTTAATAAATTACATAAAAATCTGAGGAAGTTTTGAAGTTTTAAAGAGATCACATGAAAATCTGAGCAAATTTTGAAGAAATTACATGAAAATCTGAGGGAGTTTTGAAGTTTTGAAGAAATTACATAAAAATCTGAGCAAATTTTGAAGGTTCGAAGAAATCATATGAAAATCTGGAGAAATTTGAAAGATTTGAAGAAATCACATCAAAATCTGAGGAAATTTTAAAGATTTGAAGAAATCACACAAAAATCTGAGGAAATTTTGAAGAATTGAAGAAATTACATAAAAATCTGAGGAAAATTTGACGATTTGAAGACATTAGATAAAAATCTGAGGATGCTTTGAAGTTCTGAAGAAATGATATAAAAATCTGAGGAAATGTTGAAGAAGTTACATAAAAATCTGAGGAAGTTTTGATGTTCTGAATAAATGACATAAAAATCTGAGGAAGTTTTTGAAGTTTCGAAGAAATCACATAAAAATCTGAGGAAATTTGGAAGTTTCAAAGAAATTACATAAAAATCTGAGGAAATTTTGAAGTTTCAAAGAAATTACATAAAAATCTGAGGAAATTTTGAAGTTTTAAAGAAATCACATAAAAATCTGAGGAAATATTGAAAATTTGAAGAAATTACATAAAAATCTGAAGAAATATTGAAGATTTGAAAACATTACATAAAAATTTGAGGAAATTCTTAAGATTTGAAGATTATCACATTTTTTACACGTATCTTTCCTCATCTTATTATCACACTTTTTTAGGATACATTTTTCTTTGAATACCATTTTTTGTTGCTTTGCATCTTCATTTCATAATGTGTCACCGCCTAATGTGTTAACAAATAGAGCACCAAATCCGCCTCGAACTTTGAGCATTAAGAAAACAAACTGAAGATATTTTGAAGAAATTTGATCAGAATTTGAAGAAATTTAAGGAATTCTTGCAACCGCATTTGAGGATTTTCATTTTGCGATCAGGGTAACACTGCCGCGTCTCTTGATCATGAAACTCTTTCTGCACAAATGATGAATTGAATTGAAACAAAAATGCAAATTTCAGAAAATTGGAAGAGATAAGCGTACAGGCGAAACGTGGACAGTGCAAGGAAAATTCAAAGCCCATTCAGGCACAGCCGCAATTACGATTGCACGAGCTTCGAGCGGAAAAGTACAATGGACTCGTGCGTCTGTTGAAACCGGGCTGTCGGACAATAATACTTTTGGTCGATTATCAGAGTAGATTAAAATTATTGCCGGCCTTTCACAGAGCAGTGTGGCCTTACAGGTAATATCAAAAATATTCAATGCGATAATTTTCTTTTTCGCCTGAAGAACGAAAAAAAAGACACGTATAACAAGTTTGTGAATTTTCATTATCTTCCAGGAAAAATAAGACTCTGATGTTCGGACACATGTCACTCGAGCGTGGCCTCGAGTGGTACAAAAAAGTTCTTTCGTTGAGTTTACCGGAACCCAAAGAATTGAACATAAATGCAAAAAATTGCGTCGGCACTGTTCTCGCGTTGAACGGCCATCGAAAATATTTTTGCATGTATCATGCCAAACATCCCGAATGCAGCAAGGGCAAAGGTGCAAAGCGCATGGAGAGAATGACAAAACGACTGAGCCGAAGGTCGGACGATGCCGAGGCCGGGGCTTTCATTGGTTTTGACAGCTCGAGCGAATCTGAATTTTCACAAGACGAGGTCAGAATCTTCTGAAAAAAATGACAAAATCTGTTCTACCATTGTATTTCGTTCAGAGTTGTGACAATAGTAATGTAAAAGTAATGCATTACCCATTACTTTAAACAATGTATATTGGATAAGTTTTCCATTACAAATTACAAAAGTAACGTGTAGTGAATGAATGTTCCATTACAAATGAAAATAGTAATGTTTAATGGACGCGTGTTCCATTACAAATAAAAAAAGTAATGTGTAATGAATGCGTGTGCCATTACAAATAAAAAAAATAACGTGTAATGAATGAGTGCTCCATTACAAATTAGTGTGTTTCTACGACAATTTGGAGCAGGTACTATTTTGCACAAAGGTAAATCTAATAATTTTTCAATGAAAATAATTTGTGTGTATCAAATTTTTGTTAACTTTACTATCACAGTGGTAAATGTATGAGCAGTGATTTTTTTGGAGTAATTTTTACTCCATTCTTGTAAAAATTACAATTCGAGAAAAACTTATAGGTGTCAGTGTACACTTAATATACACTGTTTATACATTTACTACTACGATAGTAAAATTAACAAAAACTTGATATACACAGATTATTTTCATTGAAAAATTAATAGACCTACCTTTGACGAAAATAGTACCTGCTCCAAATTGTCGTAGAAACACACTAATTTGTAATGGAATATTCTCCACTACCATTTTTTTTGTCAATTGCAATTTATAATGGAGCACTCATCCACTACACATTACTTTTTTATTTGTAATGGAACACGCATTCATTACACATTACTTTTGTATTTTGTCATCGTACACTTGTCCATTTCACATTATGCAGTGTAATGGCTAATGAATTATTTACAACTCTGATTTCGTTCCAATTCGAGGATGCTGTACAGTCGATTGTAACCAATTTTTCAACCCTCACCGCATTTTTTTCTCATTTTAATATGGTGTTAACTCTTGATCAGAAAAATATTTTTTTTGTAATTCCACGATTTTCTAAAATCCAAAGTCCTCAAGCGATTTTTAGCAAACTCGGTGTCAACCATTAAAATTTAATGGCTGATGGAAATGATTTCCATTAACCATTCAATGTTAATGGTTAATGAAAATAATTTCCACTGACCAATAACATTAAATGATTAATGGAAATGATTTCCGTTAATCAATAAATGTTAATGGTTAATGGAAGTTATTTTCAATTATCGATAAGAGTTAATGGTCAATGAAAATAATTTCCATTAATAATTTAATGTTATTGGTTAGTGGAAATTATTTCCAGTAACCATTAAATGTTAATGGTTAATTAATGGAAATCATTTCCATTAGCCACCAAATTTTAATGGTAGATGAAAATAATTTCCATTAGCCATTAAATTTGAATGGTTAATAAAAATAATTTCCATTAACTATTAAATGTTAATGGTTAATGAAGATAACTTCCATTAACCATTAAATATTATTGGTTAATGAAAATAATTTCCACTAACCAATAACATTAAATTATTAATGTAAATAATTTCCATTAATCAATAAATGTTAATGGTTAATGGAAGTTATTTTCAATTATCGATAAGAGTTAATAGTTAATGAAAATTATCTCCATTAACCATTACGTGTTGATGGTTTATGAAAATAATTTCCATTTGTAATTTAAAGTTAGTGGCTAATGGAAATTATTTTCATCGACCGTTGACATTTAATGTAATTAAAATTGTCGTAATCGATTATTCAGCTATTCTGAGCGGTTTTGGTCCCAACGCAGCTTGAAGTAGGATAACGAAGAAACGTTTTCCGACTCCTACATCGTTCTCTCTCTGTCTCTAAATTTTATCTTTGGGTTATTTGATCCTAAATCAATTAGTCAACCAGTCCGCTGCTGATCGGCCCTACAAATCTTTAAAGTTCCTCATTGATATTTCGTTTACTCAACTACTGATTTTATTGGCAAATATGTAACGGCTAGTTACAGTTAGTACCATTGGGTCATTTTGACCCAGAATAAAAGCAATCGATTACCATTTTAGTTAAATTCAATGTCAATGGTTAATGGCAATAATTTCCGTTAACCATTAACACTAAGGTTAATTGTAATAATTTTCATTAAACATTAACTCTTATATATTAATGAAAATAATTTCCATTAACCATTAACATTTAATGGTTAATCGATATAGCTCCCATTAACCATTAACATATAATGGTTAATGAAAATTATTTCAATTAATCAATAAAAGTTACCATTTATTGAAAATGTAAATGCATTATTTGCAAGTCTAGTCTCGTTACTGCAATATTTTTAATGGCCCATTCTCTTTTTATCACAGATGGAAGGTGACGTTTTATATCAGGACAAACTACTCGACGGTTTGCCAAACTGGCTCGACAGATTGTTCGAGGGTTTAACGCAGCGTTATTACATTAATTATTGGCCAGACTTCACTGCCAAGTAAGGAATAAAAAGGAAAATAAAAACGTAGAGGCTGTGTGTCGCCCGGAACGTACGTATATGCCCTACAGAAAAAAGAGCAGTGAGAACGAAGATGAGATAAAAGATGGAAAGGAAAAAAAAAACAGTGTTACGATTCTAGTCAGCGAAGCAAAGTGCTATTGCGCGATCTGCCGATATTTTGCGTATCGAGCTACGCAAGATCACGAAGAACAAAAAAAACCAGTATAAAGACAACAAAAAAAAGAATACTGCATGATTACACGATTAAAATTTCCTATATACATCATAAGCCTGTATAGTCGATTGATTTTTTTTTTATCGAATCTAAAATACTGCTAAAGAGAAAATAATACTGAGTCCATTGAGTCGATTGAAGGAAAATAATGTTTCGACAAAAAAAAATGTTTTTTTAAATTCTGTTTCTCTTCTCGTCAAATGTCGCTTAAAAATAATCTAGTCACCGTGAGTAAACTCTTTGGCAGCGCACTGAAACATCACCGCAGACACAATGAAATATTGCTGTGATGTCATTTAAAAAAGAAAAAAAAATGAAAAAAAAACGAGCTGGACTATTTAACTCGATTAATTGTGAATTAATTTTTTCACGGTGGATTGTACACGTAGAAATGATTTTCCGAAATAGCAGCATGATTTTTTTCCTTGAATTTTCTCGTGACTGGGTTTTCGAAATTTCAATGTGAGGTAGAAAAAAAGTTCGTGGAAAAATTTCGAGTCAAATGTATTGAATAAAAAATTGGGAGAAAATTCGAAACAGAGACTAAAATCATGCTGATTTAGGGCGGTGCAAAAATAAATGCTTTATTTTCCGATTGAGTTATTCGATGAGATTCTTTTCACTATTTTAAAAAAAATTGAGCTTGCACAAATGAGATTTTTTAATACTGTCCTGTTTATACAGAAATTTGGCAAAATCGGACAGTTTAAATAATAGTACATTTTTTAAAATATGAATAGAAAAGGGAAAGATACAGGAATCTCGACGATGAACACCATCGGAGGATAAAGATTCATTTTTCACTGCCCCAATTCTGGTACTATAAAGAATGAGTCGTAGGTTTGTTAATTTGCGTTATTTATTTTATTCAGCTTTAAGGGGGAACCTGAATTAGAACGCTAAGAAAGTGCTATTGTAACATTTTTGTTCTCTGCTCCAATGAAACGAATCGTTGCAAAACTTTTGAGCTGCTTTTATGTGTGTTTCGACACAAAAAACAATTTTCCAATACAAAAATATGAATCTTTCATACAAAATATTCTGCAAAGCTTCAAAACGCCTCAATGCTGAATTTGTTCATTCGCATACGATTTAGCATGTGCAATTTTTGTATGAAAGAACAAAAACAAATAATTTTTTGATATTATCCTTCAATATTAATCTAAAAAAAATCTCAAAGTACCAAAAATTCAAGAAATTACAAATCTTTGACAAAAAGTTGAAATTATCCTGGAAAATCTGCCACTGGCTTGTTTGAACTGCCCGTTGAGTTTAATTTTTCAAAAACAAATCTCGTGAGTTCGCATCGAAAGTAATTATATAGGAACTAAGAAATTTCATAGTTTTTTTTGTTCGAGAAAAAAATTGCTCGCGCTACATTTCAACCGATAAATAAATTCAGCGTAGGTAAGGTTTAAACATTTTACATATTTCCTATGAAAAAGAAATATTTTCGTATTCAAATTGTTTTGCAATGTTGGAACGTTCGATACGGATCCTTTAAAATTTTGAAAAGAGTTTTTCATTGGAGCTCAAGTTGTAAATAACGCATTACTGTATTCATTACCCATTACACTACGTAATGTACGTGGACGAGTGTACCATTACAAAATAAAAAAGTAATGTGTAATGAATGCGTGTTCCATTACAAATAAAAAAAGTAATGTGTAATGGATGCATGTGCCATGACAAATCAAAAAAGTAATGTGTAATGGATGAGTGCTCCATTACAAATTAAAATTGAAAAAAAGTAATTTGTAGTGGAGAATATTCCATTACAAATTAGTGTGTTTGTACCACAATTTGGAGCAGGTACTATTTTGCTCAAAGGTAAGTCTATTAATTTTTCAATGAAAGTATTTTGCGTGTATCAAGTTTTTGTTAACATTACTATCGTAGTAGTAAATGTATGAACAGTGTAAATTAAGTTAATATACACTGACACCTATAAGTTTTTCTTGAATTGTAATTTTTACAAGAATGGAGTAAAAATCACTCCAAAAAATCACTATTCATACATTTACCACTACGATAGTAAAGTTGACAAATTGAAAAATTAATAAACTTGACTTTGAGCAAAATAGTACCTGCTCCAAATTCTGGTAGAAACACTAATTTGTAATGGAATATTCTCCACTACAAATTACTTTTTTTAATTGTAATTTGTAATGGAGCACTTATTCATTACACGTTATTTTTTTTATTTGTAATGGCACACGCATCCATTACACATTACTTTTATTATTTGTAATGGAACATGCATACATTACACATTACTTTTTTGTTTGTAATGGAACACGCGGCCATTACACATTACTATTTTCATTTGTTATGGAACATTCATTCACAACACGTTACTTTTGTAATTTGTAATGGAAAACTTATCCAATACACGTTGTTTAAAGTAATGGGTAATGCATTACTTTTACATTACTATTTTCACAACTCTGATTGGAGCTGAGCAGAGTTGTTAATAATGCATTACTGTATTTATTACCCATTACACTGCATAATGTGAAATGGATAAGTATACCATTACAAAATACAAAAGTAATGTGTAATGAATGCATGTGTCATTACACATTACTTTTTTATTGTAATGGAACCCGCAATCATTACACATTACTATTTTCATTTGTAATGGAACATGTATACATTACACATTACTTTTTTATTTGTAATGGAACAGTCATCCATTACACATTACTTTAGTAATTTGTAATGGAAAACTTGTCCAATACACATTGTTCAAAGTAATGGGTAATGCATTACTTTTACATTACTATTTTCACAACTCTGATTGGAACTGAGAATGAAAAATGCCAATGCGAAAATAACAGACTTTTTATCGTTACAATTAAGATTCCTTCCCCTTAAGATACGCCCTAATTTCCCGACCTCACATATACTGCCGTAAAACTTGTTTATATGTTTCACGAATAATGACACCTGTTCGTGTTTCGTTGTCCCAAAGAAATTCCAAATGTACACTCGGCATGAGCTGTTATTATATTACGTACATGATGTAAACTAATAGGATAAAACTAAATGCGAATGGCGAATGGTGCCGTTGTTCATTTTACGTTTTATTATTCGATTGTAAGTAGGTATAATTACAGTTTATACTGTCACTGCACTCTTCGAATAGTGCTTGAAGGAAAAAAAAGAAAAAGAAACGAATGATCCAAAATATTGTCGCAATCTAGAAAAATTTCCCACCAGCAATTTAACGGAACCCGCTTAGTCTCCAATCAAACTTTTTTCCTGCGATGAAAATTTGAAAAAAGAAAACTAAAACAAATTTACGAGAAAATTTGTTATGAGGAAACAAGCAGCTCGTTTGAAAATATTATACACGTGCATTTTTTCTTTCATATTTTTTCGGAATGCGTAAAAATGTTTGGCGGGGTTCCCTTCAAGTTCCCCGTCATGAAAATTATGCATATGGGATATTTCAAGTCAACTCGAACATTTGTCGTTTTTAAAACATTACGTTTTTAAAAATCATTAACTAAATCCAAGAACGTGAGTCAAATCAAATGTTTTAGTTGACTCAAAATACACCATGTATATATTACATCTATGATATGTATATTAATATATATGTATATATATTAGACTGAGTAAAAAAACGCGACTATTTTTTGTCTTTCGAAATGCCCTATTAAATACTTTTGGGAAGGTGAGAAAGAATGCTTGTTGAAAGCAGAGCTCTTGATATAAATATTTAGATGCGGCTCATCGCGAATTTCTATTTCCCATTTAAATAAAACAAAAAAAAATTCAAAATTTAGAATTTTATACCTCGGTTATTATTCTTGTAGAGAATTGAACGCTCTATAAAAAGGATCCCTTATGATTTTTCGATAAAATTAAATTTAGTCAATTTCACTTTTTTTTTGTTTCCGGCAAAATGTTAAAACTTATTACTAAATATTTTTTTCGAAAAACTTTGTTATAAACAGAAGGAAACCCGTGCCCACTTTGGCTCGACGCTTGAAATTTTTCATATAAAAAACGGGATTTTTGTGATTTTTTTCGAATTTTTAAATTTCATGGTTTAAAAATAATTTGTTTATAAAATTACAGTTAAGAAAAATCGCTCCAAAAAAATCTGAAAAATTTCCTGAGTACTTTTCAGAGGTACTACAAAAGCATAAAAAATTATGAACAAAACCGGAAAGGTGAAGCGTCAAACCCAGGCCAAATCGGTCAGGAATGCCCCATATATATTAGACCGTGAATAACTTTTGAAAGAGTGAGTTTATCGAAAAGTCTTAAGAGATCTTTTTTGTAGAGTATTTAATTCTCTACAAGAATATGTGTCGTTCATACATTGACTTGAAGCCGAAATATAAAATTTCAAAGTTTGAAAACAATATTTCCTGTGTCATTTAAATGGGAAATAGAAATTCGCAATAAGCCGTATCTAAATATTTATATTAAGAACTCTGCTTTTAACAGGCATCTTTTTTCACCTCCCCGAAAGTATTCAATAGGGGATTTCGAAAAACAAAAAATAGTCGCTTTTTTGAATCAGTCTAATATATATATTTATTAGGGTGGGTCAAATAAAATGACTAATTTTTTTTTCCTCGATATAATAAAAAATGTATTATTTAGCATCTCAAAGAAACCCTCTGCAAGTATTACCCCTTCATATTTACATTTAGAAGTCTCTCATCGCAAATTTCAATTTCCCATTTAAATAACATAGGAAATTTTTTTTTTAACTTTGCAATTTTATTAGACTACAAGAATGTGCTAAAAAAAACTCTCCTAACCTCAGCGGTTAGAGTATAATAAAATTCCAAAGTAAAAAAAAAATCCTATGTTATTTAAATGGGAAATTAAAATTTGCGATGAGGGACCTCTCAATTTAAATATGAAGGGCTATTACTTGCAGAGGGTTTTTTTGAGATGCTAAACAATACATTTTTCATGATATCAAGGGCAAAAAAAAATAGTAATTTTATTTGACCCACCCTAATGTTTATATATCTGCGTATATATCTTCCGTTCTATTAAACTTGCCAATTGCACACGGCAATTCATTCCTCGCATTTAACAAGCACTTTTTTTCTTTTCCTACTACAATTAACGAGATTAGGCGATAAATATTGTTACACATCGGAAACGAAAAACAGCTTTCTTTACGGGTAATTCGACTAAAGACATGCACTTTTTTTTGTCTTCGTCCAAACGCCCGAGTTGCGATTGGGCAATCCGCAAATTATTGAAATTCATATCTTAAATTTCCGATGTTTACACTATATATGTATAATGAGAGAAAAAAAAGAGAACGAAATATTTGTCACGATAAGTGATTATACGCAGTCTTTGACATTGCAAATCGCCAAGTTAACGAATTCTTAAAAAAAATAAAAAAATAAAAAAATAAAATAAAATGTTTTCACGCGATGCTGGAACATTATTAAAATACTCACATAGGATCAAATGTTTCCTGACAATCTTTTACCGAATAAATCATGGAATAGATGAATGCGCTGATTCTAAGATAAATCGCAAATTCGACGAAAAATTTGCGATTTTTCTAGAGCCCACCAATCGATCCTATATTACCGCTAAATAATGCGCATAGTTCTCTATAACTCGCAATCATAAAAACCAGAATGATCCTTGATCCGGATGTGCATGGATTTTCGAAAATTGCTCATCGGAGATTTTCAAATAAATAAATTGATAAAAATTGTTGTAAAAGCTCGACATTTCTCGGATGTGTCTTTGGCTCATTTTGTTTACCATTTAAATAACAAGATTTTCCAGCTATTATTGATTTATTACTTATTTATTTATTTATTTATTACAATGCTTAATAAGTAAATGGTGTATTTTTTCAAATCAGAATAACACTTGCGACATTCTTTTACGATTTTCAATTTCACATGAGAATATTATCTGATCAACTTATTAAACATATAATATAATATAATGTAATATAATATATAATATATATAATATTTATTTATTTATATGATATTTATTTATTTGATATTTTCACGCGAAATGAGAATGAGAAATAATTTGAATTAATAATCTGAATCTATATTATTTTTATATTTTTAGTGTGCAAGAAAATTAAATATGATTTTTTTCATTCCTGAATTCTCAAGAGCCTTGTAATTTAAAAAAAAAAACCCAATTGCGAGAAAATCTTGTATTATTCAAATAGAAAAAATGAGCTTCTCCTAGGAATATGCGACTAAAAATATGCACAAATTTTTATCTATCTATTTTGAATATATCTGAGGAGCTTAATCACAAAAATTCCTCCACACCTTCAATAAGGACCCTAATTCACACATAAACACTAGGGTGAGTCAAATAAAATGACTAATTTTTTTTTCCTCGATATAATGAAAAATGTATTGTTTGACATCTCAAAAAAAACCCTTTGATGATAATTATCCGTTAAAAAACCGGTGATAATTATCACTAATTATCGCCGATTACACAGGCCCACAAAAAAAAAGTTGCGTGTGCTGGGTGTCCCACTACATTTTTCCTACGTATTTTGTCCCGCTGAACACGAATCTGAAGTTGGAATTAGGGGTCGCACATGAAATGCTCGAGAAAATCCATAAAAACTGATAAAAATCATGATCTAGCAATCTTTTCGCACAAAAAAAAAGTTGTGTATGCTGTGTGTCCCAATACGTTTTTCCTGCGTATTTTGTCCCGCTGAACACGAATCTGAAGTTAGAATTAGTAGTCGATGAAGAAATGCTCGAGAAAATGCATAAAAACTGATAAAAATATCATGATATCTTATCAGTTTTTATGGATTTTCTAATTTTACCGACCCCTAATTTTAACTTCAGATTCGTGTTCAGCGGGACAAAATAAGTAGGAAAAACGTATTGGGACACCCAGCATACACAACTTTTTTTTGTGTGCACTAGATCATGATTTTTATCAGTTTTTATGGATTTTCTCGAACATTTCATGTTCGACCCCTAATTCTAACTTCAGATTCGTGTTCAGCGGGACAAAATACGTAGGAAAAATGTAGTGGGACACCCAGCACACGCAAGTTATTTTTTTGTGGGCCTGTGTTATTTTTTGAACGGTCAGTTTTATCGATTAGGCACAAGAGAGCTTTTTTGTAGAGCATCAAATGTTCTGAAAAAATGTGCTAAAAAAACTCTCCTAACCTCAACGGTTAAAGTCTAATGAAATTCCAAGATTAAACAAAAGAATTTCCTATGTTATTCAAATAGTAAATAAAAATTTGCGATGAGGGACCTCTTAATTTGAATATGAATTTTTTTTGAGATGCCAAACAATACATTTTTCATTATATCGAGGAAAAAAAAATTAGTCATTTGATTTGACCCACCCTAATAAACACACACACACGAGTGAATGAAAAAAAAACCGTTAAGCGTTCAACGACAACGGACTTTGGTGCACGAGCGAGTATTCCGTTAATCGGTTTTTGAGGAAAAAATTTTAAAAAAAAGTCCCGGAAAACAGCACTGTAACTTGAAAAGTTTTATCCTGTTCTACTGGCACATTTAGGTAGAAAAATAAATACAAGACAGTTATAATAGTATATTGGACAGTTTGAAAAACGTAATTATTAAACATTTTTAATGCGAATATGAGAGAGGGAGAAAAAAACACAATGGCATTCTAGTCTTGAATTACTGTCGATTTTTTATGTATATACTCCAAAAGTGAGCTCTACTAGCAATGCAGTCTAAAATGACTTTATATAATGATTATTATAATATATAAATTACCACTGATTCCAGTTCATTACGAAATACAATGAGATTATGAATTGTACGAAGCCTCTCGTAATTCATTCCTTCCCCAATATATTTTTTTTACCTGATAGAAAAAGAAAAGTAACAGGAGCAATTTGCAAATTTTTAGCAATCAGGTTTCGTGCAGCTACCAAAAAAATTCGTTGAATCAACGATGCACGTCGATTTCACGCTGATCGTGAGTCTCGTTTATTGCATAGTTAAAATGAAAAATTGTTTACACTTTAGCTGAAAGTTATGCCAACGAAAGTATGAAAACAGTGAAATACAATCAATAATTCGTCACTCGCTGAAAATCTCCATCGCACCGACTCAAAAAAAAAGTGCGTTATTTTGAGATTATGTTGCTCATCGAGATTCGAGTACTTTTTAGCAAATGAGAATTTTTCACCTTTTTCGGATTTTTCGTTAAATAAATAAGCTGCCGAAAAAGCTTCAAGAATAACTGCGAATAACTTGAACTTTTAGAAAACGAGATTAATTGGGGAAAAATTCTAATTCAGAACATTTTTTACAATCTTTCCTTTGATTTTTCAATTTGTAATTCGATCGTGGTTTTTAGAGTTGTTGCTAAAAAAAAAGTTGGAAAGTTGACTGTGAACTATAGCTAAAAAAAATCGATGTCCAATGATCGATTTTCTACAATTTTTCCCGATTTTCCATTAAATTATTTTCACCAGTCCAACATTAAACCTCAAATACTTTTAAATGCATTTGATACATTTTTCACAACAATGATTTGGTGGAATAAAAAACAAATCATCAGGCCACTCTCGTATTTAACGAAGTTTACGAAAAAAAAAAAAATGCAATTTCAACTCTCTCTCGTACTCCCAAACGCGATAAGTTGGAGAAGTCAAGTGGCTAAAATTTCCTCTCAAAGGAACATTTCATGATTTTTCGTTCAACTAAAATTACACAACTTCAGGCTCAATATTTTTATAGCAAGATCCGTCGTGAAAAATTCTCATTCGTACGGAATCGAATCGAATCTTGAAGAGTAACTAAAGTCGAACCAAACGGTCTTTTCACCTGTCTCATGTTATGTGAATAATGCATATTTCGAAGAACAACGAATTATAACGAATTCGTCAATGTTCAATTGTAAACCGATCGAGATCCCATTAATATAATTGACAAAACGCGATGCTATCGTTAAAAAAAAAAAAAATTCTTACGAATTTCTTATGCCAAGCGCCTGCTCGAGTTCGGCACGTTTCTGCTGAACCTTCGTGTAAAAATAACGGCAAACAGCCTCCTGTGCCCAAGGCTGATAATAAAATTCGGCCCTTCGTTCCTCCTCGGGATTGCCAACGACGTCGGTCATAGTTTTCAAATCCCTCGTCTGCGATATTATCCATTTGTTTATAAACTGTTGAGGATCCTTGGCGAAGCTCAAGAAAAATTCTCGATTTGTTTTCAATTGATTGATCGTCTCGACAGTTTCGTGAATCTTATTGTCGAGACTCTGAATTTCCTGTTGGCTCGCGGTCGATAAAAGAAAATTGTTCATCTGCGTCTTGAGTGTGTCGTCGACCTCAACGTCGATGTCGTAACACGCAGTTTGTTTCGTTTCTGTGCCTATTTTAACATAATTAATTCGTTAGTTATAGAAGTAGAAGAAATGAGGCATAAAATACCGGAGAAAACAAAAAACATTGCAAGGTCGAAGATTAATGTTTTTCCATTGGTATTTTTTGGCCAGGGTTGGGAAATTTTTAATGAAAAAGTAATGCATTTATCATTACTTTTTTAATGTTAATGATTAATGGAAGTTATTTGCAATTATAAATAGCCATTAAAATTTAATGGCTAATGGAAATGATTTCCATTAACCATTAAATGTTAATAGTTCATGAAAATAATGTCAACTAACCAATAACACTAAACGATTAATGGAAATAATTTCCATTAATCAATAAATGTTAATGGTTATTGGAAATTATTTTCAATTATAAATAAGAGTTAATGATCAATGAAAATTATCTCCATTAACAATTACGTGTTGATGGTTAATGCAATTAATTTCCATTAATCATTTAATGTCAATGGTTAATGACTAACGGAAATAATTTCCATTAATCAACAAATATCAATAATTAATGGAAGTTATTTTCAATTATAAATAAGAGTTAATGGTTATTGAAAATGTAAATGCATTTTAAAAAAAGTAATGCATTATTTGCAACCCTGGTTTTGACTCTTGGACAGAATGAACGACATTTTTCGACGAACCTTCGACACTGATGACATGATTAATGACGATTGGATCCGGAGGATGCAACAACGGATTCAGCCGTTGCGGAATTTCGGCAAATTTCATTCTCGGACAGGCGAAAATTTGCTCCAAATACTTGTCGCAATTTATAAATTCGCGCTCGTGACTGTCTTGGAGCTTGTGAGTTTTTATGTACTGCCAGAGAGCCGATATTATAACGGGCCTCGTTTGCGTGTGAACGCCCAATAAACGTGCCAGACGCGGATCCAATTTAAACTGCAAAAAATAAGAGACATTTCTGAATGATAACGATCCTCGAAAGAAAATTGATTTTTTTCAAAAAAAATTGTCGAATCAATATTGCAATACATGCACTTATTTCGTCATTCTACTTTTCTTCGTTGCCATGGGATATTGTTTTAATATATCTACTGTCATTACCTATTTTCTATCAGATCAGAACTTTTATGTTACTGTAACTTCTGATATCATATCAACGTAATTCTTATAAAATAAATATTGGAGTTACTTAAACGTTTATATACTATCATGTGTGTATACGAACGAAGAAATAACAAAAATGAAAAAAAAAATAGAAGGAAAAGTCAGCTCACGCCATGTTGAGTGGCATTTTTTCCGGAATTGATTAAGTTTTTCTTGAGTGGAAAAAAAAAATAAAAATCGCAAACTTCGAGAAAAAGATTATTTTTCTCGAAAAAGTGAAAAACTTCACAGATTTTAATGTCTTAACATTTTTTTGTATTTTGTTTTTCGGAAAGTACATTTAAGGACGAAAATTTTGAAGAAAAAAACGTCCCAATTAGTGAATTTTTAAAGAAGTTTGAAAAAAGCCTTTTTTTGGTATGGATAAAAAAATTTGAAAATTTCCTGAAAAATGTTTTTAATGAGGTAGAAAAGGAAAAAAAGCAACACATGACATGGAATGACCCATCAACATCGTCAATTTTTCCCTGAAAATCTTTAAAACTAATGAAATTTCAGTTTTGGTCGTGGTTAGACACTCGCGCATCCTTTTTTTCCCTAGATTTTATCTCATCTTTCAATACCTGCAGAGGCTGATAATCCAGAAGCAAGAGTATGGTGCAGCGAACATTTTTGTCACCAGGTCGTTTGACTTGAAAACCATCTGTTTCCTGGGTCGTCAAAGTACGATGCCACTCGACAAGATGATTGTCAGGTCCGTAAAGATCCTTGTCCAATTCGATAACGAGACTCTTGAAGAACGAGGAAAATTTTCTCTTCACCTGCGAAGATAATTTCAATTTGCACGATTTTTTTAAACTGCTGTACATCTCGATAAAATATGGCAAACCATCCAGGGAGATTTTTACAAGATAATCCCACAATAATTAAGAACAATTGATCGCCATATTTTATCAAGAAGTCAAATTTTCAATCTTTTTTTTTCAGATACCTTATTAGGATCATTTTTAGTGTCATCCAAAAGACGTCCTTCCACGCGAAGTTCCCACGACGCGACTGAGCCTTCCTGACCCTCGCCCTCGCCCGCCGGTTTCGCCGGATAAAACGTATTCGATATGAATATACGTAATTTTCGCTTTTGCTTCATCGGTCGTTTCAGAGCTTCCTGTATGTCGAGACGCTTTCGCATTATCGTAGCGTCCAATTTACGCTCGAATGCCAATAAATCCATGTAAGCCTGAGACTCGGGCACCAAATCACGGACTTTTTGGGGCAATATCTTGTCCGCGAGTTTCTTCTTCTTCTTCGATGTGGAATGTGAAAAATCGCTGTTCCAAAAATATCTGATTGAGTTTATGCGACGGAGAGGGGAGAAAAAAACAAACAAAAAAACGATGGGATTTTCGTGAGAGTCATAACGAAAAATTTTGAAAAGAAAAACTTGGTTTTTCAGTGCATTTGGGCCTGTCCATTTGAGACCTTAAAGTAACTCTCAAAGTTGGTATGCCGAAATGAAACAAAATAAAAAACCCTGCAAATTGGAATTTGCACATTGCTTCCTCATCTTTATCCATAGTTCACATAGCTTCCTTTAACACACAGTAGCGATCAAATTTGGCTTCCTCATAAAGGAAGCTTTGTTAACGATTGAAAAATATTAGTAATCAATGTTCAAATTCGATCGATTTTCGGCAAATTTGATAGCGAATAACATTGATAGCTATACTGGCTCTGCACAAAATTTCATTGCAATATCTAAATAATTTCAAAAGTTACCGCGTTTACGCTTCTTTTATAAAAATTAAAAATTTGATAAAAATTTAATTATTCGATCGATTTTCGCCAAATTTAATATCGAACATCCTCGATAGCTATATTAGTTCGGTGTAAAGTTTCAGTGTAATATCTTAAAAATTGCACGAGTCAGAGCGTTTACGCTATTTTTCAAAAAATTAAAAATTTCATAAAATTTTAATCCCTCGATGGATTTTTGCCAAATTTAATAGCGAACAACCTCGATAGCTATATTAGCTCTGTGCAAAGTTTCAGTTCAATATCTTAAAAATTGCACAAGTTAGAGCGTTTAGGGTATTTTTCAAAAAATTCAAAATTTCATAAAATTTTAATCCCTCAATGGATTTTCGCCAAATTCAATACCAAACAACCTTAATAGCTATAATTATTCTGTACAAAGTTTGAGTGCAATATCTTGGAAATTGCAGAGGTTAGAGCGTTTACGCCATACTTGCAAAAACGAAAAAAGTCGATAAAATCTGAACACCCGTTATAATTAAAACAAAATTTTTTTCATAATGAAGAGCAATTCGTGCTTGATAAGTGTGCCAAATTTTAGCTCGATATCTCGAAGCGTTTTCGAGTTATTAATTATTTACATCTGAAACTCAGGACACACACACACACACACACACACACACAACCGGACATTTTTTCTAAATATGGCTTTTCGTTGTTTTAGGACATTTGGAACATATTGGCACATATTGGCATAAAAATCGCGAAAAAAAAAATTTTCACAAAGCTTCCTTTATGAGGAAGCAAAAGTATCGTTATGAGTGTCGTGATATCCAATCATGGGTTGAATTCACGTGAAATCACAGAAATTCGTTGAATCAAAAATTGTAACCGCCAAACAGGGTTGACAGCGCTTCAAAGGGTCAAAAATAGTAGAATAGTTACTTACTTTCACAGAAATACTTACATAATAGTGACTTTTTCATTTAAATAGTAACACAATAGTGACATTTACTCTATCAATTTAAGGACTTTTGTGAAAGGTATTTTTTTCACCATTTCAGAGCTTATTCGCAGTATTTTCATGAGAAATTTGTAGGATATGAAATCATCTGTAGGATAATAAAGTTGAAAGTGATTTTTTTTTCTTTTTCCTTCAAATTTGGCGTTTTAGTGATACCATATGAAAAAAAATTGTTTATACACTTACCATAGATCTATAACAATCTAAGGCCAAACTAAATTTCGCACACTATAATACCATGTTCTTTTTGAAATGCCTTTTTTTAAGAGGTGTTCTACCCATCAACACGAACAACTTTTTCTATTCATGGGTAGAACCACCTCTTAAAAAAAGGCGTATCAAAAAGAACACGGTGTATTGAAATATCTTTTTTTTTTTTAGTTTTTCCTTGCTTTTTCTCATAAATACATTTTTTTCGACAAAAACTGTGTGATTCGCAATCAGCGGTCAATTTCCCATCGAAATAACGTTTGAAGACGATAAAAATAAAAATAATTTTTTTTGCTCAATTTTCGCCCCATTTTAAAAAACCTCAAAATAGCCAAATTTCAAGTGCTCATAACTTTACTTCTGTTTGACCGATTCCGAATTTTTTTTTCGTACTTAAAGGCTGTCACTAAACTTAGAGAATAGCGTTTGGTTCATACCGATAACTTATTTTTTGTACAAATGAGAGCACTTTGAAAATCACCGAAAAAAATGGAAAGGGATATGCCTTAAAAAATTGGCAAAAATCAATGGTCGAACTTTAAAAATCTGCCAAAAATTGAAAAATTATCCGAATGATATGAACAAAGCGGCATTTTGAAGCTTGAACGATCCCGAAGAGAATGAGCGCATGTAGAACCCAAAATTCTATCTAGAAAATAAATTACAGTCATTTTAGTGAACCGATTCAATTTCGACCAAAATGCGAAAAAAAAATATTTTTAATTTTTTTTTCGGGTCCTACACCGATGTATTTTGTGCCTATGAACACAAATCTACCAATAGTTTTCTCAAAAAATCAAAATTTTTATGAATTTTCATCAAAAACATTTTTCTTCAATTGTCGCCGCATTCTCAGAAACCTCGAAATCGCGAAATTTCAAGTGCTCATAACTTTACTTCGGTTCAACCTATTTCAAAATTTCTTTTCCGTACTTAAAGGCTGTTACTAAACTTAGAGAATGGCGTTTGGTTCATGCCGATAACTTAATTTTTGTAGAAATGAGGGCACTTTGAAAATCGCCGAAAAAAAGTGGAAAGGGGTGTGCCTTAAAAAATTTGCAAAAATCGATGATCTAACTTTAAAAATCTGCCAAAAATTGAAAAATGATCCGAATTGGATGAACCAAGCGGCATTTCAAAGCTTTAACGATCCCCAAAAGAATGAGTTCAAGTTGAAACCGGAATTTCAACTAGAAAAAAGACTACAGCTACTTTAGTGAACAGATCTAGTGTTGGCCAAAATGCGAGAAAAAAAAATGTTCGATGTTTTTTTTAAAAACCTTATATCGATGTATTTTTTTCCCCTGAACCCGAATTTACCAATAGTTTTCCCAGAAAATTAAAATTTCTAAGAAATTTCATCAAAAACCTTTTTCTTTCAATTTTTGCCCCATTTCCAAACATCTGAGAATCGCGAAATTTCAAGTGCTCATGACTTTACTTCAGATTTGGCGATTCTAAAATTTCAGGTAGAACCACCTCTTAAAAAAAGGCATATTCCGGGCGGGACAAATGTGTCCCCCATATGAGTTTATCGTAGTGAGCGAGTCGGGGTACAAATTTGTCCCCTATTCTAATCGGCGCCTCTATTCTAACCACTTCTGAGCTCTGAAATAGTGACAATAGTGACCAAATTTCGAGAATAGTGAGAAAAGTTACACGAATTCTAAATAGTGACAATAGTGACTAACTGGCAACCCTGCCGGTAAATGATAAATGACGAAGAAAAAAATGGTTTCAAGTCAATATGATCCACGATGAACTCACGGCTTTTGTTGCGACATTGGTATACGCTGATCGGCGCTTCTTTTGCTTCCCGGCGGAGCGGGCATCGGACCCTGACGCATCGTCGAATACGGTTGATTAGGTCGCATTATTCCACCAGGTCCTGGAGGTCCGGCGCCCATCTGAGGCGGCGGTGTAAATCCCGATCTCTGTTGCATCTTCAATTGTTGTATGAAATGGTCATTTGTACAAAAGCAAATTAGCTGAACGAAAGCTGACAATACTTTGTACGAGAAAGCTTTGTATGAAGAAATGGTTTTTTTCGAAATTTCCATGCTAGGATGAAGAATGCGTATCAGAGTTGGGCAAAGTACCAGAAAGTACCTTAAGTACAAAGTACGAAGTACCGTATGTACTTGAAGTATCAAGCACTGGCAGTACTTTAAGTACTATGTACCTACTTACAGGGTTGCGAAATTTGTAATGAAAAAGTAATGCATTTATCATTACTTTTTTAATGGCTAATGGAAATAATTTCTATTAACCATTAAATGTTAACGGTTAATGAAAATAATTTCCACTAACCGATAACATTAAATGATTAATGGAAATAATTTCGATTAATCAATAAATGTTAATGGTTAATGGAAGTTATTTTCAATTATCAATAAGAGTTAATGGTTAATGAAAATTATCTCCATTAACAATTACGTGTTGATGGTTAACGAAAATAATTTCCATTAATCATTTAATGCCAATGGTTAATGGAAATTATTTTTATTAGCCATTAAAATTAAATAGCTAATGAAAATGATTTCCATTAACCATTACGTGTTAATGGATAATGAAAATAATTTCCACTAACCAATAACATTAAATGATTAATGGAAATAATTTCCATTAATCAATAAATGTTAATGGTTAATGGAAGCGATTTTCAATTATCAATGAGAGTTAATGGTTAATGAAAATTATCTCCATTAACAATTACGTGTTGATGGTTAACGAAAATAATTTCCATTAACCATTAGATGTTAATAATTTCCATTAACCATTGACATTAAATGATTAATGGAAATGATTTCCATTAACCAATAAATGTTAACGGTTAATGAAAATAATTTCCACTAACCGATAACATTAAATGATTAATGGAAATAATTTCGATTAATCAATAAATGTTAATGGTTAATGGAAGTTATTTTCAATTACCAATAGGAGTTAATGGTTAATGAAAGTATCTCCATTAACAATTACGTGTTGATGATTAACGAAAATGATTTCCATTAATCATTTAATGTCAATGGTTAATGGAAATTATTTTCATTAACCATTAAAATTGAATGGCTAATGGAAATGATTTCCATTAACCATTAAATGTTAATGATTAATGAAAATAATTTCCACTGAACAATAACATTAAACGATTAATGGAAATAATTTCCATTAATCAATAAATGTTAATGGTTAATGGAAGTTATTTTCAATTATCAATAAGAGTTAATGGTTCATGAAAATTATCTCCATTAACAATTACGTCTTGATGGTTAATGAAAATAATTTCCATTAATCATTTAATGTTAGTGGCTAATGGAAATTATTTCCATTGACTGTTGACATTTAATATAATTAAAATAGTCGTAATCGATTATTCCGATATTCTTAGCGGTTTTGGTCCCAACACGAACGTTCCGAACGTTTGAATGAACGAGTGATCGACAAATTTATTCTTTTACAGAACCATTTTGAGACTTTGTTGATACTTTGGAAATGACTCTTCAAATATTGTCGAGTTTTTGCCATTATTATTAAGCAAATACTTGCAAGCTCTTCAAATTTTCCGTTAAACAAATCCCTTTTCCAATTTTTCGTTCATGCGAATGTTCGTGATGTTGAAGTTTGCATCAATGCAATGAAATTAGGTTTTTCAAATTCGCTTTTAGTGAGATTTTGCTTGTGCATTTAAAATCCCAAATGCTTAATAAAGGTACAAACGTAAATTTTAATGATTTTGAATTAAAAAATTTCCTAGGATGAATGGAATTTTATTGGAAAATTCACAATGCCTTCAAAACAGTATTGAGAGCTTTTTTTCAAATTGGCACTCTTTCTGCCGGGACTATCGTGGCTCTCTGTACCTACCGGAAAATTCGGGCCTGGATATTGCCGCAGATTTGGCGGCACGGACGGCGGAGGATAACGTTGCGGCGGTGGTCCATTGTTTCCTGTATTAGGAACCGGAAACCTTTGTGCCATCCTCGTCGCCTCTGGGCCTGTCTGCGAATCGATTGCAATTCAAGGAATTCAAGTAATTTATGTTTACCAAAATTTTCGATAATGTGAACAGAGAGAAAAAGAAGGTGGGGGAGCAGTTTCAAGAACGAACGTGGTTAACCTTGAATTAAAATCTGAAATCGCAACTATATCGTAAAAGTGGAATTGTAAAAGTCGCAATTGAAAAAAATCATTCGCGAGTGAAAGATACAATCGAAAACATCCTTTCGAGATAAAGAATGGGAAAAAAATGGACATTTTAGTCGCAAAACAAGGAATGGCATAAATCGCATTCACTGCAAAAATCGTCGATATTCACTTTTCGCGTGGACTCGCGCGTTATTGTAAGACATTAAACATCGGATAATAAAGATTTTTACCACTCGCATAGGACGATTTTGAGGCTTCAAGAGTAATCGTGAAATTTATATCCGACGACTTTTTCGACACTTGACAATAATCTAGGCTTCGCAACGCGCTTTTCTGCAGCAACGTCAGAATTGCCAACCCAAGAATCACAGGGAAAAAAATGTCAAGAAATAACTAGAAGACGTGGCTAGGAACTTGTAACGTTTTCCCCATGTTTTTTCGAAAGTTTTCCCGGTATTTCTTATGAATTTCTTCACGAGCTTTTTCTCCGAATATCTCGAAATTTCGCGAAAAACGTTGGCGACCGTGAATTTTAAGGTTAATCCATTACACAGAGCGAGGGATTAGCTTTTTTAATTCTCCGATAAAACATACTAAAAGAGTAAAAAACTAGGACTAGATACAGGGCATACAGGGAGACCGAACTCAGGTGGTGGGGGTAGTTCCGTCTATGGCCGCCGCATGGGGCGCTGCAAGCGTAGAATGCATGCGCAGTGTGGTACTGCGCATGCATAGATAAATGTATGAATGAATGAATAATGAATGTTACGAATGTATAGATGCGCAGTATCGGATTGCGCATGTATAGAAGAATGTATGAATGACGAATAAATGGATGAATTAGTTAATTAATGTTATGAATGTATAGATGCGCAGTATCGAATTGCGCAAGTATCTTACGCTTTGCAGCGACGGCCGTATACGGGCCCACGTTCTTGTGAAAACTTTTCGTCAGAAAAACAGAAAAAAATATAGCTGTCTATTCTATTCGCACACCTCTTTTCTTTCATAACACAGTTTCAAGTTTTTAGGACTTAATAAACAATAATCTACCTTACCGAGGACGAAAAATCATTCAATTTGATCGATTATTGATTATTCGAGATTGACGAACGATTCTACATATTATTATTATTATTATTATTATTATTATTATTATCATCATCATCATCATCATCATCATCATCATCATCATCATCATCATCATTATTATTCAAATGTATGAGAAATAAAAGTTGGTCAGTCTCGTCTTCCTCTTCCGCTTCAGCCTTCACCTGGAGAATTATTTCTTAACAAACGAATAATTAAATATTGCAGTTTAACATTTCATTAACCATTAACAATGGTTAATGGAAATAATTTTAATGGTTAATGAAATGAATTTCCATTAACCATTAAATGTTAATGGTCAATGAAAATAATTTCCATTAACCATTAAATTTTAAAGGTTAATGAAAATAATTTCCATTAACCATTAACCATTAAATTTGAATGATTAATGGAAATTAATTAATTAACCATTAAAAAAGTAATGGTTAATGCATTACTTTTTCATTAAAAATTTCGCAGCCCTGTTCCAGGATAAATCATGATTTTTTTGCATCTTGGGGTCGCAATAGGGTCGTAGTGACTGTAGAAGGCAAAAAAGTTGTTGATTGATTTTAATCGTCCGAAAAGCACCCCTTAGAAGGGGTGGAAATTTTAAAAAATTATATCTTCGAGTGATGAGGGGTTATCAACTTTTTTTATTAGCGTTATACGCTCTGAGACCTTGTAGAGGGTAGTAAAATAAATATGAATAACTTTGGACTGTGGATATGAATAATTTTTTACGTGAATATGAATAATTTTTGACTATGAATATGAATAATTTTCGATGAGAGATTCTCAACTTTTAAATTTGCTTGCTCGGCTCAGATTGAACTCGGCTAAGCACGGACCAGCTTAGGCTCAACTAGGCTAACGACACGACCTGCGCATATTTAAGCTCAACCACGGATGACCGTGGGCTCGTCTGGCTCGGCCTGCTCAACTGAGCTCGACTCGGCACAGTTTAGCTTTAATAACGACTCTCGGCCTGCTTCGTTCGGCTCCACCAAGATCCGTATCGCTCCGCTCGGCTCGGCGCGAACGAGCTCGGCACGGCTCGGCTCGGACCGCCCAATTATATAATTGAGTTCGGCTCGGCACGACCCAGCCAAGCTCGGCCTCGCTTCGCTCCGCTCGGCAAATTGAGAAAGCCCGCATCGTTCCCAAGATGGAATTTTTTCAAATTTTTACTCCCTCAAAAGAGCACTTTCCGAAAGTCGAAAATCATTCATATTTTTTTTACTACTTTCTACGAGGTCCCGAAGCGTATATTTCTGATAAAAAAATTGAGTATTCCCCATCGCTCGAGGATAGAATTTTTCCAAATTTTCACCGCTTTAAAGGGGTGGTTTTCGGATGTTTAAAATCAATCCACATTTTTTTGGCTACTTCGGGCCCAAGGTGCAAAAAAATTACTATTTATATTCGAATAATTTTTTTTTTTTTCAATCAATTTCATTCGATCGAAATTATTCGGATTACAGCATCATCAAAGTAAAGTTTTGCCAAGGATTTAAACGAGAAAATACAAAATTAATAAAAGACAGCGCTGGATTGACGAAAAAATTACTTTGAAAGAATTATTTCATAAAAAAATTGTGGAAAATATTCATCGTATGAATCGTATCTCGCGAAAAATCTTCTCGGCCAAAAAAACTATTATATTTTGCAAAAAAGGAAAAAATATTCTCTTGACAAGGTATTTACAGAACATTCATTGTTCTTTGATTTTTTTTTTTTGATGCGTTTGAACAATTGATGCGGTTGAAAATTTATCAACGAAAACAACGAAAAAAAAGAATTTTCAGCCCAACGCGTGTTAACAGAGTATTAATAAATAAATAATCGTATTAGTTAATAGAGAAATATCGTGAGAATTCAACTTGTTCAATTTATTCACGAAAACAACGAAAAAAAAGAATTTTCAGCCCGACGTGTATTAACGGAGTATTAATAAATAAATAATCGTATTAATTAATAAAGAAATATTGCGAGAATTCAACTTGTTCGATTTATTCACGAAAATAACGGAAAAAAAAGAATTCTTAGCCCGACGCGTATCAACAGAGTATTAATAATTAATAAATAATCGTATTAATTAATAGAGACAAATCGCAAGAATTTAACTTGTTCAATTTATTCACGAAAACAACGAAAAACAAAATTTGGAAAAACGGTGCGAACGATTTCAAGCTTGAGCCGGCAAGAAAGGACGTTTCATGGACAAATCCGTAACGATATCACGAATTTTCACTGATTCTACGTAAAAATCTTCAACGCTTATCAAGAATATGTATCATTAATCCGCAAGAATATCATATTGACGATCGCGTTTGTTCGCGCGTCGCGAAAAATTGGAGCGAACCAAAGAAAATGCCTTATTACCGATAAATTGTTCATTCACACACACTCACACACAGCGTCGTTCCACTCGTAGCTACATCGATATTATTAACCGCGATACACGGGCAATCGACAATTACGTGATAATATAAACGGCACGGAAATTTTTAAACCGGTAGAGAACACGGAAAAATTAGCGACACACACGAACGACGACCGAACGTTCCTCGAGGGGCGCTCGCGGAGTCGCGGCTCGAGGAGAACTAACGAGAGCAGGGAGCGGGGGAGCAGGGTTGCGTCCGACACCGAGAGAGGGGGAAGAGTGGGGATATCGAATGAGAGAGGGAGCGCCGCGCTACGCGCGGGCAGCGGCGAGAGCAGGAAGTTGCGCGCGAAAAACACGTGACTCATACCTGTGGAATGTGTCTGGTTATCTCTACATATGAGTGGGGCAAAATGAACCAGCTCTGAGCACGCGAGTTATTTACGCGTCAGAGAGGGGATATTTCAAAGCTCTCGTCGAATATTCTTGCAGAGGGGATTGCGGGTCGAGTATCGCCGTGTTAAGAATGAAAATAAACAGTCGAGCCTCGACACACGCGAATTCCAGCTTTTTTCAATCTTACTGTTTATATATATTCTTATTTCTCTTTATCTATTTCATTGCTATCAAAATTCAATCTACGTGATGATTATTCTTCAACATTCGCTACAAAATGTGCGAAATATTTTTATATTTTAATGTTTAATATTTTAATTTTACACCCAGTCAAAAAATTAAAGGAACAGCAAAATTTTCGAGATTTTTCAGCGATTTTCGAAAAGCTGTAACTTTGTTAATTTTGGTCGTAAAAAATTTTCAAAAAAAGAATTTTGAAGCTTGAATCTTCTACTTTTGGAATCTTAAGTCAAAATTTTTTTATGGGCATCACCCTCGACGCAGTCGAAAGAAATATCACGGTAAAAATTTTCTCGAAATTTTTGCTTTTTTCAAAACAGTCGATGGGCTCCAAAAAATTTTTTCGAACTTTAATTAATTAATTGTTCATTAAGGATCAATAAACGTGTTCCTTCAATTTTTCTAAAAGTTTGATGACTCGGTCACAAAAAACGGTTCGGCCGATTGTTTTGAAAATTGGCATGGTTTTTAGGTATGTATTGAGCTAAAAAAGGACTTTAACACATTGGTATTTTTCGCAATATCTGCAAAGTTGTGGTAGATTTTCTAAAACAAGAAAAAAATCTAATTTTTTGGACTTTTTCAAGTCAAAATTAAGCATGGAAAATTTTTTTTTTCGTTTATGACAATAACAGGCACTTGTAGAGGGTAGATTCAAGTTCACGAAACCCACCGTTTACTCGCTGTACGATCATTAGTTCCAGAGATATCGAAGATTTGAAAAAAAAGACGAATTTTTGTTGAATCGCCGATATCTCAGCGAAAAATGGTCGTAGAATAAAAATATAAAAAGCAAATTGAAGCCAAAGCATTCAGCTAAACGATCCATACATTGGTTAAGTTCGGAAAAAAATTTTGGAGCCCATCGACTGTTTTCAAAAAAGCAAAAATTTCGAGAAAATTTTTACCGCGATATTTCTTTCGACTGCGTCGAGGGGGATGCCCATAAAAAAATTTTGACTTGAGATTCCAAAAGTAGAAGATTCAAGCTTCAAAATGCTTTTTTTGAAAATTTTTTACGACCAAAATTAACAAAGTTACAGCCTTTGGAATATCGCTGAAAAATCTCGAAAATTTTGCTGTTCCTTTAATTTTCTGACTGAGTGTATTTCTAAGAGAGGAATGATTTTGAATCGAGACTACGTTTCAGATTACCGCCGGCTCTTCAAAGAGAGCTCTACGTTGCTCGCGCGCGATTCGATAGGCATTTATTTTTTTGTCGAAGGCGAGTTTCAGTCGATAATGTAGGGTTTCACTAATAATGTCGGTATTGGATATGTTTGCAGAATGCAGACAACAATCTATAACTTTTTGTCGTAACGCCTGCAATCTCGATAATAGATGCACGATATAAAATCGATCATTTTCTTCATACGTATCTCCCAGTTTTCGATTTTTCATAATTTGTTATCCATACAAAAAAATGTTCACAATTGTTTTTCAGTGATTTTGTGCATAACAGTAGTAGATGGATGGAGTTAAATTGCCTCTACTATCTACCTGGAGTTCCTATTATATCTATCTAGAGTTGATTTTCCTTTATTCTCTGAAACTCAAACAATGCAGAAAAATACGTAACACAACGAGCCAGCATACGAAGAAGATATCGTGCGCCACATATTCTAACCTCTCAAACGACATTTCTAGTATCACGAAGCAACGAAGATTCAATCTTCGTTGCCCGAAGTTGTATAAACGATGGGGAAATTAGCACCGATAGCATGGCCCGAAGAATATTCGGAACTGCGGGTATTTATTGTTTTACAGTATTTACAATAAACGCCAAGGATAGCAAAAAAAAATCGAGAATATGAAAATGGATGAAACATCTGTTGTTCGACACCTTTGTTTAATTTGGAAATTAGTCAATGTTAGTCAATTTTAATGCTGAAATCTTTCATCGTTTTTAAATGTATAAATTCAAATTGATGTTATTCTCATTTGATAACCATCCCACTATCCAACTTATTTATGGTCCCGAGTTACGTCTAACTAATTTAGCGGACATTTTGAGTTATTTTCCGATGAGCATTCTTCCAATTTTCCAATTATCATCACTGCGGTTTAAAAATAGACTGTTTTACAATAGCACCATCACTGAAACCACAAATAGCTCTTGCTCTAGAGGGAAATCCACACATTTGTAGAAAGTACAATTAATTATATTTAAAAAAACAGAGGGAAATTTTTATTTTTCTTACAGAGAATCGAAGAATTGCTCCTT
The DNA here is from genome assembly GCA_946863875.1 of Alloplasta piceator. Taxonomy (NCBI): domain Eukaryota; kingdom Metazoa; phylum Arthropoda; class Insecta; order Hymenoptera; family Ichneumonidae; genus Alloplasta; species Alloplasta piceator. Next base: position 14,586,802 of record OX333077.1, on the reverse strand, counting down.
TGTGGCATTTGTTACGAATACATGGACACATCTGTAATGACACCCTGCTCTCACAATTGTAAGTATTAGAAAGATTTGGAAATTACATAGTATTTCCAAAAACAGTACTTTTTTGAAAGAAAACTGTTGGCTACCCTTAAAAATAAAAAATATGGTCGAAATGAAGGTCTCGGTGCAACGATTTGATTTTTAGACAAAATATAGAGGGGTGCGGGATGTTTGAAAACGCCATTTTTAGCGTTAAATTCACTTTATCACTGATAAACAGAAACAGATAATTCAAAAAGTTCTGAATTTTTTATATAAGGTACCCAGATATGAACTCTTTCGGACCCATATTTACCGAACATTAACAAATGCTTCATATATTCGAAAAAAAATCTCAAAATCAATATTTTGACCATTTTTCAATTAATTATATCATTAAATATTGATCTTTGTCCTGTAAAACGTTTTTGTATTTCTTCCATCTTTTTTCTTGTAAAACTCGGTATCAGTATTGCTTACAATGCGAAAATTGCTAAAAAACATCTTTATTTTGGAAATTTTCATATTAAAAAAAAAAAAAGATTTATTTTTTAGCAATTTTCGTATTGTAAGCAATACTGATTCTGAGTTTTACAAGAAAAAAGATGGAAGGAATACAAAAACGTCTTTGAAGATTTATTATCCAATTTTTTCGAAAAATTAATAATTAGCAAAGAAATATTAGTAATTTTTTTTAAACGTCAGTAATTAGCGGGAACATATTACTAATTTTTCTAAAAATTAGTAATTAGTGACAAAATATTTCTAATTTTTCCAAAAAATGAGTAATTAACGATAAAATATTACTAATTCTTACAAGAATTAGTAATTAGCGAGAAAGATATTGCTAAATAACCAAAAAAAACAATAATTTGTGAAGAAATGTTGTATTAATTTTGGAAAAAGTAATAAATAAAATAAAAATTACTAATGTATTTTTTAATTGGTACTGATTAAATATTCGTATTAACAATAACTTATGTGATATCGTATGACATTCGATACAATAAATACTAATGTGTGAAATATTCAAAAGATCTAGTTATTATAAAAAATAAAACAACTTTTCGAATAGAGTTGTTTGAAATTATAACCATGACTCAATCCGTACATACAAGTACGTAAAAATACACAATACTTTTCTACAAATGACCGTTTTTTAAAAATTGATTAGTAATATTTTGTCACTAAATACTAATTTTTTTGAAAAAATTAAAAATATTTGATTTTTGAGAGTAGCCAACAGTTTTCAAAATTTGCTATTCACCCTAATGTATGTGTAGTAATATTTTTCATTGCAAAATGGATAATTTATTATTCTTTAAGTTTTATTTTTAAAGCTCATTTTTAACTTTTGCTTTCAGATTGCTCCCTTTGCATCAGAAAATATTTACATTACAAGACTCAGTGTCCCGCATGCTTTGAAAAAACATTTGAAAAGGATTTACACACGAACCGGATATTGGACGAGTTGGTATCTTATTTTGGGAAGATTCGGGAGAAACTCGTCAATTGCATTTCCGGAGCTAAGATCCTGACCGATGAGAATGCCGAGAGTATTCAAGAACCATTGAGAAAAACGCCAGTGAGGCCGGCACGCATGAATCAGAATCTTCGTAAAACTTCGCCAACAGTCGAGAAGAATTTCAGAGAAATTGAGGCCGATAATACGGAAAAAACGAATAAAGTCAAGCCAATTGTCACAGAGCCGCAAAATATAAATTCCAGTCCAAGTACAAGCGGCGTTTCCAGAGTGGCAAAAATTTTTACACCCAGGAGCAAGAAGAGTATTCCGAAAATCGCGAATGTTAAAACCGTTCCTTGTCCCGTTTGCGCGGTTGAAGTTTCCGCGTTAAATATTAACAAGCATCTTGACGATTGTCTGAAGAGAGAGAACATGACTCAGCAACCACCGAAGTAATATTTGCAAAATCGTTGAAAATTCTTTCCAGGACAATTCTAACGGTTTTCATTTAATTTTCCAGGATCGTACCAAAACGTAAACCACTGCCAAAATTGGTATTCAGTTTGATGAAAGACACTGAAATGAGAAAAAAAATGAAGGAATTGGGATTACCGTCGCAGGGCGACAGAAAAACTTTGGAATCCCGTTTTCAGCGATACTCCATACTCTACAACGCCGAGTGTGACAAAAAAGAGCCCAGGACGGTTGAGGAATTGCTGAAGATTTGCGAGAATGAGGAAAATTTGGAGAAAAAAATGCTTAAATTTGCCCAAGCTGCCGATGTAAATGTCCAATCGTTAGTAATTAATTCAATGATCATTAGTGATTAATCATGTATTTAATTTCCACGATTTTTTTATTTCTTTCCAGCGATTGAAAGTAACTCGAAGTAGCGAACAAAAAATCATTGAGGAGGCGCAGAAAAAATATCGTTAGTATTCGATCCTCAAAGTTTTTTCTTCTTATTGAAAAAGTTACAAAAATTTACGAAGCTAACTGAAATTTTTTGTCCTCCAGTGGAAACAAACAGACAAAATTATAACAGTTTGATCGAGTCTATAAAAGAGCGCGAAAAATCAGGAAAAGGGTTTGTCAGACGATCTCCGATTGACCAACTGATCGATCAACGAAACGAAGTTTCCACGGGCAATGAAATTGCCGATGTTAATGCAATCAACGATGAATCGAACGATGCGGCGAATTATTCGATGAATGCCTACGAGGCGACTTTTCTGGATTCAGACTCTGACAATTCCTGTCCTCTTCAGCATTACGCGAGCAACGATCCATTGAAATTTCTCTCCTTCACGATGACATCGTCCGATGGCACTTTTTCACCTCAGAAATCACCGTCAAAATCCGGGTCGTTGACGCAACGAAAAAATCATGATTTTCAAGATCCTTCAGTCTCGCTGATTCGAAAAGTTACACCGAAAATTACGAACAGCGAATTACCGATCGCGGATAGTTCGAGACTCGAAACTTCGGATATTTTTAATGCTACGACCGATAACGATACGAGCGACGAGGATGCTGTTCCACAGAGTCCAAAAGCCACGACGTGTCATCGCAAACGTCAGAAAATGTCCTTGAAAGGAAAAAATCGGGAAAACATTGACGATCGTAAAGATATTGAGCATGATAATTCAGAGGGACGAAAGTTAGCTATGTCGATCGCCCGAGACTTCACGTTCGATACTTCGAGTAACGACAGTGTTGGATCGGCTGTTAACGGTATACAAGGAAAATGGCAATTCAAGCCGTGATTTTTATCATCGACTTTTATTTTTTGTTATTTCGTTCATGAGAAATATTTTAGTGCTGTTAGTCATTTTTTAAATTACATCATTTTTGGGAGAAGTGCAATGGTTTTTGATATTGACAATATATAGTAGATAGTAGAGTTGTGAAAATAGTAATGTAAAACTAATGCATTACCCATTATTTTAAACAATGCGTATTGGACAAGTTTTCCATTTCAAAGTACATAAATAATGTGTAATGCATGGGTGTTCCATTGCAAATAAAAAAAGTAATGTGCAACGTATGCATGTTCCATTATAAATGAAAATAGTAATGTGTAATAGATGCGTGTTCCATTACAATTAAAAAAAGTAATGTGTAATGGATGCATGTTCCATTACAAATTAAAAAAGTAATGTGTAATGGATGCAGGTCCCATTACAAATAAAAAAAGTTACCATTACATTTGTGATAATTGTGGATGAACTTTTAGTGAGCGAAATAAAATAATGAGACAGCAATGTGCAAGTTTCTAATACGAGCGGGGCAATTTTTTTATTTGTAATGGAATATTCTCTACTGCAAATTACTTTTTTTATTTGTAATGAAACACGCATCCATTACACATTACTTTTTTTATTTGTAATGGCACATACATCCATTACACATTACTTTTTTATTTGTAATGTGTGCATTACTTACAACTTTGGCGAATAGTAGATTAAACTTTGCTTTCATATGTTCTGATTTTCAATATATTTTATTTTTATATTGTTAAAGTTTTGTAATTTCATAATATAATTTATAGCTTAAAAAAAATATTTCATCTTATATTTATTTCATTTTATTTTTCTAGCAACTGTTAATGAAAAAACTTCCGAGGAGCCGAGCGTAGATCACGAAGAAGCCGAAATCCATAAGCCAGATATTGCGGCGAAGCTTGACAAAGAGAATCAGGAATCATCGAAGAGCGTTGTAAATCGGCCTATCAGGAAGAGAAATTGCGTTGTGCGTTCACAGACGATTAACGTTGAAGATTCGACGAGAATCAAGGAAAAAGTTGCAGTTCCTCAAGATGATTTCTCACGAAGTGACGATGATCGTCTTCGGGAAGATAAAAAAGTGGCATGTACCTCGCGGGATGTTAAAAACAGTCCCTTGAAAAGACGGAGAAGAAGGAAAGTGACACCGGATGCGAGTGACACGACAAATCCGCCCAGAAGACCCCTTCGCAAATGTCACGTTAACGCTATTCTGACGGATAACGCTTACAAGAGATCCTGAGCTCTGCTTTTCATGTTTTCTTCCACGTTGTAAGTGATTTTTTTCCCCCGGTTTTCCTTCATCACCATTGTACCAAAGAGACCATTCGCGCTCGCTGTATATACGTGTTCGATAACGATTTTGTACGGTCAATAAATTAATATAATTTTGAATGAATTTGTGCTATTTTCACGTTAAAAACTTGTGGGGACTTAATTTTTTTTTTGTACTCCCGTTTTTTAGTCGAAAAATAGATCATACGAATTTGATATATATGTTTTTGTGATATGCAAATTACGAAATTTGTATACTTGCGATTTTTTGATGACCATCAAGATTTTAGTATTTCCATTTTTCGATTTTGACTCACCATAACTTATCAACTGTAGCGTGGAAAAAAAATCTTTTTTGTTCCACATTTAATTCTCCGACGGCCGATTTTTTCTACAAAATAATTATGGTTGTTTCGGGGAACTGAAAGTTCTTTAATTTTAAAACTTAGTTGTATGGGTGATTTTTTTAGAAGGAATCGGCCATCAGAGAACTGAATGAGGAACAAAAAATGTTAATAGGGATTGTTTCTCCGCGCCATAGTTGGGAAGTTATGTTGAGCCGACATCGAAAAATGCAGAATGCAGATGCAGGAATCTTGAGGGTCATAGCTTTTTTTTAGTGTTTTTAGTAAAGAAGGAAGCTTGGATTGCGGAATCCAGAAGGGAGAAAGTCTTCACAAATACGAAACAAGCACGAAGAAATTTCGGAAATTAAAAATTTTCAGATTTTTCTTTTGCTCATGATTTTTCGAGAAATTCATCACTCTTGTGCTTTTTGATACTTTGTTCCATTGCATTCAAAAACGTATCGAGATGACATTCAGTGGTTTGTACGAACAACGCGTGCGCCAGAAAAGGTATTTTTCGAAGGGTTCTTCCGCTCAAACCGACGCTATCTTCGCTCAAGGACCAGAGATCATCTACCCGCCAACTCCAACGATCTTGCTCTCTTAATTCAACCAATGACCGTATCTTAGTCGCCGATAAGAGTCCAGTCTGAAATTAAAAAAAAAAAATTTCGTCACTGAGCCTCTTCATAGAATTATGGTTATTTTCGTTAACCATTAAAATTTAATGGTTAATGGATATTATTTGCATTAACCATTTAAATTTAATGGTTAATGGATATTATTTACATTGACCATTTAAATTTAATGGTTAATGAATATTATTTTCATTAACCATTAAAATTATTTCCATTAACCATTAAATGTTAATGGTTAATGAAAATGCAATTGCATTAAAAAAAAGTAATGCATTATTTGCAACCCTGCCCATTGCAATGTAGTGTGTAATAAAACAAATTTCCATTACCCATTGCAATGTAATGTGTAATGGACAAAACTTTGATTGCAATTTTGGGTATGGAAAAATCTAGATGAATAAATTATTGCAATTTTGCCTTCCATTTGATTGACTTAGGACTTAGATTTTTAGGTACCTTAGATTCTAAAAAGCACTATATTATAAATATAAAGAGCATCTATATTATTATTGCAATGTAATGTGTAATTGACAAAACTTTCATTGCCATTTTGGGAATGGAAAAATATTGATGATAAAATTATTGCAATTTTGCTTTACATTTTATTGATTTAGGACTTAGATTTTCACCTTAAATTCTTAAAAGCATCTACATTATAATTCTAAAAATCTAAGTCTCAAGTCAATAAAATGTAATGCAAAACCGTAATAATTTATTCATCTACATTTTTCCATTCCCAAAATTGCAATCAAAGTTTTGTCCATTACACATTACATTGTAGTGGGTAATGGAAATTTTTTCTATTACACACTACATTGTAACGGGCACGGTTGCAAATAATGCATTACTTTTTTTAATGCAATTGCATTTTTATTGACCATTAAATTTTAATGGTTAATGAAAATTATTTCCAATAACCATTAAACGTTAATGATTAATGAAAATGCAAATGCATTTAAAAAAAGTAATGCATTATTTGCAACCCTGCTATCGAGAATGTTCGTTATTAAATTTGACGAAAATCGATCGAATGATTAAAAGTTTACCAATTTTTTTTTTTTTTTCAAATAGCGTACTCTAACTTCGGCTATTTGCGACATATTATACTGAAATTTTGTACACATTCAAAATAGTGATCAAAGTTGTTCGCTATGAAATTTGGCACAAATCAAATTTAGCGAGAAGTAAATTTGAAAGAATTCGGCAAATTTGCACGTTGATTACTCATGTTTTTCGATAGTTAACAGAGCTTCTTTTATGAGGAAGCCAAATTTGATTGCCGTACTTTGTGATAAAGGAAGCTATGTGATTAAGATGAGGAGGCAATGTGCAAATGTCCAATTGGCAGGGTTTTTTTTTTCGTTTTAGAGGTTTTCATGGATTTTCTCAACGTTTCAGAATATTTCTAACTCATTAGCATGGAAATCTCAAGCAAAAAAAAAACAATGTTCATGAAAACAGAGTCTTTTTTATGAAGGAACAAAAACATAGCGATCAATATACGCACTCTCATCAATTCCTCCAAGCAAGTTTGGTAAATATGATATATGGCGTCTGCTCCAGGATTTCCAATGTATTGTTTTATGTCAGCACGATCGGCGAATGCAACGTCAATGGCCTCGGTGACGTTGCTCGTCGTTAGTATCATAACGTTCGGATAGGATTTAATATTGTCGAGTTGCGTCAGTAGAGCATTAACGGCGCGAATTGCGTCCGAAGGTTCGTTCCCATTGATGCAAGTTTTGCGCGCATGGGCGAGAGATTCAACCTCATCGATGAGAACACAAATGAGAGCCTCGGAATTTTCCAGGAGACGACGTATCTCGTCGAACAATTTCATCACCAGCTTTCCGCTCTGTAATATTTTCAAAAATGCTTAAAATTCAGATGACGAAGGTCATTAGAAATTTAACGTATGAAAATTTGAAGGAAATTTTATTAAATTTTGAAGACTTTGGCAAAAAAAAAAAAAGGTGAATTTTACCTCTGAAAACCATTTGGAAAATAAACTGTGACTGTTTATTTCGACCAGCTGAATGTAGGAATATCTTTCGCCGAGTCTAATCGCCGCTTTTTGCGCAAGGGCTTTGCACAAACTTGTTTTTCCGGTTCCTGGTGGTCCGTGGAGCAATATCACTTTGTTCCAACTTATTATTTTGGGATTGACCTTCCTGTCCGAGAATAACAGTGTCGTCTCGACGAAATTCAATAACTGAATCAATAACGGAAACAATGATTAAAATCCTGATATTCCAATAATGCCATTTTGGTTTGAAAAATTGTTCGAGCAACAAAGCAGGAAAATATTCAAATGCAATCCGCCGTTCGAAATATTTTTTTTTTGAGCTCTCCTTCGGGGGTTCTTCATTTTTTACCTCAATTCACCTTTTTTTGGTGGATGCAACCGAAAAAAAAAATGTCAATTTTTTTCCGCACAGTCTAGGCCATACCAGTGTAAAATTTAAAAAAAATCAATTTTTTTTTGCCTTATTGGACAGTTTATAGTTTCAAGAGTAATCTGTGAAATCGATAGTTAAATCTTTAAACGCGTTTTTCTCGAAATGACATTTTTCAAATTTGCTGATATTGTAACTCAAAGAGCAATTATCCGATTGACTTGAAACTTGAACTGAGTACTCTTGAATATATTTACCGTACGATGAACTAGGATATTTTTTATTGGATGAAAATTGACGATTTGGCATTGAAAATACGACCATTTTTTAAACATGAAAACAGACTTGTTTTTTCATAACTACGCCATTTTGTTAGTTTTTGATATTTTTCAGAAATCCTAGTTCAGCGTACAGGAAATACCTTCTAGTTTAACGACATTTTTTTATTTTTCACTTTCAGCTACTCAATCCCCCGGAATCATGGCTGCAGTGGAGTTTTTTTTTTTGCGCCTCCGAAGACAGGGCATAAACCGGTTATGCATCGGTATTTTTAAGTGAAAAAGTTATGAAACATGCGTCGAATATGGCCAAATATATTCTCCATTTTCCAAAAGATTTCATCGAGTACTTTTCTTGCAAAAAATTTCCGAAAATCACCCGAATTTAGAGCATTCACACTGGTATGGCCCCTTAAAAAAAGAATGAACAAAATATTGTTGTTCCAATGCTCACATTGTCTTTTATGTTTGACTCGTAGTACAAATTTTCCCAGAGTCCCTCGTATTCCTCAGCTGGTAAAATAATGTGCGAAGCGACGCTCAATTCTTCAGAATCATGCTCCATTGTTTCCATCGCTGGGCCTTCCTTCGAAAGTTTGTATACAAAAACTTTTATTTCGTAATCTTCCGTTTCTATCATCGTTCTCTTGTTCATCTGAAAAATGCTTTGCGGTAAAAATATGAACAGGATCAATTTAATTTAATTCATTATATTATGATTTTTTTACCTCGTCGTTCGTCGTACAAACGACGGATTCGATGTGATCTTTCAATTCATCCGTTAATCCAAATGCGCTGCTCCATTCGTCATCCTCGATAATATTTACATTCAACGTTGTAAGAATAGATTTTTCCCCTTGTTTTTTGAAAAACTCTCTCAGTTCGTCCGGAGAGAACGTACTGAAAAATATTTTTTCAAACGATCTAATTACTGCGTGAAAATATATCGCAGATCTAATTCAAAGATAACAAACGAAAAACAAATATTTTGTGAACGATTAACATTTAAATACCTGGAAATTTTTTGTCGCACCTCGAAATACGCGATTCTATTCATAATTCGTAATTGCTGTGAAAAAAATCACTCAAAACGAACAATTCATAATAAACAGACGACTATATAATTAGGTTTATCAAAAACAATTTACGGAGTTTGTGACGTGAGATTTGAATTGACGATTGAACAAATTTTTGAGGTTAGAAAATACGCGCGATTGCCCACGCGCGCGCGCGCGCTTTGGCTCCGTCGGTAATTTGCTTTGTAACTCGGTCGGTCAAACAGTAACGATCGCGAAATTATTTCGTTGAATCTTTTCTCAAGTTTCGCGTGTTTCGTGGACAACTAGAGCGACGCTTCGCAATTTACAAATCTCGGGGAGAATTTTATAACCGTCGAAAACGGTTTTTCGTTTTTTTTTTCATTTTCCTCGTAATATGTCGGTGAACGGTTACGACATGTAATTATTCGCTCAATCGAAATAAATACAAATGATAGAGAAATTATAGCTATTGAGGATTTTTATCGATGGACGGCGACGAGCGTCGCGGTGGCAAAAGAGGATCTTCGGAGGCGAGCAGAGAAATGGTATGCATATTTTTTTTTGTTTATAATTAGTTCTAGAGACTATTTAAAAATTTTATTACACCATTGAAATGTATATGAATCGCCCTTCCTTGCATCGTTTTTGTTTTCGTACAGCGAATGGATTTCGATGAAATTCAATAAAAAACCTCAACACAAACCTAAACCTCTTATTTTGATAATAAGTATCCTACGTGTTAATCAAGAATATATTCTGCCTGTGTGCCAAATTTCATCAAAACCCAAACCCTAACCAAAGTCAGAAAACCTAGTAACTAAACCTAACTAAACCTAAACCTCTTATTTTGATAATAAGTATCCTATGTGTTAATCAAGAATATACTCTGGCTGTGTGCCAAATTTCATCAAAACCCAAGCCCAAACCAAAGTCAGAAAACCTAGTAACTTCATTAGCGATATGTATTAAGTATCGATGTTTGTCCTTCAATCATGCCAAAAATGATACTGATGAAATTCAATAAGAAATCCAAACCTCAACCCAAACCCAAGCCTTTGATCAGGATAATAAGTATCCTATGGTTTGATCCACAATATACTCTACCTGTGTGCCAAATTTCACCCAAATCCGTTCAGCCGTTTTGGCGTGATTGAAAAATGAACAAAGATCCGTAAATTTGCATTTATAATAGTACAGGATTTTGAGACTCGATCGATTTTTCGACATGAAAATATGAGGAAATTTTTTTAGCTCGCTAAATACAAAGCTGAGCTAAATGCCATAGCTCAAGGCAATGACGCCGGTCAGTTGGGCGATCCATCGGACGAAGAACTTTCGCACAATGACACAGGCGGACAATCCATGGAACAGCAGGGCACGAGCGTAAGTTTCGATACGAGAACTTTTATTGAAACATCGCAGAAATTTGTATTCCAAAAATCGAAACTCCTGCAAATTTGTACATAACTCGAAAATTGTTTTGCTTTCCTACTTTACAGATGACCGAGGGAATGTCCTCGCGCGATGTAACACAGAGCAGCATGAGTGTCAGCGAGGGTGAGGGAGATGGCGATTTGGAAGGAATGGCTGGAAGGGTAGCGGAGCTTGAAGAATTGCTGCAAGGTAAAGAGGCTGTCGTTGAGGCTCTCAGCGCGGAAATTGATCATTTGAGGGCCGAAGCCTCTTCCCCAAATTCCTCGCAGAGTCACAACAGTGGTTCCCATAGTAAAGACATTTTGGTTGTCTATCACACCAAAGTGAGTATACTTTACGAATATTTATCAAAATTTTCTTTCAATCAAAAAGATATTTAAATAACGAAGAGTGTAATTCTGTTATTTATTTTTTCATCAAAAAGATATTTAAATAACAAAGAGAGTAATTCTGTTGTTTATTTTTTCATCAAAAAGATATTTAAATGACGTACAGTGTAATTCTGTTGTTTACTTTTTCATCAAAAAGGTATTTAAATAACGAACAGTGTAATTCTGTTGTTTATTTTTTCATTAAAAAGATATTTAAATAACAAACAGTATAATTCTGTTGTTTACTTTCTCATCAAAAAGGTATTAAATAACCAACAGTGTAATTCTGTTGTTTACTTTTTCATCGAAAAGATATTTAAATAACGAACAGTATAATTCTGTTGTTTATTTTTTCATCAAAAAGATATTTAAATAACGAACAGTGTAATTCTGTTGTTAACTTTTTCATCGAAAATATATTTAAATAAGGAACAGTATAATTCTGTTGTTTACTTTCTTATCAAAAAGGTATTAAATAACAAACAGTGTAATTCTGTTGTTTACTTTCTCATCAAAAGGGTATTAAATAACCAACAGTGTAATTATGGTGTTTACTTTTTCATCAAAAAGATATTAAAATAACAAACATTATAATTCTGTTGTTTACTTTCTCATCAAAAAGGTATTAAATAACCAACAGCGTAATTCTGTTGTTTACTTTTTCATCGAAAAGATATTTAAATAACGAACAGTGTCATTCTGTTGTTTATTTTTTCATCAAAAAGATATTTAAATAACAAACAGTATAATTCTGTTGTTTACTTTCTCATCAAAAAGGTATTAAATAACCAACAGTGTAATTCTGTTGTTTACTTTTTCATCGAAAAGATATTTAAATAACGAACGGTATAATTCTGTTGTTTATTTTTTCATCAAAAAGATATTTAAATAACGAACAATGTAATTCTGTTGTTTATGTTTTTATCAAAAAGATATTTAAATAACGAACAGTGTAATTCTGTTGTTTACTTTTTCATCGAAAAGATATTTAAATAATGAACAGTATAATTCTGTTGTTTATTTTTTCATCAAAAAGATATTTAAATAACGCACAATGTAATTCTGTTGTTTACTTTTTAATCGAAAAGATATTTAAATAACGAACAGTGTAATTCTGTTGCTTACTTTTTCATCAAAAAGATATTTAAATAACGAACAGTGTAATTCTGTTGTTTATTTTTTCATCAAAAAGATATTTGAATAACGAACAGTGTAATTCTGGTGTTTATTTTTCCATCAACAAGATATTTCAATAACGAACAGTGCAATTCTGTTGTTTATTTTTTCAACAAAAAGATATTTAAATAACGAACAGTGTAATTTTGTTGTTTACTTTTTCATCAAAAAGATATTTAAATAACGAACAGTGTAATTCTGGTGTTTATTTTTTCATCAAAAAGATATTTAAATAACGAACAGTGTAATTCTGTTGTTTACTTTTTCATCAAAAAGATATTTGAATAACGAACAGTGCAATTCTGTTGTTTACTTTTTCATCAAAAATATATTTAAATAACGAACAATGTAATTCTGTTGTTTATTTTTTTATCAACAAGATATTTCAATAACGAACAGTGTAATTCTGTTGTTCATTTTTTTATCGAAAAGGTATTTAAATAACGAACAGTGTAATTCTATTGTTGACTTTTTCATCAAAAAGATATTTAAATAACGAACGGTGTAATTCTGGTGTTTACTTTTTCATCGAATAGATATTGCAATAACGAATAGTGTAATTTTATCGTTAACTTTTTCATCAAAAAGATCTTTGAATAACGAACAGTGTAATTCTGTTCTTTATTTTTTCATCAAAAAGATATTTAAATAACGAACAGTGTAATTCTGTTGTTTACTTTTTCATCAAAAAGATATTTAAATAACGAACAGTGTAATTCTGTTTTTGACTTTTTCATCAAAAAGATATTTAAATAACGAACAGTGCAATTCTGTTGTTTACTTTTTCATCAAAAATATATTTAAATAACGAACAATGTAATTCTGTTGTTTATTTTTTTATCGAAAAGATATTTAAATAACAAACAGTATAATTCTGTTGTTTATTTTCTCATCAAAAAGGTATTAAATAACCAACAGTGTAATTCTGTTATTTATTTTCTCATCAAAAAGGTATTAAATAACCAACAGTGTAATTTTGTTGTTGACTTTTTCATCAAAAAGATATTTAAATAACGAACAGTGTAATTCTGTTGTTTACTTTTTCATCAAAAACATATTTAAATAACGAACAATGTAATTTTGGTGTTTATTTTTTCATCAAAAAGATATTTACATAACGACCAGTGTAATTTTGTTGTTTACTTTTTCATCAAAAAGATATTTAAATAATGAACAGTGTAATTCTGTTGTTTACTTTTTCATCAAAAAAATATTTAAATAACGAACAGTGTAATTCTGTTGTTTATTTCTTCTTAGCTTCAAGATTTCGAAAGAGCCGTGAATCAACGTGACAATTTGATTCACGATTTAACCTCGTCATTGGAACAAGCATTGTCAGCGAGAGATGCCCTGAAAGCTCAGCTACAGTCGATGAGCTCGAATGAACTCTTATCGCCGGACATGGGCAACTTTATCGCTGCCCAGGATCGCATCACTTCACTCGAGAGTGCACTTATCGATCACAAAACCGTGATAAGCCAACTGAACGCTGAATTGATTAAATCACGAGAATTAACGAGCAAACTCGAGATGGAAAGGGAGGCTCAAAGCTTCGAGATAAATGATTATAAAATGCGAGTAAATCAATTGAACGATCAAATTCGTGCCGGTGCTGTCGAGAATACATTGAATATCGCCGAGACAATGGAGATGCAGAAACAATACGAGGCAAGGGTCGACAAAATAAAAAAGGACATGCAAGTTATACTTGAGAAATTTACCGCGGAGACCAATTCGAAGAGTATGCAGCATGAAGAGGCCATGAAGGTTCGTATATTGTAATTTTGTTCATTTCAAGAAACATTTTCTTTCGGAAAATGTTTCTTTTCGTTCTTTTTCTTTCTAATGTCTCGTGAAGGGAATTTCACAAATTGGACATCTTGTCTTTCGCTGCAACATTTATCAACATTTCTCAAAGGGTATAAATTTGCTAAAAATGCTGAAGGCGTTAAAAAATGTTATAAAAATCAACAAATATAATTCCTTTATAAAGAAATGGAAAGATCCTCACCAATATTCTATGGATAATTCTCTAGAAAATTCATATCTTTCAAAGTTCATTCACGAGCAGAGTTGTAAATAATGCATTACTTTGATAATGCATTATTGTATTTATTACCCATTACACTGCGTAATGTGTAATGGATGCGTGTTCCATTACAATTAAAAAAAGTAATGTGTAATGGATGCGTGTTTCATAACAAATAAAAAAAGTAATGTATAATGGATGCATGTCCCATTACAAATAAAAAAGTGTAATGTGTAATGTATGTTCCATTACAAATAAAAAAGTAATGTGTAATCGATGCGTGTTCCATTCCAAATAAAAAAACTTTTCAGTTATTTTTCATTAAAAACCAATAAGAGCTTGTTTTAAAAAAAAAATTTCCCTTATTTTTTTCAACTCCATCTCTTTGATTCAGAAACTGGAGGCGAAACATCAGCGCGAATTAACGGACGCGAAGACGAAGTACGATGAGCACTATCGAAATTTGGCGGATCGTTATAACAGTGAATTGCCTGATCTCGAGAGCAAACACGCAAAGGAATTGTCGGTATTTCAAACGCAACTGTCTTCGTACAAAAAGACGGTCGAGGCGTTGAAGCTCGAACTAATGAATCGATCGGAATCACAACAATCGATCGTCAACGAGTTGCGCGAGCTTCGTGAAAAATTGCAGCAAAATCAGCGCGACAAGGAGATGCTCAACGAGCAGATAAATTTGCACAAGGTACAATTGGACGATTTAACGTCGAAGTACGTTGCGGCAGCGAGTGTCTTGGATTCGAAGGAGAGCATCGAGAGATCGCTCGAAGAGGCGTTGACGAACGTCGCCATTTTGAAACAAGAGAATGACGCATTGAAATTCAAATATGACGATCTCAGCGCCCGTTATTCGGCGGCGCAATCGCTGATCGAGAATAATCAGGTTCACGAGAGATCAATGAACAATCGTATTTACGATTTAGAAAAATCTCTCTCTCGTCTAAGTGGCGTCAGCGTCAGTATGTTGAGTGAATTCAACGAAACGACGTATCAGACGTTCGACGATGTCGCGGTACAATTTCACATGACGAAACAAAGATTGGACGAGAAAATGGCAATGGAGAATCGATTGATCGAGAAAATTCGCACACTCGAGGAACAAGTCAGCGATGCGAATGAACGATTGAATCTTGCCAATCTCGAGAAAGAATCCTACGAAAAACAGCTCAAGGACATAAAAAATACTTGCGACAAATTGAGAACCGAGGCGAATCGTCAGGATACGATCTTGCCTCAAACTCAATTGTTTCAAAGTTCACGATACTTTTCATCCGAAAATATTGTCAAATCGCCGAACAAGCTGATCGAGAATCGTGACTCCTCAACCGACGACATAGCGCTAAAATTCGAAACGTACGAGCGTGAAATTTCGGAATTGAGAATCACGTTGCGGAACAGAGAGAGCGATAATGCGGAAACGATGAAAAAATTGTTAGAAACAACGGAGAAACTTGAATCGGTCGAGACTGAGTGCGAGCACTTGAAAAGTGGAATCGCGATGGCGTGGGAACAGTGCGCTGAATTTGAGGAAAGATTGAACAAAACTTTGGCGATGAACGAAACAAAAAATGCCGATTTGACCATGCGCGACGATTGTGAAAATGAAAGATCAAAGGATAGCTCGAAAGCGTCGAACGATACGTTTAAAACTGCGAAACAGCTCGATACTGTGGACAAAAATGTCCAAACCGACGATAAGAATAACGAGAATATCGATCACGATTCCCTGGATCAAACAATGCTGGAATTAAACTCCCTCAGATGTGAGAATGAGAAATTATCGAGCAAAATGAAAGAATTGTCCGAGAGAATATCGAGATTCGAGGATTTGACGAAGACTCTCGAAGATTCGAAGCTTCGGTTGAAAAAATACGAGACGGAAAATGAAGAATTACGGTTGGAAAACGCGAGATCGATGAAAAATCACGATACCGTCGAAGAATTGAAAAAAAGCATAAACCGTCTCGAGGCTGAAAAAATTTCGTTGAATCGTGAATTCACGAATCTCCGAGAGAAACACAGAGAAGAATTGGCGGCTGTTAGAACGGACTCAAATTCAGAAGTTGACAAGTTGAGAAATTTAATGATGACCGTTAAAGAGGGCGACAGTGGACTCGAGGAGGTTAAAAATGAATTGGAGAAACGTCATGCCCAGGAAATGGAAGAATTGCGAACGTACTTCGAGGAGAAGTGTCTACAGATGGAGAAGCAATATTCCGACGAGATATTCAGTCAACAGTCGAAAAAAATGTCCGACAATGACAGCGAGATCGAGGATCTTGCCGAGGATTTTTATTGCGGTGGAGGCGGTGGCGATTATACGAATAATAAAAATCGCACGAATAACGAGAATTCAAGGAATGAAAATTGTCTCGTTGATACGGAAACGAAGATCTATCGGACTGACAATAATGCAATCGTCGACTCGGGTCTCGTCGCGGTCGTTAATCAGGTGAATTTTTTTTGAATCTCTTTTTCTTTAAAGATTGAAAAGTAGAGAGGAAAATCTTAGGGTTGCTCCGTTGATTCTTCCATATGTTTTTCTTCATCGATAACGTTGCTTTTCCTCAACATTCATAAGCATGATTCTCCTTCGTATGTGTCTTACAAAGAATAACCGATTTTTCAAATTTTCATCTCATCTTTATTTTTTGTTTCTCCACTTTTGTCTTTCTTTCCCATTCTAGCCTCGAATTGTTTATTTGTAACTAACATTCGTTCATTGTGTGTGAACCTTTTTTTCCCTTCGCGCTCGCGCATGCAGCTTTCTCAAACCGAATGGGACTGTGCCCTCGAGAATGGCGAGTTAACGAAACTTCGCGCTGCGTACACCAATCAACTCGAAGAGCAGGTTGCTCTTGCAAAGCTCGACATTGTCAACGCTCTTCAGGAACAAATTCAGGTAGTTTCACATGAGTCTCCTGCGTGTTTTTTTTTTTTTTGGGAATTCAAAAAATGTTTTGTTTTACATATCTCATGTACCATAAGAAAAACCCTGCAAATTGGAATTTGCACATTGCTCATCTTTATCCATAGTTCACACAGATTCCTTTAACACACAGTATCGATCAAATTTGGCTTCCTCATAAAGGAAGCTTTGTTAACTATTGAAAAATATTAGTAATCAATGTGCAAATTCGAACGATTTTCCCCAAATTTGATAGCAAATAACATTAATAGGTATACTGGCTCTTCACAAAATTTCATTGCAATATCTAAAAAGTTTCAAAAGTTATAGCGTTTACGCTTCTTTTATAAAAATTAAAAATTTGATAAAAATTTAATCATTCGATCGATTTTCGTCAAATTTGATAACGAACATCCTTTATAGCTATATTAGCTCTGTGTAAAGTTTCAGTGCAATATCTTAAAAATTGCACAAGTCAGAGCGTTTACGCTATTTTTCAAAAAATTAAAAATTTCATAAAATTTTATTCCCTCGATGGATTTTTGCCAAATTTAATAGCGAACAACCTCGATAGCTATATTAGCTCTGTGCAAAGTTTCAGTACAATATCTTAAAAATTGCACGAGCGTTTAGGCTATTTTTCAAAAAGTCAAAAATTCATAAAATTTTAATCCTTCCATGGATTTTCGCCAAATTCAATACCAAACAACCTTAATAGCTATACTTATTCTGTACAAAGTTTGAGTGCAATATCTTGAAAATTGCAGAGGTTAGAGTGTTTACGCCATTCTTGTAAAAACGAAAAAAGTCGATAAAATCTGAACACCCGTTATAATTAAAACAATTTTTTTTTCATAATGAAGAGCGATTCGTGCTCAACAAGCGTGCCAAATTTGATATCTCGAAGCGTTTTCGAGTTATTAATTATTTACATCTGAAACTCAGGGTACACACACACACACTCACATCCATCCGGACATTTTTTCTAAATATGATTTCTCGAAGTTTTAGGACATTTTGAACATATTGGCATAACAAAATCTGAAAAAATTCCTCTGAACTCAACGAAAATAGGCACAACTTTTTGTTATCTTGAAGTTTTTCATGAATTCTCTTTGTTTTCATGTTATACGGAATTTTTCAAATTTCCTCTTTGTTTCACAAAAAACAGAATAACTTTGAAAAAAATCGTTCAACATTAAAAAAAAAGGAAATTAAAGCTCAAGCTTTCCCCTTTATGAATCCAATCGTAAAAATGTATTAAAAAAATGTTCTCTAGAAGATGGATGCAACTGAAGAGAGGGAAAAAAGGCGAAAAACAGTTGTTTTGTCAAAATAGAGTCCAAATCTAAAAACAAGTTGTTAAAATAATTTAAAAAACAGGATATGAAGCCGAATTCTTCCCCTTTAAAATGCCGTTTGTTAAATTAGTTTACGTTGACTTCCGGCGAAATGGGATAAAAAAACGGTCCAGACCTTTGTGCAGGAAAAAACCCGTTTTCATTGATTGATGTTCCCATGATGTTACTGTTGGAATATTCGCAATAACCGTAAAATTAAATACATTTTACGGCTGTAATATTATCGACAATAGTCCAAAAATCGATATTTTGATAATCTATAAATGGGCTATCATTAATTCAATCCATTTTTCGTACCAATTTGACCGGATATCAAGATCTACTCATCCCTCGTTTCGACTATCAGTCAATTTTTTTTCAGAATTTTTAAAAATATAAATTTGTAATACAAGTATCATATTTTCGTTTTATCGCGCAGGCTTTGCTCGCTGTTGAATCGGACATGGAAGATCATTGGCCGTCCGAACTTTTGGAGCTTCGCAATAAATTTACGAACAACGCCAAGCGTGAGATCGAAGAATTGAGGGCGATTCATGCTGCCGAGATGAAACAATTGAGGGAGGAGAATTCTCGAAGCGTGGCACGAATCCACGAACGTTACCAGGATGAAATTAACAAAATGACGATGGAACTGGACGTTCAAAACCAGAATGCAAAAACTCAAGATTCCAATTCCGACATCAACGCTGATGTTATTCGCGAGAGGTTGGTAAAAAAAAAGAAAATTAATTCAATTCGTCAAAAGATAAATCACAAGTGTTTGGCTTGTAAGAAACGATGATAAATCTGTGTTTCGTCTTTCAAGGGACAATTTGTTCAAAGCTTGTGTCACCCTCAAGGAGCTCATCGTAGACCTGACAAAGTATTTCGCGATTTGCGAGGAAGAGTTGAACAATACTCTGATAAGCGAAGTTCTCAAGAGACAAATATCGAACGATGAGTTATCGCCTAAACATTCGGATCGTGAAATAGCACGAAACGAGATCGACGCGACGGATTTTCGAGAGATAAAATCACCGGAAACACGAATAAAGCGAGTTCACTTTGCTCCTCAGTGTAGCGAGATCGAAACGATATTGAATATCGATACGAATACGTTGCGATCGTTCAACGAGACTGATGAAAACGTGATCGACAAGATTCGACGTGAATTGGAAGGTTGTGTGAAACGCATGAAATCCGAGAGCGCACAGGTTTTTGGAATAACGGTAACACCAGGTGAAACTATGCTGGATGCACTATCGAAACAAGTTTCATGGACGACCAAAGTGAACGAGGAACTGAGCGCGAAATTGTCGGACGCTGAAAATATCGCTATGGCATGTCAGGACGAGGCGAGAATGCTCAGAGCCAAAGTGATGAATCTTCAGCAAAGTTTATTGGCCGTCGAGAGCAAAAAGGAAATCGTCTCTGAGGGATACGGCGAGCACGAGGAATTGGGCGGTGAATTAGTTATACAAGATTTTGCACAATTGCAGGAGAAAGGTAAATTTTTTGCTTATCATCAGAGATGTCAATCCTCGTTACTATTGAAAACGCCTTTTTTTTTATTTTCTCTATTGGCAATAACCAATTATTTTACAGTTCTTTTCAAGTATGAAAGAATATACGTATGTATAATTAAATATTACGTATATTACGTATATTGTTTCATACTTGTATGAAATAATCTACGTATGTATAATTAAATAAATATTCAAATGTATTTCTGTGTATAATTTTTCGAGAACATATAGTTCTGCATGATCTGGCTCAAAAATAAGGTCAAGACGAAACTTCGATTGGCTGTAGCTTTGCGGATTTTGATCTTGCCATTCTCATCCTGGTCTTAAAAATTTCGTGATTTCCTATAGAATTCGAGGTGGCGTACTTGCTGAAAAAACGTTTTTTTGTGTTTTATGAAGTAAAAACAAACTTTCGTGTGACCACAATTTAAAAAAAAAATATCAATTGTTTTACTCGTTTTGTAACGAACAAGTTTTGTCCGAAGCGTTTTTCTATAGGATCTCGAATTATCAAGATACTACGTGTTTAGAGTAGAGAGTTAGTGAAAAATTCGGATTTTTTACTAAAATCGTACGACGAAAAATATCAATTGTCGGCCTTAACAAAAAAAAAATACGTGTCTTTTCTTTTTCAGAATACTTTTCGGAATTTTTTTAAAATAATTCGGACGTGACATTTTCAGAGGGATTACCCCACATGCAGTTGCAAATACTGTAGCTTATTTTAGTAAAATAATTGTTTATTAGCAAGTAATAGAGAAAATAAAAAAAAGAGCTCATTTTCAAAATTAACGAGAGTGGACATCTCTGCTTATCATGTTGTAAATCTGAGACAATATTTTCAAAATTCCTCAAGTTATACTTCCGACATTTACAAAAAAATTAATGGTGCTTCCTCATGAAGGAAGCTTTGTTTTCATGAAAAATTGTTTTTCGAGATTTTTATGCCAATGTGTTCAAAATATCCTAAAACATCGAGTAATCATATTCAGAAAAAATGTCCGGATGAATGTGTGTGTGTTTCCTGAGTTTCAATCCTGAGTTTCAAATGTAAATAATTAATAACTAGAGAACGTTTCGAGATATCGAGTTAAAATTTGGCACGCTTGTCGAGCACGAATTGCTCTTCATTATGAAAAAAATTTGTTTTAATTCTAACGGGTGTTCAGATTTGATCGTGTTTTTTCGTTTTTTGCCAGAATGGCGTAAACGCTCTAACTTCTGCAATTTTCAAGATATTGCACTCAAACTTTGTACAGAATTAGTATAGCTATTAAGGTTGTTTGGTATTGAATTTGGCGAAAATCCATCGAGGAATTAAAATTTTATGAAATTTTGAATTTTTTGAATAATACGGTAAACGCTCTAAATTGTGCAATTTTTAAGATATTGTATTGAAACTTTGCACAGAGCTAGTATCGCTATCGAGGTTGTTCGCTATTAAATTTGGCAAAAATCCATCGAGGAATTACAATTTTATGAAATTTTGATTTTTTTTGAAAAATAGCGTACTCTAACTCCGGCTATTTGCGAGATATTGTACTCAATTTTGTACACATTCAAAATAGTGATCAAGGTTTTGGAATTTGGCAAAAATTAAATTTTCATTTGTTAACAAAGCTTCCTTTATGAGCAAGCCAAATTTGATCGCGATACTTTGAGATAAAGTAAGCTATGCGATTAAGATGAAGAAGCAATATGCAAATGTCCAATTTTTGTGAAGCTCTGTGGAGAGTGAGATATTCATTAAAATCAAATTCTGATCTCAGTAATGAAAATAAATTGACATTCTAGCGCGACACGCGATAATGAGCGGCATGGCTGATAACGCTTACTTACTGCAACTTATCGAAGAATTGTGCCGTTACAATGACAAGATAACCGACGAAACGAGAAGGGAAAAGGAGGATTTGCAACAGCAGGTAAATTGGAAATATCGATCGAGACAATGAAGCACCAAATCGCACGTACGATGTTAGATAGCATTCGAGAGCTTTGAAACGAAAAAAAGAGAAACCTCTGGTTTGATGCATTTTTAAACAGACTGTTTTTGTTTATGTTTTTTTTAATTTTTTTTTTTTAGTTTGATTCGTCGGAGTTTATTTTGTCTCCGAGACGCATGATTTATGTTCACGATTATTTTCACGATTGCTCGAGATAGAAAAACATCCATGATTTCACACAATCATTTTATTGTATTACGTTTATTTTTTTTAATTTTTTTTTTTCATCTCGATATTCATTGAAAATCTTCTTGCAATCTCTGATGCGAAAAATTCATATACTGTATTCATGATTGGCGTTCTATTGTATTGCCAGCAGGTGCCTTTAGAACCCACTCCTACCCCATGCATTCACAGGGTTTCCTGTCGAAAGGTAAATTATAGAAATACTAACTAATTTTATCCTCCCCTTATTTTATTTATAATTCTTCATATCATTTTTTTCTTCATACTTGGCATTTCGGTTTGGTGTAATCTTTAGATTCGAATCTTCGCGTACGATAAGTTTCCACTTTGTATGAAAAAAAAAAAATTACACCGATGTCGGTATGTTGCATGGACCATTTGTAAGGACGAGTTCAAAATTTTTTTTGGCTACTAAAAATAACACACACGATATATTTCGTCATTTTTTTTTAGCTATTATTCATATTCATTTCACAGGCATGATTTTTGCTTTTGTCGCACATTTGCACAGTTTTATTTCTAGTGGAATTTATTCATTCATACTAATTGTAAGAGGTTACAGCACAAATAACAATAACTATAATATAATGCCAAATAATTATTCGATGAACGATAATTTGCATCGGTGGCTGATATTAAAAAAATACTAAACGTCCATTATGCTTATTAATAATGAAAATATAATTTCCCAGTGCTAATTCGAGATTGGAAAAATTTTCGCCATTTTTTGAAATTCGAAATTCTTTAGATAGAGGCGGCGGACAAGCAATTGCGTGCAACGAGAAAATTTTTGGAGGAACAAGCGAGCGAGCGTGAAATTGAACGCGACGATGCGGCTCGACAGATCGAAACTCTCCAGGAACAGATGAAAGAACGGGAGCGCGAAAAAGAGAGAGATCTAAGAATTACTTCGGAGGTAACTAATCGTCATGATAATTTTTTTTTTTAATTAAATTTTTTTCTCAACTTTTCACTGGTTTTTTCGTTCTTTTGTTACTGACTTTTTAGTACACGAAACTAACAAGGGTATCTCAGGTTTTGAGTTTCATGAAACTAAACATCAATTAAGGGTTTTGTGGAAAGGCTCTTTCCCTTAGAAAATTATACAAATTTACGTTTGAAATATTTTTTTCAAAAATATCTATAAATAAGTAGATCATCACATCAACAGGTGTATAAAGGATTATTAATAATTTCAAGGGTCACTGAATAACGATATCAAATTTTGAAAAAAAATGCATTCTCGAGCTTTCATATACATTAGGGTGGTCCTTATTCAGGGCTCGGACGAATTTTTCATCAGACGCCATATTCTCAGGATATATTTTATTCTAAGTGTAATAATTTTTTAAAAAATCTTTAACTGCAGGATTGCTATTATTTGAGGAAAAATTCACATTATCATACGGGTGAATCTAGACGAATTGCAATTCGACTAAAATTATAATACGGGTCAATCTAGACGAATTGCAAGTCTAGATAAAAATCTAAAAAAATTAGGGTATTTTTTTTAAATTATTTGGAGTCGATTTGAGGGGCATCTGATAAAAAATTCGCTCCACCTCTAAATAAAGACCACCCTAATATATGTGGTAATAATTATGAAAAATTGAAAAAAATCGTTTGATTCACAATGCATTTTTTTTAAACTGAAAACAAAGATGCTTTTGCCCATTTCTATTTTTTCCACCCGAAATTATATCACATTTCTAGCCAAATATTAATAATTGATCCCATGAAAAGTGAGACTTTATTTTTTTCGAATAATCGTAACAAAACATAAAATCTGACATATAACAAACAAAGAAAAAATGCTTCGTAACACGCATTACCGCTGAAAACAAATTAACACGAGTAGCATAAATATTAGACTGTTTCAAATAACTGACTATTTTTGTTTTTTCAAAGAACATTGATAAATCGTCACAGTATCCCTAAACAAAGACCCTGTCCAAATATGAGCACTTGATATTAATATTTAGAGGTGGCGGTTCCCAATTTTTTTTTCCATTTAAATAACATGGGAAAAAAATATTCTGAACTTTGGAATTTTATTACTCAAAAACGAATGACTGTACAGTAATAAGAAACATAGCTTTTTGTAGGAAATTGAAAGCTCTATAAAAAAGATCCGAATGAAGATTTGCGTGAGGTGAGTGGTTTCGGAGTTCTCAAGCCTTAACCATTGAACTGTTTAAAATAATGATGTTATTTACTTATGAACACGACAAAATCGACACATACCACTTAAATACCCAATATTATCATCTTTAAAACAACTATTTGCACATTTTCAACAGAATGTTGATCAAAATTTTTTATTAATCAACGATAAATGATTAATTTTATTGTTCATTAATAAAAAATACGGGTATATCACAAATATATAATGAAATTTCATCATAAATTTTATATCTTATAAATCAATCATTTATTATAATTCTTTATAAATTTATGAATCAGAGCTACAAGATAAATTAAAAATATTTATAATCAACTTATACACAACGATACAGTTCACATTAATTTTTTTTTATATTTCCGGTGAAACACTCGTATCAAATAAAATTAATGTGAACTGTATTGTTGTGTATAAGTTGATTATAAATATCTTTAATTTATCTCGTAGTTCTGATTTATAAATTTATAAAGAATTAAAATAAATGATTGATTTATAATATATAAAATTTATGATGAAATTTCATTATATATTTGTGATATACCCGTATTTTTTATTAATGAACAATAGAATTAATCATACATCGTTGATTAATAAAATTTTTTGATCAACATTCTGTTGAAAATGTGCAAATAGTTGCTTGAAAGATGATAATATTGGGTATTTAAGTGGTATGAGTTGATTTTGTCGCGTTTATAAGTAAATAACATCATTATTTTAAACAGTTCAATGGTTAAGGCTTGATAACTCCGAAACGGCTCGCTTCACGCAAATCTTCATGCAGACCTTTTTTATAGAGCGTTCAATTTTCTACAAAAAACTATTTTTCTTATTGCTGTACAGTGATTCGTTTTTGAGTAATAAAATTCCAAAGTTCAGAACATTTTTTTCCCATGTTATTTAAATGGAACTAAAATTGGAAACCGCCACCTCTAAATATTAATATCAAGGACTCATATTTGGACAGGGTCTTTGTTTAGGGATACTCTGACGTTTTATCAATGTTCATTGAAAAAAACAAAAATAGTCATTTTATTTGAAACAGTCTAATAAATATATATGATTTTTGTTCTGCACTGTGGTTTTGGTTTTTCTGTTTGACGCACAAACCAGACTTCACTGTCGCCTGTATCATCACCGGTGGTCCGTGTGCTTCCAACTGACATCAATGCAGCTGTGAGTGAGATTTTTTTTTCTTCGACGTACGTATCGCGTGAGCGAGAAAAAAAAACATTCTTTTTGCATCGAATAAAGAAGAAAGAGAGAAAAAAAAGGACATCAATTTATTCATCCGCTTTATTCGTAGGATATTTTCGTGTTTGGACAACGCGTGATTCAATTTTAATTTTTTTTTCTATCCATTTCAATTGGCAAATTAAATAATCGCGAGACTTACAGTAACCGAATGTCTCAATACACAGGTCGAGGCTCTGGAGTCGCAGATGCGCGAAATGACGACGCTGATGTCGGACACCGAGGCGAAAAAAATCGAGACCGAGAGCGAATTGAAAGTGGCGGTCGACAAAATATGGGTACTGCGAGATATAATCGTCGATCTCGAGCAACAGATACAAGCGAGAATCGAGAAGGAGGAATCACTTCTCGGACGGATCGAACAATTGGAGGAAGTTATTGCCGCGCAAACGAAGAATCAGCATGAATTGGCGCAGGAGCTCGATGCTATTAAAATGGGCGGTGAAAATAGTCAACTGAACGAGCACATTGCACATTTGGAAGTAAGTTCAGGAGATGTTGAAGACATTATGAAAAATATGCATTTACAACGGAAATTTTTTCCCCGCGAACACAATTTTTTTTTTTAAGGACAGACAAAGTCTGTGTAGATCAATTTTAGCTTTCTCTTTAGGAAAGCTTTGCGCCTTATGGAAAAAGAATCGGAAGAAAAAGTGCAAGTTTTTTTTTTTTAATTTGCTGTTTCAAAAGATGACGCGTGAAAAACACTCGGTGCTTTTTCTGCGTACTGAAAGCAGTCTTTCAGAATTTTTTTAGATTTTTGACTCAACCCTTTTAGCCACAATAAATTTTTCAAAATTTCACAGAATTTTTTTTCAAATGCGTATAACTTTTTAAAAAACGAAGATATCAGAATAAAATAGAAGACCGTTTTTTTCGTCCTGAGTTGTGGTTTTATAAAAAAAAATACAAAAAAAATATCGAAATTTATTTTCAGATGTTTTTTTCAGTTTTAAACCCGAAATATATATTTTTTTAACTTGGACCATTTCGATTTTTTTGGAAAAAATTCACCACTCCTAAAGAGACATTTTTACAAGTACTAACAAATTCGCAGGTTGTGATGTTCATGATTTATATTTTTGTCTATTTTTGAAGTTATCCGTAAAACTAAAAAAATAACGTGTAACGTATGACTTCAAAAATAAATTAAAAAATACAAGTTATGAATATCACAAGCTGCCAATTTTTTAGTACTTGTAAAAATGTCTCTTAAAAAGTGGCGAATTGTTTGAAAAAAATCAAAATGATCCAAGTTAAAAAAAAAATTGGGATTAAAACTGAAAGAAACAAATGAAAATTAATTTCGATATTTTTTTGTATTTTTTTTTCTTCATAAAACTACAAATCAAGACGAGAAAAAATGTTCACTTGTTTTATTTCGATATCTCCGTTTTTTAAAAAGTTATGCTCATTTGAAAAAGAATTGTTCGAAATTGTGAAAAATTTATTGTGGCTGGAAGCATTGAGACAAAAATGTAGGAAAATTCGGAATTGGTCGGTTTCGTATGGAACGCCCCATATACGTTTTGACAATGATTTCTTTTTTCTTCAGTTACTACTGTGTTTTTTTTCCTTCCTCATAGAGAAAGCCATATTTTGAAAATCGTTTGAGATTAATTAACAGAGATTTTCGAATAAATACAATATTTCATTTAATTTGTTTTTTTTTTATCGACTTTCACTAAATTATTGAATTTGGCAAACAGTCTTTGGCGACAGTGTATCCATACAAAAATTCAACATTGCCTCTCAAAAGTCTCTCAAGTTATCTCTCTTATAAGACTTTTTTTCAAACATTCATATTTCGACGAAACTTGAACGAGTCGTGAAAACTTGACAAAAATTGCGTTAAAACAAGAGAGTATCTGTATGTGACCGAAATTTTCGTTCTGAAGTTCGATTTGAAATTTTTGAATTTTGTAGATATATTTAAGGACTTTGAAAAAAATAAACAGGTCCTAATTCGAAAATTTGTATTGGAATCTTCTTTCAGAAGGAACTTCGAAAGCACAAGCTCAGCACTGAGCATTTCAACGTAAATTCAACGGCGCTTAAGCAGATGAGAATAGAGTTGCACGATATGCAGAATCAATTGGACAAACGTACGAGGGATTTAGAATCGTTGCACATGTGCGGCTCAAATTTGAGTCTCAGTCAACCGAGCGAGGACGTTTCGATCCGCGAACAAATCGACGTTGCGCGATGTCCAACCCCCGATGATCCAAATTCACCACCGATGTTGCCGCTCGATCAGCTTCTCAAGTTGAAAGAAAAAATGTTGAAGCACGCGAGAGCGGAGGAAGTGGCTTTCAAGAGGATCAAGGATCTCGATATGCAACTTTCGACGCTTAAAATTCAAAACGAGGTACATTTTTTCTTGTCGTGAAATTGATAATTAATTAATTACTTATGCTATTCAGGATATTATATGTAATATAATCAGGGTTGCGAAATTTTTAATGAAAAAGTAATGCATTAACCATTACTTTTTTAATGGCTAATGAAATTAATTTTCATTAACCATTTAAATTTAATAATTAATGGAAATTATTTTCATTAACCATTAACATTTAATGGTTAATGCAAATTATTCTAAAAAGCATCTATATTATAATTCTAAAAATCTAAGTCCTAAGTCAATAAAATGTAATGCAAAACTGCAATAATTTATTCATTTATATTTTTCCATTCCCAAAATTACAATCAAAGTTTTGTCTATTACACACTACATTGTAATTGGCAGGGTTGCAAATAATGCATTACTTTTTTTTAAAGCAATTGCATTTTCATTAACCATTAACATTTAATGGTTAATGGAAATAATTTCTATTAACCATTGAATTTTAATGGTTAATGAAAATAATTTCCATTAATCATTAAATTTTAATGGTTGATAAAAATAATTTCCATGAACCATTAAATTTTAATGGTTAATGAAAATGCAAATGCACTAAAAAAAGTAATGCATTATTTGCAACCCTGAATATAATTTATTTTATTTATTTTGTGCCATTTTTTATTGCCTAATTATAATTTTTTTTTGTATCAACATGTTCTCAAAAAATTTCACGAACTGAAAATTGAAATTGTCTAGTGGAGAGTCAAATTTGTTTTATTATTGAGGCTAAATTTTTTTGAGTAATAATAATTAATGAGAAAGGAAAAAAATATTATGTTTTTCTTTGTGCAGGAGCTCCAAGCGGAACAGGAAATTCTTCAGCAGACCGCGTCCGAGCAATTATTTCAGATGGAAGCGATGCGAGGCCGTTTGGAGCAACAAAAGCAAAGCGCTCCGTTCGCTCAAAGGCAGGCCACGTCGAGGTTGGAATTGCAATTGCACGAATCAAACACGAAACTTCATTCTCTGGAGCAGAGGATCGCTGATAAAGAATTGGAGGTGAGTCGGAAAAATATTTTTCCTCGAAATATTTTTTTTTCCTTATTGGACACTTGGAATAAAACGAATAAATTTTTCGGCAGGTTAACGAGCTGAAGGAGCAATTGCAACGCGTAAATAAGTTATTGCAAGAGAAGCAAAAGGAATTTATGAGCGTCGTACAAACGGAAAATAATGCCATACAAGAGCTCAAAGATCGTCTCAAGATGCTGGAGCAGGAGAAAAAATTGTTAGAGGTAGGATTTGAAGTTTTTTTTAATTATAAAATTACATTGTGGAAAGTGATCCAAGAAATCATGGCTATCTTGAATGTGACTCATGGCATTTTACTTATGCTGAAAATATTTTTGAAATTCGCTGCGTTATTTTAAACCGCTCATAATATCTATTCTTGCATAACGTGAAACCATGCTGTTAACAGGGTTGCAAAATTATTCATTCCTTTTAGAATCTGTAATGGAAAAAATTTGCATTACCCATTACAATGTAGTGTGTAATGGAGAAAATTTACATTACCCATTACAATGTAGTGTGTAATAAAAAAAATGCATTACCCATTACAATGTAGTGTGTAATGGAAAACATTTTCATTACTCATTACAATGTAGTGTGTAATGGAAATTTTTTTCATTACCCATTATAATGTAGTGTGTAATGGAATTTAAGGTACCTAAAAATCTAAGTCCTAAGTCAATAAAATGTAATGCAAAATTACAATAATTTATTCATCTATATTTTTCCATTCCCAAAATTGCAATCAAAGTTTTGTCCATTACACATTACATTGCAATGGGTAATCGAAATTTTTTCTATTACACACTACATTGTAATGAGTCATGAAATTTTCTTCCATTACACACTACATTATAATAAGTAATGAAAAATTTTTCCATTATAATAATGGAAAATGTAATGGGTAATGAGAATGTTTTCCATTACACGCTACATTGTAATGGGTAATGGATTTTTTTTTCATTACATACTACATTGTAATGGGTAATGTAAATTTTTTCCATTACACACTACATTGTAATGGGTCATGAAATTTTTTTCCATTACAGGCTACATTTTAATGGCCAATGGAAATTTTTTCCACTACACACTACATTGTAATGGGTATTGAAATTTTTTTTCATTACACACTACATTTTAATGGGTAATGGCATTTTTTTTCCATTACACACTACATTGTAATGGGTAATGAAAATTTTTTCCATTACACACTACGTTTTAATGGGTAATGAAATTTTTTTCCATTACACACTACATTGTAATGGGTAATAAATTTTTTTTCCATCACACACTACATTTGAATGGGTAATGGAATTTTTTTCCATTGGACACTACATTGTAATGGGTAATAAAATTTTTTTCCATTACACACTACATTTTAATGGGTAACGGAAATTTTTTCCATTACGCACTACATTGTAATGGGTAATGGAAATTTTTTCCATTACACATTACATTGTAATGGGTAATGAAAATTTGTTCCATTACACACTACATTGTAATGGGTAATAGAAATTTTTTTCACTACACACTACATTGTAATGAGTAATGAAAATGGCAATGCATTACAAAAAGTAATGCGTTACTTGCGACCCTGGCTGATAATATAAAAAATTCTGATCTGCCGACTGTCTGAATTTCGAAAAGTTGAAAAACAACATAATCTGAATTTCCCAAAAAAAAATAATTCTTGTATAATAATGATAGCTAATAACTGTTGAATAATTGATTCGTAATTTGCTCTGATTTTAGTCCAAAGTCGGGGTGCAGGAGCGTGCCCAGGTTGAATTGCCACAGTTGATAGATTCGATGCTGGCCGATAAGAACGATGAGATTGATCATCTGAAGGAGCAATTGTCGAAACGTGACAAGCAATTGCAGGTGTATTTATCAACGAACATGGAGGATAATCAATTGGCAAAGCAAACGGAGGCGAAGAACAGCGCTCGAACATTGAGCGACATATTGTCGATAAATTCCGAGTGTGAGGAATATTCCGAGGCTCTGCGCGAAGGCACCAATATCTCTCATTTGCCTCACAATATCTCTACGTTCAAAGTATCCGTGGAATCGAAAACAATGAAAGAAGCGTATCAATCATCGCCGCCGGTGACGCCGCTCGATGTTCACGAAAGATCGGCGATAAACGTGCCGCGTTTGGAGCTCGGCTCGTCTCATTCGCAGAGTCTCTCGAGCACGTGTCCAAGACAATCTCGAGTATCCCTCGATGTTCTCCAAACGACAGATTTCGACGTTAAATCATCGTCTTCCGGTGGAACGACCGAATCACCTTCGAATCACGAAAAATCCAACGGTTTCATCGACAACAGACTGACCTCGAATTCCTCGCAAAAGCAAGATAAGCAAGTGAATTCAACGAAGTCATCCTCGGGCGAGTCAAGAACTCCCGTAAAATCACCAAAATCCAGCGCAAACATCAACAACCTCGATTCTCGTTATCAGGATCTCGAGGATGAATTGACAAAAATTCGCAATGATCTCGACGATAAATCATCGATTCTGAACAAACGTGAAATCGAGCTAAACGCATTGCAACGTAATATCGAAGAATTGAGAATCGAATTCAAGGAGACGTGCGACGGTTTGTCGCGGGACAAGGATTTTTACAAAAATCAGTACGAATTGTCACGAGCATCGGAGAGCAAGATACGTCGCGATCTTGAGGAAGTTGAAAACACACTGAAGCAACAGAACGAACAATTGAGCGATTACAAGGGCATGATTCAAGCGAACGAGAAAATATTGTCCGAGGTTAGAGCGGAAAACGAAGATTTGCGTAAAGAAGCCGAGTCTCAAGCGGAGATAAATAAAACTTACGAAAACGCGCTGATGGAGAAATCAGAGGAAACGAAAAAATTGCGTGAAATATTGTTCGACAAGGATGTCACGATAGAATCCGTACAGACGCGTTGTCTCGAGATCGAGAGTGAGAATAAGAAACTGTACGAATTCAAGACTCGTCACGATCAGTGTAAAAAGGAGCTTGGCGATTGCAAGAACGAGATCAAACGTTTGACCGAGATTTCGAACAATCGGGAAAGGATGATACGCCGTTTGGAGGAAATGTCGAGAACGAGCGTGTCGTCCTCGCCGAGCGACAAGGATCAGGAGATACATCATCTTCAGGAATATCTGCGCGAAAAGGAGAAAGTTATAAGACAGATGAGCGACGACAGCAAGAGTCTTCATCGTGCCCTCGAAACGATACAGAATAAAATGAAGGAATCCGGAAATGTCGTTGAACTTCGTAAAAAATTGAAGGACGAGAGACGCTTCAACGTTGAATTGAGGGAAATGGTGGAGAAGTTGAAATACGAGCTCGAGACGATGAAGGACGAGTCCGTTCGTCAGAGCGTCGAAGGAGCCGATATCGAGGATATGGTTCAGCGCGAGCTCGACATTTCCGCGCGTTTGGATCGACAGATAATGGACGTCATCGAGAGCGAGAACGAGGAAACAACGCCAAATCGTCGGATGGAGAAACACTCGTGCAATTCATTGACGATAAAACCTTCGGAGCACGATCGCACGGAGCGAATAATGGAGAAATACAGCGGTATGAGGCAGAGATTGAAACAGGCGATGAAGATGAACGACGAATTGACAAAATTGCGCGACGATTCGGAGATCGAGCGTGAAATGTTCCGCGCACAATTGAACGAGTACGAGACTCGTATATTTCAGCTTAACGGCGATATCGAGGAAAAAACAAAGCGTCTCAATGACCTTGAGAACGAAGTATCTTCGGCGCGAATAAAGACGAGGAGCCTCGAGCAACAGTTGAATAGGGAAAAATTAGCATCGCAAACGTCTCACATGCACGATTCCGAGCTGATATCACAATTGCGAGTGAAATTAGTAGCGTCGCTCGATAGCGAGGAACAGGCGCGTCGTGAACTCGCGAAATTGCGACAGGAGCACAAAAATCTTGAGAATCAATTGAACATGGTGAGAACGAAGATGACGACGGAGAGAGAAATTTCTGAGACTGTGAGAGCGACGAATATCATGGAAAACGAGAGAGCGAGATTGACGGCGATCGCTGACGAACGGGAGAAGGAAAAACGCCAGAATGATGAATTGAGGGACAACGCGAAGCGTCTCGAGGCCGAGAATAAAAGGTTGGAGAAGGATTTGGTCATCGCCGTTGAGGAACAGGATAAATTGGCGAGTAATTTGGCGCTCGCCGATGCAGCGAAGGATCATTTGGAGATAGAGGTCAAGAGGAGCAAGGAGGAGCTCAAGAGTCGCGAGGACGAGTGCGAATGGCTACAAAAAAGGATAAAAACGTTGAACGATGCGTTGGCGAAACGACAGAGACAGACGACCGACGAGCAGACCGAGCTCAAGAGTCTCAGACGTGGAATGAGCAACGCTCGCGAAGTCATGCTCGACCTTGAGGCGGATATCGATCAATCGAAGTCACAATTGACGAAGGCCAACGAGGAACGCGCTCAATTGGCGCAGTGGGTACAAACGTTGACGTACAACGAGACCGAGCTCAAGAGGAAAATTCAGAATGCGAAGGAAGAAGAGGAGAGATTGAAAGAGACGATAAACGATCTGCAGAGCGAATTGCAAATGAGTATCAAGAGGGAAATGGAAGTTACCGAGGAATTGCAGAAGGAACGTTTGTCCGGTGAGAAAAATGTACCGGCTAAATTCGTACAGAAGATCAAGGAGCTCAATGAGACTATGGACAAGTATTTACACGATAAGAGCGTGCTTCACGAGAAACTCATCAAAGCCCGCGAGGAGAGAGAATTATTTGCCACGAGAGCTCGAGATCTCGAATCTCAATTGGAAATAAAAACTCGTGAAGTCTCGGCCGCTTCCACCGGACACATAAATACTCATATGGCGGAAAAGGTTGGTCACTGTGATTATTGAATTTGATCGATTTTTGGCTTTCTCATTTTTACTTTGATGAATATCTCTCGAATTACTGATTTTATCAGTGTGAAAAGTTGTAATCGTGAATAAGAATTTTGTGGATCTTGAGAAGATCGTAAGCGCAAGAGGGACACTTTTTTAAAAAATTTCACGAAGCGATCTTCTAGAAAAAAATAATTCAAGAATTATTGACAATACCTTGATACACCTTTTAATAAATGTTCAAAACAGTTACAGCATTTTTACGGAAAGTACCTGAGAGTCGACAGTCGGCGAAAAGCACTCGCGTATCAAAAGCGCTATTTGCTGTGCATCGTCGGTGGTTATCAATTGTCGGAGGAGAGTACATTGTCGATCCTGGCTCAATTGACGCACGAGCAACGTGCTTACACGACATCGAGCGCCAATCGTAAAAGCGGAAAAGTACGTTTTCGTTGTGCCGCTCTAGTCATTATCAGTATACACAGAATGAAGTGGATGATACTGCGCTGGCGTACCGGAAGAAGAGTCGGTGCTAACGCGGTACTGGGAAACCTTGATCAATCGTTCGTACCGTTTAGAAGATCAGCGATCAATCACTCGCCTCCGGTCAGAGAGAGATCAGCGCCGAGGTGAGTTTTTCGTATCGAATGATTATTTTTTAACGATAGGGGAGACCGGGGACAAATGTAACAGGGTACAGTTGTAACATAGCGAATATCTCCCAAACTATAGTAGGTACCACCGTGTCCCGCAGGCACATGATGCGTCTTGCAGTTCCTCACATTTGGTTACTAGGCTAGGAGACATCCGCACTAAACAGACTTGACCAGAGAGGTGTATTGGTATTGTCAGGCCCAAAGTAAACTTTTGCGGCTTTCGATAAACACGAATGTCTCGATTACTGTGCTACATATAGTCATTTTTTTTTTCATAAGCTTCCTTGGACATTTTTGTGTCAACTTTCGCGGTTTTTAAAGCCTCCAGCTTGAGGAAACTAATCAAATTCTAACTTTGAAGTAGAAAAAACCATCTGGGGACAATTGTAACAATTTTACCGGGGACGGTTGTAACGGTTTGTCGGCTGTCGGTTGTCATGATAATTTCACATCTAAACATTGAATCTAACGTCAAACGGACCTTTTTTTTTAAGTTTCTGTGTGCAAAAATGTCTCTGCAACGCGTAAGAATCGCGCAACGAGCCTGTGCCGACATGTCAACGTACGAAGAAGCGTATGAAAATATCAAAAATGGAAAATCTACACAGGCAACCACGGCACGTATCTTTGGGTTATATGTCATGTTTCTTTGACAAGTTTGGTGTGTCTGAGACTTTGTTCAATTATTTCATGATTTTTATCAATTCGGTACGGGTATTTCCATGTGTTAAGATTCTATCATTGGACCGTAATATATATCCCCGTGATAATGTTTGATGTTGTAATAATATTATATAATATTGGTCACAATGAAAGATATAATTTTGTGTTAAAATCTTATGTTACAACTAGCCCCATCGACCGTTACAACTGTCCCCATCGACTGTTACAACTGCCCCGGGGTAGGGGACGGATGTAACAATTTCTTACACTTTTTATAAAGGCCTATACTTTTTTTTCAATTCTAGTTACAGACTTCAACATAGAATCATTTTGTAGACCATTGAATGCTCTATGCAGGGGTATACGTGTGATTTACGTAAGCATTATACATTGGGCCCAGGAAAAGCCAAAATACAGATTGTTACAACTGTCCCCGGTCTCCCCTACTGAAGTTTTATTTTTACAAAAAGCGTAATGAAATCTTTTCAGGCAATATTCTAATCCAGAAGTTAATTTCTTGAGCTATTCGTAAAATTTTTGAAATATATTCTATTTACAACTACCGGTGAAAAGTTTACGGACAAAACTTCAAAAAAGGTCTGGAACGTTCTTTTATGCCATTTACGCCGGAAGTCAACGTAAGCTTATTTAACAAACGGCATTTTAAAGGAAAAGAATTCGGCTTCATTTCCTGTTTCAAATTATTTTTACAATTTGTTTTTAGATTTGGACTCTATTTTGAAAACAACTGTTTTCGCCTTTTTCCTCTCGCTTCAGGTGCCCCCATCTTCTAGAGGAAATTTTTACGATTGCATTCATAAAGGGGGAAGTTTGAGCTTCAATGTCCTTTTTTTGAAAGCGTTGAGCATTTTTTTTCCAAAGTTATTCAGTTTTTTTGTAAAGAAAAAAGGAAATTTGAAAAATTCCGTATAATACGAAAACAAAGAGGATTCATGAAAAACTTCAAGATAGCAAAAAGTTGCGTCTGTTTTCGTTGAGTTCAGAGGAATTTTTTCAGATTTATTTTTCTAAAATTTGTTTTTCTCATTTTCTGGGTTGGAGCTCAGATCATTCAATTATTATTGATAACATTTCATGAGGGGAAACACTTTATTTTACCATTTTCAACACATTGCAATTTTTTTTCAATTTTTTTCCTACCTCAACATGAGAAAAATAAATTTTTGAAAAAAAAATCTGAAAAAATTCCTCTAAACTCAACGAAAACGGACGCAACTTTTTGATATCTTGAAGTTTTTCATGAATCCTCTTTGTTTTCGTGTTATACGGGATTTTTCAAATTTCCTCTTTTTTCACAAAAAACAGAATAACTTAGGAAAAAAAAATCGCTATAAGTTTTGAAAAAAAGGATATTGAAGCTCAAACTTTCCCCTTAATTAATCCAATCGTAAAAATGTATTTAAAAAAATTCCTCCTGAAGATGAGTGCACCCGAAGAAAGGGGAAAAAGGCGAAAAACAGTTTTTTTTTTCAAAAAAGCGTCCAAATATAAAAACAAATGGTAAAAATAATTTTGAAAACAGGGAATGAAGCGCAGTTAAGGATTGGAAAAACAGGATTCTTTTAATTCCGCTGGACTAGAATATCGCCGTAAAATGTTGAGATATCGATATTGATAATATAAGATAATAAATTTGAAAAATCGTTTTATCAGCGGAAATGGAAATACCGGTGGCTTTTCCCTGGAGCTTTACCTGCATCGTTTTATGGACATTCAACAGACTCTGGGTCTTGCGTTACCGGATCCGGAAACATGAAACTCGCGAACTGAAAATTAATCGTCGCTAAGTGCGAATTTGACCAAATCAAGAATAATAATAGTAATAGCATAAGACATGTATTTTAGTGTGTAAATTCGGCGTAAAAGAGTCACGAAGCGCCAATGACCGATTGGTTCATTTTGATATTTTATCCTCAGACTCGAGCGAAAGTTCTCGAACGAAAAAAAACTAATTGAGGCAAAGGCGGGGGCATCACTCGTTTGTAATAATTGAGAGAAAAAAAATTGTAAATTTCCATGACTTGAACAAAAAAAGTGTAAGATACTTTAGAGCATAGTTTCAATTTTTGTTTTTTTTTTTCGTTCATGTTTCGTTCACTCTTTCATCGAAAAAATGATCCAAATTTTTAATACCGGTGACTAAAACATTAAAAATTTAAAAAAAAAAGATGTCAGCAGTGACAGTTCTTCCTTGCGCACAAAAATTTTTGCACCAAAGTTGATTTATTTCATTTGTTTCATATACATATATATATATATATTAGAATAAAATTCGTGATTGAATTTTGTTCTAAATAAAAAATACAAACTTGTGCCTTGTAAATCTTAGTAGTAATTACAATACTTAGTATTTATTATCGAAAAGTGTTTGTTTCTTCTTCGCTCTCTTTTTTTTTTACAGTGTGATTAAGAATGTTACCTCTAGAGAACGATAATAAAAGAGTGTGTCAATTTACGCACATAATATTTCGTGATTCTTCGTTACTTCGAAACGACTTTCTTTCAGTGACTTTTTTTTTATCTTTCATTTAATTCGTTGCGTCATTTGTTCTGATGCAGTAAACGATTTGGACTTTTGATCGATAAAAGCTAAAACTAATTGTGTCCACTAAAAAAAAAATTAATTTTACCATATATAGAGCATTTCCTGTAAATTCGACAGCAATTATATTATAATTATGGATGGACGAAATTGTAACGGAATATTACAAATTGAAAATTACTTGGAATAATTCTAATTGTAATTGGCCGTCAAAAATGGTCACTGCGCCGAACAATTGTAATTTTTCAGGAAACCATTACAATTGGTCGAAAGAATTACAATTTCTCCGGATATGGATAATTTGTTTTTTAATCACAATTTTTTTGAGTAATTATGATTTAAATCGTAATTAATTAATTTTTCGTGTTCAACTCTGCCTAAAGATTTTCACAATGACGTAAAAAATCTCTTGATCCTCGATTTCACAGGAAATGCTCCATATATAATGTAATTCGGAAGCGGAAGAAATCGTGGAAGTATTTTTACAATCTAACGTTCGAGAAAACTTCTTTCTCACCCTTTTACATCTCTCTTATTTACAATATATACATGGAATCGTATGATAAAATATATCAGCGAGTATCTAGGTATACTCTCAACGTTTTTTTTTTTTACCGCTACTTTTAGGGAAATTATTTTTCAACATTCGTAAGGCTTTTTTTTCATCGATGTGTCGTAATCACTATCTTGACGATGAACGTGCGAATTCGATGATTACAATTTTTTTTTCTAATGGTATGCAACAAAGTATTAGCTGCCTATAATGGATGTGAGATAATTTTCTCAACTGCGCCTCATTACTAGTCTATAACCGCGTCTTTGTATTCAGACGTGCGAAGGAAAAAAAAATTCTTATACCAGATAAAAATTAATTTTTTCATCTAAAACAATTATCTTTTTCCGGACCAAACTAGCAATATCGAGCGACGATAAAACGTTTTATACTATTTTTCTTTTGTCTCAAATCTACCTGTTTGAAAAAACAAAATTCATAACACAGGCCCATAAAAAAAAATAAGTTGTGTATGCTGGGTGTCCCAATACGTTTTTCCTACTTATTTTGTCCCGCTGAACACGAATCTGAAGTTAGAATTAGGGGGCGATGAGGAAATGCTCGAGAAAATTCATAAAAACTGATAAGATATCATGATATTTTTATCAGTTTTTATGCATTTTCTCGAGCATTTCCTCATCGACCCTTAATTCTAACTTTAGATTCGTGTTCAACGGGACGAAATACGTAGGGAAAACGTAGTGGGACACTCAGCACACACAACTTTTCTTTTGTTGAGAAAATCCATAAAAATATCATGATACTTTTATCAGTTTTTATCGATTTTCTCGAGCATTTCTTCATCGACTACTAATTCTAACTTCAGATTCGTGTTCAGCGGGACAAAATAAGTAGGAAAAACGTATTGGGACACCCAGCATACACAACTTTTTTTT
The DNA here is from genome assembly GCA_946863875.1 of Alloplasta piceator. Lineage (NCBI taxonomy): Eukaryota > Metazoa > Arthropoda > Insecta > Hymenoptera > Ichneumonidae > Alloplasta > Alloplasta piceator. Next base: position 14,547,489 of record OX333077.1, on the reverse strand, counting down.
GTGCGAAAAGATTGCTAGATCATGATTTTTATCAGTTTTTATGGATTTTCTCGAGTATTTCATGTGCGACCCCTAATTCTAACTTCAGATTCGTGTTCAGCGGCACAAAATACGTAGGAAAAATGTAGTGGGACACCCAGCACACACAACTTTTTTTTGTGGGCCTGTGTAATTAACAAAAATGTCAAAATTATGACTAAAATGATTTTCTTTTTTTTTCCGATCGAAATTGACTACATCGTGCGACAATATAAGGTTCTGGAATCCTTTTGCTTCCTCCTAGAGGAAGCTTTGTTTTCGTGAAAATTTTTTTTTCGCGATTTTCATGTCAGTATGTTCAAAATGTCCTAAAACATCGAGAAATCATATTTTTTAAAAATGTCCGGATGTATGTATGTATGTATGTATGTATGTGTGTGTGTCGCTGCCTCGAAAAATTCGAACATCTATATCTCAAGACCACATTGGAGTAGCGAGCCAAAACTTTACACATAAGCTGAGCTCCACAGTCCTTTTGTTTGTTATGAATTTTGCAAACATTCATTGGCGTGTGCGAATTTTATGCGACTTTTAAATTTTCAAAAAAAGGGCATAGTTGCTCTAGCGTTCGCAAATTTTGCAATATCGGGTTAAAAAATATTATGCAGATAGTTTGAGTGTTAAAGATTACTGCTATTGAATTTCGCGAAAATTGCTCAAGGGGTTTGTGATTTATAAAATTTTGAATTTTTTGCAAAAAGCGCGTGATCGCCCTAGCTTGCACATATTTCGTGATACCTCGCTCAATATTTTTACAATGGTAGATAATGAAAGAAGTTACTTGGTATTCAATTTTGCAAAAATCGCTCGAGCCGTGCAAACTTTTGTGCGATGTTGAAATTTTCAAAGAAAAAGCTCGATCGCTCTAGCGTCCGCAATTTTTGCGATATCAGATTTAAAAAAAATTATACCGATAGTTCGAGTGAAAAATATTGTTGGTATTGAATTTCGCGAAAGTTGCTCAAGGGGTTCGTGATTTATAAAAAAATTTATTTTTTGGGAAAGCGCATGATCGCTCTAGCTTGCACATATTTCGTTATATCAGGCTCACAATTTCTATAATGGTAGTTCAATGGAAAAAGTTACTTGGTATTCAATTTTGAAAAAATCGCTCGAACCGTGCAAATTTTGTGCAATTTTGAAATTTTCAAAAAAAAGCTTGATCGAAAATTGTACGATACAAAGCTGCCGTTTTATTACTCCGATAACCAGAGGTCGTAAAAAAAACTTGCAAATCGGAAATTTGCACATCGTTTCCAGAGTATTTTTCCGTATTTACAAAGCTTCCTCTATGAGGAAGCCAAAACTGTGACAGCTAACATATACTAAAATTTGCTAACATTTCCTCATAGAGGAGGATTTGTAAATGCGAAAAAATATTGAGGAAGCGATGTGCAAATTTCCGATTTGCAAGTTTTTTTATTCGTCTCTGTGAAAAAGAATAATTGACAATTGACAAAAGTGTGAAAACTCTCTGCGAATCATCGAATATTCGACTAAAATGAGCTTCGTTTCTCTTTCAGCGCAAATTTTGGGACATCGGTTGAACGATGAAGCATTCAGCGCCTCGCGCAAGCATCTTTGAAGTTCGTCGCGTTGAAAGGCAAGAAATAATCATCGTGAAGCTGTCTTATAATCGCCTCAATTGGGCATAATCTGGATTCTCTTCTGATCGTCGTGGTCGTTTCACCGTCGTCGCTTCGATCGACGTATGTTGCCCAATAATAATTGGCATTGCGACAGAACGGAATGGTCCTCGTGACGTCACGTCCGTTGATGAGAACCCGGAAGTAATAATCGCTCGCTGGATTATTGAGATTTTTTGTGTTTGTACGATGAATCTCGATCACGAAACGCGATGCGTAATGCGGCATTATCGCACGTTCGGTGAATACACCGAGAGCAATTGCGAGATATTCGAGGGTTTTGTCGTGGCCCGAGAACAAAACGACTTTTGGCTTTGATTCCGTTATTATGCGCAACATCTGCGAGACAATTGTCCGCAACAATCCGTATGCCCTCAAAAGACCGTATTTTCGACGCGACGGATTTTTCACGTTCTGACGAGCTTCCCAATCCGTGTAAGCGAATAAACCGCTAACGTGCTCCGCCTTGACGCACATTCTCTGGGCATCAAAGTCCACGCAGGGCAATGTCGCACCGTGACACACGTATGTCAATAATGCGTCCCTCAGAGTATTTGGATCGCTATTTTGGGCCTGATCCGGCATCTCGAAAACTATGCCGGAAGCTTGTTTTATCAGCTCTGTCACTGCCGGATGTGATTTCAAGTTATCGGCAACTTCCTGTAATTTTATTGAGGATAGTTATTAGACTGATTCAAAAGTGTGACAATTTTTTGTTTCTCGAAATAACATATCAAATACTTTTGGGGAGGTGAAAAAAGATGCTCGTTAAAAGCAAAGCTCTTTATATAAATATTTAGATATCGCAAATTTTTATTTTCCATTTAAATAACACGAAAAAACTTTTATAACTCGGCTCCAAGTCGATGTACCAAAATAAACGATACGTATTATTGGAGGAAATTGAACGCTCTACAAAAAAGGTCTCCTATGATTTTTCGATAAACTCACTCCTTCAAAAGTTATTCACGGTCTAATATATATATGGGGCATTCTACGCCAAATCGACCAGTTTCGAACCCGACCCCTTTCGATTTGGTTACAACTTTTTTATCTTTTTCTACCTTTTTAAAAACATTTTTCAGAATTTTTTCAAATTTCTTCACCGAACCGACAAAAAGTTATGAATTTTTCGGAAAAATTAACTTTTTATTTTTCACATATCTATAACTTTTTGAAAAATTGACTTATCGGGACGCTTATTTTTGAATGTATATTTGACTGCGAATGTGAGTGAACTACTGTTGGTCATTTCTTTAACAATTAGGTAACTTATGTTAATGCGATTCAAACTTTTGTTTCAAGAAAGATGTTACGATATTTAGTAATAAGTTTCAACATTTTGCCGGAAACTAAAAAAAAAAGTGAAATTTGCTCTCAATTTAACTTTAACCTTGAATAACTTTTGACGGAGTGAGTTTATCGAAAAATCATAGATCTTTTTTGTAGAGCGTTCAATTCACACAAGAATATGTATCGTTCATTTTGGTTCTTGAAGCCGAGATATAAAATTTCAAAGTTTGAATTTTTTTTTCCTGTCTTATGTAAATGGGAAATAGAAATTTGCGATGAGACATGTCTAAATATTTATATTAAGAGCTCTGCTTTTAATAGGCATCTTTCTTCACCTCCCCGAAAGTATTTAATAAGTTATTTCGAAAAACAAAAAATAATACCTTTTTTGAATCAGTCTCATATTTTTTATAATTATCAGGATTTGTATGAAATTGAAAGAAAAAAAAATGTAAATTTGCGCATTGCTTCTTCATTGATTTTCTACCTTTTACACAGAAATTTCGTTATGAGGAAGTTTAGCGTAGAATAGTTTTTATTTATTTATGGAACGAATCATCAAATATGAAAATGAAGAAAAATCAATTATACAAAGTGGAATTCTGTAGTTTTTAGTAGAGATAAAATAGGAGTATAGAGAGAATTTGAAATAAGTAGTTTTGAAAGCCAAGTTGATCGGGAACTAATTACAAAGGGGGGGAGACAAATTTTTGTAAACTTGTAAAAGAAGCTTTCTTAATTATGGAAGTATAGATGAAAAAGTAATGTGCAAATATCCAATTAGTGGGATTTTGTACTTGCTTTGATGTAATATTAAATTATTGTAAGGGGAGACAGTGTAATATCGATAAAATTTTAAAGGATTGATCATTTTTTTAGAAGTGACAAATTTCACAAAATTTTAATTCTTCCATCGATTTGAGAGGAATTCAAAAGTAATTATTACCTTCATAATTATACTGTCCGAAAAACTAAAAGGACGACGTTTCTGGACAAACAGTAATTCTTATAAATTTATTCCAGAAAGGTCTTTAGATTTTAAAGAAAAATAGGCCATACATTGATCTAGATAAGATTATGAATATGATCTGGAAACAAGTATAGATCCGATCTAGAATTCAATGCAGAAAGGAATAAAAGAAAAGTATTCTATATTTTCGTAAATTGGAGTAAAATAATTATTCTATAAAAATGTTTTGCTAACTTATCGAAGAAAGAGTCTGAATATGATTTCGAATATAGCATGATTTTGATCAAAAAAAAAAATTGATGATCTAGCATTCCAGACATAATTGAAAAAATTATGGAATAATTCATTACAATAAATTAATTTTTTTTATCTAGAAAGGATCATAGATCTTGAATCAATTGCTATAAATTTGATTTAGAAAATATGATAGAATCTACAAAAACAGTCTAGATACGATCTATAAACCATAATAAGAAACTATGTCTTTGGTGTATCAATCGATCATTTACACATGACTTTTGATCTAATTTCACAATCGGAAACGTACCTTTGATTCAGAGAAAATAATTATTCACATTATTCAGGGTTGCCAGTGAGTCACTATTGACACTATTTCAGAGCTCAAAAGTCGTTAGAATCGAGACGCCGGTTAGAATAGTTGGCAAATTTCGAAAAATCAACAGAATCTGATGAGCAAAGCGGGGTTTTGAATCTTCAACGATTACGAAGAGAATGAGCGCCGTCCGGAACCAAAATTTTGAGCATGCCTTGAAAAGTTTGCAAAAATCGATGGTCAAACTTTGAAAATCTGCCAAAAATCGAAAAAGATCACGATGAAAAGGCGCGAGATGCGTCACTCTGTTGTCTCCACTGTGTAGGCAAAATTTTCGGAAAAACACGACTCTCATTGTCACGATATTCGATAATTGGTTTGTTCAATGTTACACAGTTAATTAGAGCACTGAAAAACAGGTAATATCCTAAAACAATCAATCGAAAAACACGTTTAAACTTGTTGAACATGGGCCCATGAACTGACGTCACGACGCAGCCGGCGGCAGCTGTTGTGAGGCAGCGCATGCGCACGATCGAGTCAATGGGCAGAGCAAAATACTGCATCGCAGCGCGATCTGTCGGAATTAGACGTAACTTTCATTATATACGTCAGTGGGTCAGCAGCTGTTGTGACGTCATTATATAGATCAGTGGGTCAGCAGCTGTTGTGACGCGAGACGTGCTCGAGACTAGGTCACGATTATTCTCGGAACAAATTCCTCCGTATATGGCACGAAACTTCCAAGAAATTCTATGTAGTGACGTACTGACTGCGCGAGGGAATTCCTTCAAATGGGTGCGACATTTGCGGTAAAAAAGAATGAGATAATGAACAGTCATAACTCCCGTGTTTTTGATCGCACAGACTTCTTTCGGGCGTCATTTTCTTTGTTTTCAAATTTTTTAGGTCCCCAAATATAGTTTTATATTTGTCTAAATCCTTAAGGGGGTACGCAGAAACTAAATTTTTGAACAGTCATAACTCCCGTGTTTTGATCGTACAGACTTCTTTCGGGCGTCATTTCCTTCGTTTTCAAGTTCTTTAAGTCCCCAAATATAGTTTTATTTTTTTCAAAATCCTTAAGGGGTATGCAGAAAATAAATTTTTGAACAGTCATAACTCCCGTGTTTTTCATCGTACAGACTTGTTTCGGGCGTCATTTTCTTTGTTTTCAAATTCTTTAGGTCCCCAAATATAGTTTTATTTTTTTTAAAATCTTTAAGGGGGTACGCAGAAACTACATTTTTGAACAGCCATAACTCCCGTGTTTTTCATCGTACAGACTTGTTTCGGGCGTCATTTTCTTTGTTTTCAAATTCTTTAGGTCCCCAAATATAGTTTTATTTTTTTCAAAATCCTTAAGGGGGTATGCAGAAACTAAATTTTTGAAAAGCCATAACTCTCGTGTTTTTGATCGTGCAGACTTCTTTCGGGTGTCATTTTCATTGTTTTCAAATTCTTTAGGTCCCCAAATATAGTTTTATTTTTTTCAAAATCCTTAAGGGCGTACGCAGAAAATAAATTTTTGAACAGCCATAACTCCCGTGTTTTTGATCGTACAAACTTCTTTCAGGCGTCATTTTCTTTGTTTTCAAATTCTTTAGGTTCCCATTCATAGTTTTATTTTTTTTCGAAATCTTTAAGGGGGTACGCAGAAAATAATTTTTTGAACAGTCATAACTCCCGTGTTTTTGATCGTACCGACTTCTTTAAGGCGTCATTTTCTTCCTTCAAATTCTTTAGGTCCCCAAATGTACTTTTATTTTTTTCGAAATCCTTAAGGGGGTACGCAGAAAATACATTTTTGAACAGCCATAACTCCCGTGTTTTTGATCGTACAGACTTCCTTCAGGCGTCATTTCCTTTGTTTTCAAATTCTTTAAGTCCCCAAATATAGTTTTATTTTTTTAAAATTCTTAAGGGGTACGCAGAAAATAAATTGTTGAACAGCCATAACTCCCGTGTTTTTTATCCTACAGAATCCTTTCAGGCGTCATTTTCTTCGTGTTCAAATTCTCTAAGTGGCATTTTTTTTAATGGAAAGGGTGTGCCTTAGAAAATTTGCAAAAATCGATGGTTGAACTTTAAAAATCTGCCAAAAATCGAAAAATCATTGGAATCGGATGAACAAGGCGGCGTTTTGAAGATTCAACGATTACGAAGAGAATGAGTCTAGTCTAGAGCATAGGTTTTGAGTAGAAAAAAAATAAATCCATTTTAGTGGACAGATTCAATTTTTGCCGAAATGCAAAAAAAAAAATTTAAACAATTTTTTTATCAAACCTTAAATCGATGTATTTTGTCCCCCTGAATACGAAACTACCAATAGTTTTGTCAAAAAATCGAAATTTTTATGATTTTTCATCCAAAACATTTTTGCTCAACTGTAGCCCCATTCTGAAAAACCTCAAAATCGCGAATTCCAAACGTCTATAACTTATTTAGACGAAAAAGTCACTATTATGTCAATATTTTTGTGAAAGATAAGTCATTATTCTACTATTTTTTACCCTCTGAAACGCTGGCAACCCTGACATTGTTAATTCACCGATCATAAGCCAATTGAACTGACCTTTGTATATTGCTTCTGATAACGATCGGCAGCCGGACAAGCGCAATCGGTATTGCAAAAAGTGCAACTCTGACTCTCTCGCAATGTTATTTTCGCAAGATTTTGCAAAACTTCGTTCTCCAAAAAAGCGTACAAAAGTGCAACGGCGCTCTGTACGGTTCGCCGATATCGAGTGCTATAAGCAACAACGTCTTTGCTCGATATCGTACCATTGCCGAGATTTAATTTTTGATAATAAGCGTTGCGCAGCAATAAACCGGTTTTCAACAATTGTCCCACGCCGAGAGTCGTCAATTGGCCGATTTTGCAATCGCGCGTATTCGACGGTAACATTGGAAAACCGTGAAAAGAACCCAGGAATTGTGACCACGCGGTTCTCGAGTAGATTGATGAATTTTGCAAATATGTCAGATAGCCCTGATAAAAATTTTCCAATTCTGGATTCGAGGTAAAATCGCCGGCACAATTGACGGTACTTATGTTTCTGACGTGCGCCAGTGGTCCACGATCGCCGTGACGTACGAATATCAAAACACCCTCGAGTGTCACGTTACCCTCGATTTTGCCTGAAAAATAATTTATTTTTTTTATATTCAATAATTGTAATTTTTCAAATTTTAATTTTATTTATTTCATTTAATTTGATTCTATTTTTATTCTTAAATTTATATTATTTCAACTTCGATTTGCACGATTGTTTTTATTTCAATGAACATTTCAAGATTTTTACTTCTATTATATAAATATCTTGACATGATTGAATAAGAGAAAATTTGAATGCAAAACTTTGATTTGTAGGATTTTTATATTTGTTTAAGCATTACAATAATTTTGGGTTAATTAAAAATTCCATGAAATTTTTTTTTTTCAATATTCTAGTAAACGCTGTAAAGTTTGTAATTTTGCGACGATCGAGTTGAATTTTTTTGCACCATACAATAAGGGCAATTGATATGGAATTTAAAAATGGTTATTCGTGGGTTTTGGAATTTTCAAAATTCGGAAATTTTGGGAAAAATAAAAACACGTGTAGAATTCTAATTTTTTTTGCTCCAAAATATCTTAGAATTAAATTGAATTTAATCATCGTTAATTAGATTTAAATTTACCTTCGGAACCTGCCACGATGTCATTTGGCAAATTGCACAATTTGAATATACGTCGATTTTTGAGATCGGGCTTCAAGTGTCTGGGAAATTCTCGTATTGGTGTATCGCTGCCAAAAGGTCGTCCTGGCATTGACGTTTTCTCGTCAGCCCCGATGTATTTGTACATTCCTAAAAATAGACATTCGATCGGTTTCTTTTTTTACACACGTCAATATCCATACTTTGAATAGAGACATATGGATGGACCGATGGTCTATAAAAGTTTAACCAACAGGAAAAAATAGAAGAAATAATTGATCGAAACAAATGGATTTTGTATATTAAATAAAGGGTAGAAAAGTTGAAAAATTAACTTAAATAAAATAAAATAAATAAACTAAAATAAATTAAATAAATAAAATAAAATAAAGTAAATTAAAAAAATTAACGATTAAAAAGGGGCACAATCATCTAAAAACCAAATGGTAAAAAAATTGACTACAATAGGAATTACAAAAATAATATAGCGAAAAATGACTGGAAAACGATTCAATAAAATTATAATCTCAGGAAAGAGAGCCCGAGGGAATAAAAAAAATTCTAATATCACTAAATGTTTGTCAAAGATATATGATAAAAAAATATCGTGTAAAAAAACTTACCAGCAACGAGAAGAAAAATCCAAACGCTAAGAATGACGTAGCAGTAGAAGGCTCGATGTTGATAAGAAAGACGAACCATTTCAGTGAGCATATTGAATGAATTTTAAGCCCCCCTGGGGCATAAAAGGTTGAGTGCCTAAAAAGCTTAAAAAGACCTCTTCTTCTTCTTCTCCTTCAGATTAAGAAGGAACGATCGCGATTTCGATGACGATAACGATAACGATAACGTCGATACTGGGGATGAGAATTTTGTCGCTGGTTCGACTTTTCTCTCGTCACGACTCGAAGCATTTCTCTCTAAGCCCGTTTATTCACGTGCCACCATCACACGGATGTACCATTATTAATCACAAACGTACTTGCATTAAAAAAAAAGTTCATCTATTTTCCGACGATTCCTCCATTTTGTGCCCTCACCAGTCAATTTTCTCTACTTTCTTATTATTTCCCTCCTATTATTGACACAGAGAGCGAATAATACCTCACTTTCTTGCTGAGAAACTGGCGATCGACTTTTCGTTGACTCGTGAAACTTTCTCCCACGTCCCTCAAGGAAAAAAAGCACGTCAGAGCAACGAAGCTACGTTACAATACGTCTCTGACGTTACACGAGCGCAACCCTCGCGAGAAAATTCCTCCCTCGATAAATCCAACATGAAATTTCAACGACCCCATCGTAGCGTTCTTGCGCGCGTCCCCTCGTTTCACGAAGCGCTTGCGCGTCTGACTATTCTCGGGTCTCTACTACTGATTCGTATGGCGACGACGCTCTGGCGGATTATTACGAAACCGTGAATTTTCCGGAATTTTTCTACACTTGAAAAAAATGATGTTGGACTCACGGGGATGTAAAAGATGAATAAGGAAGACAAATTAGTACTTGGACATTTTTTTTTGTCCGTTAAGAATCAGAATTCTTCTTAAAGTCTACTTTAGAAAGCCACAAAAAGCAAATTTTCAAGATTTTTCTCAGCTCCTTTATCAGATATAGCTATAAAACTGTTTTTACAACATTGTTTCGTACTTCGAAAATAGAAAAAAAAAATTATTTATTATTTTGATTCTTTGAATAATTTATAGAAGGCCCCAAAGTCGAGTCTTTGAAAATGTCTTGTCCCATGACAGTTAATCCTCAGGATTGGCAAGTCTGAAACACAAAAATAAAGCATTTTATCGGGAAAGGTTTCTTACACAACAATTTACCACCGTTAATGAAAAATCGATTAAAAAAATGACGGATGTTGGAAATAACGTGTGAAAAATTCAATTTTTCATTTTCATTTCAAACATCCGCCATTAAAAAAAAATCGTTTTTTTTCATTTATGGTGGTAAATTGTTGTGTAAGAAATGTTCCTTTTTTAAATGCTTTTTTATTTTTTTATTTTAGACTTGCCAATCTGGAGATTAACTATCGGACAAGACATTTTCGACTTTGGCGCCTTCTATAAATTATTCAAAGGATCAAAATAAAACATAATTTTTTTTTCTACTTTCGAAGGATGTAACGATGTTGTAAAAACAGTTTTATAGCCATGTCTGATAAAGGAGCCGAAGAAAAAAATCTTAAAAATTTGCTTTTTTTGGCCTTCTAGACTAGTATCTTAATGCTCCACTATTGCCATTTTATTCTTGTTGCAATATTCTCGAATCACTCTACAATTGACTAAATAAATAAAAAAATAGGGCAATTTTTTCAATCACCCTGCAGGCTTTTATAAAAAACTTATCGGATAAGACAAATCATGTTGAAAAAATTGATTATCTTATCCTCGGAATGGACATTTATTAATTGCTAGAAAAATCAATTCAAAACAGAACATTTTTTATTTTTCCATAAATCCAAATTAAGAATATAAGCGGAACAATTTCGAAATATCCTGTTTCACGAAACAAAGTGCAAATTAAAATTTGCAGAATTGCCTATTTGTTCTTTTTTTTTCTAAATTTTTCATTCTCACTAATGAGCCAGATCAATTTTCTTCGTCCGATATTCCTTTCCCCCGAATAGAGCGACCAATAAGATGTCGATTTTAATGATCAGCTTTCGTTATTTTTAGACATTCGTCGAGAATATCCCTTTTCGGCCCTCAAGGAGCCTAGAAATAAATATATGGGGCATTCCATCCCAAACATTAAATTAACAAAAAACCATTATTTTTTTTTGTATTTTGGTTATAACTTCTTTAATAATGGCCCGAATTAAAAGTTTTTTTTTCAAAATTTTTGTTTTTTCATGGCCTTTTCAGAAAAAAATACAACAAAAATATTCGACATGTTTTTGAATGAGTTTTTTGAGTTTTAGACGTTTTATCGCATTTTTAAAAGTGAACGCCATTTTTGATTTTTTTTTTAAATTTTTTGTTTCAAATATCTATCTATTCAACAATTTTGAAGACTAGTCCGATCGTAGGATCTCAATAACTACTATTTTTTTTCGATTTTTGAAAATTGAGAATTTTTTTATTTTTTATAAATTATTATGAATACCAATTTTTGTTACTGTATAGTATTTTTTTAATCATTTTGAAGTAATTTGGACACATTTTCATCGTTAACAGATTTCTAAAATTAATAATTAATCGATGAGCAATTAACAACAGTTCAAGAATTGTATGGGTGGACATTGAACCTAAATAGTCTACCGAATATTGCTGTCAAATTTTCACATGAGAAACATTATTCAGATGCAAAAGAAAGATTTTATTTGCGACAAAATACTGCGAAGTCAATCACAGGGGGACACAAAAATTTCATTAAATTATTCCAATGAGCAGCGGAAACGTATTGGCAAAGGAATATTCTAATTCAGGAAATAATCGTACATGTAAGGTTTTCAAAAAAATACGTGAATAAATAAAAACTGTTGTTATTATTGTTCATAAACAGACTTAACGATTAATTATTAATTTTAAGCACCTGTTAACAATAAAAAAGTGCCAAAATAAATTCTAAATATTGAAAAAATACTATACAGTAACAAAAATTGGTATTCATGATAATTTATTTAATAAAAAAAATTTAATTTCCAAAAATTATAAAAAAGTAGTTATTCAGATTCCATGATCGGACTAGTCTTAAAAATTGTTGAATAGATAGATGTTTGAAACAAAAAATTTAAAAATCAATCAAAACTGACATTCACTTTTAAAAACGCGATTTAACGTTTAAAACTCAAAAAACTCATTCAAAAATACGTCGAATATTTTTGTTGTATTTTTTTTCTGAAAAGGCCATGAAAAAACAAAAATTTTGAAAAAAAAACTTTCAATTTGGACCATTATTAAAGAAGTTATTACCAAAATACCAAAAAAAGAGCGGTTTTTTTGTTAATTCAATATCTTTTGAACGGGTGATCAAAAAAATCTCAAAATTTAACAGGAAGGGTCTTTTGATGGGTACTCAAAAATATTTAAAAAATGAGGAAATAAAAAAAAAAAAGTTTTTCAAACTGTCCGATTTGGGATGGAATGCCCCACGTACATCGCTGAATTGACATTTCGTTATTCCCAAAAGGCAGGATCATAATTCAAGACCGATCGTTCTCCATGTATCACGACGCATAAGCGATATAGTACACCTCAAACCCGATCATGGCTCCCATTGCAAATCCCTCGACGGATCGTCATCATTGACGAATGTAAGATGATCCTTGAAATTTTATATTTTTAGAATTTGACGTCACTTTTTTTTCTACGTCACTGAAATATACGAATGTTTACAAAAACAACGAAAATACCTTTAATTTATAAGACCGCAAAGAATGAAATTAATTTTTTTTTGTTCAATCTAATTTTTTTTTCAACTCATGTGCATTGTTGAAAAATGTTTTTCTCTTCAATTCGAGAGATATAATCTCACGAAAATTTCATGGTAAATCTCGAGTCCTCAGGTGTTTGTCGGAGACGAAAGGATTTCACTTGTCTTCTCGCAGTCTCGAAAATAAGAAAAATCGTATAAAATAGACGAAAAGGGTTCAAGGTTTTTTTACCGGATATATATAATATACTAAAAAAATCGCAAAAAATAAATAAATAAAAACACCAAAACATACTTCTCAAGATTAAAATAATTTACCAATAAAATATTATTTTTATTATGAATAATTACTCTTTGATCGCGTTTTTTTTCCGTGAAAAAAACTATTTAAAATTTTTTAAATCCCTGGGCGAGACACTTCAAACATGAATGACAGGAAAAACAATTTTTTCGTCCTTTCAACTTTTTCTTGTTGACTCGTACGAAATTTCATTCGAATCGCCGGGAATGAACGGAAGCGGAGGCTAAAAAAAAGATGAGAACAAAAAAAAGAAGAATGAGAAAAAAAATAAAGCGACCATTCAGTCAGTCGTAGAATCCCGAGGGCCAATATAGTGCAGTCTGGTCTAAAAATAGAAGTTGCATTTTTTTTCGAAACACGCAATAATACCGAGGGTCGTACGCAAGTAGGCATATTCTCGTTACAATTGCAATTTTGGATTTCGTTTTTATTTTTTCTATTTTTCTTCTCCATTCATCTCTCTAAGTTGTGTATTTCCACGAGTATATAAATATATTATATACATTTTTCGCATGTATTCTCGAAAAATTATATACAGAAATATATTTGAATATTCATTTAATTATACATACGTATATTATTTCATACAAGTATGAAAGAATATACGTATGTATAATTAAATATTACGTATATTACGTATATTATTTCATACTTGAATGAAATAATCTACGTATGTATAATTAAATAAATATTCAAATGTATTTCTGCATATAATTTTTCGAGAACATACAATTCTGCATGATCTGGTTCAAAAATAAGATCAAGACGAAACTTCGATTGGCTTTGCGGATTTTGATCTTGCCATTCTCATCCTGGTCTTAAAAATTTCGTGATTTCCTATAGAATTTTTACAATTTTTTTATTTTATACTCCGAGGTGGCGTGTTAGCTGAAAAAACGTTTTTTTGTGTTTTATGAAGTAAAAACAAACTTTCGTGTGTCCACAATATTTTTAAAAAATAATTGTTTTACTCGTTTTATAACGAACAAGTTTTGTCTGAAGCGTTTTTCGATAGGATCTCGAATTATCAAGGTACTACGTGTTTAGAGTAGAGAGTTAGTGAAAAATTCGGATTTTTTACTAAAATCGTACGTCGAAAAATATCAATTGTCGGCCTTAACAAAAAAATACGTGTCTTTTCTTTTTCAGAATACTTTTGGGGAAATAATTTTCATAATTATTCAAGATGGTCCGGGTTCGGACGTGAAAATTTCAGCGGGAATACCCCATACGTTGTTTTTAAATATATTTCAATTGCATCAATTTCCATGAGGGTTGATTATACCGGTGACCATTATTACCCCGTGTTTTCCCGTACACGGATTTTATGCGTGCAATATCCACGCACATACGCCGTTGATTTCTATGACGTTGCAAATATTATCATGTTCGTTTGTACATGTTTTTTTTTGTGTGCCAGTGTGCGAGTATCTCGTTGATTCGCCGGGCTGTAAATGTACGCGTCGAATGTATGAAAGTGAACGCCTGCGCGGGGGTGTAAAGCGCCCCTATATAAGGACGGTAAAGCAGCCCCAAGCGTTACTCACATTCGGAAACGCAACGTGTCCAAAGAGTACGAATTATTATTTTCATCAACGAGGAAATAAATAAATTAACGAAGTAACGAATAAGGAAGAAGCATGGGGTTCTCAAGAAGACATCTCCTAAGTCTGCTTTGGGCTCTGGTGATCCACGAAAGTTGTCTTCGAATGGTGAGTTTCGAATTTTCATTTTTCTCCGTCAATAATTTTTTTTTTTCAAATTCCTTTGCAATCTCGAGTAATAATTTTTTTTTGCTCAATTTATCACGAATTTTTTTTGATTGCTTATTGATTAGTGAACTTGCATCGTTTTTGCCAATCTAAGGTTTTTTAATATCCTTGGAATGTTGATTGATGACGGGTTTGAGGGCAATTCGAGTCAAAGGGATTAAATCGGCCGGAGATTTTGATGGATTTCAAACTTTCAAAATAAGTGATAGAAAAAAAAACGATAAGCGGTTTATCTTCTAGATCCAACAATTGCTCATAATTCTCATCGGATTTTCGAGTGCAGGAAACTTAATTTGGAAAGTTTGAACATTGTTTGGTTCTCGCATTGAAATAAATGCCCTCATTAATTGCGTTTAATTAGTAATAAAATAGCAAAATTAGTTTCTTCGAAGTTAAACCCTGAAACGTTGTGGACAGAATAATTTTTCCGTTTTATGTCAATGTTTTTGATTTTTTTTACTAATTAATCCATCGTTAGTAGAAAATTTGTTATTAATGAGGAATTTTTCGAAATTGGCATCCTGTATGGATTTGAGTTTGTGCAGTAGCTATTTTTTTGTTGTGAGATTTTCAACGATAAAATAAAAGAAAGAGTTTTAACATCCTCCTAATGGCCAATTAGAGGAATTATTTGGGCTCGATATTATATCAGAGCTAGGCGAGATATTGAAGGAACCCTCGTCGAATATTCGTATCGATAATGAGGTAAAAAGGTCTTAAGAAAAAGTGAAAAGGGATCGTGGGTATTAAAAAAATCTCATCGATTGCCCAAATGTTCATGAATTATTGTACCTCAAGGAAGGAATTTTTGTAGTATAATTTCAAAAAACAATTGCATTATAATTTTCGTAATTTTAACAATCATTTTTCGTGGGACCAAGTTTTTCTTTCAAAGCTGAAAACATTACTCCTTCAATCATGATTATCACCTTACTTCTCTTCTGCTTCTTAAGAAAATAAATTGATATTTCATCCATTTATATTTCTCCATTTTCGATATTTTATTTTCCTCATCGAGAAATTGTGAAACCTCCAACTATTATTATTTCCCACTTATTGAAGTGAGATTTTGCAATTTTGCAATTATGAAACAAAATAAAAAACAAAAGTATTTGGATACGTATAAATAGACTAAAAGGCCAAAAATGACGTGGTATGTTATAATTGTCATTTTCAAAATTCATTTTCATGATAAAATCCACTTGTCTTATTGTCGCTTGCGCCAGAAAAAAAATTATTAATCGTACAACATATTCCGAAAGAAGCTCCCTTTTTTCTAGTTCACTTTACCGAAAGATTGATAAGCTGATAATAATTGAAATGCGTCCCTCCATGATTGACATTTCTCATGAGTTTGAATGGACCGATGAAATTTATCCGACAGCGTAACATTTTTTCAATAAGTCGATGCTTTTTCGAGGTATATATATACATAAAAAAATATTTCAATTGACAGGCGAATGAGTGATGGGTCCTACGAGTCCTACGAGGTCCTTCGAAAAAAAAACACAAGATACGGTCGTCGGGATTTTTTTTTATTCCCTATCTTATTTGAAAAGTCGGGGGGCATGAGTCAACGTTATTATTATTATTATTATTATTATTATTATTATTATTATTATTATTATTATTATTATTATTATTATTATTATTATTATTATTATTATTATTATTATTATTATTATTATTATTATTATTATTATTATTATTATTATTATTATTATTATTATTATTATTATTATTATTATTATTATTATTATTATTATTATTATTATTATTATTATTATTATTATTATTATTATTATTATTATTATTATTATTATTATTATTATTATTATTATTATTATTATTATTATTATTATTATTATGCAACGTATGATAAATCGATAATCGAAAAATCGTTCTGATTGTTGCTCTATTCTGAATTTATTCAATCTTGGAAATAGTTGAGTACGAGTTTGTTTAAAAAATTCCATAATTCTCAAATCTATGATTGCTCGATATTTCTTCTACAATATCGCAGAATTAGAAAATAAATTTCCAGTGGGACAAAAAGACAAAAATGAAAAACAGGAGAAGCAATTTTATTTCAAAAAAATGCCTTTTCCTGGTTTATTTTTCACGATCAGCGTTTGAAAAATAAAATTCGACGCTGATGAAAATGTATCTCGACAATGAAAATTATTCGCACGAGTGATCGAGTCGTCTGGAATCGCGATAAAATTTCTATTAAATCGTATAGAAAGGGCTTCGAGGGTTGGGTACGATATAAAGTTGGAAGTTATAACGAAACGTCAATAATGAAAAATCTTATCAATCGATGAAGCCGGCAACTGTTCGAAATTGTGATAATAAAACGAGTTCCGAAAGTTTATCATTTTGCTCGTAAATAACAAATATTTTGTCACAGACAGAAATTTTTTAAACGGATTTCTCGTATCATCGTAATCTCGTAAAATCGAATTTTCATTATTCCACCGTTCTTCTTTTCATTGCGATATAAAATGACGCCATTATTTTATCATTGTTCTTGTCCGACAGTGATATTCCACTTATGCTTTTACCATCAAGATCCTTTGAAAAGCTCAGGAACGTTCCGAAATCCTCATCAAAGAGAATCGCAAACGTCTCAAGTCTTTGCCGCAAATTGCGTGCTAAAAATGACTTGGAAGAAGAACATTCAACGTCGTATCGGATTAATTTCATCCTACTTAATCAAAATTATTCATTCAGTATTTATTAATTAATCTTACCTTAATCAAAAAGAACATTCTCATAAATATTCCTCGAGGAGAGTTCAAACTTTTCCAGGATATCCTAAAAAATATCCATTCTGGATATGAATTTTTTAAGCTAAAAAAACAATTTGTTGGGACGAATTTTTTTTTTCATTATAAGGCAAATATTCTAATTATTGAACAGCTAAGGATCTGGGGATTGAATTCGGTCAGAAAAAAATATAAAATCAAGAAAAAAACCATCGCTTTCATGTTCATATGATACTTTGATATTTTTACTTTCGAAAAATCACCCTTTAAATTATTTTTAAATGATTTCGAATGAAAAAAAAAATGACAATGTGAAGCATGCAAATGTTCCAATTATTGAACACTAGAAGTGCCTATGTCCCTAATATTGAACAGGCATGTCCCAGTTATTGAAAACTCTCGAGAATTCTTTTTCCGTTCTGAAAATATTATTTTGGGTACAATATTAAGAAATAAAAGCAAAATCAAACATTTAAATAATATTTTATTGATCATGTAAAAATACAAAAATATATATTTAGTCTCTTTTGACAGGTTTTTGGTTCATTCGCATTTGGTTTATTTTTGCTTTTCAACTCGAACTTTATTTTATTTTTATTTTCAGCTTCCTCGTTTTTATGTTCCGTTTTTGTTTGATTTTGTCGCAGTAGCTCTCTTGTTTTTCGACTGAAATATCGGAGAGCAAAAAATATTGAACATTACATTCGTATTTTTAGGTTACATTTAGGTTATATTCTCTTTTTACTTTTCTTTTTATGTTTATTGCACGAAAATACAAATAAAAAATGTATTCGACGATCTCAGAGTTATTATTAAAAGAATAAAGGTAAGTTTATTCAGGAACTTACAGTTTTTGTTTGAATAAATCTGATTCACACGATCTGTCACGCGTGAACTGTCTCGATGTTTTGATGGGTTTAATGACGCCATCTTGGAGAATTCGAGTGTTCAATAATTGGGACACATTGCATTTTCTATGTCCCAATGATCGAACACCGTATTTTTTAACAAATAATTAATTAAAAAAAAAAAAGATTTAATTGTTATTTGTAAGAAATTTACTGAGGAACCTGAAACGCCTTTACTTTTTGAGATGCGACAGTTTTTTAATTTTTTATGCCCTTACGCATAAAACGGTGCGTCTTAGCAAAAACGGTAAGCAGTTACCAAATCGGGTCACCGTTGCTGATTAAATCATTTTTTTCTCTATTAATTAAAGCTTTTTTTGCACAAGTAAGGTAACATTTCGATAGCTAAAAGTTCCGTATATGTAATGAAATTTTTATAGATAAGTAAATGCATGCAGGTGAATGAGAAATAATAAAAATGCAAGATAGTGTTCAATAATTGGGACATTTACCTTAGGGATCGCATTATTTATGATGTAAAAATAATGATTTAATTTTTAACAATGTTGCTCTCATTGAATTGAATTTTTCTGAAGCTTTGAGTTTTTTTTGAGGAAAAAATGTCTTTTCATAAATCTGACGGAGGAAATTTTTCTCGAGGAATGCGGAGGAATGTTGATCATGAAATTCCTGGAAAAATTAAAAAATTCGATACTCCGGTAGGATCTTGTGTAGTTAGTTGTTTATATAAATTTCGAGATTGTGTCTCATACACTGAGAGAAAAATTACTAGGACCAAAAAATCGTTTATTTCATTATTTGCCAGAAAATATTTGTTTGGTTCAAGTTAATATTTTTTTGGTTCTAGTAATATTTTTTGAGTTCTATAAAACTATTCTTGGTTCTCTAGAACCAAAAGAATATTTTTTTGGTTCCAGAAATATTTACTTGAACCAAACAAATATTTTCTGGCAAATAATGAAATAAACGATTTTTTGGTCCTAGTAATTTTTTCTCTCAGTGTATAAAAATTATAGCGAGAGATCGAGGGAGAGAGAGATGACTTACAATACAAAAGATATTTTTATTGATCAAAAGGACAATGGACGATCGGCGAGAGCATTTATTAAAAGTATCGACATTGCCAAGCAGCTTGACACTTATACGCCAAAGGAATTTAATTAGTTCTACAGAAAATATATTCCGTACATGCGAAGCCATAAATACATCGCTTCACTTCAAACTTTCGGATCCTTTTTATTTCTTCGCTGGGCATTATGAAATATAAGGTTTTCGCAAAGTTTCATTAATGCGAGCATTATTTCTTCAGTCACGTAAAATTAAGCCACCGGAAAAACGTCGGAAGAACTATTCCATTTTCATAATTATTTCAGAATTTCTAAAACGATTTTGGCAACTATTATTTTGGCACTGAAGAATTAATTATGATTTTCATTGAGATAAATCTGCGTATCATTGATCCTCCTTAAAATAATTTATCTCAAGACAAAAATGATTTTTTCATAAAATGGATTTTTTTAGCAATCAAAGTTTATTCATTAATTTATTTTTAATTAAAATATCTAGAAGGACCTCAATTTTAATTTAACGATCTAACGAAGAGTCATTCTCTCATTTCCTTTCTTAGGCCATATTTTCTGGCATTGATTCAATCACTGCCAATCGATTCGATGAAATCCTATTATGATTCTCCCTTTTTTTTTTATTATGCAACTTTTTTCTCCTGAGATACTCTTGGAGATGAAATCCTACTTATGCGATACATGCGCTGGCTCGTTACGAAGTCTCTCGTTAACTTGGACTTTTTTCTTCTTCAAATATTGATTCTGCATTTAACCAAACGATAACGGGAGGGCTCATAAATTTTGCAAAAACGCATCTTGCATCGTTCATTTTTTTTTTTGCATTTTACTGGCTAATGAAAATCGATTTTACTATCTCTCACGTGCAACTCACGCAGTTTTATCACTAACGGTTATCAATATATCGATAAATTCATTGATTTTAATGGAACTTCATCTCCTAAAGTCACGAATTTTTCTTTCCTATTCCTATTTGTGACGATAATTGTCTATTTTTATTTTTTCAGCTAAGTATGATTTTTCAATAAAACATGTTCTTGAAACATTTTTAGTCAATGAAATTAGTTTATGTCCTCGCTGTATCAAATTTGGCAAGACTTATTTTTCTTCGGTGAAAAACAAGATAAAATTTTGATTATTTTTTTGTGAAGTTAAAATTGCTCTGTGAGTTAAATTAAAAGAATCATGGACCTGCCTCGACGGTTTTTGCTTCGTCAGCACAAAAAAAGCTTGGCACTTTAAGGGGGTGTTCTAGTGCAGAAAGCCAAAATTTAGGGATTTTTCAACATGCTATGAAAAAAAAACTAACCATGTTTTTGCATTCATTTTTTCACCACATATTTATTGATTCTTCAACATTCTACAAAAAAATTGACGAAAAAAAAATCCAATATCTTCACAGATATCGGCTGATGAAGTGGGGGTGGGAAAAAAACGGCCTCTGCGTGTTGACATCATTGGGGGCGTTCTATGCATCTGAAAAAAAAAAATATATGTACTTCATCAGGAAGAGAGTGATTATAGCCCCTACCTCAGGCAAAAAAAATCGCAAAATGGCGGCTGTTTGAAAAAAAAATCATTTTTTGCCGTTTTTTTTTCATAATTGTGAATTTTTTTAAAATAGTCAAAAACCAAATTTCGGGATAAATCTGGTAGGGGCGATAGAGGGGTGTATAAAGAATGTCCACAAAAAATATCTACTCACATAGTACACATACTTACATTTCTTCACTAATTACTGCTATAACTCCGTTAATATTTGGAATTTCTAGATGTCCTTTGGAGGTCACATTCTTGAGACATCAAACACTGAAAATATGCATCACCTCACTAATTACTGCTATAACTCCGTTAATATTTGGAATTTCTAAATTTCCTTTGGAGGGTACATTCTTGAGACATCAAACACTGAAAATATTCAAAAAATTGATTTTTTTCAAAATTCTACACTAGAACACCCCCTTAATGCAAGAGTGAAAATAGTAAAATCGTAACAACCCCTTTTTTTAAAAATAGTTTTTAAGATGTTTTTCTCCCGAATTGATTGTATAAATGAGGTGTCATTTCCAGGTGTCTGATTATAAAATTTATATGAATCGTATGCGCGTAGAGAGGCCATGACAAAAGCCATCTTAGCCTTTTCGTAAATGTTCTTGTCGAGAATGCATGCGAAGTCAGACGAAGAGCAAGGAGAGCCGAACAAAAGGAGAGGGTTGCTTTATTTAGTGGTTATCTATGTGGTACGTGTGTTGTACGAGAAACGTTGACAGCTCAAGGAAATGCTATCATATTTTCCGAGACACGTACACAACTTTGAAACTCGCCGGGTGGAAAAAAATTATATTTCAAGCGCGAACAAAAAACAAAAGAATCGAGAAACAATTGAATTAGCTGGGAAAATTTGAGGCAATTAAAATGCACGTGGATAACAAAAATTCCGTAAAATTTCATAATATCCAGACTCTCTTTTCATATTGATCTTATTTAATTAAAAGATTTACCAAAAGAATTAAGGGGTTAGGCCACTCTACTGATAAAAAGGGGCATATTTCGTGATTTTTTTTTTTAGCGAAACCATAAAATAAATCGGCTTTACAAAAAGGGTGTTTTATAATACATTTAATTGGCAATACAAAATTATTTTTGCATGTCAGGGTGATTCGTTTTAGGGCAACTTTTTTTTTGACCCATCGTTCCCGAAAACCTTTAGTTGGTACTCAAAAACGAAGTTTCGTGAAAGGTGTTGTTGTCAAAAAATATTTAGAGGTCGCGAATCAAAATTTAAGGTTTCCCATTTGATTAACATTGGAAAAAAAAATTTCTCTTTATTAGTGTAATCATTCCGCGAATTTTGATATCGCGATATTTTCCAAGTGGGTTCTTCCAGGAAATATGATACTCTACAATAAAGTTCCTTGAGCCATGTCCGTAAATTCAACCGTTTCAGCGGTATCATTATTTCAAGTAGATATTGTATAAAAATGTCTATTCAAACGGCTGTAACCTCTAAGCTATTAGATATATCGAAAAAATGCAAATGAGAACTTTGTAGAGAAAGTAATTTGCTATAAAAAAGTTTTATAAGCCAAGCCCGTAAATTCAACTCTTTTTCAGGTATAGGTGTATGAAGTAAAATAAATAGATATTTTTTCGTTTTATTCAATCAAATGAACTCCATTTTCTATGAGATAGCATGTACGAAATCATCAAAAAAACCATTCAACAAATTTTACAAGAATTCCCTATGCAAATAAATCAATAAAACAAAAACAAAAAATCTATTTATTTTACTACATCCACCTATAGCTGAGAAAGAGTTGAATTTACGGGCTCGGCTTATGAGACTTTTTTGTAGCAAATTATTTTCTCTACAAAGTTCTTATTCGAATTTTTTCGATATATCTAATAGCTCAGGCGTTACAGCCGTTTAAATAGATATTTTCATACAATATTCACTTGAAACAATGATACCGCTGAAACGGTTGAATTTACCGACATGGCTCAATGAACTTTATTGTAGAGTATCATATTTTCTATGAAAACTCACTTGGAAAATATCGCGATATCAAAATTCGCGGAATGGTAACACTAATAATGAGAAATTTTTTTTCAATGTTAATCAAATGGGAAACCTTCAATTTTGATTCGCGACCTCTAAATATTTTTTGACACCCCCCTTTCATGAAACTTCGTTTTTGGGCACCAACTAAAGGTTTTCGGGCACGATGATTCAAAAAAAAAAAGTCACCCTGAAACGAATCACTCTAGGCGATATATGCCAAAATAGCGACTGTGCAGCATTTTTCGCCTTTATTTCTGGAAGGTCGATAACTGAACCAACAGCTCTTATAATTTTTGAGTCACAATGAGGCACCAAAGTTTTTTCGATTACATATAAGAATATCTATAGAACGTAGGTTTTTTTTTGATATGTTGTTTTTTGTAAAAATGGCGCATTTCTAAATCGAAAAGTATAAAATGCCATGAGAAAAACGTCAGGAAATTGTTTATAAAAAAGGAACTATGCAATATAATGAAAAAATCCTAGGCCGTGCTTAGGAGAACGCTATTTTGAATGTACAGTTGAAATTTCGAATGAATCTGTTGAAATTTATTTGAGTCATGAGTTCGACCGACTTGAAAAATGTAGTTCTGAGATAAACGCGTTCAAAGTTTGTCGAAAGCTCGCTGCGGATGAAGAGGGGTTGCACTAGAATGCGAAAATCGAATACTCGGGGATTATTCACGTGCATAATCTTTTGGAATATAAATCTATAGATACTAAGGTACCTCTTTAACAAACAAAAAAAAATTGAATTCTTGAAAATCCCAACATAAGCTTAAGGGGTCGGAGGCTTAACCCCTTAAGCTTATGTTAAACGCCTTTTTGATCAAACAAACTTCCAAACGGTGTTGTCCCCAAATTGATATATCAAATTAATGCAATGTAAACGAAAAAGAAAATTGAAAGCAATACAATGTTAAGTTACGCAACATTTTATCTCTCGACGGTATCTTTTGCTTTCTCTCGCAAGAAAAAGTTTTTCCTCCGACGATTTTTGTCCGGAGATCTTCGTCTCCTTCAACGTCTCTTCTGCTGGTATAGCACTTTATCCAACGATCAGTAATTTCCTCTCCTCGCGGCACACGATCCCAAGCAAACGACAGCACTCCATTTGCAACTCGACCCTACGTCGATTTTGCTGAGGGTTGTCCCTGATCTTTTCCTTCCCTCTAACGCTCTCTCTTTTTTCGTCACTTGTCCTGTGGGTCCAAATACAAAATAGGAAAGGTCCTCCTCTTGAGATATATACCGCTATCCATTCGGTCACAGGAACCCCGAATTTATACCTCCGATAAACATTTTTTTTTTGCCGCAGGGGAAAAATTTGCGGATACATCTGTTTGGGAATTCGTGATTCAATCTTCTCGGAATCCTTCTGAGCAAACTACCCCCCGTTTATCACTGAATATTCCATGCAATGATTGGCAATCCTTCGTCCAACACTTTGCCAAATTAGCCCGACGATTGTCACAGAATAAAGGACTAACATTAATTTCTCAATAATTAATATTCCGGAAATCAGTCAAAGGAGAAGTTTTTTCGTACGACTGGATTCTCCATTTTTTTTTGTGCTCAGAAATTTCTCCAAAAGGATTTGGCGATAAAAATGTCCTTTTTGCAAAAAGCGTGCTTATGTTAGCATTTTTTAACCAAAATTTCGCTATTTTAAGTTTTTCATTTTAAAGGAACTTCGAAGGGATCGATAATTCAATTTCAGTCTCAAGGACTCTTCGGTTAAAACGATGAAAAATCTAATGATTTTTTTTGGATTGTTTTTGCTATCGAAAGTTTGATCTTTCAGGTCCTTCATACGCAGTTAAAAAATTTTTTTGTGAAACAGACAAAATTTATTTGATGCAAGTAATTTAATTGTTTGTATATTATCCCGTAATTCGTTATTGGGATGAAGTAAATATATTTTTGATAGAAATATCATTCTTCAATGAGAGAAAATATGAAATAATTTAAAACAATGCACAGTTACTATACGGGAATGTACGGGCTACTAAAATATCAAACCCATTTACTTCAGTCAAGTAAATTAAAATTTGAATCAAGCTTCCGACTACGTGGTTCCGAAAATTGAACTGTTTCGTCAAACTGAATGATTGCTTGTACTCATACAGGTCATACGTTCGATTAGTTAAATACTTTTCTTGAAATTATTACTAATTTTTGGTGCCGTGTATGATTCCATAGAAGTTAGAAAATGCTATCTCTGGATCTAGAAAATGCTCATTTGAATGGAACATGCTATCAGTTCCTTCCAAACCCAAATCTTTTGGTCCAATTAAACATTGTTTTAAACCACCTGTGCAGAATTGTTTATTTTTTCCATATAATTTTCAGTTGCTACGATGAAAATCAGTTCTATATTCGCAATTGATAGTTTCTACGGATCGAGTAACGAAAAAAAAAATTTTAAGAAAAAAAAATCACCCCCAGTGGGGTTTTACCCTGCGACCATCGTTTTTACGCATATCCTCAAATTCAACATGAATAAAATTTAAAAACAATAGATAATTTGAATGTTCATGGATTTTTCCGGATGATTTAGTTTTCTTGCATATTCGCGGACCCTAAAATATGTACGAGACCAGACTGGGATTTGAAACCTCCTAACTATCGAGCCTACCTAACGACCTAAGACTGGGACGCTAACCACTACACCACCGACTACTTTTGATATACTAATGTAAATATCACATTTATAGAACACAGGTCGAGAAATAAATACGAACCAAAATAGTATTAAGAATTGATTTTCATTACCCGAAGGCCATTTTTTGGTTCAACTTGTCTTTTAACTTAATTTAAGAAAATCAAATATTGAATCGGATGAATAATAATATCAACAATAATAATACCAAAATAAGACTACCGTTTCATAATAATACATAACTTTTTCTTGTACCGGAAAAATACACGGTAAGGTGAAAAACTTAAATTACTTGCGTCAACAAATTTTGGTTAATTCAATCACAAATTTTCCATGTACACAGCTAATAACTCGAACTTGTGTTAAATGAATTAAATATTGCGCTCACATACAATAATCAATTCAGATAAATAATACTGATTTTTAAAATGAAAAAAATCCCATTTTAATATTAAATAATTTTTATTTGGCTTGATAAAACAGAATGTTCCGATGGATCACCCGATGTAGTTCAATCAAGTAATTTTTTTTTGTTATCCCAGGATACCGAGTCTTTGCATCAGGGTATATTTTCTTGTACCAAAGAAAAACACAATTGATGTAAAAAATGTAAATTACTTGTTCACAGTATTTTTGGTTTATCCAATCAAAAATATTACATATTCACAACTAATAACTCCGGTTGATGTTGACCAAATAAAGTATTACGTTAAAAAATATTAATTATTTCCAATTAATATTTGTGCCTTGCTCTTCGTAGAAATCCTGTATTCGAATGAAATAACTGTAACTAGCATCAATGAATTAAATTATTTTAACCAAACAACTGCTACCAAGAAAACGACTTACTAAGCGCAATTTATGTTTTTATTAAATGCAAAGAAAAATCGGTTTGTCTCAAGTAAATGCCACTCAAGTAATTTCGTTTATTTGGATCAAATAAATTTTTTTAACAGTGTAGTCTCGCCCATTTTTTAATTTATCCGGCTGTGTTTGCTCGATAAAATGGAAAGTAATTTTTTATTTTTGTAAATAGCTTTATCATCGGTGTTGCTCATGACCGGATATAAAGCATCCGGCAAATGTCACGCTGAAGGTAACAAGTTACATTGAAATGGCGAAATGGCATCCTGCAACGAGATGTACGAGCGAGTTTTTGTGTACTCGTCTCACGTTCGTATTAAAAGTGTGCCCATTTTGTCGTGACACGTTCCCAGGAAAACAGGGGTGGACGTGTCCGTATAATCTATTATACACCGTCGTCATTTTGCCAAAGTGGCAATTTAATATCTTTTTCGTCAGATATCCTCGTCGAGGAGTTGACACAATGGCGAAGATTTTAGGAAAGATATTTTTTTTCTCCCCCATGGACTGTCTCAAGAGTCCTTTGAGGAGAAAATGGTATCGAGGGCCATTCCATTTACCGTCTAAAATAAATATGTCATTCAAGGATAACCAAGAGAGAGAGAGAGAGAGAGAGAGAGAGAGAGAGAGAGAGAGAGAGAGAGAGAGAGAGAGAGAGAGAGAGAGAGAGAGAGAGAGAGAGAGAGAGAGAGAGAGAGACAGAGAGAGAGAGAGAAAGAGAGAGAGAGAGAGAGAGAGAGAGAGAGACGATTTGACAAGGAAAAAAATAAAAATAAAAATTTTCAAAAGTTATGCAAAATTCAAAATTTTACCATTTTTTCAAATGTATTTTTTAAATACCTCGAAGGCTATTATCGTTACGAAAAAATTGTTCTGGGTTCGGAATTAATGTGTCAACGTGTATTCAAATGTGACATTGGAATTATACTCATTCTAGAATGGAGTAGAAATTAAATCGACAATTTGAGGGGTGCTTTTTTGAGGGGTGATTTCGTAAAATCACGATATTGAATTTACATAAAATGATTTAATTTTTTGTAAAGTGGGAGTCATAAAGATCATCCTCCATGTATCTAAAAACAGTATTACTTTCGTGTACACGTTTGCACACTTAAGGCCAAAGCGGGAGTTTAATACGTTGGGGGTGAAAAATATATAAGAGGGCTTCATAAAATCCCCAGGATGAAAATATCAAGCCACGGTGGGAGAGTGTCAATCTTCAGTCCTCGAGCGACTTGCTGTATGAAACCATTGATTATTTAATCGTCTGCAAAGGCAAAAAGACAAAAGTGCATTCTGGGAATTGTGAGAAAGAAATTTTTATTTTTTGAAAGATCAAAGTTCACGTATGTTTAATGTTTTATTTCAACAATATATGGGGCATTCCATCCCAAATCGGACAGATTGAAAAACTTTTTTTTTTTAATTTCCTCAATTTTTTTATGTTTTTGAGCACCCATCAAAAGACCATTCCTGATAAATTTTGAGATTTTTTTGATTACCCGTTCAAAAGGTATTAAATTAACAAAAAAAATGCTCCTTTTTTGGTATTTTGGTCATAACTTCTTTAATAATGGTCCAAATAAAAAGTTTTTTTTTCAAAATTTTTGTTTTTTCATAGTCTTTTCATAAAAAAATATAACAAAAATATTCGACGTGTTTTTGAATGAGCTTTTTCAGTTTTAAACGTTGAATCGCGTTTTTCAAAGTGAATATCATTTTCGATTTAAAAAAAAAAATTTTTTTTTTAAATTACATTTTTTTTTATAAATTATTATGAATACCAATTTTTGTTACTGTATAGTATTTTTTTTTTATCATTTTGAATTAATTTGGACACTTTCATCGTTAACATATTTTTAAAATTAATAATAAATCGATAAGCAAATAAGAACAGTTTAAGAATTGTCCGAGTGGGCATTGAACCTAAATAGTCTACCGAATATTGCTGTCAAATTTTCACATGAGAAACATTATTCAGATGCAAAAGAAAGATTTTATTTGCGATAAAATACTGCGAAGTCAATCACAGGGGGACAACAAAAATTTCATTCAATTATTCCAATGAGCGTCGGAAACGTATTGGCAAAGGAATATTCTAGTTCAGGAAATAAAGGTATATATGTAAGGTTTTCAAAAAAATACGTGGATAAATAAAAATTGTTATTATTGTTCATAAACATACTTAACGATTAATTATTAATTTTAAGAACCTGTGAACAATAAAAAAGTGTCAAAATAAATTCTAAATGTTGAAAAAAATACTATACAGTAACAAAAATTGGTATTCACAATGCTTTATAAAAAAAATTTTTTTTTAATTTTCAAAAATCGAAAAAAATAGTAGTTATTAAAATCCCATGATCTGACTAGTCTTAAAAATTGTTGAATAGATAGATGTTTGAAACAAAAAATTAAAAAAAAAAATCAAAAATGACATTCACTTTTAAAAACGCGATTTAACGTTTAAAACTGAAAAAACTCATTCAAAAACACGTCGAATATTTTTGTTATACTTTTTTATGAAAAGGCCATAAAACAACAAAAATTTTGAAAAAAAAAATTTTTAATTTGGACCATTATTAAAGAAGTTATGACCAAAATACCAAAAAAAGAGCGGTTTTTCTGTTAATTAAATATCTTTTGAACGGGTAATAAAAAAAATCTCAAAATTTATCAGGAAGGGTGTTTTGACGGGTATTCAAAAATATGAAAAAATTGAGGAAATAAAAAAAAAGTTTTTCAAACTGTCCGATTTGGGATGGAATGCCACAAATAGAAAATTTCAAACTTTTGGACAACATTTTTTGATATATTTGATATATATTTTCTAATATACGTTACATATACTTTACTTCCATGAGGGAAGAGAGCCCTTCCTTTAAGAAATTGTACACATTGTGTAGAAAGGATCGACATTGAGTAAATACCCGTAGAATCGACGGGGTACTTGTATTGTTTTTTTTTCTAGAATATGGTGAAATTCGAACGAGACGTTTTCGAATAAATCCTCTCGATTTGCTTCGTGCTTCCATCTATCTTCGGGCATTCCTCGCGTTCCAAGACGTTCGTCCAATTCAACGGCAAACTTGTATACACATAACTCGAATACCTGTCCATCAATCCATCTTGACAAAATCGATTGCCGATAATTCAACTGACGAAAAAAAGATTATGAGCTTTGGGTGAATTCCAAAAAATCCGTTACTTCTGGATTTTGTGGTTCACCAAAAAAATGATCTGACGACATCTCTTTGCAATTTCAAAGACGCTTATTCGCAAAACCCACTTCTTCCGTACTTAAAAAACCAAAGAAAGTAAAATCGAAATATTTTAATTGCAAACAAGAAGTGAGAGCCCAAATGTGATAATCAAATTTCTGTAAAGGTTTTTTTTTATCACGAAAATTATTCAGATCAGAAAATATAATAGGGTTAGAATATCAGACTCTAGTAACGTTATAAAAAGTTTAACTGGTCTTGCAATTAGAACCTCTTCGAGTAATTTCAAGTGACAGCTCAGAGAAGTCTGTCAAACTAGCAAAGATGAACGAAAGTCCGCGAACCGATGGGAAATCCGATTTAATTGACTCTTTGTTTCCACAGAATTATATTTGAAGATAGTGAATTCCTGGTTATTCAAAGTGAGTTTGCACAGAGTGAAACTCAACCAACGTCCCAGGACCTTTCGTCTTTAATCCTTTGAGGGTATTTGCCTTGGTATTTGGCCAGAGTCTCTCATAATAACCCCAAGGATTATATACTATGCTTACATATGCATATATATATATTAGGGTGATTCGTTTCAGGGCAACTTTTTTTTTTGACCAATCGTGCCCGAAAACCTTCAGTTGGTACCCAAAAACGAAGTTTCGTGAAAGGGAAGTGTTGTCAAAAAATATTTAAAGGTCGCGAATCAAAATTGAAGGTTTCCCATTTGATTAACATTGGAAAAAAAAAAATCATTATAAGTGTTACCATTCCGCGAATTTTGATATCGCGATATTTTCCAAGTGGGTTCTTCCAGGAAATATGATACTCTACAATAAAGTTCCTTGAGCCATGTCCGTAAATTCAACCGTTTCAGCGGTATCATTATTTCAAGTAGATATTGTATAAAAATGTCTATTCAAACGGCTGTAACCTCTAAGCTATTAGATATATCGAAAAAAAGCAAATGAGAACTTTGTAGAGAAAGTAATTTGCTATAAAAAAGTTTTATAAGCCGAGCCCGTAAATTCAACTCTTTTTCAGGTATAGGTGTATGAAGTAAGATAAATAGATATTTTTTTGTTTTATTCAATCAAACGAACTCCATTTTCTTTGAGATAGCATGTACAAAATCATCAGAAAAACCATTCAACAAATGTTACAAAGAATTTCCTATGCAAATAAATCAATAAAACAAAAACAAAAAATCCATTTATTTTACTTCATCCGCCTATAGCTGAAGAAGAGTTGAATTTGCGGGCTCGGCTTATTAGACTTTTTTGTAGCAAATTACTTTCTCTACAAAGTTCTCATTTGAATTTTTTCGATATATCTAATAGCTTAGGCGTTACAGCCGTTTAAATAGATATTTTCATACAATATTCACTTGAAACAATGAAACCGCGGAAATGGTTGAATTTACAGACATGGCTCAATGAACTTTAATGTAAAGTATCATATTTCCTATGAAAACCTACTTGGAAGATATCGCGATATCAAAATTCGCGGAATGGTAACACTAATAATGAGAACATTTTTTTTTCAATGTTCATCAAATGGGAAACCTTCAATTTTGATTCGCGACCTCTAAATATTTTTTGACAACACCCCCCTTACATCAAACTTCGTTTTTGGGCACCAACCAAAGGTTTTCGGGCACGATGGGTAAAAAAAAAAGTTGCCCTGAAATGAATCACCCTAGTATATATACATATCTGTATACATATTGCACCTTCTATTTTCTAATTTCGCAGTTCAAGGACTCGGAAAGTTTACGACTGAAGACCGCGCATAAAGTCTTTGCGGAGTTAATACTTTGGTCCAAGGAAGGCTACGCGGTATATATTGTATAATTTTGAGGAATATTGCTCGTTTTTTCAATAATTAAGATCAAACGCAAGCCGAGAGAGAAAGAGGGAGACAAATAGTGTATTTAGCCTTTAGAGATCATTTTCTCCGCTAATAACGGACGAAAGACGCTCGTTGTATTGAGTACTGAGAATGGAACCAATAAGTCGGCATAATCGGATCAACAGTTGGCCTCAATGGCGAATTCGACTTTGAGGTGCTTGCAGATGATTTTTAGCATGGAATGACCTTAAGACTATTCGGGTTTTGTTTCGGAATTTTTTTAAACATAATAATTGATGCTTTTAGAACATAAACAAATTAATGAAAATAATAGAATAATTTAATAATAATGATAATATAATAATTTTTTTTTCAACTCTTAGAATGATCAAAAAAATATAAAAGATGTTAAACAAATTTAAGAAATAAAAATTTTGCAGTTCAAAAATTATTCAAGCTTAAAAATCACCTAAAAAAAACGCTCCATATGCTTTAAGAAGGATCTGGATTGAAAACCTGCTATTTGAAAATAAAATGACATTCTATTTCAAAATAAATCTGCGATAAATGATCCCGCAGTTTATATCTAATCTGCTCTTTAAAATGTATTGACTATTAAAATGAGTGATTATTCTGCACAGCTGATTTTGTACATTTTTTTGTCCGACAATTAGAAACTCTTAGTTCCACACGAACACTAATTTGGCCTGGTTTCTCCCTTAAAAAGTGTCAATTTTGAAATTGACGCAATTTTCGAAACTAACTCGATTAACTCGTCGCTATTTTGACGAAAAAAAAAACCAAAGTGTCCCATTTTTCCTGGAGCTACCCTTGCGGATATCTTGACCTGCCAATTTCACCGTCGATAGTTACGCGCGCATTCGTGAGGAACATAGTAAAACTTCATGGACGTGAGCTTTGACCTTAAATTTCTCGGACGAAAACCCACGGATATTGCGACCCTTGTCATTTTCTCCCACTCTTCGCCCAACGGAAAATCATTCTCACGCTTTGCCCCCGAGAAATTTATAGTGCCAAACATATGCATCCAAGTACCGAAATAATAGTCTCAACTTGACGGGAGTGACGATATTATAATATGGAAAACACGAGCTTGTGGGCTAAAAGAGCATTCGACAATTCCGGCGTACATTTGATTTAACAAACCTTCTCACAGAATTCAGAGATTACGGTTTTGGCAAGAGAGAGATAGAGAGAGAAGAGAGAGAGAGAGAGAGAGAGAGAGAGAGAGAGAGAGGGGGGGGGGGAGAGAGATAGAGAGAGAGAGAGAGAGGGGGGGGGAGAGAGATAGAGAGAGAGAGAGAGAGAGAGAGAGAGAGAGCGAGAGAGAGGGGGAGAGAGAGAGAGAGAGAGAAAGTAACGACCCACGAGCTTCAATGATTTATTAAACTTTGCCACTTGTTCCAACACTAGTCGACACCCATCCCAAATATCATCCTTAATCGTTAAATTCGTGGAAATTGGTAAGATCCAACATAACGCCACCCCCTCGAGAGCTATTTTATGTCCTTCCAGATTCAAATCAGATGAATGTGGGAGTATTAATTGGATAATCCATACCAAACTTTATTTTTATCCTTATAATTGCATTCGGGTAATTCCATGTCAAATCGACCCCTTTTGATTTCGATAAAATTTGGTCGGAAGTTTTCTTTTATCATTAATTAATTTTTGATTTAATTTTTTAAATTTAATTTTGAATTAAAATTAATTTTTTTTCCCAAAGTTATGCAAAATTTCACAATTTTTTCAATTTTTTAAGTTTGTTTTTTAAATATCTCGAAAACTATTAGAGTTACGAAAAAATCGTTCTGCGTTCGCCTTAAAGAGTATACTCGGGACTACGAAAAAAAATATATTCTGAAAAATGATGAATTAGGAGAATTTTGAATTTTTAAAAATCGTGAAAATCCACGATCAACGATTCTTATGTCAAGTCGTTTTGATTAGGTTCTTTCCCATTGGTCGTCGAATGTCCTTCGACGTTCTCATCAGTCATTTTTCGTCATACGTCGATTTACGTCACTGGAATATCATGATTATCGTGTGGTTGATCATCGCGCCGTGGATTGATTGATCCTGATTTCGCGTTAAACGCTGACGCAATGATCGAATGACGCGTTCGAAAATCATCCCCCACATACGACGATTTTCCAACGGCGATTAACGGACAGTCGATTATCCTGGCTTTCCCTCCGAGAGTTCGCTTTTAATAAACATCCTACCCCGAGCGATCTATGTTCACGCCTTAATGAGACGAGATCTTCATTATTGATGGCTCATTGTAACATTACATTATCCCCTAAAGCTTCGGGAGAATTCCATAAACGTGACATAGGGGCAGTTTCAGTCCTTTCATCCCTTGCTACTGAAAAGCTTGCTGTCGAGAAGCTATTCAATTTCACATGTTGAAAAAATTATATAATTACTTTCAAACATCCTCCTTCATGACAGAATAGTTTTATTACAATAAAATTTAATTTTTAACATAAAAAAAAATTCAAAGCAAAAAAATTAAAAAAATGTTGAAAAAAAATAGATTTCTTTATTCTGGTCGGAATTTCATTTTTCTGGGCCACTGAAATTATACCAAATGTTAAGGGTTAACCTTTAAAATGGTATATTCAGTAAAAGGGGTAGAAAATGGGGCACTCAAAAAAATCAGCTTTTGTTTGCGACAGACAGATTCATGAGGAAATTGATTTTTCTTTCTCAACTTCTCAGTTTAGAAATAATTCACGATTCAACGTCCCTTCGACAGCAAATGGAGAATACAGACGAGACATTTCACGTGTTCAACACATGACAAAAATATATTGCCTGCGATAGAACAAAGGATTATGAATGGCGACTAAAATAGTTTTGATTTGAGCCCTTTTGTTCGCTATCATTCCATCATATATATATATATATTTATATATATATATGCTCGAGAGTATTCATTGAGCCCATGGATAAATCACTCGAGGCTGTAAATTCTATAGTCAACTATATGGAATATGGACATGTGCACATGTGTTGGAACGTGGGCACAAAAGAGAGCATGTGCACCGATGTCCACAATTAGCAGTCAACGCGTCATCGCCATCTGGATCTACATCCCCTCCCCCCCCGCTCCTCTATTCCCTTCGCATCTGATAACCGCATATATGGGCTATTTCACGCATAGTCGAAAGATTTTTTGCCGCCAATCGCAAGTTTCATCCCATCCACTAAAGAAAAACTATCGACAGAAAAGTTTTCCTGACATTTTTAAAATTTTAAATTAACATTTTTGTAATTTGAAGAATACGCTAGTCTCACAGGATTTGAATATGAAAAAAATAGATCCAGGACATATGGAATGCCCTCTACATGAAATTCTTACATATATGAGGTATTCCCGCTCAACGGGACCCCCTTTCGATCGGAAATTTCTTGCGTTTTCGAAAAAAATATCAGCAAATCCGAAAAAAACGAATTCACTTGAATTTCGGCCAAAAACCGAAAAAAATTGATTTATAATAAAAGAGCATAATTTAATTCAGCGGGACAATTTTTTTCATGTTTTTTATATATCTGAAAAGTCACGATATAAATTTCAAGTTGGAACTCGCATCCCTTTACTAATGCCAAGTCTTTTAGTAGGATAAAAATTCTTAAATATTGTGTTTTTCGTATTCAACAGTTTTCTGATATATTATATAATTTTTTTAACGAATTTCGAATTTTATAAATTTATTTAACGACCATGTTTCAAAAGACGTGTCGGGTTAAAGAAAAATCGAAATTTTGTTTTGGAAAAAGCGAAATGAAGCTGAATCAATTGATCGTTCAATTGCAATATTTTCATTTTCGAAAGAGCAGTGAAACTTTTTTTGCGAAGCGGAATCGGGGCGAGTGTTTCCAAACTTTTGGACGGAAGTGTATGTTAAATCTTGTCGCTGTCCGCGACCACACGCGCCATTGTGGACCTTATGAATTATCAGTTTTTCCACCTCCTTTTCAATTTATTCTCGTTGAAAAATCAGTATCCCCCCTCCTTGTGAAAAAAAAGTCCTGCCGCGGAAGAGACTGACGTGAAAGAGAGATTTGTATAATTTGATAAAATCCAGTCGTCGTACGTCGCTTGTAATCAAATGTGATTCGCAATTATGAAATTTACCGCTGTCTCATTCTCAGGAATGTGGATGATGGATACGATCTAATTAGAATTATTCGCGTGAATCATTAATCAATCACCGTTAATTAATTCTGATTTTTGATTTTTCGTCCTTGATATTAGGCGAGCTGCCAAGAGGACGATGGCAGTCGATGTCTTCCCCGCAAAACTTTCTTCGCACTGTTGCGTCTTCCGGAAGTTGGCTCCAATCTAGCGGCGTATTCTCGCACCGCACGCATAATACAAGACGCCAAGGATCGCACGGATTACGTTAATCTGAAGAGTCATTTGATCAACGAGGACGGCGATGACACCAAGATATGCTTGCCACCAGGTGTTTATCTCGAATTGTTCAATGATCCGGCGATGCGTCGTCATCTAAGTGCAATGGGACGAGCACAAAGGATGCTCGAGGATCCGATCGATCGTACCTATGAGAACGGTGATCTTACCCCCGAGGATATTCTTGGATCGGAAAAAAGGAGCATCGCGACTCTGGCGAAGAATGGAGATTTACCGATATCCATTCAGGACCGCGGTCAAACCGATCAGACAGCGAGGTAAGATTCGTATCGTGTTCATGAAGGAACAAGGATTAGGATAAAAAGATTTATCAGAAAGTTGATAGATATAAGCATAATCAATGTTGTAATTGCCGGAGGGTTTGTAAAACCAGAATCAATCAAAAGGTAATCGATATGTGATCGATGTTGGCAGAATCAAAGCTAATTTAGAATCTGGGTTCACAAAATCAAAGATAATGGCGAACGTTGATATGAGAGGGTTGAAATTAACAGGCAACTTGTAAAATCAGGATTAGCGAAATCAGTGTTGTTGGAATTGACTAGAACAGAATCATGGGGTCATTGAGACCCCAGTCATCTTTGAGCGCTTGCCATGTCCAGAGTGTTACTCAAAACGACTTCAAAAAATTCATGCTGATACTTTCAATCATCCTTAACATGCAATGCGCAAAAATATATTTTTTTAATTCTTAAGTTGGTGAAAAATAATCAGGAACGAATAGATACGCGAAAAAAGCCATTGTTTACGAAAAAAATCATAACTTTCGCAACTTTTATTTTTTCTTCATAAAATTTTAGGATAACACTCTTGAGATATGGCACTTTCAAGAAAAATATGGCTATACCGTAAAACGGGGCTACTTTGTTCGTGTTTCGGAAGTTTTTTCGTCGTAACTTTTTTTTAACATCCAAAATTAAATTTTTTTTTGCTTGAACAGAACTATGTGTCCTTTGGCTATAAAGTGTATAACAATATCAAGCCCCACCAGACCCTCACAATTTTATATATTTAGAAAAAAAAAGCCAAAGTAACCCCGAGTGTGGGGTTACTTTGGAGAAGCATTGAAATGCAACTTATGTCAAAGATCCACATCGTAAATGCAGCTTTGACATCATTTAGATAAAAAAACAATAATATTTTATACATTGTACATGAAATTAAATGAAAAACAACGATTTTTGACAAAGAATTCGTCATTTTTATTGAAGATATATTTTACATAAAAATACCAAATACTCAGGCCCGAATTTTAAGTTCTTAAGATCAAACTTGAGATCAAACTTTCTATTGAACTCAAATTTGAATTTCAGTTCGAACTTAAGTTCAAATTTAAGATGAATCTTAAGTTTGAACTTAAGTATCATTATAAGTTCATACTTATGTTCAAACTTTAATGCAAACATCAAATCGATCTTAAGTTCAAACTTAAATTTGGTTTCAGGTTTGATCTTGAGATCCATCTTGAGCATGAACTTAAGTTCGATCGAACTTCTTTCATCGCCTCTCTCAACGGTGTTATTTTAAATTTGTTGTGAAAATAATTGAGTACGATGAAACTTAAGTTCAAGCTCAAGATGGATCTTAAGTTCGAACTTCAAACCAAACTTAAATTTGAACTTAAGATCGATCTGAAGTTCGCACTAAAGTTTGAACTTGAGTATGAACTTATAATGTCACTTTAGTTCAACTTACGATTCACCTTAAATTGGAACTTAAGTTCGATCTTAAGTTCCAACTTGAGTTCCATGGAAAGTTCGATCTTAGGGTAGGACTTGTGACTTGAAATTCGGGCCTTACAGATGTAACGGACGTTGGAGTCGTTCTTCTCGCCCTTCTTTATTCCCTTCATGCGAATGGCATCATCGATTGTTCGGACATCTTGGCTCGTCACACATATCTGTGTACCTGGTTTATGAATGACTTTTTTTTCTCTTCTACCCACTCCCCACACCCCCTCCCACCCCACAAGGTCACGAGGGTTCACTGCGCACACGTTTTTACCGTATTTCGCTGCTCGACCAAAGTAGCCCAACAAAGTAACCCCCAAAGTCAAAGTAGCCCCGTTTTACGGTAGTGGGGGTTTCAAAAAAGTTATTTATTTTGACATTCGAAGAGGGGTTCAGGGAAATCTATGACATTTCGTAGACTCGACTCGCTGAGCAGCGAGTCTCTCGACGGTTTGATGAAGATTCTCGCTGAGGGTGGTGTCGAGGATCGTCGCAACATAGCCGAAATCGCAGCCGAATACACTCTGCCGAATGGTGAACTCGATCTGGATGCGTTGGCCCGTGACTATCCGCCGATCGGTAAGAGAAACGTCGGGGCTTTGGCTCGAGATTTCGCCCTGCCGATGCAAACTTCCAGCGGTAATGGCGGCGGTAAGCGGAACATTGCGACCCTGGCTCGTGATTACGGTCTTCCAAGTGGCAAAAGGAACATCGGTGCTCTTGCTCGAGATCGCATGTTGCCAAACGGCAAAAGGAACATCGCTTCGTTGCGTCGCCTCTATCTCACGCCGATTTCATATTCGTACGGCAAAAGAGGCTTGGGCGCGATCGCTGGCATTAATCATCGATTGCGTTACGGCCGTTACGGCCGTTACGGCAGGCGTCACTTCGATGCACCCGCGATATCCGCCGATTTTCCGCTGACCGATGATGAGAAACGCAACGTAGCGGCTTTGGCGAGAAACGGCGATATTTACGGCTACGGAAAGCGCAATGTCGGGACACTTGCCCGTGATTGGAGTCTGCCCAATCAAAATCGTCACGGGCGATCGCTGACCGACGATGAGACCAATGCCGAGCGTTTTGATCGTGAATTACAGAAAATCGGTCACGAGACAGCGCCGGATCGTGAGACCGAATCAACGATCGATCGCTCGAGAAATATCGATGATGCTAGAAAATCGGCGCAAACGAGCGCTTTCGAGGCCGAATTGACAAACGCGAAGAATGATCTATTGAAGAACGTGATGGGAGGTGCCAAGAGAACCAAACGGGACATCGATTACACGGATGAGTATCCACTTCCGGTTATGCAGAATACCAATGTCTTCGATTACGAGGACATGATCGAGGCACTCACGGGCGATTATCCAAACACGGAGAAGAGATTCATGGGTGAGTCTGAGCTTCATTTTATTTGATAATTCCTTGTCTTCTTTTTATGGTCATGCCATTAATTGATGATAACATTTTTTTGAGTGGTCGATCCAATCGATCGGCGCTTGGATCATGGAGGATGTCTATCTCCAGAGATAACTGATGAATGATCGAATGATTTAGTTAAGATTCTCGATTCCAAATTTGTATCGAAGCTTCATTGGACATCGGGATTCGTGACTGAACGAAAATTCGGCAATTAATGCAGAATTATGCAGGAATAAGATAGGGAAGACCTGAGTCCAGTTCATAAAATCTGACAAAAAAAGTAGAAATATGAAATCTCTGACACAATGTCGTTTATTTAATTATAATCTAAACTTGCGATAAATCAAGAAGTGAGTCTAGTGATGTTCCTGATTGTGTTTTTATCTATTTGTTCCGGAAATATAAATATTAATATAATTTATCCACAAAAATAAACGACAGAATTCAAAAGTTCGTAAAATAGCCTCCAATAGCTTCCTCCAATGATCTGAACTAAAAATCGCTGGGCTCAGCTTGGCTTGTGCCAATTTAATTGGTATTCTTTCAAATCTATTAAATCAAGGTCCAGCTAATTTTTGACACTTTGAGAAAGGATTGAATATTTGAAAAAAAAAATAACTAGACAATGGCTACAAACAACTGTGGAATGTGAATGTTAGGAGCAGGTGGTGAAATGGAGTTGCAGGATCGTGGAGGTACAACGTCCGGGTATATCGACATGTATCAACCAAGTAAGAGACATATCGGGGCATTGGCACGCCATGGATGGCTACCATCCTTCAAGGCAGCACGATTTTCGCGCTCCCCACGATATCTGGTCGGCAGGTCAGATTAGCAGGTTTCCCACTCCGTGTAAAATCCAATCTCTCTCTCTCTCTCTCTTTCAAAAACGCACCCACCCACAAACTATTTTTCCCTCCTTTTGCTGTCGATGTTTTCCGTGTAGAAGTCGACCAGAGAAAGTTTAAATTGCGAAAAATTCACGAGCGTCCATTTGCCGGACGTTTTTCAGCCTCGATCGACTTTAGGATACGTTACACGGTAGATTAGGTGTATTTCATTGTTTTTCCTCGATGTTTTTCACAATTAGCAAACAGGATCCGAGGATGATAATGTGTGGACCAAAAGTGTCGACACTGTTCGCCACTTTTGGTCGCTATTAGCAATCGGGAAATCTAACGAGAAGCCTTTACCGATTTTTTGGCCGGGAATGTCTTTGACAGCCGCCCAAATTGAACACGATGGCAACCATTCATTTTAATTTATTGGATTTTTTGGAGCCATCGTTTTCAAATTAGTGCAAAAAAATTGTTAATTGAAAATCGGTCAGCTGTCACGTTATCATTTCTACATTATTGATCAACATATATGATATATTGATTTATATGATATTGATAGATTGTTATTGATGTATAGATTAGGGTGATTCGTTTCAGGGCAACTTTTTTCTTTTAACCCATCGTGCCCGGAAACCTTTAGTTGCTGCCCAAAAACGAAGTTTCGTGAAAGGGAAGTGTTGTCAAAAAATATTTAGAGGTCGCGAATCAAAATTGAAGGTTTCCTATTTTATTAACATTGAAAAAAAAATTCTCATCATTAGTGTTACCATTCCGCGAATTTTGATAACGCGATATTTTCCAAGTGGGTTTTCATAGGAAATATGATACTCTACAATGAAGTTCATTGAGTCATGTCTGTAAATTCAACCGTTTCAGCGGTATCATTGTTTCAAGTGAATATGGTATGAAAATATCTATTCAAACGGCTGTAACGCCTGAGCTATTAGATGTATCGAAAAAATTCGAATAAGAACTTTGTAGAGAAAATAATTTGCTACAAAAAAGTCTTATAAGCCGAGCCCGTAAATTCAACTCTTTCTCAGCTATAGGTGGATGTAGTAAAATAAATAGATTTTTTGTTTTTGTTTTATTGGATTATTTGCATAGGAAATTCTTTGTAACATTTGTTGAATGCTGTTTCTGATGATTTTGTATATGCTATCTCATAGAAAATGGAGTTCGTTTGATTGAATAAAACAAAAAAATATCTATTTATTTCACTTCATACATCTATACCTGAGAAAGAGTTGAATTTACGGGCTCGGTTCATGAGACTTTTTTGTAGCAAATTACTTTCTCTACAAAGTTCTCATTTGAATTTTTTCGATATATCTAATAGCTCAGGCGTTACAGCCGTTTGAATAGACATTTTCATACAATATTCACTCGAAATAATGATACCGCTGAAACGGTTGAATTTACGGACATGGCTCAATGAACTTTATCGTAGAGTATCATATTTTCTATAAGAACCCACTTGGAAAATATCACGATATCAAAATTCGCGGAATGGTAACACTAATAATGAGACATTTTTTTTCCAATGTTAATCAAATGGGAAACCTTCAATTTTGATTCGCGACCTCTAAATATTTTTTTTTATTACTCATGCGGGAAAAGCGGTATCTTTACGCCCGCTGTTACGGTTGAAAAGTAGCTTTTTGCCCATTTTATAATTTGAGTGCGCAAAGTAAGAAAAATAATAATAACTTGCGTGCGCAAAGTTTACTTTCCGCACGCAAGTTATTATTAATTTTCTTTGCGCACGCAAATTCAGTGCCGAAATTAAATAAAAGAATAACGTTGGTGAAATTCAACGGAAACAAAAACGCAACCGAAATATTAAAGCTGAATTGAGGTTGACGTGACAGATCGTATACTATTTTATTACTCATGCGGTTCTTGTTCTTGTTCAAAATAAATTATTTTCATTGTTCCTTAACTAAGTTTCCTGTATATTTCTTAACTTTTTAGTTATTATTTTTGGTCTGTGGGGGGGCTCCGCCCCCCCAACCCCCCGCCGGGGTTTCGCCCCTGGACCCCACCACGGCTCCGCCACCGGCCCCCCCCCCACAGGGGCAATTTTATATTGGGATTTATTCCGCATTCGCAATAAAAAATAGTATGTGCAACTCGTGCGGCGTTGTCGATGGCCCCCTCAAGCGACAACTTGCCGCACTAGTTGCACAATATACTATGACAACACTCCCCTTTCACGACTCTTCGTTTTTGGGTACCAACTAAAGGTTTTTGGGCACGATGGGTAAAAAAAAAGTTGCCCTGAAACGAATCACCCTAATATAGATATTGATATAAACATATGTATTGATATTGATATATATGATATATTGATATATGTGTATGCATAAATAGATGCGAAAATGTTACATTCGTTATCGGTGTTTTTAGACCGCTGTTAGATGGATCCCAATTAGTATTGATGTTAGATAGATCATTAGAAAAAAGCACCTGCCGCCGCATCCTCTCATGGAGAACCGGGATCCAGTTTACTTTTGTCTCTGTGTTAGATCGATGTCCGTCAGAATCATTTTTTTTTTTTAATTCGCAACATAAACACATCACTCGCCGATCATTAATTGTCCTGCGCGATTACTGGCACAATTACATCTCTACCGATTAAAAAGCCGTCAGATAACTCTATCGGAATACAGTTTCAGCAACTCTATCAAATCTTGGTCGCATCTTGAATTTTTTCCAGAAATAATTATGAAGAATATGACTCGGGCAATTTTTGAGATATTGCTAGAAACGTTTTTCACATGAATATTAAAAAAATTACAATATTTTGAATATTAAATTGGAACGAAATTTTGAACATGTCTGTGGAGAGTAAAACTCGAATGATTTTCGACTTATCGACATTTTTAATTTTTAACTTATCGACGTTTAATAATTTTAAGTCGGCACAGTCGTTCGATGGTGGAGTTGTAACTGGTAGCGATGTAAATATGCCGCAATTGTCATAATTCAGATAATCGTTTATCGTCACTTGGTCAATTTCGATTTTGTACCGACTTTTTTTAATTGAAAGTATCTGCCAACGCAGAACGCTCTCTTACCGACGGATGGTAAGGCTCGTTCGATGAGGTAAAGAACGACTTGAGAGTTCGACAAATTTTCTTACTCGGAACTTGATGTTTTTTATACTGGAAATATGGAAGGACTTTGTTGGATACAGCAGTCGGTAAGAATCAATGATAATCGTGCGACCGCACGTCAGTTGCCGACCGAGTAAACGTCGATAACGCGGGATCATCTGCAGGTCAAGTTTACTACCTCCAGTGTACTCCGGATTGACTGTTACCAGGCGTAAAAAGGAGTCTCATTGTTTGTTCGGCCCGAGCAACGGTTGGTTTCGACAATTCTATCGTCGAAGCCAACATCATTATCTGCAGATATCTCTACGACGATCCTTCTCATTCTCACGTGTCATTTCATCGCTCTGGCTGTTCATTTAAGTCAGTATTTCAGTCCAAAAGTCGAATGTCCGTTTTCCAATAATAAAAACTGTAATTTTTTCCAAAATTTTCAAAAACTACTAGAAATTAATAATTTTTAGGGTTTTTATCAAAATTTGTTACCAGCTATCCTTGTTAACAAGATGCATTGGTGCAGAAAATAATTTTTCAAACTTTTGTTTCCGAATGTCGAAATTTCTTTTCAAGCCTTTTCAAACAATTGGAGCTCAAGGGCGAAATTAAAAAAGTGAAATTGATCAAAAAATATATTGGATACTAAAAAAAAAAAAAAGATTCCGATTGAACGCTTCGAATGATTTTTCCCAATTTCACTCTCGCAGTTTTCAGTATGCATTGGAAAAGAAATTTAAGATCAATAATTGGAAAATTATCCTTTTGCTCAATTTTAGCCCGATCTTCAAAAACCTCAAAATAGCAAAATTTCAAGTGCTCAAACTTTACTTTAATTTGATCGATTAAAAAATTTCTTTTTTTTACTTAAAGGCAGTCACTAAACTCAGAGAATAGCGTTTGGTTGATTCCGATAACTTAATTTTTGTAGAAATGATAGCACTTTCAAAATCACCGAAAAAAATGGAAAGAGGAAAATGGAAAAAAATCGATGGTCGAACTTCAAAAATCTGCCAAAAATTAAAAAATGGTCCGAATCAAACGAATAAAGCGGTATTTGGAAGCTTCAACGATCCCAAAGAGAATGATCACTGAACGAAGTCGAAATTTCAACTAGAAAAATAATTACAATCATTTTTGTGAACCAGATCAATTTTGGTCAAAAAGCAGAAATTTTTTTTTTTCATTTACTTTTTTAAAAACGTAATATCGATACATATTCTCCCCCTGAGCACGAATCTACAAATTTTTTTTTCAAAAAATCTTAATTTTCATGAATTTTCATTGAAATAAACGAAAAACTGCATCAAGAGGCTGAAAATTTGGCAAATCAAATTTTTTTCGATGACTTGGTACATTCAAGAAATACTGGCATGAAAAATGAACTCAAATACTGTCTTAATTCTTAAGGGTTGTTCTGTTTGTCTCGTTCACCAGGAAAAAAAAATGTGATCGGTGTCCGTCCAATTTTTAATGTCACGTCAATTGGGTTTTTGAAAAAAAAAAAATTATCGATTTTTTAAATGTATTTTATTCTTTATTATAAATAATTTTGATAGACGACGCAAAAAATTTGAAACAATTTGTTTTTCATTTAATTATAAGCAATTTAAAAGTGATAACATTTTTAAAATAATCACGTGACTCCAAACGCGCTATGATTGGTCGTCTTGTT
The DNA here is from genome assembly GCA_946863875.1 of Alloplasta piceator. Lineage (NCBI taxonomy): Eukaryota > Metazoa > Arthropoda > Insecta > Hymenoptera > Ichneumonidae > Alloplasta > Alloplasta piceator. The sequence continues at coordinate 14,502,722 of OX333077.1, read as the reverse complement.
TGTGACGTCATAATGTTAAGGCCCGGCTAAACTCCTACCCCCCGCCGTTCCGTTCTCGCGAGTGCGAGAGAGACAGAGCTAGAACTTTCAACACATTTTTCTCGGAGATACCTTGATAAAATAAAAAAAGAACAGTTGGGTCACCTGTACACATTAATTACACAGGCGCCCCTACTCTTCTTTTTTTATTCCACTAAGCCATCTCTGAGAAAAATGGGTTAAAGAAATTTTGAGGTTATGTTGACCTTTACACTCCCCGTAAAATAATTCCAGGATAGTACACGGTCTTTTAGTGCTAAAAATTGTTTGTGACAACTAATTTTATCAAGTAAATAAATTTGATGGCGTTTCGGGATTTATTCGGCGCACTACTTGAAACCATTGGTTTCGACGTTTCTCATTTTGTGCTCCCCCCCGCCTTTCCGCTCTTGTGAGTGCGAGAGAGAGCGCCTATAGGGGTCCTCTGAGAGCGAGAGAGAGGGTCCTTAGCCTGGCCTTAAAAACATTTTTTGGGGGGGTTGTTTTTGTATTATTCGTACACAATGATGCGAAACAAGCACGATAACTTTTAAGATTTGACATTTCTAATAAATTTATATATATATGGACGATAATAACAAGATTTAATTGATGAAACGTTGAAACGCTGTATCAACTGCATGTAATAATGGAGTAGACATGAACATTATGACGTCACTCGCGCTCGGGTCGGCTCGGGAACTGTCGGCACGTTTTCGGTACCAAGTTCAAACATTTATTTTCAATTTGTTATAACTTTTTAATAACAACGAAAAAAAAAAATAGTTTCATTATAAAACTTACATATGATCTTTCGATTTATGAAAAAAAAAAAAATTTGTTCAAAAACCCAATTTTAGAAGGTGACAGATTGTCTCATCGTTGAGAAAGAATAAAATTGACGCAATCTTGCTCCGAACTTTTTGCAGGGAGGATTCCACAGATGGGACCTCGCCCGACGACTCCACCGACGCGTCGTCTGGGACGTTAAAATCTTATCGAAGAACGAGAACCCGTTGCCTGCAGTCTCTTCAGGGCGATTGTCGACAAGTATTCTGGAGGGATCAGCAATTGCCCGCGATCGATAATATCCTCCATCGTAAGCTACATCCCGACGCTTTGAATATCCTGTAGAAGAGCGTACCTTCGATTTAATTTGTTCCCTCCTCCCCTAAATTCCAAGCTTCAACTTTTTCCAATTCTCATTCGAATATTTAATCTCGTTGTTCCTCTTTTTCGAACTAGCCGATAAATGTACGTGGATATTCGAGAGAAGATTAAAAAGCAAAAAAAAAAGGAAAAACCGTACGTCGATTTGACAGCGTGAATGAAATTTGTGTGAATCTTATGGAAGAACAAAAAACTGACAATAACGAGGAAAGGTCGAATGAACTTTGGGCAAAAATCATGCTGACAATAATGAGAAAAAAAAAGGATAAATCTTTGACAATAAAAAAAAGGGTTCATGAAAGTACGAGAAACGAAATAACGCAACGAAAAGTCAAAACGATTCTCTTGAGAGAATGTTAAATCTTGGATCGATGTATTCCAGGGATGTTCGATTCTTCGAAAAGAATCGATTCTCTAAGCGATTCTGAATCGAATGAAAAAAATCGATTTTCATGAAAAATCGAATCCAAAGAATCAATTTCGTAAGAATCGATTTTTAAAGATCATTTTGAAAAATTGCTAATTAAAGCTTACGTAAGTGTTTACTAAGTTTTTGCTATGAAAAATGATTAAATTGGATTGATTTATTTTTAGTGCAAACTGATGAATACAAGATAATAAATATAAAGTAGTTTTCACTCTGGTTAAACATAGTTTGATTCTTTTACACTTTTTAATATATTCTCAAATATATTATGAATATATTTAACAAATCAGACTTTTTTCCCTTACATAAGTTTCTATTGTTTTACGATATTTTGTATCTCTTTACTTTCGATTATTTTTTAGACTTTTGTCAATCTTTATTTAATCGCCAATCTTGGATAGATAATGAATTTAATTAAAAATCAAATTTTCGATCTTTACAGTCAACAATCGATCTTTTAAGGAGTCGAATCGGAATCGAACATCTCTAATGTATTCTTGTTATCGCTTTTCGTCGTCACATTTTGATTCCTGTTTCGAATAACAAAATAGCTCTTCCCTCTTGGACTGCAGGATAAACGGGCTCATTTTCACAGGTTCTCGCTCGCTTGACGAAGAAACAACAAATTTTTTGCGCCACGCATCGGCAAGGATGTGCTAAATGTAGATCAAAACTTATCAGTAGTATCAGGGTGAAAAAAAATTAGAGTAACATTAGTTCGATATATTTTTTGTCCGTGTGAATTCATGATCCAAAATGTTTGAAGCATTCTCCTGATGTTTCTTCGATTTTCGCAGTGTAATTAAAAAAATGAGATACAAAGAAACTTTCACAAAGGTCAACCCTTTCTGTTAACGTGCATTTTTTTTTAAATGATGAAATTTCATCTTGAGGGAAATTATTTCCAAATAAAATCTCCAAAAAAGTACCAGAGAATGGCGTATGATTGCAACAAATAGCAGTTCTGACAGCCCAAAATTTTCGTTGGCAATTTTTCATTTATCCATGTAAGTTTTTCGTGGAAAATCGATATATAGTATAAATGTACCCATATGTATATGTATATATATATGTATGTATATACACATTATTGAGTATGTTGACTGATGTTGCTGATGTCGCTGATGTTGACAAAGGCGAGCAAGAGAGTGGCAAACGATGGAAAGATTGTAAAATATAATCGAGGGATCAAAGTGGCTGGCTTTGATCGCTCGTGTTATATCAAATAAAGCTGCGACGAGACAGAGATTTTTTTTCCTCCTTTTTTGTCTTCTTTCTCATTGGAAAAATCGTTCTCACAACGTGAGCAAACATTGGAATGGGTTTATCATTCGCCGATAAATTGCTGTGAACGACATATAACTTACATATGAACTTAAATGATCTACGTGTAATATGTGTTTGTCTATAGACAATAATGTGGATGATATTACGACAATAAAATGAATAATAACATTGAATTAATACACGGAAAAAAAATTATCAGTGAGAACTGCTGAGATTCCCATTAATTTTTACAGTTTTCCCCATCAACAGCGCCTCCTGGAAGGGCAAACAGTGAAATTTGCATATTTCTTTAATACAATATACAGATGTCACATATGACATGGTACATGCCCATCGGACGAATTTTTACAGTGTGGAACAGTAAAATGTACACTACGTGAAACGTTATATTTCTGTTGTATCCGGTGAACTTTTTACACATTTCACATTGTAAAAATTATTCAGGGCCCGTGCAAAAATTACAGTGTACATTGTAAGAATTGAAAAGAACGTAGTATATTTTGCGGTACGTTTTTTTATTTTCCACTGAAATTTCTGCAATTTCTAAAAAAAATTATAGTGTAGTGAAACGTTTCGATATTTGAATAAATTCCAATTTATTCAAATATTGCAATAAACCGTTATTTATCCTCGCTCAGGCTCATAACTACGAGGGCTTGTACTTGACTGATTAATCGTGAGATCAATTAATGAAGCGAATCAAGTTTAACCTCGCACCCATAAAGAGCACGAGCGTCACCGAAATGCAATGGTGATCTGTTAAGAAAATGTAGTGTTCAGTCCATAGGACTGCTCGACCACAGAACGCGGTTGATGTTCCAACATTTGTATGTCAATCGAGGATGCCGATGTTGATAATACATCGGACCTTATAGGTGCTCGGTGGCTCTCTCGCTGGCGGGAGAGGGCGCGCCGTCCGACGCTATCTAGCGGATCTCGGGCGAAATGCAGAGATCGTGGCACGCCGCAGGTCGTCCCGTTACAGTGCCACACTGTAAAAATTGAAATTGACGTTGCATATTTTGCGGCGCGCATTTGATTTTTCACCAAGAACACTGTAATTTCTAATTATGTGCTTTGAACATTCTACAGAGACCATTTTACAGTTCAAACACAGTCGATTTCATCGTTTCCGCTTGTTATTTCTACTTTGTCATTTTTTTGCGGTGAACATTGGATTTTTTACAGTGTAAATCAGCATTTATAATGGTTTGAAAAGTAGAAACTATATTAAATCCATTAATTTATAATGGATTTCCAGTAAAACGCCTGAATTACAGTCCTGAACCGTATATTCTGCATTGAATTCAGTAATTTTGTTAAATCTTACACATGAACTGTCACTGATCATTTTTTTCCGTGTGCGCTTGCATTATCCTTTTTTTTTCATTTCTAATATTTATTGAGTCAAAATTATTCTTAACCCTTGTTTCAGGGTCAACCCAAAATTCGAAACAATCGAAATTTCATTGCGACGTCTTTGATTATTGGCGTAAATGTTTTCCGGATCTGGTCCGAGCAGAAAAAAAGATACAATTTCTCTGTATAATGGAAAGTCAATTTTGTCCAGATTTGCTAACTCCTTTTAGCGCCTAAACCTATAAACGCTTGAGGTTCATCGTCGATCATTCTTAATTTTATTGATCGGGATAATTATGGTGGATAATGGCATTGAAATAATAGTACGCCGCTGTGTACGTTGCTATTGTTTAATTGAACAAATCCAGACGGAGATTTCGGATTCCATGGATATAATCATGAAAACTAAACCCATCGGAGCATTGTCGTCAGATAGAACATGAGTTCCGTACAATTTCTCAAAGGTTAGTGAATTATTTATAAAAATTTGCCGTTTTTTCTTTATCCCTATTTAGAACTGGAATATCGTTATAAGAGACCCTGGAGTATCTGCCCAACTACTCCGAGTACAGGGCCTAGGATGGGTCTCAAAAGTAACCCCAAGAGACCGGGATCATTGCTGTCACCAAGACCGATACCATTCAGAATGTTCTGAATTAGATTTCCGAGCGCTCCACCGGATTGACAAGCCATTTTTTGACCAGATCCCGCGCCCAACAGGTTGTCGAGTACCGTCGTCAATCCAGAGATAAGCCCTGACACCAGACCGTCACTGTCCGCCGTTGTATTTGGATCGCCACCTCCGAGCAATGAGTTCAACAATATGCGCACCTGGTTCAGGAGATTCTTCAGATCTATCAGGTCTCTCGAATCACCTGCCACACCGGCGATACGAATTTTCTCCACGTTGGCCAAAATTCCGTCAAGGAGATTGCCAACTTGTTCCAATAGCGCGCCGATACCCCCGCCCAACCCACAATCAATCGGTTTTGCGGTCGTCGTCTCATTAGCTGCAAATGCGCTCACCTGAGCAAAGAATTCGTCAAAATAATAATTTTTTCATGGCTTTTCATCAATCATTACACAGCCACACAAAATTTAAAAAAAATTTCGGCCTGGGGGTCTGACTATGTATACTGTATGTTTCTGGGGTCGCTGAATCCGAATCCGAGGTTTTTAAATTAAAAAATTAATGGTTCAGAAAAAACAAAAAATACCTTTCTGAAAACTTCAGGATCTTCAAAGATCAGTGCTAGGTAATATATAAAAAAAAAAAGATTTATAAAAATACAAAATTCTCCACATTTGGCATTTTTCAAAATTTTTTTTTGAATTTTTTTTTTTTAGTAGTCACAACTATACTTATCAAGACAAACCCAGAACGATTTTTTCGCAACTATAATAGTTTTTGAGCTATTTAAAAAACAACTTAATTTTGGAGTGTTTTTGAGGTTATAGCTAGACCCTGACGTGCTAGGGTTAAACCAACCTCGTATTCGGATTCAGCGACCTCAAAAACATACAGTGTACATAGTCAGACCCCCAGGCCGAATTTTTTTCTTTTTGTGTGGCTGTGTTATTTTTGAGAAATGAAACATCGACGCATAATGAAAATGTATCTCAAATAAATTGTTTTTTCATCTGTTAAATAATTGAACCAAAGATGAGCAAGGTCTTGAAAATGACACTTATATCGACAAATTTTTTTATTTTCCGGTGAATAAAATTATTCATTTTTATGAAATAATTTTTGTTTTTTAATCACTTGATTAAATTTTTATCAGTGAAAAAGTTGTGAAATAATGAGAAGCAACGATGTAAATAAATAAAGAAAAAATACAACTTGGAGAACAAATTGAATAGAAAATTTTCAAGATTATCAAGATTATGTCCTACAACGAGGCATAAGAAATTAGAAATTATTAGAGAAATAAGCATCGATATAAATAAATATCGCAAAAATATAACTTAGAGAAAAAATTGAATAGACAATTTTTAAGATTATCAGGATTATGCCCCACAACGAAGCACACTGAGTAAACAGTTTATCAGTAGTAAATAAATATATTTAGTTGGCACTTTTACTTAAATATTCCTTAACCGTTACAAAATTTGTTAGTCATTAAGAAATATTTCATTTGTATCGAAATAATTTATTAACTGTTAAAAAATATTTATTTAATTTGTTATCTGTTAACAAATTTTGGTACATAGTTTTCTAAGTGCATAAGAAATTAGGAATTATAAATTATTAGAGGCATAAGCATCGATGTAAATAAATATCGAAAAAATACAGCTTAGAGAAAAAACTAAATAGAAAATTTTTAAGATTATTAAGATTATCATACAACGAGGCACAAGAAATTAATTTATTCAACCAATCGAATTCGTACGAAGTGGTTCAATGATTTTACAAGTGAATGGCCTTTCGGAAATGAATGGCAACTCCGTCATAATTGTAAATCCTTGGGAACGAAAATTAATGTGTGTTTCTTCGGATAATACTTTTTCAAATACGTAATTTGAACAAACCGAAATAATAACAGGAAAAAAAACTTATTTTCCATAATTATTCCCAGAATGAACAGTTTTATTTTGCAATTATGCTCGCAACTGATTTTACATTTTAATTTAAAAAGCACAACACGATTAATGATTTTTTTCACTAGCATTTATAAAATGTTTATACACTTTTAGTTATAAAATTCCATTTTAAATACACGATATTCTGGTTACCAACTTTCAATGATTTATAATCAATCAATCGAGTTTTATTTGCACAACTTTTTTTTCAATGACTTACAATTTAATTACGGTTGAGAAGGTTTATGATTTTGCAGGAGAAAATTGTCAACGATGTGTTTTGTTTATAAGATGGATTAATTCGATGTTTGACGGAGGAAGAAAAAAAAATCACTGACTCTATTTTTGAGCTCGCTAGCTTTACTTACCGCAAGGCAGATGACAATGATTGCTTGTAACTGCATTTTGGTTAAATGGTGCAGAAACTGGTGTGCGGAACTGTTCGTTCAGTAGGCTCTTATATACTCCTGATCGTATATTGAGGAGACAATAAAATTAGCACATCTATCGAAGAGCCACTCACCACATACGAAGAATTATGCAAACGTTCGTGTGTTCGACTCAGTATTACTGATAAGATTGCCTGTTAAAATTGGCGCGAAAGAAAAGTATCAGACATTTTTTTTATCTCTATTGCAAATCAATATGTCTATTTTGAATAATGAATATTGATTTGGGAACATCAAAAAATTTCACACGACCTCAAGCCGTCGATGTTTTCAAGAATTGTCCCTAAACATTTTCCGCCCATCTCGTTTCATCGTACAATAATTTGTAGCAGTTATCGTGTTAATTATTGTTACATACAAAATATTTGTCTAATTAGAAATATATGAGGTATTCCAGCATTTTTCATATGATTGCATTGAGCATGAAATACACCCTCATAATTTTTTTAGATTTTTTCAAACATCCCTTATTTCAAAAAACACATTTCCGCCATTCTTTTACAACAAAACAAATTTTTTAAACAAATTTTCCGCCATTTTTTAAAAATCTAAACAAATTCTGAAAAACCGTGATAGTATATAAACAATTTCAAGCTAGCACCCGTAGTGGGCAGATTTTTTTTTTGTTTTACATAAGCTATTAACGTTCTCAAAATTCAAAAAATTCTGAGAACGTTGATATAGCTTGTAAAGCACAGAAAAAAAATTCTGCCCACTACGGGTGATAGCTTGAAAATTTTTATATATTATGACGGTTTTTTCAGAATTTTTTTAGATTAAAAAAAAATGGCGTTTTTTTAAAATAAGGGATGTTTGGAAAAATCTAAAAAATGTATGAGGGTGTGTTTAGACTAAATGCGATCATATGAAAAAAAATCAAATACATCCGAGAAGGTCAGGGTCACGGCTTTACACACTTGGGCTGGAATACCTCATATACACCTACCGGCGAAAAGTTTCCGGACGAAACTTCAAAAAAGGTTTGGAACGTTTTTTTAATGCCATTTCGCTGGAAGTCAACGTAGACTAATTTAACAAACTACATTTTAAAAGGGAAGAATTCGGCTTCAATTCCTGTTTTTTAAATTATTTTTACAATTTATTTTAGATTTGGACTCAATTTTGAAAACACCTGTTTTTCGCCTTTTTATCCTTCTCTTTAGGTGCACCCATCTTCCACAGAAAATTTTTTAAATACATTTTTACGAATGGATTCATAAAGGGGAAAGTTTGAACTTCAATTTTCTTGTTTTTTAAACTTTGAGCGATTTTTTTTCCTAAGTTACTCTTTTTTTTGTGATAAAAGAGGAAATTTGAAAAATCCTGTATAACACGAAAACAAAGAAGATTCATGAAAAACTTAAAGAAAGCAAAAAGTTGTGTCTGTTTTTGTTGAGTTGAAAAGAATTTTTTCAGATTTTTGTCCAACATTTTTGTTTCTCATTTTATTGGTCGGAGCTCAGATCATTCAATTACAATAACACGAGAACTATGGAATCATTGATAAAATGTCAAGAAGGGAAAATACTTTATTTTACCATTTTCATCACATTGGAATTTTTTTCACATTTTTTTCCGAAATTTTTTTTCTCCTATTTTCGGTCGGAAAAAAAAAGTTGGAAGAAAGTCTGAAAAAACTCCTCTGAACTCAACGAAAACAGACGCAACTTTTTATATCTTGAGGTTTTTCATGAAACTGTTTTCGTGTAATACGAGATTTTTCAAATTTCCTCTTTTTTTACAAAAAACAGAATAATTTTGGAAAAAAAATCGCTCAAAGTTAAAAAAAAAAAAATTGAAGCTCAAATTTTCTCCTTTATGAATCAAATGGTAAAAATGTATAACAAAAAAAATCCTCTGAAGAGAGGGGGAAAAAAGGCAAAAAACAGTTGTTTTCAAAGTTTTAAAAAATTTTGCAGCTACCGACATGAAATTCTTTGCAAAAACATACATAAATAATTGGTACTGAAATAAAAATTAATCGTATTTTTCATATATTGTGGAATTGGAGTTTTTTTTTCTAAAATTTTTTCTATTTTTTTTCTAATATTTCTAAAATTAATAAATTAAAAACAAAAATTCTTCGTAAAATTATAAAGTTAACTGTTGGTTGTAAAATTCTTCTAACAAGAGCGATTAACAGTTTAACATACAATTTTGATGACTCGAACAAAAATTTTCCATTTTTTTCATCCTTTCGCGATTCCATTGAGATATTTCGAATCTAGATTAACAATAGATTCGGGGGATGAAACGTGCAATGTCAAATTCCTCCATTAGGATGTAGAGTGATTTGTTGCCTTTTTAAAATCCATGAAAGACACGACTTTAATTTATTCATCGACTAGATAAGCAGTTCTTCTTTATTACCTTTTTTCAAACAAATATCGTTAATACCGGGCTTATCGTCAGCACTAGAAAATGACGCAACTATAAGCAATCCGAAAGTTTGGGCTGCACTTATCCGACTACATATGAAGCATTCCAAACCAAGTGGGCCACTAAAAAATCGTGTGACCTCGAAATATTATGAAAAATATTTTTAAAGGTCATTCGATTGTCAAAAGCAAGCAGGATTTTTTTCAGATTTTTCAATCTGATTTTACACTCATAATTTAGACACGAATGTTGTTATTTATTTATTTTTCGATTCATTTTACACCCAAAACGATCCATTGCACAAAAAAACACCTCTACATAAAATGTAGGTTTTCCAACATACTTTATAATCTCACCTTTTTTGAAGCTGTCCAGAATCCTTTTCGTGTATTTTTCAGTGAAACAGGGCAATAATATTTTTTTTCGTCGAGTTTGCCGTTTCCAATTTTCCTACAACTCCGTGAGAATGTTCGTTGATTTCACAACAAACCACAGAAAAAATGGCATGATGGAGAATCCATATCTTCCAAGTGTTTTCTGAGGTTAACTGATGAAAACACTTGCGCCTTACGACAAATATTCGATGTTATCCAACGCCCCCATTAAATTTATTTAAAAAATAAATAACAAAATTGGTATCCAAATTGGGGGTGTAAAATCAGATTTAAAAATCTAGAAAAAATCCTACTTGCTTTTGACACTCGAAAGACCTTTAAAAAAATGTTTCATAATATTTCGAGATCACACGATTTTTTAGTGGCCCACTTGGTGTGGAATGCTTCATATTACAAAAGAATTATCACAAATTCTGCAATCGTATATTTAGCGAAGCAACGCTCTTAATGGCGAGCGGTAATGATTTAAGGTATGACGTATTAAAAAAAAAAGCTCACGAGGAAAGTTATTGCGGAAGGAAATTTATTTTGGATATTTGCATCGGAAAATAAAAACGTTTACAGAGAACCGCATTGTTTTTCGAGACCAATTCAAAGAAATGCTAGTTCAAGGAAAATTCGTTGCCTCTAAAAATACCTAAATTATTTTGACTACATTTTCATGCAAATAAAATAATTGGTTTTCAAGAATCATCTGCATTTGTAATAATATGTTAAAAATCGTTGAGGTTCAAAGATAACCGGGAAAATATGTTTTTTAAATATATTTGCACATATAATATATATATATATATATATATTATTATTTTCTATGTATATTTACAATATTTTCGTTGTGTTACATACGTAAGTTACAAAAACAAAAAGATAAAAATTATTGGACGCCTGAAAAATTGCAGCTAAAATATACCACCGACGCTACGATGATAATTTAATTGCGCATGTTGGGCGTAATCGTAACTTTGCTGATCGTACCATTCCGCGGATGTTGGATTTGTGACGCCGGTAACTTGACCACCGAGACTCGTGTGGGACGAATGATGATGATGACCCGGATGACCGGGGGCGCCGTAATCACCGCCGTGAAAATGATTGAATTGTCCCCAGCCCAATTGAGCTCTCGACCAATCCGAATTTGCTGCAATAGACCGTAAAACGGGTTTTCAGTAATCGTTACTTCGAATAAAAAGTACTTTCGGTGTCTTTTACTATACAAGCATCAAGTACCATTCGTATATTGTACTTCAAGTATTAAGAAAGAAAGAAATTACTTAAAGAGTTAAGTCCTATTCCTACACTTTTTATAAAGTATTAAATACCGTAAAACGGGGCTACTTTGACTTTGGGGGTTACTTTGTTGATTTTTGGGGCTACTTTGGACGAGCAGCAAAATACGGTATGAACGTGTGCGCAGTGAACCCTCGTGACCTTGTGGGGTGGGAGGGGGTGTGGGGAGTGGGTAGAACAGGAAAAAAGTCATTCATAAACCAGGTACACAGATATGTGTAACGAGTCAAGATGTCCGAACAATCCATGGTGCTATTCGCATGAAGGGAATGAAGAAGGGCAAGAAGAACGACTCCAACGTCCGTTACATCTGTAAGGCCCGAATTTCAAGTCACAAGTCCTACCCTAAGATCGATCTTTTCATGGAACTCAAGTTGGAACTTAAGATCGAATTTAAGTTCCAATTTAAGATGAATCGTTAGTTGAACTAAAGTGCCATTATAAGTTCATACTTAAGTTCAAACTTTAGTGCGAACTTCAGATCGATCTTAAGTTCAAATTTAAATTTGGTTTGAAGTTCGAACCCCATCCATCTTGAGCTTGAACTCAAACCAAATTTAAGTTTGAACTTAAGATCGATTTGACGTTCACATTAAAGTTTGAACATAAGAATGAACTTATGATGATACTTAAGTTGAAGCCAAATAATCCTTATGGGCCTAAAAAAACGTTCCAGCCTTTTTTGAAATTTTGTCCGGAAACTTTTTGCCGATAGTGTATGTTGCCCAATTTTGTCAAGGGAGGAATTGAAAATTTGCAATGAAAATAATAATAACAATAATAAATCTCACCGGTATTGTGCGATAGCGTTGCAGGCGCGGCATGAGCTGTTGGCGGTTGAATTGAACCGGATATTTGTCCGATTTGCATGCTATTCGAGTGTCCAGGCAAACTTCCCAAGTGTCCGGAAATCGTGACTGCTTGAATAGCCCCGCTCAGACTTGTCGGTACTTGCGTCAGCGAGCTCGTCATTTGGGCGTTTGACGCGATCGCCGATTGATGAATGCTCGTCGGTGACGATTGATGCAAACTCGTCGGTATTTGCGGCATGACACCTGTCATCTGGGATCCCTGCGACAATTGTCCGAGCTCGTGACTCGCAGCGGCGTATTGACACGGTGTCATTGGCAAAGCACCGATTCCGTGTCCCATACCGCCGGAATGCTTGCGCAAACGGGCCCGTCGATTGCTGAACCATACTTGAATTCTCGCTTCCGTCAGACCGGTTCGCTGGGCCAATTCCTCTCTCGCGTACACGTCAGGATATTGGGCACGCTGAAAAGCCGTCTCCAATTGTTCCAATTGCGATCCTGTGAATGTTGTTCGGCTGCGACGCTGCTTTCGCTTCAGAGGAATACCGGGCTCGCTCGCAACGTCAGAATCGTCGCCGCAGGTACCTTAAATTTCAATTGACAGAAACGAAAAAATCAGACGTTGAGACACAAAAATGGTTATTGGTACACGGAAAAAAATGATCAGTGACAATTCATGTGTAATATTTAAAAAAATACTGAATTCAATGCAGAATATTCGGTTCAGAACTGTAAATCAGATGTTTTACTGGGAATCCATTATAAATTAATGGATTTAATGTAGTTTCTACTTTTCAAACCATTATAAATGCTGATTTACACTGTACAAAATGCAATGTTCATCGCAAAAAAAAATGACAAAGTAGAAATAACAAGCAGAAACGACGAAAGCCACTGTGTTTGAACTGTAAAATTTACAATGGCCTCTGTAGGATGTTCAAAGCACATAATTAGAAATTGCAGTGTTCCCAGTGAAAAATCAAATGCGCGTCGCAAAATATGCAACGTCAATTTCAATTTTTACAGTGTGGCCCTGTAACGGGACGACCTGCGGCGTGCCACGATCTCTGCATTTCGCCCGAGATCCGCTAGATAGCGTCGGACGGTGCGCCCTCTCGCGCCGGCGAGAGAGCCACCGAGCGCTTATAAGGTGCGATGTATTACCAACTTCGGCATCCTCAATTGACATACAATTGTTGGAACATCACCCGCGTTCTGTGGTCGAGCAGTCCTATGGACTGAAGACTACATTTTCTTAACAGATCACCATTGCATTTCGGTGACGCTCGTGCTCTTTATGGGTGCGAGGTTAAACTTGATTCGCTTCATTAATTGATCTCACGATTAATCAGTCAAGTACAAGCCCTCGTAGTTATGAGCCTGAGCGAGGATAAATAACGGTTTATTGCAATATTTGAATAAATTGGAATTTATTCAAATATCGAAACGTTTCACTACACTATAATTTATTTTAGAAATTGCAGTAATTTCAGTGAAAAATAAAAAACGTATCGCAAAATATACTACGTTCTTTTCAATTTTTACAATGTACACTGCAATTTTTTCGCGGGCCCTGGATAATTTTTACAATGTGAAATGTGTAAAAAGTTCACCGGATACAACAGAAATATAACGTTTCACATAATGTACATTTTACTGTTCCACACTGTAAAAATTCGTCCGATGGGCATGTACCATGTCATATGTGACATCTGTATATTGTATTAAAGAAATATGCAAATTTCACTGTTTGCCCTTCTAGGAGGCGCTGTTGATGGGAGAACTGTAAAAATTAATGGGAATCTCAGCAGTTCTCACTGATCATTTTTTTTTCCGTGTTCTTAAGGATTTCTGATCCTGAGGGCCAACGTCAAAGAAAGGCCGGAAGAACTGCGAAATCGATGTTATCCAAAGTTAATTTTGAGTGAGATCCGGCGATTGAAATACGCCGGCTTTCAATTGATGAATCCAAAGTGCACGGTAAATTTGTTTAATACACTTTTGCATGAGATCGCCAAATATCTCTACATGCTAAAAATCCTCCGGAAAATTTTAATCCTCCGGAAAATGCTTCCAAAAATTCTCCGGTTCACTCATTGCGTCAAGAGGTATAAAAATGGAGAAAAGAAACTTTTCGATAGTCGTGTGTCTGCTCGTGCGATGTGTACTTAGCTTTACGTTTATCTGACCAGTATTTTCGCAAAACCACCCTCTTTCTTCTCTTCTTTCAAGACATTGGTCATTTAGCGTGCCCACCATTGAGAAATCGGGCTTTCAGTCGTCAGTGTATCAAGAAAAAGAAGAAAATAAAAACATGAACGGAAAATTTTGAACAAACGTTTATGGGTTCGAGGGCACCATTGAGATTCACTTGTGCGCGAGATCGGATCGAAAATTTCATCCCCTTTGACGTATCCCCATTTTACGAAGGGCTTAGCACGTAAATGATCACGGTCACTCCGTACGATGACCCAGTCTTTTTTTCTTCCACTTTTAAGAAAGAAAATCGTCTCGTTTCTCCATTATTCAATTTTTACACAATTTTCTTCTTGCCCGCTCATTCCATGAACATGACCGCGATTTTCTTATTGTGGAGGGGTTGGAAAAAGTAGATGGAAACGAAATCGCGTTTGGGTGTGCATGACAGTGTTGTTGAAGGCTCTTTTTCTTCTTTTTTTGGCTAAAAAACGGTCAATTGACGTTATTGTGAGGACAATTGGATCATTCTTCCGCGTGATGAAAAGGGGAATTACGAAGATTCGTTTTTAAGTGGTTTGTTATGACATTTTGACGTGTTCGGGCCACACAAGCGCGTACAAATGTACACCGGACGATTTGACCGATCCCTCTGTGGATGGGATTTTATTTTTTGGGGGATGCGTTCACTTTTGCGGGCATTCATCGAGACTCAGCTGTAATTCGGCACAAAGTTCGCCGGATGAGTCCCTGATTCGGGGCGGCAAAGTACACACAAACATCGTAATCCCATTTCTTCTTAAGAAATTGAATCCGCAGATTTTTTTCCCTCTTCAATACTCGTATGAAAAAAAAACATACGATTTCGAAAGAGGCAGCCATTTTTGGAGATCAAGAAAATCGATCGATAGTTGAAAATAACGCGGAAAGTATGTTCAAATTTTTTAATTGTTTTATTCGTAGACGTTTTCATTGCACTTTGTGCATAAACAATTTATCGCGGTAAAATAAGCCTATTGAATCTCGAAATAAAAAAATCTTCCTAATTTTGTGAGGAGGGAGTTTTTATTGCAAGGTATTTTAAATTGGAGGATTTTCTTCTCTCTATTTGGACGAAAAATCGAGAAAGAGCGAAAAACAAGGCGGAATTGCAATTTTAATTTTCTTTCGCCATTGAACAAGATTTTTATTTTGAATTTCCAAAAATTTACCCTGCATTTTGATTAATTTTCTTCTCTCCTTTGTTCTGGCATTCAAGATTGAATTAATTGCCACGAATTCGTTTAAAATAGCTCGAAAAGGTGTGAAAAAGATCCTCCCCCGCGTGAAAACCGTGGGAACTTTTTTTTTCGGAAGCGCACTGACTCCTGATTTATTGAGTCTCCCATCCCAAATATCCGCGGGACGTCCTTCCCTCTTTCCTGTATTTTCTCAAACCGGACAAGAGAGCGCACTCCCGCTTGCAACATCAAAAAGGACAACCCGGTGCGATGTTTTCCCAAGATCACAGTACGACCTGCCATCCGGTTCTCGTTTAAAAATCGCTTCGGACACACATCAATATATACATACATATATATATATTTTCACAGGTATTTGGCCGACATTGACCGGACACAGAGAACTTTTTGTTGCGATAAAAATGGCATTGAAAGATTTCCTAATGCGTCTACAAAAAAAAAAAAAAAAACCTCAACAAAAATATTCGGCCCACATAAAGTCGTGCGGTCAATTTTTATTGTGCGATACCGACTTTGACGTCGTATTAGGACAAACAAGCTCCACACGAATCGGTCAACTCAAAAAAAAAGAAGAAAAAAGCGAAGAGGAGGAAGAAGAAAAAAATAGGCGAGTTATGCGATTGAGTGGAAAAGACGAAATATTCAAGTGCCCGAATTCCCAAGCGGCAAAAGTCCTTTGAGTGGTCCCGACAAGCGTGATTCAAAGGCGAAAAATATTTTTTTTACGATTATCGGTCGGACAGTTTTTCTTCCAAAGTCCACAGTTATTGGCTGGAGTTTTGAGTTTCTTTGGTACATTTAGCGTCTCTACCAAAACACAACTCTACCGAAAAATCTTTAACATTTTGTAACTTCCTTAAATAGTGTCTTTACTAAATATTTTTAGAAAATATCTCTCCCAGAAAACAAATGTCTCGAAACAACTCTACCGAATAACAAATAATCGCAGTCGCGTGACAACTCTACCGGACAAAAATGCACCAAAAAAATGTCCACGGCAACTCGAGTCTCCAGTAACGACTCTACCGAAAAACAAGCTTAGAGAACAATTTTCCGGAATTTCGTCTCTACCAGAAAACGTGTCCCCGGAATATTCCTGAAGAAACGTTCAGTCTTTTGAATAGATGTTTTTTCTTTCCGGAAGATTATTTTTCAGTAGAGGTATCATTCGGTAGAGTTGTTCCCTGGATCCTTATTGTTCGATGGATCCTTATTTTCGGTGGCTAATTTTCGGTAGAGATATTTCGTGGTAGAGTTTTTCATATTTTGCAGAAATATTATTCGGTAGAGATGCAGATACAAGGCAGAAATGTTCCGGCACAACCGTATTTTTGTAAAGATTTTGTGCAGGTGAGTTTTAAGCGGTAGAGTTGTAATTTACCGCTTCTTCTTTTCATACAGAACTCGTTCGAATGTCACATTTGTCAAAAGACAAAGAGACATGTTTCACAACGAAAGACGAATGTGCACATATGTACATATTACATACGTATTTGTGTATTACATACGTTACACACGAAGATATCGGGGTCGGCAATGATGACGAAGAACTTTTCTAAAGACTCGGGGGCTCGTTTTTTTTTCTTCTTTATCTCTCAACGCGACAAATCTGCTTCTGAACTTTCCACTGAGAACTCTTTTTTTTTCTTTTTTGTTACAGTCCACAAAATGAACAAATATATCACGAGTGAAAAGGAAACCGAAAAAAGTGTAGCTGAGAAAAATATATACTCGTTGTTAATTCGGCGCCATTAAGGGGATCTCTTTGAAGCTCACCGAAAGAGAAAATGGTATCGACGATTCAGGAGGAGTGAACGCCCGAACTTCCCGCAAGTTCGTGTGAAAGAGAAATCTGAAAATATAATTTTTCGAAAAAAGTCGATGATGATTTATTTTCGAAAATAATGATTCAAAAAAATGGCGTATAATTTTTTCTTCCTGGATAGATATGTATCATTTTTTTCCTTTGCAGATCATCGCAATTTTCGATCGTCGAGCAAGACCGTGGTAAAAAAAGGGCCGCATGGGGCAAAATGGCCCACTGTGCAAAAGTTCACTCTTCGAATTTTTAATCGGGCCAAAAAGTTTGATTCAGTGAATAAAGAAATGAAATGAATTAATGATCAAAATGTTTTACAGCTATTTCTTAAGAAATTACATATAATTTGAACAATAAAATAGGGAAATCATTGAACTTGTTGCAAAAATTTATTAATGTCTCAAAAAATGTCTCCAAATTTTTCTATCCATTCAAGAAGTACCGCAAGCTCTTATTTTTTATTTTTCAACGAATAAACCCAATCGGAATGTCATTTCGTTTATGGCAGATTGTCGATTGGCGAAATATCGTAACCATTGAGAATAGAATTTTTTGCTTGGCTGGTCCATTTTGCCCCGTTTTGCCTTATACTTTAGTGTATCGGATACTGGCTCGTATTCACGTGTTCAAGACACGTGACAGGTGTACCATGAGGACACATATATATGGGGCATTCCATCCCAAATCGGACAGTTTGAAAAATTTTTTTTTTTATTTTCTCAATTTTTTTATATTTTTGAGTACCCATCAAAAGACATTTCCTGTTAAATTTTGAGATTTTTTTGATTACCCGTTCAAAAGATATTAAATTAACAAAAAAACCGCTCTTTTTTTGGTATTTTGGTCGTAACTTCTTTAATAATGGTCCAAATTAAAAGGTTTTTTTTTCAAAATTTTAGTTTTTTTATGGCCTTTTCAGAAATAATAACAACAAAAATATTTGACGTGTTTTTGAATGATTTTTTTGACTTTTAAACGTTAAATCGCGTTTTTAAAAGTGAATGTCATTTTTGATTTGTTTTAAAATTTTTTGTTTATACATCTATCTAATTATTTATAATAATTAATATTTAAAAAAAAATTTCAATTTTCAAAAATTGAAAAAAATAGTAGTTATTGAGATCCCATGATCGGACTGGTCTTAAAAATTGTTGAATAGATAGATGTTTGAAACAAAAAATTAAATAAAAAAATAAAAAATGACATTCACTTTTGAAAACGCTATTTAACGTTTCAAACTCAAAAAACTCATTCAAAAACACGTCGAATATTTTTGTTGTATTTTTTTCTGAAAAGGCCATAAAGAAACAAAAATTTTGAAAAAAAATTTTTTAATTTGGACCATTATTAGAGAAGTTATGACCAAAATACCAAAAAAAGAACGGTGTTTTTGTTAATTTAATATCTTTTGAACGGGTAATCAAAAAAATCTCAAAATTTAACAGGAAGAGTCTTTTGATGGGTACTCAAAAATATAAAAAAATTGAGGAAATAAGAAAAAAAAGTTTTTCAAACTGTCCGATTTGGGATGGAATGCCCCATATATATATATACTGTTTGTATGGTCGCCGATACAAGTTGTATTGTGGCTTTACGGGCGTGTGTTGTGAAATATTGCCAAACATACATTTTCGGTGTCTCCTCGCTTTTTATGTCGGCTTGTCTCTTCGATGTCAGAGAGGTGGAAAAGAATGAGAGAAGTGTTGGCGTGGGAGAGGGGGAAGATGAAAAGGCGGTGGCGGTGTCGGAGACTTATAGGCATATATAAATATATATATATATATATATATATATATATATATATATATATATATATATACTATAGAACATCAGAGAGTAGGTGACAAGAGTTTAAAAGGGGGCGACCTGAGCGAGGAATCTTTCATTATTGAAGATGCAACTTGTCTGTGCGGTTTACTATTCTTCTGTTCTTCCGATTGTCGTCCGGAAGAGTCATACACGAAGGTGCCGACAAAGAAACACCGACAATGTATATATATAAAAATAGGTGAAGGTATTATAGTTGACTGTAAAATATCCGCCATCACTTAACTCTCCCATTACTCGTTTGAACGATTTTTCACAAATCCAGCATTTCCTTTCTTCTCGTCAACGTGGCCAAATTTTTTAAACTTGAAAAAAGAAAGTTTATTCTAAATTTTGATTTTATTTAACCCACTCAGGTTATCGTGGGTCGCTGAGGACCCGAGGCATGTTAGAATGCCTAATTTGTAATGAAGAAATCGGATGAAAAATTCCTGAACTCTCTTAAATATACTTCTACTTTAAGGGCAGGCTAAACACCCTCCCCCCCGCCTTTCCGCTCTTGCGAGTGCGAGAGAGAGCGCCTATAGGGGTCGTGTGAGAGCGAGAGAGAGGGTCTTTAGCCTGCCCTTAAGGGCGCACCATGAAGATTGCAAAAAAATTTAAACAAATATTTTATTTTTCGTCATAAACACATTCGAAAATAGCTTGGGTCTCCAGCGACCCATGATAACCGAATCGGGGTAATTATTAATCATTTTTTATAGCAGAATTTGTTAAGTTGACAAAATGCAGCGAAAATGTTTTTTTTTTGCAATTTAGGGAGAATACAATGTTTTTCCTTTTGCTTTCCCCTCAATGAGTTTTTATCAGTAGAATATCAGATTGTTCCACTTCATTGATCGTTCTCGTATTTAAACAACAAATTTTATCTCCGATTGTATTTTTAAACAAAATTATTCGCGCTCCATTTACAAACGTGGCACTTGGTTTTCCTCGTCGTCGTAAGGAAAACACATCTGTTTCTCGTGATTGTTTCTTCTTCTTTTTTCCATTCATTTCCGAGTAAAGAGAGCATCAGCGGTAAATCTTTAAAAAAAGCTCTCAATTCTCAACGCCCGATGATGAACTCTTTTTTTCTCTTGTTATCCCACGGAACGCCCGGAGACATATGTATGGGCTGTTCTGATAAAAATTTCATGTTTTACAAATTGTCATAAAAAATATTGGGTTTCCAGGAAATTTTGTAGATTTTTCTTACTCCAACGTTATTGATCATCCATTTTTTTTTTCAAATTCGAAACATGAGCTGATGAAAAAATGTTGAGAGTTGAGAAATGCTCGATAAATCGTGGAAAAAATCATTTGAAAATTATGTATTCTTCAATTTTCAACAATTCCTTCAACTTGACTGTATAAAAAAAATCGTAAAATACAGGAGGAGAATTAAATCTGTCCAGCGTGCTTTTCGTACATATAATTTCCGGTGTATGACAATTCGTACCAATTTTTATATTCGCTCATTGGAAATTGTTTTTTTATTGTTTTATAAATGAAAAAGGCTGATGGAGAAGAGTGCAGGCGTTGATTCGATTGACATGAAAATGCCCGTATATACAAACGGGCCAATATTCTCTACGTGAGCGCGCGACGACGATAATTATCAATTATCGCAATTAGGACGTGTGTCAAGAAGGGGTATATAATATCGCGTGCTCTTCGGGCTATGCGAATTCTTTTATCTTTTTTAAGCCCATTCTTGGCTGATCGCTCATCCCTTCCCGAGAGTAGGAGAGAAGGAGGAGAGCGGAGTGCGAGCCCTCAGGTAACAGAATTTGAGAGAGAGAGAAAGAAAGAGAGGGAGAGTGGGAGAGAGAGGGAGAGAGAGGGAGAGAGAGGGACAGAGAGGGAGAGAGAGGGAGAGAGAGGGCGAGAGAGGGAGAGAGAGGGCGAGAGAGGGAGAGAGAGTGAGAGAGAGGGAGAGGGAGAGGGAGAGAGAGAAAGAGAGGGAGAGAGAGAAAGAGAAAGAGAGGGAGAGCGAGAGAGAGAGAGAGAGCGAGAGAGAGAGAGAGAGAGAGAGAGAGAGAGAGAGAGAGAGAGAGAGAGAGAGAGAGAGAGAGAGAGAGAGAGAGAGAGAGAGAGAGAGGAAATATCTATATGGCCACGCGAAGAGCTCGCGTGGCCCAGGTGCGTTTCTTTGGGACGTTCCCTCTCTTTCTTCCTTATCCTCTTTCCCTCTCGCGCTTTTTCCCCTTCTTTGGGCCCTCGAGGGCCCTTTTGCGCTGAGTGTCGGCATTCCAGCGTGCGCCCTCTGACACCGCGTGCGGCACAAAGAGAGAGAAAGAGCGAGAAAGAGGGAGGGAGGAAAAGATCGGGGACTCAGACTCTCTCAAAGAGAATGGAGCCTTCGAGAGAGATCCTCTCTCTCCCTCTCTCTCTTTCGTTTATGTTCGTTGTATATTGATTGATGAAAATCAAAAGGGCACATCTCACGTGCAATTTTCCGTGACAAATGATACGCTTGAGTCTCTTTTGATCTCAAGCACATCGACGCTTTTTTCCGTTTGCCGATCGTTCCTCTGCGATGCATCGTTTCTTCACTCTCTCTCTCTGTTTCTCTTTCTCACGACACTCTTTCTAACCTTTTCCCTCTTTATTTCCGTATACTTCGGTACAGCCAAAAGGCTCATCTCACTTGCGATAAAACCGTGAAAAAATTGAAATCGAAATTCTAAAAACGAACTTCGATCGAGAATTTCATTCCCAAAACGACTTGATAGAGACTTTGGATTTTTATCGAATTTTTTTTTTCAAATATACTCAAGAGCGATGATTTGCCTTTTGAGAATGCAATCTGTAAATTCGGAATGAGTTGGGAAAAAATAGATTGATGTTTACGAAAAAAGACTCAAAAAGTTTCGCTTCTTGAGAAAAATCGGTCGATTTACTAAAACCACTGTAACTTTTTTCCCGTAATAGATTTGGCTTGATTCTGTGCTCATTCGCTTTGTAATCGTTCAAGCTACAGAATGCAACTTTGTTCATTCGCCGACGATGATTTTTCGATTTTTTACACATTTTCAAAGTCGAGCAATCGTCTGCTGAACAATTTTCGTTTCTTCATCTTTCTTCGTTTATTTTTAAAACTGTCGCAACAGGCATAAAAATTAAGATATCAGAATGATCCGAACGGCATTCTCTGATCTCAAATGCCAGGTTTCAGGACGAAAAAGTATTTCCCAAATCGGTCGATCCAAAATAAAGTTACGGTTGGATTTCCAAAACTTCAGAATTTGCAAATGTTTTCAATGAAAAATCGAAATGTTTTTTTTTGTCCTTCCTGGCTCCGTATGAGGGGAAATCTTCGCTGATAAGGAGTTCCACAAGTATTGCGTTGAGAAAAATTAGATATATATAAAAAAAATAAAAATAAAAAACATGCCATTTCAGGATGATTTTTTTCTCTTCAATAAGTGTCACAATTTTTTTTTGCACTTTCTATGCATTAACGTTCCGAAAGAGGAAGGTAAAATGAATCTCTTTGCGATGGCAGTGTTATAAATCGTTTAAAAAAGCTCATATAGAATACTCCCCTGAACTTATATGTTGGACTTGTAATGAGAGAACTCTGCTTTCTCGGTCCAAAGCTCTTTCTCTCTCTTTCTTTATCTCCATATCGCTCTCGTACTCCAAAGCCATCAGCTTCTCTTCTTGCATCTCGATTTTTTCTCCTCCTCTTTCTTCCTCTTCTTTCTTCCTCCTCTTCGTTCACGCCACATATATAAATCGGGGAGTCTTTCGTAACGCACGCACGTGCATTTTCGTTTGTGTGTGTGTGTGTGTTCGCGCACCTCACCAAGAAAGGGCGGCACTCGATGAAATCCTTTACAGATTTTATCGTTCGTGCCTCCGAGGAGTTTAGCTATATACTCGGCAGGTTATTGTTTCATTTTCATTGCAAAGAAAAAAAACGAGAGAGAGGGAGAGAAGGCGAGAGAGAAAGAGAGAGAGGGAGGGAGAGAGAAAAGAGGCACTTGGCAAATCGCGGGACTGTTTCGAGTAGCCAAGTGCGTGTACCATATATACACACATATGTGCACTTTCGACGAGTCGTTAGCGGTAACAATAAAATATACTGCATAATGTGAAAGGTATTATATATCTTTTGTGACATTTGATCTTTATTATTCGAGCCAGCATATTTGTTTTTCATTTAGCTCGGTACAATTTTTGCTCAAAGTCGCGGCGAGTTTTGAATTTTGGAATTTTTTTGTCACGCCGAAACGGGCAGAAAATAAGCAAAAAGAAAAAAAATATTTTTCTGCCATATTATCCTTGTTACTATTTTTTTTTCTTTTGTAGCATTTGCAAATAGTCGCGGCGAATCTTGAAATTTGGACTTTTTTTTTCATGCCGAGAAATGCAGAAAGAGAAACAACATTTAATCTTCATTATTATTGGAGCCTGTCGATTTTTTGAAAATTTTGTTTAGTGTAATTTGAAAAAGATGCGACGAGTCTTGAGCTTTGCTTTTTCTTATGCTGAGGAGGCAGAAGATAAGAAAAAATAGGAGAAAACATTTGATCTTCTTTATTGTTCTGGTCATTGGATTGGAAAAAAAATATTTTCAGTGACATTTGCAAGAAGACGTGGCAAATCTTGAATTTTGGAGATTTTTTTCTCATGTCAATACGTGCAAAAAATAAGCAAAAGGAGAAAAAACATTTGTTCTTCATTATTATTGTGGCCACTAGATTGTTTTTTAATTTCTATTGGTAACATTTGCAAGAATACGCGGCAAGTCTCGAATTGTGAAAATTTTTTTCTCATTCCAAAAGTGAAGAAAGTGAGCAAAAAGAAAACAATTTGATCTTCATTATTATTGCAGCCTACCATTTTTCTAATTTCCTTTATTAATATTGGCAAGAAGACGCGGCAAATTTTAAATTTTGGAATTTTTTTTCTCACGCCAAAATGTGCAGAAAAATACTTTAAGCAAAAAATTCGAAATTTTTTAATTTGTCGGAAAGTAGTTAAAATTTTGTTCGTAGTCGAAGTCGTCTTAATACATAAATTCTACTGTTACACTGTTGATAAGATCGCGAACATTGTGCTGGACGTTGAATGGAAAAAAATGATCAGTGAGAACTGCTGAGATTCCCATTAATTTTTACAATTTCCCCATCAACAGCGCCTCCTGGAAGGGTAAACAGTGAAATTTGCATATTTCTTTAATACAATATACAGATGTCACATATGACATAGTACATGCCCATCAGACGAATTTTTACAGTGTGGAACAGTAAAATGTACACTATGTGAAACGTTATATTTCTGTTGTATCCGGTGAACTTTTTACACATTTCACATTGTAAAAATTATCCAGGGCCCGCGAAAAAATTGCAGTGTACATTGTAAAAATTGAAAAGAACATAGTATATTTTGCGATACGTTTTTTATTTTTCACTGAAATTACTGCAATTTCTAAAATAAATTATAGTGTAGTGAAACGTTTCGATATTTGAATAAATTCCAATTTATTCAAATATTGCAATAAACCGTGATTTATCCTCGCTCAGGCTCATAGCTACGAGTGCTTGTACTTGCCTAATTAATCGTGAGATCAATTAATGAAGCGAATTTAGTTTAGCCTTGCACCCTTAAAGAGCACGAGCGACACCGAAATGCAATGGTGATCTGTTAAGAAACTGTAGTCTTCAGACCATGGGACTGCTCGACCACAGAACGCGGGTGATGTTCCAACAATTGTATGTCAATTGAGGACGCCGATGTTGGTAATACATCGGACCTTATAGGTGCTCGGTGGCTCTCTCGCTGGCGCGAGAGGACGCGCCGTCTGACGCTATCTAGCGGATCTCGGGCGAAATGCAGAGATCGTGGCACGCCGCAGGTCGTCCCGTTACAGTCCCACGTTGCAAAAATTGAAATTGACGTTGCATATTTTGCGGCGTGCATTTGATTTTTCACTGGGAACACTGCAATTTCTAATTATGGTGCTTTGAACATTCTACAGAGACCATTGTAAATTTTACAGTTCAAACACAGTGGATTTCGTCGTTTCTGCTTGTTATTTCTATACTTTGTCCATTTTTTTTGCGGTTAACATTGCATTTTTTACAGTGTAAATCAGCATTTATGATGGTTTGAAAGTAGAAACTACATTAAATCCATTAATTTATAATGGATTCCCAGTAAAACGCCTGAATTACAGTTCTGAACCGTATATTCTGCATTAAATTTAGTAATTTTTTTAATATTACACATGAATTGTCACTGATCATTTTTTTCCGTGCGATACTGTCACAATATTTCTTTTCAATTTCTCGAGATAGGAAAAAAAATGAAATTCGAGCTCTCACGAATAATTAAGAATTGGCATTAGGAAAAGTGTGTTATCAGTCGATTTGTCGCGCGATAGTATGACATCATCGTTGCAGCACGTGATAGCTGTGACGCGAGCAATCTCACGATGTCAGACGTGTGGCAAGCAAAGCGACAAAATTATGCATTGTTTACGAAACACGATAAGGGACAGAGGCTCGAACGACTTTCGTTATCGCAAAGTGCAACCAGTATTTTGCAATGAATGACGAACGATGGCGGATATAAATAAAAGCGATAGTCCGAACGTGCCACCAAGAATCGGCAAAGACCTCGTACATCTCGATACATTTTTACATGTCATCGCACTTTCGTATTAGCCAAAGTGGGGCAATATGGAATACCGTAAAATAACAAATTGAAAAATCTAAACTTATGGCGAAAAAAAATGAATGCAGCCAACAAGTTGACGATAACAAACGACATTTTCTCCAATTAAGATAAAATTCCATTGATTCTGGGCCTGTTCCATTAATATTCCCCAATGAAGGGTTGGCCCTAGTCGGGCGAAAAGAAACTTATTTTTATGAATTTTAAAAATGGTAATTAGTAATTATACATTCCTATCAAAGCTTGGTATTTTAAAAAGTGACATCTGGAGAACACTTGGTAATTTTATTTTCAAAAATCTATAATTATGAGGGGTTTACATCCGGTATCCGGAAGAAGAGTTATTCTCAAAAAGGAAACTTCTCGACAAAAAATGAAAAAACAAAAAAAAATCGTTAGTATATTAATTAATCTTGTGATTGATTGAAGGAATTTCCGGGGTTTAGAGGGCGTGTCTTGATTTTCGCGAAAAAACAAGAAACTAAGCTTCTTCTGTGAGAGAGCAAAAATGGAAAAAAAATCCTATGGAATTTCAGTGTCTCTGAGTGATAAGAATTGCCAATAAGCATAGCCCTTGATAAATTCATCTGGTCCATCTCGATGGAGTTCAATGGCAGATTGATTTAAGGGTGGTCCATATTGCCCCACATCGTTCGATGTATTAATACGCTCGTGTAATACATGTATATATGGGTTTTAACACCTGTGATAGGCATAATCAATATCCTCTCGATGATGAAAAGCCTCCTGGGATGGGTTGAATAGATCGCGTGAAAAGATGCGTGTAATCAATTAGCGGGCTGCTGCATCCCCCGAGGGCCTCTCTCGAGTGCCTTCTCAAGAGCAAATACGCCGCTTATAAGATATACATGCGTCTCTTACTACTTTTACGATCAAAATTTCTCTCTCTCTCTCTCATTTTGACTTTCTTATTTCTCTTGTAAAAATGCTTCCCTCTTTCTCTCTCTCTCTCTCTCTCTCTCCCACTCTCTCACTCTCTCTCTTTCTCCTGTGCATCGTCATCGAGAAATGTGCTGGTCAGCATCCCCGTTGTCGGCATTTCTGTATACATCACTGTGTGGTGAAAAAAAATCTATATATATATGTTATGGATGTACAGCCCACCGATCAAGCTCGATTGACCATCGATCTTGGCCAATTCCCATAATGGCGTTGATATATTTACGTTCGATCAATTCTTACCACGAAGAGATAAATGCAAAAATAGAAAAAAAAGTTCAACATAAAATAAAAAAATTTCAGCCAATGGACATTTTTAAAAATTCCTTTCTATCGACATTCAAGACATTTCAATTATGGACTTAAAATGTCGGAAAAAAATTCCCCAATCGAAGCTTTCTCCAAAGTAAAATTTCTGTAGAATTCTACAGTTGAATTGCTCCAATTCCCTAATTGAGAAAAATTGAGTGACTCATTTTTCGGTTAATATAAACATATCTTCGGACATTCAAAACATTTCAATCATGGACTTAAAAATGTTTAAACAATTCCATATTTAAAGCTTTCTCCGAAGTAAAATCACGGTAGAATTCTACAGAGGAATTGCTCCAATTTCTTAATTAAGAAAAATTGAATGACTTGTTTTCCGATTAATATCTTCAGACATTCAAGACATTTCAATCACGGATTTAAAAATGTCGAACGAAAATTCCCTGATTGAAGCTTTCTCCAAAGTAAAATCACGGCAGAATTCTACAGTGGAATTGCTCCAATCCCCTGATTAAGAAAAATTGAATGACTTATTTTCCGATTATTTTCTTCAGACATTTAAGACATTTCAATCATGGACTTAAAAATGTTGAAAAGAAAAATCCCCGATCGAAGTTTTCGCCAAAGAAAAATTACGGTAGAATTCTACAGTTAAATTTCTCCCATTCCCTATTTAAGAAAAAAGGAGTGACTTGTTGTCCGATTATTTTCTTCAGACATTCAAAAAATTTCAATCATGGCCTCTACAATGTTGGGACGAAAAATCTCCAATCGAAGCTTTCTCCACAGCAAAATTACGGTAGAATTCTACAGTTGAATTGCTCCATTCCCTAATTTAAAAAATTGAATGACTTATTGTCCGATTAATATCTTCAGACATTTAAGACATTTAAGACATTTCAATCATGGACTTAAAAATGTCGAAAATAAATTCTCAATGGAAGCTTCCTTTAAAGAAAAATTACGGTAGAATTTTGCAGTTGAATTGCTCCAATTCCCTAATGAAGAAAAATTGAGTGACTTGTTTTCCGATTAATATCTTCAGACATTTAAGAAATTTCAATTATGGACTTGAAAATGTCAGAAAAAACTTTCCAATTGAAGCTTTCTCTAAAGTAAAATTACTGTAGAATTCTACGGTTGAATTGCTCCAATTCCCTAATTAAGAAACATTGAATTACTTGTTTTCCGATTATTTTTTCAGACTTTCAAGACATTTCAATAATGGATTTAAAAATTTCGAAAAAAATTCCCTAATCGAAGTTTTCTCCAAAGCAAAATTACGGTAGAATTCTATAGTTGAGTTGCTCCAATATCTTAATTAAGAAAAATTGAATAGCTTGTTTTCCGATTAATATCATCAGACATTCAAGACATTTCAATTATGGACTTGTATTAATGCCGAAAAAAATTCCTAATTCGAGTTTCCCCCAAAGCAAAATCACGGTAGAATTCTACAGTTGAATTGCTCCAATTCCCTAATTAAGAAAAATTGAGTGACTTGTTTTCCGAATATTTTCTTCACTGTAAAAACGATCTCGAGGGTGCGTTTCCTTCCTGCATGCGATTTTTTTTCTTCATCGAGGTTTGCCTCCTTCTTTCCTTCTCGCATCCGTTCTCGAGAGACTTGCGCGCTTTTTCGCGTGTCGAATCGGACGACATGCCTCCGAATGAATGGTGAAAAAGGTGCCGCACCTCGTGGGCTATAAATCTACGGAGAGAGAAAGAAGGAGCGAGAGAGAGTGAGAGAGAGAGAGAGAGAGGGGGGGTAGCTTCTAGATCACTCTCTTTCTCTATTTCTTCTTCGTCGTTTCCCTTATGGGAAACCATGACTTCGACCCCTATAGAAATATCCTTTTCTTCATGAGCCCTTCGCCCCTCTCGACGATATTCTCGTATTTCTACCGCACACGTATCGCCATCTACTGGCCGGGGTTTGTACTCCAAATCGACTCATTGGGGGTCTCTGAGAGACTTTTCTCTTCGATACACACAAGAGCGTGTGTGAGGTCTCACCTAAATGTTAACGAATGCCTCTGAGGAAATTTTTCCGTATATAAACTCGCACAATGGGACTAAAAGTGGCGGTCTTGCCCTGCGGTGTAAGTTGACAAGAGAATCCAGCTAGTACAGCTATTGGTGTCTACCCCTGTCAACGCCCGCCATCAAATTCACTTCATTCTTGTATTCCACATTCGCTCCCATTTTTCTTCTTCCCGATGGGGAAAATGGACGACGCCATTGCGCGGAGTCGTCACGCGCATTTTAATGCCGCATGTAAACTCGAGCTTCTTTTTTTTTCGTTTTCATTGTCATGGAAAATTGTCCGGCCACCCTGTAAGCGCGAACTTTCTCAGTCATCGTGGCTTTTAATGATCAATAATCGAGCAGATTTCTGGTCTGCACGGAATTTTTTCCTAGCCCACGCGAAAAGATCCGCCATTTTGGACCGGAATTTCGATATTACGTTAGTCGAGAAATTTTTACATTTTTCTGCTGTAATGAAAAATGGACTTTTCTTTATTTGCCGAGACTCGGAAGCATTTTTTGAATATCTAAAAATAGTTTGAAATTGCATTAAGAAAAAAAATGTTTGAATGAACAAAATCTGTACTAAAATACGTTCAATTAGATATTCATTTGGTCTAACTAAATAATTAGTTTTTTGAACAATTCTGCGCTTCGGTTGACTGAAATATTATTCAGGCAAAAAAAAAGTTGAATTGTACTAACTAAATATCTAGTTGAACGTATTTGACTGCAGATTTTGTTCATTCAAACATTCTTTTTTCTCAGTGTGGTTTTTCAATTCTAAGTCCAGAGATCCGCCATTTTCTGGTCAATTATTTCTTCGTTTTTATTGCTAAAATTAATTTTCGTTTATCAGCTGGAACCAGAAGCATTTTTAGATCAAGTAAAAACATTTCGGGAATGTTTTTTAGAAAACGAATGAAACTGCTTCATGAATATCCTTCAAAAATCAATATATGAGGTATTCCCGCTCAACGGGACCCCCTTTTCGGCCGACCTTTTTTGATTTTCTTGAAACTCGATTATGTTTTAGTGTTGCCTGAAAGTATATTGTACACCAATTTTCAGATCTCTAACTATAATGCTTGGGAGCTTTGGCACGGCGCGAAATAAAATCGAAAAAATTCTTTAACAATAACTTTCGATGGAAAATTTCCTGCGCTTTTCGAAAAAAATATCAGCAATTTCGAAAAAAACGAATTCATTCAAATTTCCGCCAAAAACCGAAAAAATTGATTTACAAAAAAAGAGCATAATTTAATTCAGCGGGACAATTTTTTTCATGTTTTGTATATATCTGAAAAGTCACGATATAAATTTCAAGTTGGAACTCGCATCCGTTTACTAATGCCAAGTTTTTTAGTAGGATAAAAATTGTTAAATATTGTGTTTTTCGTATTCAACAGTTCTCTGATATATTATATAGTTTTTTTAACGAATTTTGAATTTTATAAATTTATTAAATTCAAAATTGAATGAAGTTGATTTAATGAATTCAATTTAATTAATTTAATTTAATGAATTTAATAAATTTGATTATTTAATAAATTTAATTTAATTAATTTAATAAATTTACTAAATTCAAAATTCGTTTAAAAAAACGCTATATAATACATCAGGGAACTGTTGAATACGAAAAACACGATATTTAAGAATTTTTATCCTACTAAAAGACTTGGCATTAGTAAACGGATGCGAGTTCCAACTTGAAATTTATATCGTGACTTTTCAAATATATACAAAACATGAAAAAAATTGTCCCGCTGAATTAAATTATGCTCTTTTTTTGTAAATCAATTTTTTCGGTTTTTGGCCGAAATTCAAATGAATCCGTTTTTTTTTCGGATTTGCTGATATTGTTTTTGAAAAGCGCAGGAAATTTTCGATCAAAAGCTATTGTCAAAGAATTTTTTCGATTTTATTTCGCGCCGTGCCAAAGCTCCGAAGCGCTGAATACGCAAAAAGTTTGAAATATGGTGTATTCCAAAGAGTATTCTAGTTAGAGATCTGAAAATTGGTGCACAATATACTTTCAGGCAACACTAAAACATACTCGAGTTTCAAGAAAATCGAAAGAGGTCAGCCCAAAAGGGGGTCCCGTTGAGCGGGAATACCTCATATATAAAAGCTTCAAATGTTTTTTAGAATAAAAAACATGCTTTGAGATGACTTCTTACAACGAATAAAAATTATCTACAATGCTTATCACAATTTAAAAAAAATACTCGAATAAAAATTAACCTTGTCAATGGATTAATTTTTCAATTATTCAGATCCCTGTTCATAATTTTTAGAAGAAGAATGAAAGCTTCGTTAAAAATTATAATTTTCAAAAATCGTAAAATTTTTCGCAAATTTTCCCAGATCCTTTCCCTCATTTTCGTCACTTTTTCATCCGGGGAAGTGATCGTGTTCCTCGTGCGTGTTTGATTTTCCGGCGAAAACTTCTTTGGTGGTCTCTCGCACGCGCGAACATCGATAAGTATCTTTCTCCTTTAGATATAGCACAATGTATGAAACGTATAATTATGGAGTATAAGCTCTTTTGAGCTTAGAATTTCCTTCCGTACAAGTAACGGCCATTATACTATATCTATATCCGTATATTTATATCGTTATATATAGTTGCTCGATCACGAGTTGGCGCTCCTCATACGCGAATTAGCATTTTATTCGCCTTAAAATATCGCGGTAAATACGGGTGTCGAACTGTGCTGGCTCGAGCCTCTGATTAGATCATTTCCGGAGAACGCTCTTCCAGCTTCGAGCAACAAGAGTTAAACAATAAATTTTTCTATCCACTTAAAAAAAAATTTAATCCTGGTCCTCGTTCAAATTTGATTATGCATTTATCATGATAAAAAAAAAATAAAGAAAGAAAAGGAAATGTCTCTAGAAAAATTATATTGAAAATAAAGAAACTCTCCTTACGTTGGATGCAGTTAAAAAAATGTTCTTATAATTTTCAATCCTGTCGAGTCAGAAGAGCGTGTCAGAAGGAAGGATATGTCGAAACGAGGGAAATTTTTCCGTCGCTTAAATTTTCGAAATTTGTCACGAGATACTTTTCTCTCTGTCTGATATATCGTGGACGATGAAGAACGATGAAGAAGTAAAGATAGGAGAATAAAAATTCTCGACAAAGACGTTGACGACGAGGATTATATGCACTCCATCGTTTTGTGTGACATCGTGAGTGTTAATCCAGAACCAGAGTGGAAAGAGAACTCGCGATAAGACATTTATATAAATATATTTGTATAAATATATACGGGGTATTCCTGGTCAACTCAACGAATGTTCTGCTCTCTCGATGGGATTTAAGCATGATTTTTTATTGCTTTTCTACTAGTCAAGCTTTTGAGGGGTTAATTTTTTGAGTTTGAGTTTCGGAATCGATTTCTTTAAAATTCAATAACAATATTTGTTATTGATACTTGATATTTGTTATTGAATTTTAAAGAAATCGATTCCGGAATTCTAAAAAATGAACTCCTTAAAAATTCTGATAGAAAAAGCTTCTATTTTCTTAATTTTTTAACTACAAAATTAAGAAAGCGTTCACGAGTCATTTTTTTTGAAAATATCAATTTTTTTTTGAATTTCAAGATCCCTTGAACGATTCTTTTCAAATTAATGTTAATTAGTATTGTCACCACCTAAAATTGCACTGTGCTAATTGATTCCTGTGGTAAAAACCCCTTAAGAGTAGTATAATGAAAAAAATAATAATAATTGAAAAATGAGCATTTTCTTTAATTAGCTTAAATGATGCATAGATCTATTTAAGAATGACATTTGAAAGCTGTTTTGGTAATGAGAAGCTTGTAAACAATTCTTATAGCTTTTTATCAAATTTGGTTGAAATTCAATTAAATTATTAATTATTAAATTATTGATTTGAAATTTCAACTGCGTCTTTTTAGATAGATTATCTAACGCCGTAAATATGATTTCCACGATTCACGATACTTTTGCAATAAATAATCTACACTGTAAAAAATGTGTATTAAATTTAATAAAAAAATATGAAGTTTTTGTGCATTTACAGTTTA
Organism: Alloplasta piceator; assembly: GCA_946863875.1. NCBI lineage: Eukaryota > Metazoa > Arthropoda > Insecta > Hymenoptera > Ichneumonidae > Alloplasta > Alloplasta piceator. Next base: position 14,469,488 of record OX333077.1, on the reverse strand, counting down.
TTAAATTTCATATACATGTGTGCAGTAATATTCCAATAAATGTAGTAATATTCCCATATAAATTTTAATTTTCAGAGTTCATTCCCTTAATTTTAATATATAAATATTTAATTTAAGTAAAAATTGTTCATTTTCCAATCGATGTCCATTAATTTTCATTTCATATACTTGTTATTGATATTTAATAGACAAATGAATATGAAATTTCAATGAAACAAGTCATTAAATTTAACAAAAAAATTTACAGCGTAGGTATTACCAAAGTAAAACTAGATTAAAAAGAAAATTAATAATATGAAAATTTATTAATAATAATAATGATAACAGCTGATTGAAAAATTAGAAAAAAATTAGCGTGATTTCCAGTTCCTTTATAATCGTAGAAAAAATGAGTAACTCAATCCGAGATGTCTAGATTCGAATATGTCTCTCGAATTGACTCGAAAGACTCTGTACGTATTTCTAGCGATTGTGAGAATTATCCAAACGCATTAGGATGTATAAATACGAAAATATTAATGATACTTTCCGATACGTCGTTCTCGAAAGACTCACTTAATACCACCGTCATCTTGTAATAAATCCCCCATTCAAGCGGCGTCCCCTTTTTTTATGCATCGAAGATTATTCTCACGGGCAAGAATTCAAAGTAGAATATCTCGAGTTCTTACCCAGTGGCAGTGGCTTTATCATTCTCGGATGTACAAATAAATCGAGTGCTCTCTGTCATAAGGCCCTAAATTTCACTCGTTCCCACGAAAAATTCATTGAACTCGCGACCTTTTCGTTCGTCATAGGTTTTGGTCGCGAGAGAAATCGATTTGTCTCACGATTCGCTCCCGATAAAGTATCTCGACGATGCGCACTTGCACGTATCGGACGTACAAATGATACAGACACATTGAAAGCTGTCTCGGGAAAAATCGCAAAGCAGAGCGAAAAAGAAGCGAGAATTTGCACGCGCAATTTGCAAACGCGCACGCATTAATAATTGACTCGCAATTTCTCGTATCAAACGTTTCTCGCTAAATTGACATCCGTAAGACACGAGGATGAGTTTCTCATATTTTCTGCATAACGATGAATTTGCAGGAATCATATTTTTAAAAACAGTACATTATGATCCGAGTACAAAAAAAACTTTTTCTGACGAGTGTCATACAGTATTTCATTGCACGAGTCCGTAAAGTGGGCCTTTTACGTACGGAGTGCAATAATAGTACATTATGATACGAGTACGATAAAACTTTCTCTGACGAGTGTGAGTTTGCAGCATGAGCCGAAGGCGAATACTGCAATCCCACGAGTCAGAAAAAGTTTTTCGTACGAGTGTCATACAAAATTTCATTGCACAAGGGCGTAAAAGCCCATTTCACGCACGTGCGTGTGCGTAAAATGGGTCTTTTACGTACGGAGTGTATAAAAATGTTTTTTTTGCAGTAATATCGAGATTGAGACGATACAATCGATAACCCCGATTGTAAATTACTTAGTGTTTTGCAAAAAGTACCAATACTCACTTTTAAATATCGCATTAATCGTCTTTTAATTGTTTTTGTTTATTTTACTTTTTTTTTAATTTTTAATTTTTTTTTGTGTAGAATTATGTACGTGTGTGCTGTCAGAGATCAGATCTGGATATACACATGCGATATTAGATGTAAGCACGTGAAAGGACCATGTTGAAGAGAGAGAGAGGAAGAGTGAGAGAGAGAGAGAGAGAAAAGAGGGATTGTGAGGGGTGGGCAGGACCCATTAGGCTAATCCCTTGTCGGCGGCATGAGGCTCCAAAGCGAAGGGAAAAATAAGATGGAATGAGAAAGCCACAGCTACGTGTCATTTCTGGTGTGTTTCTCTCGATCCACCGACACCTATATCCCCCCCCCCCCTCAGCCCCACTCCTACGTACAGTATAAATCCTCGGAACTTGATTCCTCATTATTGAGATCGACCGCATAACTTTTGGGTCCAGCACGCATTTCCATTGAGACACTATCTCAGTCCGGCGGTTCAGGAATTTTTTTTTTTTTTGCATTTTGAAACTAAATCATTCCAGCAGGAAAGAGTAGGGGGTGGAAAATATATATACGGGGGAAGGAAAGTTCGTGAGAAGGAAAATAGAGAATAAAAGGATAAATGTACTATGAAAAATAGGTGAGAAAAACTAAGACGGTAAGAATCGATTTTTCAAAAATACACTCCCGGCCAAAAGTTTGGAAACACTCGCCCCGATTTCACGCCGTACAAAAACTTTCACTGCTCTTTTAAAAATGAAGATATTTTGATCCGCCAAGCGGCGTTTTGAGGGGGACATATTCAGCTTTATTTCGCTTTTTTCAAAAAAATTTTGCGTATTTTTTTAAATCCGGTACGCTCTTTGAAACATGATGGTCGTTTTTCAGCTTTTTCTGGCATTGTAATTTTGGCGCACGACCCATGCAATTTTTTTTCGACTGTTTTGTGGCGGGAAGTTCAATTTCGTTTTTTAAAAAGTTTCGTTCGATTTTTCTTTCCCAAAAATATTCAATTTTTCGCAAAAAATGACCATAGTTATCAAATGTAGCGTAACTCTAAAACTACTGGGTTTTCGTGAAATTACTAAGAGGGTAAAAAGTTGCATACAATCATTTTGGGTTCAATGAAATTTCTTTAGATTTTTTTTCAATTTTTTTTTTTCTAATTTTTTCTGTAAACGCGATATTTTTTATCTTAAACAATCGGGTCTCTTACCTCATCTACGCGGCTTTTTCACCGGAAAACTTCAGCTACATGGCTTTTTTTATCGAAAAACCTGTGTAGATGGGGTAAGAGATTGTTTAAGATAAAAAAATACCTCGATTATAGGAAAAATTTGAAAAAAAAAAAATTAAAAAATTTGAAAAAAAATCTGAAAAAATTTCATTGAATCCAGAATAATTGTATGCAACTTTTTACTTTCTTAGTAATTTCGCGAAACCCAGTAGTTTTAGAGTTACGCGACATTTTATAAATATAGTCGTTTTTTTGCGAAAAATTAAATAATTTTGCGGAAAAAATCGTACTAAACTTCTCGAAAAATTGAAATTGAAGCTTATGTTTTCCTTCACAAGTTTTTCATGTGAAAAACAGTTGAAAAAAATATTCATGGGTCGTGCGCCAAAATTACAATGCCAAAAAAAAGCCGAAAAACGACCATGTTTCAAAGGGCGTAACGGCTTGAAAAAAAAATCGCAAAATTTTTTTGAAAAAAGCGAAATGAAGCTAAATATGTCCCCTTTAAAACGCCGGTTGGCGAATCGAAATATCTTCAGTTTTAAAAGAGCAGTGAAATTTTTTATATCGACGTGGAATCGGGGCGAGTGTTTCCAAACTTTTGACCGTCAGTGTATATCCTCAAAGTTTCTGGTTTGAAAATTATGTAATCAGGAATCTGGAGAAAATACGAATCCGTGGAAAAAATGGGCGAAAATAGGAAAATGGTTACGAGGAGAAAATAGCTGAGGAAAACATGCCAGAATAAATGGTTACTAAAATTAAGGAGGAAAAATAAATCCCGAAGAAATGATTTTTCGACTTCCATTCAAATTGTAAATTTTCCAATTATTCTAAAAAATTTTACTCAAATTCAAATTCTATACATTTTTTAACTATTCCATAGATTTTTCTCAATCGCATTGAATCATCAATTCTTTGATTCCTTGAATTTATTTTTTCCGCGTTTGAACTTTGCTCCACAAATCCGACACTTGGCGTTATTGTATCATTGGATTAATCGTGTCGAAATTAAGAAAAAAAAGAATAATAATAATTCGAGAGGGGGGAGGGGGGGAAAAATAGAAGATGAGGTAATCGCATCTTGGAAGCGGCATTAAAAGAAAAGTAATTACGCGGGCGCGTGAAACGTTCATAAAGGATAACGATTTTAGTGCCCTCTCGAATGTGGCCGCGTGATCCGTGTGTTAGTGTGAACTCCAAAGAGTGAACGAGCAAACGCGTAACGAACAATTATTAGCGTCATGTTCGCCAAGCGTTTACGAGTGTTTAGCCAATTTTAGCGTGCCCGAGAAGCGAGAGAGAAATAATAAAGAGGCGCTGTGTTATTGTACGGCGTTGCGCACATATATTAAGCCCGAGATAACGTCGATGGAAAAATCTTTTGTTTTTTATTTTTTTATTTTTATTTTTTTCAACCAATCGTTACGTCCATTACTGCAGTCTCAATGATGAATTGTCAAACGCGAAAAGCCATTGTTATTGCAGTCGTTGGGAAGCTCATTAAGAATGGTGATGAATTTACGTGGAAAGAAATTAAAGTCTGAAAAAATAATATTTTTTTTAATCGAAAGAGGATCATTTACACGATTTTTTTTGTAAAAGAAGAAAAAAAACACAGTTTTTCATTCTTGTTCAAAAATCGTCAGGGTCCCCCTTTTAATGATCAATGATTAAACAAAAGATACGAAATTGAGAATAATCTGTAAACAAATTTCTTCAATTAAACTTTACTTACAAATATTGATATTATTGTATCTGAAATTTTTTTGATGTTTAAACTCTTTTCTGTTTAGAAATTGCGTTGAAGCTCCTTTCAAATGAAAATTAATTTACAAAAATAATTTAAAAAGACTTGCAAATATTGATAATAATAATAAAGTCGTGAAGGATTATGAATAGGATTTTATTTTTTTCGATGCATGAATTACTGGTTTTTTTCCCAAAAATATTTGTAGCTCAAAAAATATTGTCGAGGAGAAATTTGTGAGTTTGAGGTCCGAGGACGTTTTTGAATGAATTAAAAAAAAAAAAAAAAACGTGACCGATATATATGGGGCGTTCCATCCCAAATCGGACAGTTTGAAAGACTGTTTTTTTAATTCCTCAATTTTTTTTATATTTTTTAGTACTTACCCATCAAAAGACCCTTCCTACTAAATTTTGAGATTTTTTTTATTACCCATTCAAAAGATATTAAAATAACGAAAAAACCGCTCTTTTTTGGTATTTTGGTCATAACTTCTTTGATAATGATCCAAATTTTTTCAATTTTTGTTTTTTATGGGCTCCTCAGAAAAAAATGCAACAAAAATATTCAACGAGTTTTTGAATGAGTTTTTTGAATTTTAATCTTTAAATCGCGCTTTTAAAAGTGAGTGTTATTTTTTATTTTTTTTTTATTTTTTGCTTTAAATATCTATCTATTCAACAATTTTTAAGACTAGTCCGATCGTGGGATTTCCATAACGACTATTTATTTTCGATTTTTTAAAATTAAAAATTTTTTTTTTTTTAAATAAATTATTATGAATACCAATTTTTGTTACTGTATAGTATTTTTTTCAATACTTAGAATTTATTTTGACACTTGTATATTGTTAACAGTGAATAAGTTTTAAAATTAATTCAAAATGATTAAAAAAATACTTAACAGTAACGAAAATTGGTATTCATAATAATTTATGAAAAAAAAAATTTAATTTTAAAAAATCGAAAAAAACAGTAGTTATTGAAATCCCACGATCGGACTAGACTTAAAAATTATTGAATAGATAGATGTTTAAAACAACAACAAAATTACACTCACTTTTAAAAATGCGATTTAAAGTTTAAAACTCAAAAAACTCATTCAAAAATGTGTCGAATATTTTCGTTGTATTTTTTTCTGAAAAGGCCATAAAAAAAACAAAAATTTGAAAAAAAATATTTTAATTTGAACCATTATTAAAGAAGTTATGACCAAAATACCAAAAAAAAGAGCGGTTTTTTTAAAAATTTAATATCTTTTGAACGGGTAATAAAAAAAAATCTCAAAATTTAACAAGAAGGGTCTTTTGATGGGTACTAAAAAATATAAAAAATTGAGGAAATTAAAAAAAAAGTTTCTCATACTATCCGATTTGGGATAGAACGCCCCATATGTATGTGGTATGCATTATTTGGATGAGGGATGGTGGAATGAGAACCTCTGAGGACGTGTGGCAGGCGGTACGTTTGATCTCCGCGGGATTCTCGCGAGAAAGAAAGCCCCTCTTCTTCCTTCCCACCCCCCCCCCCCCCTCTCCCTCTGGAGGTCCCCTATGGTCCTAACTGTGTTCCCGAGAGGAAAGAAGAGAGATCCCTGCTCTCAAAAACTGTACTCCGAGCGCGGTTCAAGAGCTTCTCGCGCGAGGAGTTTCCGCGTGCGTTCTCGCGAGGATTTGAATGCCAAGAGCTATGCGATTCAAAAGTAAGAAATTCAAAAAAATCATCGCCCTCAATATAACGAAGATTCTCCAATGTTTTCAAATTACATGGAGTATGTCTTTGTGTAATTTAAATAAATTTATAAAGGTATTTTTTCGACAGCAATTTTCAAGGACCATTTCATTCAGGATTGTTTTCCTTCGAATCCATTCTAATTTCGAAAACGGCCCGAAAATTGCACTTCAATTCAAAATCTGACTTTTATCATAATATTCAAGTATAATGATACACAAAAATTTAATTTTACTATTAATTTAATGACAAGCTGAAGCCGACACTAAATTTAATTAATAAAACAATAAAATTAAATTAATAAAATGTAATTGATTGATTTAATTGAAAACGAAAACGAGAATGAATAATTGAATCGTGTTTGGATAAAGAATTAAGGTAATCTGCAAAATTACAGCAAATAATAATAATCTGTAATAGTTGAATTTAATTGTGAATCAAATAAGAAGATAAAAAATAATAAAAAATTGAACAATTCAAAAGAGAAAAATCAAAGCCACTAATTTTAATTAATAAAATAAAAATCCTGTTCGAAACAAAATATAATTTTTGTGATTTGTCTGCGTGAATCTCGTGATTTAAAAGGATAAAAAATATTAATAAAATAAAGAAAGTAAAACAAAAAAAACAAAGACTCCAATATTAATCGGTTGAAAAAAAACCTTGATTCTGGGTGATTTTCATGAGCGTGAATTTTGAAAATTCCGTGATTCTCGGTGATTCTCATGAATGTGAATTTTCGGTAGCTCAAGTAGACAAAAAATAATAAAAAATCATGCAAATTTGAAATTGGCACGTAGCTTCCTCATTTTTTTTCCGTCGTTCCTCAATCCTCCTTTATGAGGATCTCTTTGACCATGTATGTTTATTATCATGGCTTCCTCATAAAGGAAGCTTCACGGACGACGGAAACAAATGAAGAAGCTACGTGCAAATTTCAAATTCGCATGATTTTTTAGCAATTCCGTTCAATTACATCATTAATTGTTTTTGTCGTCCAGTGTATTGGTGCTAAAGAAGTGAACGCGATTGCTGCTAAATTAGGAAACATAGTGTTAACAAGTATTTTTCGAAAATTTCAAATTTTTTTTGCAAACGAACATCTTGAGTTTTTTTCACCAAATTAAAACCTAATCATTCTCATCATCTAGTGTATTTGAGCAAAAAAATTTAGCTCGATACTTCTGAAAATGCGAATGTTGGAGCGTTAATAAAATTGTTATGAAAATTAAAAAAAAAAATTTTAACCGAACCTCTTACCCGATTTTTATGAAATTCAATATTATTTTTCATTGTCATTGAATGTATCATCACAAAAAAAATTCAGCTTGATAGATGCAAAATTACAAAAGGTAGAGAAATTACACATTTTTGCGACAAATTAAATTTTTTTTTTAACCGAACCTCTCGAGCGATTTTTCCCAAATTCAATCCCAACCGTCCTTATTATAAAGTGTATCTGCACATAAAATTTTAGGGTGATAACTGCAAAATTACAAAAGTTAGACGACTAACAAACAATTTACAGAAAATACAAAATCCAGCCAAATAGACAATTATTTTGCAATTTCAAAAAAATTTGCACTGAGAACAGGGACATCCGTAGTCTACTTGTATACTAAATTTCAAGTCGCACGCACGCACGCACGCACGCACGCACGCACGCACGCACACACGCACGCACGCACACACACACACACATACACACACGCACACATACGTCCAGACATTTTGTCTGTATGTGATTTCTCGACGTTTTGGGACATTTTGAACATGCTGGCATGAAAATTGCGAAAAAAAAATTTCTCGCGAAAACAAATCTTCCTTTATGAGGAAGCAAAATTAAACAAAAAGTCAAAGACTCCAATATTAATCGGTTAAATCGTATTCTAACGAAAAAAAATCCTTGATTCTGGGTGCTTCTCGCTATGCTGAATTTTCGGTAGCTTTCATTACGATTTGAAACATCATGTTATGAAGAAAGAAAAAAACAAGAGAAACATGTAAGTTGTGTAGCGTGGTATGAAGAATGAAGGAAAGAGAAGAAGGATAATGCGTGCTCGCCTTTTGGCCCGTAAGATATTGACACTCCTGTAATCCGTTTGTCGGACGTGTGGGCAACCTGGTTAATCCAGGCTCGCACGCCCACCGGAGATTAAATCCTGCGGTTTTGCCGCCTCAACGCCGAGCCAACATTTTTATTTTTTTTACAATTTTTTTTTTCGACTTCTCGAAGTGCCCGCGAGAAGCGAGTCGAGAGAAACTCCTCTCGTCGCTCTCGGAGGAATCGTCGTCGTCGTCGTCTTCGTTTCGAAGGGACTTCGAGACCGAATCTAACACAATCCACGCGTGTTCCACGCACGCGCGTGTTTCATTTTTTTTTTCGTTGTTTTTGCCGCGTGAATGCTCTCACGTCAAACTTGGTTTGGAATACATATCTCCGATGGTTTTAAAAGCTCCCTCTCTCTCCCTTGATACTCTCTCATGGACGTGTCGGTTTCTTTGCTTGTCTCTCGTTGACGTACTCAGAGACAGAATGTATATATGTGTATAATTTTTCTTATTTTGTAATAATATGCTGCTCTAACGACTTTTTTTCTTTTATTTTTGGATTAATACCGCAATAACGTGAATTTTTTTGTTAAACAAAAGGCAAGCTTCGAGAAATTTTAGTGCGCGTCTAAAATGGAGCTAAATGGAAAAAATTTATTTCCCGTACAATTTTCATATATTATGGGTATTTTAATTACTGATATAAATTTGTATTATATATTTAATATATTATGAACAAATATGAAATATCTCATTATTTCAACAAAATATATTTAACATAATCGGGATATATTTCATACAAATGTTGTATGTAATAAATTTCCATGAATGAATAAATTAAATTTTTTAAATGTACACTGAAAAAAATCTATATGGTATATGGTAGGCGATTTGCATAGTAAAATTTTGTTTGAGTAACCCCGACTATATTTTTGTTGCCCGTTACCATAGTTATGGTTAGAGGCAATGAAAAGAAGATGTGATCTACTATGCTCTTCCGACTTTGGCGCAACTACTAGTTTTTAATACAGATTACTGCAAAGTATATAGGGCGCTACCACAATTTGGATTGCTCGGCTATTAATGTATAATAATTCCAACTAACAGCTTATAATTCATCCAACAAATGCTAAATGTATATATGAACATAATTTTCTTGGGAAGTACCCAACTGTTTGGCAATATTTATTATCGTGGAATGGTTGAGTGTACAATACAATTGTGTGCGATCTGATTATTGAGGAAGGTATCATTTACTATAAGATTTCATACGAATTACAAGATCGTTGGTACATTGGACATCTACTACGTAAGTGAACGCATTATTTGGTTCTCTCCCGTACACCAATTGATTCACGTAGCACACGTAGTTGTAACATACATACCTTGTTTTGGAAAATGCACTACATGATAGTAGGGTTTACCATACGATATGGTTATTCGCTTAACCCGCTGTTCTATTTTACACATTATATCGTGCACTAAACTTCCGTACATAGTAGATGTTACCATATTCATCCTAATATTAATAAATATTATTTGAAACTAAACACATATGTATTTAAATGAAATAATTTTTTTTCCAATTTTTACACAATATATATTTTTAAACATTTCAATCTTTGAATGTATAGCATATGAAGTTTATAATTTCGTAAAGCTTCGTCTTTTCTTTAACAGAAGGGAAAAGAAAAAATACCCTTTCTGATGGGAATCCTTTTCGGGGATTCGACCATCTTAGGTTTTGCCGCAATGTTCGATGTATTAAATATCCATACTGAAAAATAAGGATATCAGACATAGACGAGCTTGGAAGGATATAGGCGTCGAGAGGCAGGTTCGCTTGTGCAAGAGGTAGCCACCTGGCGGATTTTTGGGGTACTGACAAATCTGCAGATATGATCACTGAGAGGAAAAGGGGTTATAGTGTGGTTAATCATATTCTATGACTGGACAAGCAATAATATGGTAGTGCTTATCAAGTAATAATATGGTAGCGCTTATCATATTATTGCTTGTCCAGTCATAGAATATGGTTAACCACACTATAACCACTTTTTCTCTCAGTGATCATATCTGCAGATTTTTCAGTACCCCAAAAATCCGCCAGGTGGTTACCTCTCGCACAAGCAGACCTGTCTCTCGTAGCCTATATCCTTTCCAAGCTCGTCTATTTCTGACATCCTTATTTTTCAGTATGGATATTTAATACATTGAACATTGCGGCAAAACGCAAGATGGTCGAATCCCCGAAAAGGATTCCCATCAAAAAGGGTCTTTTTTCTTTTCCCCTTCTGTTAAAGAAAAGACAAAGCTTTACGAAATTGTAGACTTCATATGTATAGGATCATAGAATATGATTAATCATACTATAACCCTTTTTACCATAGCGGATGTTTGAGCTCACCATGGTTTTTTTCTCTCAGTGTATCTTTGTTCGGGGCTGTTAACTATGCATATTAAATTAATTTGCAAGGGCTATATATTTTTTATAACATGTTTAGTAACAATTAATAGAGACACGTGATGATCCGAATGCAAGATAGTAATGTCAGCAGTTTGGTTTGTTACATTAAATCATTAAATAGCTAGAAAGATTAATGTAGATAGTGCGTTTCACTGAAAAAAATGGTAATTCCAAACATACAACCTGAGCGACGGAAATGGCTAGTTTTAACATATGAATGTTACCTGCGACAATCCAAATATTCAATTTGAACACTCGTTCAACTATGGTGGTCTGTTAGACCAATTTTTTTAAATGTAAAGATAAAAAATAACAGATAAGATATGGGATTATGCGATCTGGTAAAAACAACCATGCCAAACTCATTGTTCTCACCATAGATACGGTGTGCATTAAATAGCTGCAATTATCATATCAATTGCTAGGAATACCACATTTATAGTTCATGCAACTATTTTAGATGTTGTATGATTTTACTATAAAATATAGAAGTTACCCGAGTTACCATAATTTATAGTAAAATGCATGGTATGGCCAACCATAATTTCTTTCAGTGTATAATTTATTTAAACACGGCCTTTGAATTGATTTAAAAAAATTGTCGTGACCACGGAAACATGTCACTTTGAAATTAATTGAAATATTTGCCACCCAAAAATGTTTAATTTTATAGTCGTTATATATATTAATAATTATTTTTCACGCCAGTGAAATTTCATTCAATTATGATTCGATCCATGATTCGATCCATCATCGAAAAACTTATTTCGGCGAATATTCGTTACGACAAATTGGCGTTTAGATAACGAATTACGTTGTAATAATTTTTCATAATAAGGGCTCTCGTGAATGTGAATAATATATGCGCGTTGATGTAAGCGATAAATATACGAGGCAGATATACGCATATAGATATATCATCGGGAGTCGTAAATATTTCTTCACGACTGTTAACACTCATGTACTCGTCGAGAATTACATGTGTACTTACATTTCTCCACGATAAATAAAGTGCAAAAAACATGTCGATTTTAATGGAATAAAAAAGTTTATTCGTGATTTAAAAATAGAAAGTTAATTTTTCGTACTTTATTTAATCAAATTTGATTAATGGTAATTAAACTTGATTGAAATAAGTACTTAAAAGCCCCAATTTTCAGTCGTAAAACTAATTTTGAAATTGATTAAGCTCAAGATTAAGCTAAAAAATCTTAAATATTAATAATTCGAATATATTAATAACCGTTTTTTTTTAATGAGATATTCCGTAGATGTATTTTGGAAACTTTTTTTCGATAGATAAATCGTCCAAAAATCGAATATATATAGAACGTTGATGCATGAAATATATATTTCCATTATAATCTGGATATAATTGAAATATATTATTTGCCTGTATATGAGGTATTCCCGCTGAAATTTTTACGTCCGAACCCGGACCCTCTTGAATAATTATGAAACTTCCAAAAAGTATTCTGAAAAAGAAAAGACACGTATTTTTTGTTAAGGCTGAGAATTGATATTTTTCGTCGTACGATTTTAGTGAAAAATCCGGATTTTTGCACTAACTCTCTACTCTGAACACGTAGTATCTTGGTAATTCGAGATCCTCTCGAAAAACGCTTCAGACAAAACTTGTTCGATATAAAACGAGTAAAACAATTGATATTTAAAAAAAAAATTGTGGGCACACGAAAGTTTGTTTTTACTTCATAAAACACAAAAAACATTTTTTCAGCAAGTACGCCACCTTGAATTATAAAACAAAAATTGTAAAAATTCTATTGGAAATCACGAAATTTTTAAGACCAGAATGAGAATGGCAAGATCAAAATCTGCAAAGCTACAGCCAATCGAAGTTTCGTCTTGACCTTATTTTCGAGTCAGATCATGCAGAACTAGATATTCTCGAAAAATTATATACAGAAATACATTTGAATATTTATTTAATTATACATACGAATATTATTTCATACAAGAACGAATATACGTATGTATAATTAAATATTATGTATATTAGGTATATTATTTCATACTTGTATGAAATAATCCACGTTGTATAATTAAATAAATATTCGAATGTATTTCTGTGTATAATTTTTCGAGAACATATAGTTCTGCATGATCTGGCTCGAAAATAAGGTCAAGACGAAACTTCGATTGGCTGTAGCTTTGCCGATTTTGATCATGCCATTCCCATTCTGGTCTTAAAAATTTCGAGATTTCCTATAAAATTTTTACAATTTTTTAATTCTATAATTCGAGGTGGCGTACTTGCTGAAAAAACGTTTTTTTGTGTTTCATGAAGTTGAAACAAACTTTCGTGTGCCCACAATTTTTTTTGGAAAATATCAATTGTTTTACTCGTTTTATAACGAACAAGTTTTGTCCGAAGCGTTTTTCGATAGGATCTCGAATTATCAAGATATTACGTGTTTAGAGTAGATAGTGAAAAATTAGGATTTTTTACTAAAATCGTACGACGAAAAATATCAATTCTCGGCCTTAAAAAAATACTTGTCTTTTCTTATTCAGAACGCTTTTCGGAAATTTTTTAAAATAATTATTCAAGAGGGTTCGGGTTCGGACGTGAACATTTCAGCGGGAATACCCCATATATTAAATATATATTGCAAAATATATTCTAAGTATTGATTTTCTGGAAGCAAATATATTTAATACATTCGGTAAATATATTTTATATACTTCGCAGACACTTTATTATCATGAGAAACATCGAATTCGTGTAATAATTATTTTCAACTCACCACCACCGAGAATCCCATCGATCGTGTAATCCTTTTTGCCGTCATCGCCGGGTCTTCCGCCGCGCAATAATCGACTGATGGAACTGATACTCGGAGGATCGGAAAAGTTTTCCTGCAACAAAGCAATACGAAAATTGAAAGCTTCGCCTGGTTCTGCATCATCGCAAGGATCCTCTCAATGATTAATGAGGTTCTGGTGATTTTAAAATGCCACAAGCTCAGTTACACCTTCATTATTAAATAGTCCTTGTTATACGGATTAATTATAATTTTAATATTTAATTATTTAATATTTTTATATTTTTAATTATTAAATAGTCCTCGTTACTTCGAAATTACAATTTTAACTCCAATTCAAAATAACAAAAATAAAATTATGACCCAAATTATAAAATCTTTGAATATCAAAAAATATGTTGAAAAAAATTAGCGGCCAAAAATATGACAATAATACATTTTGACTGAGATTGTAGTTGAAATTTCTTTTTATCGTTTCATTATTCTTGTAATCTTTGAATAAATGCGGTTTATATCGCATCCTGGATCTTCTCAGCATAAAGAACTGCAAACCGTTCGATCGTAAAATGAAGAATAATAACAATTAAAAACGAAGGAAAGAAAAAATAAGAAGAAGAAGACGAATCCTCCGTCGAAACTTTCGCCGGAAACGCCGTTGTAATTATCTCTCGCCGCGCGTATCGGCGTTGTATATGGCGTGTATTTCGACAGATTCAGGCAAAAGTATTGCGAGAAGTATATGTGAAATTGTAGTAAAAAAGAAATTAAAGAACAAGTAGATGCGAGAGAACGGGGAGATTAAAAAAATCGTGAAAATTGAAATCGGCGCATCGCTTGCTCGTCCATCTTTCTGTCCATTTTTTTTTCGCAAAAATGATAAATTCTCACTCTAAACATTTGCCATTTTCTTCTCATTCAATAATTCAAAAATTCCTTCAATCGATCACAGCCCCAAACTATAACTAAACTCATTAATCCTGTCTTTAAATTTTGGTTGACTTGGCAAAAAGACCTTTGCGAAAAATTCTTGCAGGACTTTGGGCAAAACTCCGTTATAACAATGTATTTTATCACCAAAAAATTACCCCGTATTCTTCAGATGTTACTCTTTGAAATGCTAAATATCGGTCTTTATATATAATTACAATTTTTAAGAAACAAAAAAATAGCAAAATTGTGCTATTTTCATCCACCTACTCAAGGTGAGTATATATTATCTGGAGGGAGTATTTTTGAAAAAATCAATTTTTTTTTCATCTTCTTCAAGTTTAGATCTTTAATAATATATCCTTGAAAGGAAATTTAAAAAAAACCATAATTTACGGAGTTATAGCTATTTTAGTGACGCAGCAACTACGCCCGTCACGTCGGAGCGTAACTTTAAGGGGGTGTTCTGCTCTAGAATTTTGAAAAAATCAATTTTGTTTCCATCTTCTTCAAGTTTAGAACTTTAAGAACATATCCTTGGAAGGAAATTTTTTAATTCGGATCATTTAGGAAGTTATAGCTATTTTAGTGACGCAGCAACTTTAAGGAGATATCCTGCTCTAGAATTTTGATTTTTTTTTAAGTTTTCTTAGAGTTTATAGAACTTTAAGAATATATCCTAGAAAGGAAATTTTGTAATTCCAATCATTTACGAAGTTGTAGCTATTTTGGTGACTAAGCAACTATGCCTGTCACCTCAGAGCAAATCGGATTATAGACGTTTTTCTCAAAACGACTTTTCTCAACACGATTGACATGATACCTCAACTTCTACACAACTGATTTTCTCCAATTTTTTTACCAATCTTCCATGTATAACTCTCTATCATTTCTACCACTTTTGTATCAAATTTTTTTTTTCCACTATTGTAAAAAAATTAACAACTATAAAAAAAAGTTGAAAAACGCTTTTTTTGTTCAGACAGTCGCCATTTTGTCAAATTTTTTTTTTCCGTTTTCTCTGATGTAGAGGCTGTAACGAAATTCTTGCTAATTAAGAATGTTTTTGTAAATTTTGTATCGGATGACTAGAAATGTTGCAATCGTGTCATCCAGCGCAACCCCTTTTTTTTAGCCTTAACCTTACCAGCTTATAACTTGTTCAATTTTCATTTTTTTTGTTCTCGAAAATTCTTTCGTGTATTGTCAAAATATTAGAGGTATTCCCGCTCAACGGGACCCCCTTTTAGGCCGACCTCTTTCGATTTTCTTGAAACTCGAGTATGTTTTAGTGTTGCCTGAAAGTATATTGTACACCAATTTTCAGATCTCTAACTAGAATACTCTTTGGAATACACCATATTTCAAACTTTTTGCGTATTCAGCGCTTCGGAGCTTTGGCACGGCGCGAAATAAAATCGAAAAAATTCTTTGACAATAGCTTTTGATCGAAAATTTCCTGCGCTTTTCAAAAAAAATATCAGCAAATCCGAAAAAAAACGAATTCATTTGAATTTCGGCCAAAAACCGAAAAAATTGATTTACAAAAAAAGAGCATAATTTTTAATTCATCGGGACAATTTTTTTCATGTTTTGTATATATCTGAGAAATCACGATATAAATTTCAAGTTAGAACTCGCATCCGTTTGCTAACGTTAAGTCTTTTAGTAGGATAAAAATTCTTAAATATCGTGTTTTTCGTATTCAACAGTTCTCTGATATATTATATAGTTTTTTTAACGAATTTAAAATTTTATAAATTTATTAAATTCAAAATTTTATAAATTTGATTTAATAAATTTATTTAATTGATTTAATAAATTTACTAAATTCAAAATTCGTTTAAAAAAACGCTATATAATACATCAGGGAACTGTTGAATACAAAAAATACGATATTTAAGAATTTGTATCCTACTAAAAGACTTGGCATTAGTAAACGTATGTGAGTTCCAACTTGAAATTTATATCCTGACTTTTCAGATGTATACAAAACATGAACAAAATTGTTCCGCCGAATTAAATTATGCTCTTTTTTTGTAAATCAATTTTTTCGGTTTTTGGCTGAAATTTAAATGAATTCGTTTTTTTTCGGAATCGCTGATATTTTTTTCGAAAAGCGCAGGAAATTTCCTATCGAAAACTATTGTCAAAGAATTTTTTCGATTTTATTTCGCGCCGTGCCAAAGCTCCGAAGCGCTGAATACGCAAAAAGTTTGAAATATATAACCTTTGGTGTATTCCAAAGAGTATTATAGTTAGAGATCTGAAAATCGGCGTACAATATACTTTCAGGCAACATTAAAACATACTCGAGTTTCAAGAAAATCGAAAGAGGTCGGCCTAAAAGGGGGTCCCGTTGAGCGGGAATACCTCATTAACAAATACGTTGTAAAAAAAAGAACGGTAAAAATATGTTTTGTTTTATCGAGCTTGACAAAACGCGCAAAATGTGAGTCTCCGGACCAGAATCCCGCCTTAAACTAATTCCTCTCCATTTTGAAAGGCGTTTTTTTTTTCAAAATTAAAAATCGAAAACAATGCAAAGCAATGATTGGCAAACTTTTTTGAAAATTTTCCTACGAAAGAGAGTAAGATAGAAAGAAAGAGGAAGAGAAAGAATAGTGGCGATCGACGTCTCGTCACTTTTTCTCCTCCTTGGATTCCCTATCTCGTTGGGATCTCAGGAAGATCGAGCACGCGGATCTCAGAAACAATAACGATCTCTCTTATGTGCAAGATATGAACGACGAGCTGATACACGCAAGCGATATATCACATATATAATATATAAATATACATATATCATTTGTGGGGATATACGTGTGTGTGTGTGCGTTCTGGATGCAGGTCCCAGGTTGTGGCGATGACAGGAAAAGAGAGATGGAGAAAAGAGCCTCAGGGGGCCCTCTTGAGGGGGCCGGGGAACGCCTCCTTCCAACATTAAATGCCGTATTAATGCCGGCGACGGTCTCTCGAAAGGCCTGCCTTCCTTCACGCAACGTCGTCCGTGTTTTTGGTTAATATTTCTGTATATATATATATGTACACATATACATACGTTAAAATGCATATATATGTACATAGGAAGAGAAGCTACAAATATATGTCTATATGTATTTATATATGGGTCATTCCGTGTCAAATCGACCACTTTTGAACCCGACCCCTTTCGATTGGGTTGAAAATTTTTGTTCCTTTTCTACTCAATTAAATATATTTTTCAGGAAATTTTCAAATGTTTTTACCCAACCCTAAAAAAGTTATGAATTTTTCAAAAAAAAGGCTTCTGTTTTTTCTAATAGCTATAACTTCTTCAAAAATTGACTAATCGGGACGTTTTTTTTTCAAAATTTTTGTTTTTGGATGTACTTTCCGAAAAAAATACAAACAAATTTTAAGATATTAAAATCTATGAAATTTTTCACTTTTTTGAAAAAAATCATCGTTTTCTCGGAGACGCCATTTTTGATTTTTTTTTTGAGTTAAAAAATACTTCGAACAATTCCAGAAAGAATGTCGCCCCAACTGGAGCGTGCCGAATTTTCCTTCTATTTTTTTTATCGATTAGAAAAAAAAAAAATTTCCAGCTGGGCTAATTTCATAAAACAACACCCTGGATTTTTTTTGAGGATTTATAAAGGACTTCAGAGTTTGAAAAATTGAGAAGAAAATAAAATCAAAAGTAGTAATCCTCGAAAAAAATTTTTTTTTTTCAAAAAAGTGAAAGAAAAAATAAAAGACACCTATAAATATTTTTTTTGTATTTTTTTTTCAATGAAAGAAGAAATACGAAAAGCGAAGACGAGCTAAAATTGAAAAATATTGGATTCAAGATGATATGCAATGGATGTCTTTTTCAAAAATGGGCCCAAACGACAATTTTTTTTTTCATTCTTTTTGTTTTTAGATGTAGTTATAGAAAAAAAATACAAAAAAAGTATTTATAGGTGTCTTCTATTTTTTCTTCCACTTTTTTGAAATAAAAAAAACATTTCGAGGATTACCACTTTCGATATTATTTTCTTCTCAGTTTTTCAAACTCTGAGGTCCTTCATAAATCCTCCAAAAAATTCTAGAGTGTCGTTTTGTGAAATAAGCCGATTCTTTCTGTAATTGATCGAAGTATTTTTTGAGTAAAAAAAAATAAATCAAAAATGGCATCTCCGAGAAAACGATGATTTTTCTCAAAAAAGTGAAAAATGTCATAGATTTTAATAACTTAAAATTTGTTTGTATTTTTTTTCGAAAGTACATCCAAAGACAAAAATTTTGAAAGAAAAACCGTTCCAATTAGTCAATTTTTGAAGAAGTTATAGCTATTAGAAAAAACAAAAGCCTTTTTTTTTTGAAAAATTCATAACTTTTTCAGGGTTGGGTAAAAAAATTTGAAAATTTCCTGAAAAATGTCTTTAATTGAGTAAAAAGGGACAAAAAATTTCAAACAAATCGAAAGGGGTTCGAAAGCGGTCGATTTAACATGGAAAGCCCCATGTACATAAGTAGATATGTATAAAAATAATGCATGTATGTGCGAATACTCAAGAGGCCCTCCGACCCCTCTCCTCCTCCTCCTCTTTCCAGAATGCAATTTATCTCTTTATCAGGAGGATCGACTGAAACACTCGCCGCGATGCCAGCGCAATATCAGCCCAAAGAGAGGACGAAAACAACGAGAGAAATGTATAAAGAAAACGGCAACGCCGCAATCGCATTTTGCATGCGCGATAAATCGGACACATTGCACTGAAATGCATTTATATCTTCATCGGCGTGTCTCCATTGCAATATATTTTTAGTGATTTTTGATGCCGATGAAATTTTTTTTTTCAAAATTATCTGACTTGTATTTTACATTTTATAGATTACAGATTTCATGTAACAGAGTGCGAAGACTCGATGCAAATTTATTTTCCCTCATCATTTGCTTTTGGAATTGTTGGGAAAATTTGAAATATAAAAGGGGGAAATTGAGAGGTTACTCGGTGAGGAATTTGTACAGGATTGTGACGATTTTGAAGGAATTTTTTTTGTCATCACAGTGATTTCTTTATGGTGCCCTTTGTCCAATGAGATTTATTCTGAAGAAAGCTTGTATAGCGGAGAAAAAATCATACTGCATTTTGAGATCAATTAATTTTTAGAAAAATAAATTGTAAACAGTTTGGTCACGATACTTGTTCAAAAATGGACAAGGTCAAATCGACCCGGATAAGTGTGACCACGGACGATTAATTATCAAAAATTACTCATTACTTATAAACATTATCAAAATTACGGGCAAAAATGGGGGGTCGAAAAGTTAGATTTAAATTGAAATTTCACCTTTGCAATTTTACGTAGCGATTTTTAAGAATAATATTAACTAATTATTATTATTAATATGGATTATTATATATTTTCAGATTCAGCTGGATATTTATGTATCCGGATATTATTTAAAAGAAATTTGGTATTTAGATGTTATATAAATGATTATGTTTGTAAATAGATATTTTGTTAAAGTTATTTTGAGTTATGGATATTTTTACTTTTGGTTCTTTTGGTCAGGTTTACTTCTTGCACATGATATTTTTCATTTTCAGCATTTTTAGGGAACACCCTATATATCCTATCGTAAGCTGCGATCACAGCGAATGGACTTTTTTTAAGACTGCGCCAGGTCGACGGGTGTAACGTGGCTATGTAAAAGTGAAAAAGCCGGAGGCGACGTATCGGGGCGCGTGTCCTCTAATACGGTTCTGCCGACCGCGTGGAACACCCACTATCTTATTGGCGTATAAATGCCATGAGAGATGAAACACGAGGTAAAAATGGGACATCTCTTGTCTTTGACATTTCTTCTTTGACATTTTGGAGAAGAAACAAATATCTCAGGTAAGTGTACCGAATATGGTTGGTGTACCAAATATGGTGCGTCCATTCTATTTCTTACACGGAAAAAATGATCAGTGACAATTCATGTGTAATATTTAAAAAATTACTCAATTCAATGCAGAATATACGATTCAGAACTGCAATTCAGGCGTTTTACTGGGAATCCATTATAAATTAATGGATTTAATGTAGTTTCTACTTTTCAAACCATTATAAATGCTGATTTACACTGTAAAAAATGCAATGTTCACCGCAACAAAATGACAAAGTAGAAATTACAAGCAGAAATGACGAAATCCACTGTGTTTGAACTGTAAAATTTACAATGGTCTCTGTAGAATGTTCAAAGCACATAATTAGAAATTGCAGTGTTCCCAGTGAAAAATCAAATGCGCGCCGCAAAATATGCAACGTCAATTGTCTCGCTGAATATCTCTTGCATTATCGAGGCTTCGAGGGAGGATACAGCTTCGGGGGATTCTTCGACGTTTTGTTTTTTTTTTTTTTTTGCAAAAGAAAATGATGCTGTCGAGCGAAACCATCAGCTGATGTTCAATGGTGATGCAAATGCCAGAGAAGTTGGGTATAATTACCAGGATTTATTGATATGAGAAAGATAAAGTAAGTGTAAAAGATAAAGTATCGCATTACTTCAGATGAAAATTTAGGATCCCAGAAAAATTTGGACGAATTGAAACTTTGGTCAAATCTGAACAAAATTATTTTTGCCATTTTGTTGCACGATCCATATTCGAATTTTCCACACAGTTTTCGATTCGTAAAAGATCTGTTCATAGAATTTTTTCAACGAAGAGTTATCAAATCGAACCATTTCTGTGAATTGTTTAAATACATTTTTGAAACTCTCTTTTCACATTTGTTCATTTTATTTCACCAGAAATGGGATACGGAAAATATTAATTTTTTGACGTTAATAAATACATCAGTCAAATCTGGGCGACATATTTATTTTTTATTTTTACCGAAATTTTAAGGCCCCAAACGATCTCTAATTACTCCTCGATTGCAAGTATACAATTTATTACAACAAATCCTCGAGGGAACGTAAATAAATATCGAAAAAATTGATGTTTTCAGAAAAATCGTACTCGGATTTTTTGGGGAAGGAAAATTATTAAGCTTTAGATAAAACGTTAATTGACTCAAGCAGTTTATTTGATGTTAAAGAGGCAGGAAAAAAAGTTCGTCATCTTGGACTTAAGCAAGCCGGAAAAAGAATATGTTGTAAAATTGTTGTAATTTTTTAAATCTATATTTTTTGCTTCCTCATAGAGGAAGCCTTGTTTTCGTGAAATTTTTTTTTCGAGATTTTCATGTCCGTATGTTCAGAATGTCCTAAAATATCGAGATATCATATTTTTAAAAAACTTCCG
This sequence comes from Alloplasta piceator, assembly GCA_946863875.1. Classification (NCBI taxonomy): domain Eukaryota; kingdom Metazoa; phylum Arthropoda; class Insecta; order Hymenoptera; family Ichneumonidae; genus Alloplasta; species Alloplasta piceator. The sequence continues at coordinate 14,447,754 of OX333077.1, read as the reverse complement.
GATGTATGTACGTACGGATGTGTGTGTGTATGTGTGTCGCTGCCTCGAAAAATTTGAACATCTATATCTCAAGACCACATTGAAGTAGCGAGTCGAAATTTTGCACATAAGCTGAGCTCCACAGCCCCTTTGTTTGTTATGAATTTTGCAAAAATTCATTGACGTGTGCGAATTTTATGCGACTTTTAAATTTTCAAAAAAAGGGCGTGGTTGCTCTCGCGTTCGCAAATTTCGCGATATCGGGTTAAACAATATTATACAGATAGTTTGAGTGTTAAAGATTATTGCTATTGAATTTCGCGAAAATTGCTCAAGGGGTTTGTGATTTATAAAATTTTGAATTTTTTGCAAAAAGCGCGTGATCGCTCTAGCTTGCACATATTTCGTGATACCACGTGCAAAATTTTTATAATGGTAGTTTAATGAAAGAAGTTACTTGGTATTCAATTTTGAAAAAATCGCTTGATCCGTGCAAATTTTGTGCGATGTTGAAATTTTCAAAGAAAAAGCTCGATCGCTCTAGCGTCCGCAAATTTTGCCATATCAGGTTTAAAAAAATTATACCGATAGTTTGAGTGAAAAATATTGTTGGTATTGAATTTCGCGAAAATTGCTCAAGGGGTTCGTGATTTATAAAATTTTTAATTTTTTGGGAAAGTGCATGATCGCTCCAGCTTGCACATATTTCGTTATATCAGGCTCAAAATTTCTATAATGGTAGTTTAATGGAAAAAGTTACTTGGTATTCAATTTTGCAAAAATCGCTTGAACCGTGCAAATTTTATGCAATTTTGAAATTTAAAAAAAAGCTTGATCGAAAATTGTACGATACAAAGCTGCCGTTTTATTACTCCGATAATGAGAGGTAGTAAATAAAAACTTGCAATTCGGAAATTTGCACACCGTTTCCAGAGTATTTTTCCGTATTTGCAAAGCTTCCTCTATGGGGAAGCCAAAACTGTGACAGCTAACATTTACTAAAATTTGCTAACATTTCCTCATAGAGGAGGATTTGTAAATACGAAAAAATACTGAGGAAGCGATGTGCAAATTTCCGATTTGTTTAATTATAATTTGTCGTCTTACCTTCACGAGCTTTTCTCGTATTTCCCACGAGAATATTCCGGGATTGTCGCGCTTGAGTTCTTCGATCCGGGACTCAACTTCCGGCGTCGCGACACGTGGCTTACTGCCGCCGATAACACCGGGTCTTATCGAGCCAGTTTCCGAATATCTGTTCAATATTTTTGAGACGCAACCGTGCGATACTCTCAATTGTCGTGATATCACACACGGTCTGGTTCCCGCCGCCGCCATCTCGACGATCTTCAGTCTTATTAAGTTCGGCAATGGTCTTCCATTTATGAACACACCGCCCAATTGATTCATTCGTCCTTGTCCTGAATTGTCGTTTTTTAACAAACAAAATAAGCAATTGATAATCCTCGATAAATCATATATTAAACTTCGGAAAAAAACGATTCGCAGCCAATCGAAAGAGATGACTTTTGCGGAGCTTAAAAGGTACAAAAACAAAGTGTTAAAATTTTTTTATCCGTGAAAAAAAAACAGTCCAAAAGTCCCATGAGATTCAAAAGTCCCTATCTGTATAAATTATTATTAACTGAGTAGGAAAATTTATACAGATTGGATCGTCTATATTTGAGATTTGCACATTTCTATTTTCTCTTCGTCGACTCATCGTAACCGCTCTAACTCTGCTAATTTTGCAGCTACCAAGCTGCATTTTTTTGCACTCAAGCACCAAGTAATGAGAATAGTTGATACCAAGTTTTAGATAAATTGCTCGGGATTTACGGTTTTTTAAAAATTCAAGAATTTAAGATGTGGTCATTTCAATTTCCAATAATTCTCGTAGGCTGACTTTCACGATTTTGGAGCTATCGAGTTTTATCTTTAATTTTTAGCTATGAAAGCTTATGGGGAATCCAAAATTGATAAAGATTGTATGTAAAGAAAGATTAGAAAATTTCAATTCAATTCAATTTTCTCAAAAACTACCTCTATGAGGAAGCAAAAATGGTGAGTAATTTTTTTTTCCATTATTCTTTATTTTACCATACGATAATGATTCAAAAAATTCTTTAAAAATGCTCTTGAAAAGGAAAAAAAAATCTGGACCCAGAAAATGCAGCGAAAAAAATGGTAAAGCGAGAGGGTCTGGCATAAGCGGCGTTAAATTGGTAAAATTTAGTGTATGCTTATATGGGGTAGGCGTGTTGGGTCATTTCGTCGTTGCTTCTGGTCAGTGTGTGCCGCACACTCTCGCATCCCTCAAAACTAACGACTATTAAGTTTGGATGGTTAGTCGAATTAGCCGTCCTACGTGACAAGGCCGCAAGTGCAGCCACTGCGAATTATATTGAGGGACCTCGTGAAAACTTTTGAAGGTTGCATTTCGCGTTCTTCCTTGCTGTAAGGACACTCTCCTCGCATAAGGACACTTACATATATATATGAGGTATTCCCGCTCAACGGAACCCCCTTTTAGGCCGACCTCTATCGATTTTCTTGAAACTCAAGTATGTTTTAGTGTTGCCTGGAAGTATATTGTACACCAATTTTCAGATTTCTAACTATAATACTCTTTGGAATCACCAAAAGTTATATTTCAAACTTTTTGCGTATTCAGCGCTTCGGTGCTTTGGCACGGTGCAAAATAAAATCGAAAAAATTCTTTAACAATAGCTCTCGATCGGAAATTTCCTGCAATTTTCGAAAAAAATATCAGCAATTCCGAAAAAACGAATTTGTTTGAATTTCGGCTAAAAACCGAAAAAATTGTTATACAAAAAAAGAGCATGATTTAATTCAGCGGGACAATTTTTTGCATGTTTTGTGTATATCTGAGAAGTCACGATATAAATTTCAAGTTGGAACTCACATTCGTTTACTAATGCCAAGTCTTTTAGTAGGATACAAATTCTTAAATATCGTGTTTTTCGTATTCAATAGTTCCCGGATCTATTGTATAGCGTTTTTTTAAACGAATTTTGAATTTAGTAAATTTATTAAATTAATTGAACTGAATTTATTAAATAATCAAATTTACTCAATTTATTAAATAAAATTTATTAAATTCGAAATTCGTTAAGAAAACTATACAACATATCAGAGAACTGTTGAATACGAAAAACACGATACACGGAGAGAATTTTATACGGAAAATTGCTATGTTCTTAGTATACTGCGGTGTCATATTGACATTAGTAGAAAAATTACTATGTACAATGTACATAGTAATTTTAACTACATGACCACATTGTCATTAGTAGTAAAACTACTATGTATACATAGTAATTTTAATACTAATGACAATATGGTACCGCAGTACTAAGATACATAGCAATTATTCGTATAAAATTCTCTCTGTGTATTTAAGAATTTTTATTCTACTAAAAGACTTGGCATTAGTAAACGGATGCAAGTTCGAACTTGAAATTTCTATCGTGACTTCTCAGATATGTACAAAACATGAAAAAAATTGTTCCGCTGAATTAAATTATGCTCTTTTTTTGTAAATCAATTTTTCCGGTTTTTGGCCGAAATTCAAATGAATTCGTTTTTTTCGGAATTGCTAATATTTTTTTCGAAAAGCGCAGGAAATTTCCGATCGAAAGCTATTGTCAAAGAATTTTTTCGATTTTATTTCGCGCCGTGCCAAAGCTCCGAAGCGCTGAATACGAAAAAAGTTTGAGATATAACTTTTGGTGTATTCCAAAGAGTATTATAGTTAGAGATCTGAAAATTGGTGTACAATATACATTCGGGCAATACTAAAACATACTCGAGTTTCAAGAAAATCGAAAGAGGTCGGCCTAAAAGGGGGTTCCGTTGAGCGGGAATACCTCATATATACACCAGCGTGTAATTACTATGTTTATGCGACTTACAAAGGTTCGCCGGTGAACTTATATATGACCACAACCCAACAATTACCGTAATCAACATTTCGCAAAGTATCTCACGTATTTCGTGTGCAATCCTAACTAATTTTACAAGTACAAATGAGAATTAAGCACAAATTTTGCTAATCGGAAATTCAACCGTCCTCGATTTTTTTTTTCAGGTCTTTTAAGGGGTCAAGCCACTCTAGGATTTTCAAAAAATCGATTTTTTTTTGTTAAAAAAGTAGCTTAGTATGTATAGAATTATATTCCAAAAGGTTATGTGCGTGAACAATACTTAAGTACTCGATTTTCGTATTCCAGTGCTTTATCTCAAAACTACATTTTTCAAGTTGGTCGCACTCATAACTCAAACAAATTTCAACCGATTCATTTGAAATTTTAACTGTATATCACTATGTTCTTTAAGGTAGAACGTAGGATTTTTTTTCGATATATTTTGATATATATGACCGTAAAAAAATAATTTTGTATTTCAATTAGATGCATCATAAAACACCTTTTTTGTAAATCCGATTATTCTTATGGTTTCGCTGAAAAAAAATCACGAAATATGCCCTCTTTCGGTCTGTAGAGTGGCCCAACCCCTTAAGCATTTCAAGCATCTTTTATCGAGCAATTAGGACTTCCTCGTGAAGGAAGATAAATAAACGGCGAAAACAAGCTCGATTGTTTCATTCCTCATCAAAAATTAAAATCTTTTTAACCGGTGAGGCCCAAAAGTGATTCATTACAGATGCAATATCAATTATCCTGATATTGTAGGTTTGTGCAAAAAAATTGAGCAGGATAATTGCAAAATTACGAAAATCAGAGCGCCTTCAGGCATTTCTTTTGATTGAAAAATAATTTTTCAAACTAAAACCTTTGTGCAAATTTGTTTACAATTAATAACAATTATTCTAAATCAAGCGACAATGGTTCATAATCCTAGATCGATTTTCTTGGTGACAATTGTTGTTTTTCTGAATATAATATAATATCACATTGAGAATGGACCATAATCTTAGATCAACATGATGTTAAAATTTTAAATGATTTATGAAAATTTGAAATGATTTATTTTTTAAGAAAATTCATTCTTCCTAAAGAGTTTTCGAAGTGAAAAATAGTTGCACCGTATTTTGGAATCTTCTTTAAGAACTTGGGGCCTGAATACACGAGCAAAGAGTAAATATCACTAAAAATGAATTCAAAAAAACTTATTTTCATTGCATCGCACCGATGTAAATTTTAACATCGTGGATTTGTTTTGTCGGTGACAATTGTTATTCTTTTCAATGAGACATCAGTGAATAAGAGTAAGTAAAAAATACAAGTAAACCAAGTAGACAAACTGAGTCATTTGAGACGAAAAAAAGATTTGAAACAATAGAATTTAAAATGTTGTTTTCTTTGAAAACATTGAATGTCAACTCGACGTCGATTCACGCGCAATTCTGTGACACAAAAATTCAAGTTTTTTTTCTACCGTCAAGGGTGCAAAGTCCGGTGCAAAATTATTCACAAAGAAAAAAAAGGGATTTCGTCACTCATGCAAATCGTGTTATTGTCAACGCTTTTTCACGAGTGAGATGCTCCGGCCATTTTTTTTTCATCTCGTACATTTGACCCACATTGTCGCCTTTATTATCAACATCAACGAATATCCATAACAATTACCAAAACAGTGGGCCATCGAGTTGAAAAAAAACGAGAAAAACCTTACTTTCACGATGGTCAATAAAAATAGACGAAAAATCCAAATAAACCCAAACCTTGATAAGGATATCCTCCCCAAACCGGACGCATTCCTCCTGCACCGTCCATCGATTTAGTGATGGGCGATTTTCACTCGATGTTTTCAGTATCGATGTTTTTCGAAAATATTTCGAGTACTTTTAATCGATGTTTTTAAGTATCGATTTAACCGCCCCTTAAGGGTTGAGGGGGTACCCTCTCCCCCACCATTCCGCTCCCGTGAGCGCAAGAGAGATGGAAAATCGATTAAAACATCGATATTTTTGCAAAAATATCGATTCTTAAATATCGATGTTTTCAAACATCGATTATTTAAACATCGATAGTTTTTTTAAACATCACCAATCACTACATCGATTCGCCTTCGTTATTTTCGTTGATAGCCAGAACGACGATAATTCCCAATTCTCGCACTTCCTTTTCCCTCTTCTTTTTTTTTCACCCTTCACTCGCGAACTCAAAATTCTCTCATTGGTCGACGAATCCTCTCACTGTTCAACAATATTGCACTCGCGATTTTTCAAAAACTCAATCCTCGAAATGGGTTTTCAAAAAAAAAATCTCTGTATTTGACAGAAGGACACGCCGAAGAAAACGCGCGGGCTGGTTTCCGGTATAACCGGTATAAAATCGCGACGGCCGCGGTCTCGAGGGTTGTTTGGGCACTCACAAGAGGCTGCGAAAACAAGAGGCAATGGAGACGGCGAGAATCGAACACGCGGATAGAGAGAGGGAGATAGAAGGATGGACAGAGGGAGACGAAGAGAGAGAGAAGGGAAAAAAGGTCCACGAGACGCCGAGACCGCGTGGCTTTCGTTACGAGGGATTTCCGAGCAATAACGTTGATATATCCCGAGAGTCTCAGCCGAAGGTATTCCCTACCTCCTTCTCGTTCGCCTCTATCTCTTTCCTTCCGTCTCTCTGTCTTTTTCTCTCGCTGGTCCTCGATGATCTCGTCCCGCTGAAGAGGACGCGTAGCGTTGACGCGCTCGTAGCGTAAGAGCGGCGCGAAGAAGAAGCTCCGTGGTCCCGGAGGGGTTCACACGACTAGCCGCAGGGACGAGGATCCTGATCGCGCGTGTACGGCTTCCTCCCGGCTTTAAAAGGGGCCTGACGATTGTGTTTCGAACACTCGCACATAAAATCTCCCTCTCTCTCTGTCTTTTTCACTCTTTCTCTCTCTTACTCTCGCTTAAGGGGGACTTGAATTCTCATGGGGGGCCCCCTTCTCGTTTTCAAGCACACACAGAGAGACGCCCTCGTACCATCGTGGTTGGCGAATCTACGGTTCTCGGCAAAACATGGGCGGTTACACAGGGAGTTTCCGCCCCGAGATCGACGGTAATTCTCTTCGTTTAATATGCTTAAGGGGGGCAAAGAGTCTCGTCGACATATCGGGGATCTATAGGTACAAGCGCTCACAAACAAATGGTCGCATAGGGGGAAAATTCTGGGCTTAAAGTTCACTCTGGTAGCGTCGTTTTGTGAGACGCACGCTCGAAGTGTCCATTAACTTTTATACTTATGCAGGCAGTATGCATACGTTTATTGGCAATGGTATGTATGAACTTATATATACGGGGACATTCGTTTATGTCTTATGACCAACACACCGCGCAGACACACTTACGACGATGGGCACAAGCATCCGGACTTCATTTGTGAAAGTACCTACTGCGTTTATGGCTGCACGGAGTTATGACTGTATACAGAGAAGTACTTAAAAGTGAGCTCGGACTAAGACAGATGACGAGTAATTTCACTGCAGAGAGAGGTGGGTAATGATTGAAGAAAATGGACTGAAATAGGGGAAGGAAAATTGCGAATGGCAGCTAGTAATCGATAGTTGATCTGATGGTTAATTTCTGATTGACATTGGTGATGTTAATTCAATGGCGATTTTTTGGCACCGATTCATTGGTCAATATGATAGTTAAATCAGTTTTCATGCTTCTTAGTAAAACATTGATGGATTGATTGGAATGATTCTTTTGGGGTAATCGTTTTCATTGTCTTCTGTCATTTGATGGTTCTTTTTAGGAAATCCTAGGAAAATGTCGCAGGGTCAATTTATGGTTAAGTTTGGCGATGTTAATTCAATTGAGATTTTTTGCTCCGATTCACTAATCTATATAATCGTAAATCAGTTTTGATGCTTCTCAGGAAAACATTGATAGATTGATTGGAATAATTCTTCTGGGGCAATTGTTATCATTGTCTTCTGTCCTTTGATGGTTCTTTTTAGGAAACCCTGGGAAAATGTCGCAGGGTTAATTTCTGGTTGAGGTTGGCGATGTTAATTCAATTGAGATTTTCTTGCATCGATTCACTCATAAATTAGTAAATCAGTTTTGATGCTTCTTAGGAAAACATTGATGAACTGATTGGAATGATTCTTTTGGGGCAATCGTTTTCATTGTCTTTTGTCAATTGATACGTTTTATTGGAAAATCGTGGTAATTTGTTTTAATTCCTTGAGGATTCATTCGACGGAATCGTTTTTATGGTTCTCTGCTCATTTTTATAGTTTTTAGAATTGCTTTAATGGTTTTCCATTCGTAGTACGATTACTTTGAGCGAATTAATTTCATTGTTTTTTTTTACCGATTGACAATTCCTCGGAGGAAGAATGACAAATGTCAAATGTGGTAATTCTGTGAAGACCAGAAATTAATATTGGGGAGTGTCGGAATGTGGATCGGTAGCAAGCGAAGAAAAAACTCAATTCAGCATGATTAGACACATAACATTATGTGAGTTACGCCTTTTTGGTTATTGACGATCATTATGTATATATTTATGTGTAGAGGGCGAGGGCTGCATGCTTGCCTGTCGCCAACTATAATATACCGTGGCACGTTATACATATATATATTCAAATATTATTTACAGCTTTCACTGAGTCAGAAAGTAAAATCATGATACAGGTATGATGGGAGGTTATAAATTAAACGAAGAATCGTAAAATAACGAAAGAGAGACACATCAGCAGTGTCCATTGAAAAATGACGTAAAAGAAGCTGCCACGCTTTTACCAGGAATAATATAGAGTCAGAAGAAAAAAAATCCAGTAAAAATATTCTCTCATCGTTTTCGTAAAGCACGATCACAATCCATGGAATTTCCGGTTCGCTCCATAGAAAAAAAATTGTTCACGTTGAAGAATCATCATCCTCCACTCGAACGAAATTCATTGGGCCATGATCTTTTCCCTATTTTTTTTAATGATCGAAAAAAAAACGACCTTGCGAGAAGAAGCAAAAAAAAATTGACCGACCTTTTCCACACGCTGAAGATTTTCTCGTCACATTTAACGAAAGTGGCCTCTGTCTTGCTTCCTCTCGCGTCGAGAAACGAGAATGAAAATTGCGTGAAAAGTTGAAACGCTCTCGTCTCGTTTGCGCCAAGGATAATCGTCGGACCGAAAAGAATCGCCTCTAAGAATAACCATGTATAATGCACGGGAAAAAGCTTGGAATAATAAGGGCCTAAGTGCGTTAAGGCGTCTCTAAGAATGAGGAATATTTACAACGCTCGCTCTGTCGTTCAGTGAGTAAAATCATAATGCACGTATGATGGGACGTTATAAATTTTATGACGGTTTCTTTACTCTCCTTCTACATGAAAGTATGTACCTCTGTATGTATATATATATACTCTTTTATGTACTAAATAGAACGAGGCGCGTTGGTTTTCAGGGTGTTGGTCACGACCATGAGGAGAGGCGCTACGCTCAGCGTCGCGCTAAACTAATATACGACACTGCGTGAAAGTTGTAAATCTTTTTGCCGCCGGTTTGAAACGCCATGGATGAACGGTAGCGTGGAGGACCCAAAACTGCGCGGTCACTCGGGAAGAGAAGACAGAGAGGAAGAGACGAAAAGAGGAAGAACGATCCAGGCCCAAAGTCTGAAGCAAGATGGTCCGTGGAAGCTGCGGGAGGTCCTCATCCTCGCAGGACACATCACTTCCTCATAAAAAGCGTCCACCGAGGCTACTTGTCGGTCCGAGGACCATGATGTGGGGTTAGAGAGGCCAAATGCCATTGTAGCATTGATAATCATTGTTTTTAGTTTGGAGGCAATGATCAGAAATTTAGTGTCGATCTGCTAAGCTGACGTCTTCCTTAGATCCAAAAGGACGGGACGGAACAGATGGTTCATGACACCTTCGGAATTAATCCACTGACCAAACGATCAAGAGAAGCTTGATGAAAGACAGATCGATTTGAAGATGTCGATGACATTGGACCCTTCGACCTGTCTTTACGGTATTAATCAGCTGGAGCAATCGGGTAACTCAATTACTGCACTTCTACCAATTCAGTTGACCTCCAAAGCAAACTCTGGAGCGGAAGACCATCGGACATGAATGTCCTGGGCAATTTGATAGCAGGGTCAATCGGAAGGTGCCCAAGAATCCTTGGATCAGTCATTACAGTTGGGTCGATAAGATTCTGCGGAGAAGCCAAAAGCTATAAGTTGGTCCGAAAGATAAGAATCTTCCGGTTCAAAGAGTTATGGGATTGGGATAAGCGTAACCCATCATTGTGAGGTGTCGGAGAGATGGTCGAAGAAAAATGCTACCTGATTTCACGAGACACACGGAACTGTCTTGAAGACCTTTGGGATTTGAAAAGGAAGACCTGGACGATGTTCCTGCCCCGTTGTTGGTGACAATGAGAGTCCAACCGTGGTAGCCTACAAATATTGTGCTGGTCCAGGTCGAGGTGAGGACTGACGAGAGATTTACAGTCCAGTTTCTCTTTGCCTTCTCCATGAATCTTCTCGATTTTTCCCGACAGAGACATCGAGTGGCATACGTGCATTTTAAGGACACGCAACGGGCAAACCGTTGAATCAACCCTCGAAGAAGAGAGACGTATTGGTACCTCGCTGTAAAACTCCCGCTGATTCAACCCCGCGGTGAGAACTGTAAACTCAATTTCGCGCAAAGCTCGAGATAGATTATTTAGCTCTACAGGACACGTTTTGGGATTCTTCCTCTCAGTTCAAGATGCAATTGGTGTACCGTTCATTGGGAAACGGAAGCACGAGGCGGTGATAGCCGATGGCCGCACATTGGGAAACGCCAGCGTTTATCCTTCGTTTATGGGTTTACGGCGCGTTACAAAAAGTATTTGAAAAATTGTTTCAAAGGTTATTAAGTACATTTTTTTGAAAGAGAGTCCATTAAATATGATTAATTAAATATTTAATTATATTGGACAATATATTGAAAATTGTCTCTTCAATATCAACAAATTTTTTTATGGGATCGTTTGGATTCCATAACAATACGTTTTTTTAAAGAAAGTATCTGAGTTTGAAAATGGCGCGGCCGTTTGTTGATTTTTCAGGATTTTTTCGCGAATTTGTCTCGTGTATGACTCGCCAGAATCCGATTGTCAACTCTTGGCTTTCTTCCTTCGATTCGAAAATTCATCCATGCAAAAACCATATTACACGTTACGGATTTGAGTTCGAAGAAGCGTCGAGAATATTTATTGCGCGATCTTTTGATCCTCGCAGACGAACACCTGCGCTAGATGCGGTAGCCAAAGGATTCGAAAAATTTCAATCTCTCCTTGTACTTTTAATATTATGGATGTATACATTATTCAAGTGCTGGTCAAATGTGATGCGCGTCGTCTCGCATAGCGAGAGTTCCCGAACAGCAGCATAGCGTGACAATCTTCTGTGAAAGAAGTGTTGCGAAGTCGTTTTAGTTCCGTGTTCACCTTCTTCTCAACTCTCTATCTCCTTCTCTATTTTTCTCTTTCTCTCTCTAAAATGAACCACGGTCCTTTCGGTCATTCTCGACTAATGATGTACGTCCGAGGACAGCTCGTGGCTCCAAGGAAACAACGTGTCCACAGAAGGGTCTCAATATTTCCGTATGTTGGCATGAAAAATCTTTCATGCCAACACACGAGACGCAATTTTGACGTTTTTGGCGACTTGGAAATTCGACGATACTTCGGTTACAATCTTAAGGATGTTGAGTCTCAAATCGCAAATGATGAAAACATTCTGAAAATTTGGTATGTTTTTGGATGAATTATTTAAGAGGTCGTGTAAAAATTTCACGACGATTAGAAAGCTCGTTAGCGAACAATTAACATTGACAAATTAAATTAAATTAAATATAGTCTTATGGAAACTGATATAACTTTGCGATAAGTTTTTTTTTGACCTCTCAATTTTTGAATATTTACACTAAATTGAAAGCAACGGAAACAAAATGAAGTTTATTGATAAATATTTTTTTTATTTGTTTAAAAAATTGCTCTCAACAAAATGTTAATATTTTAATAACGAGCTTCCTAATCATCGTGAAATTTTTACACGACCTCTTAAATACTTCATAAAAAAACATACCAAATTTTCAGAATTTATATATTTCTGATTGAAAAGTATGTAAATTATCGTAGATAACACTATAATTCTTCGTTTGTCAATTCGTTCCATAATTTTCAGAAATTGATAATTTTATTTGAGAAAGACACATTTTCGTACATGAATTTCGAAAATATCTTCTTGATTTCTAATTTACATTGTCAAGGCTCAAAAAGTCTCACAATTCCCTGCAGTTAATGAAGCGAAAGGAGTAAAAAAATACAATGGAATGAATAATGTCAATCAGTTAAACGAAAAAAAAAAAAACGAATTACATATGTATAATTATAGATAATTTTTAACTCCCACGGAGATGAAGATAATTCGGGGTAATTATTTTCCTGATGATTAATTTCACCGCTGGTTACGTTAAGCGTGTAATTATGCAACTGGTCTCGAGGCAACTTGAAAAAAAAGTAATCGATTGATGTAAGTAAAAAGAACGTATCCCGAGGTATTTGAAAACCCAAACCCAAAACAATGTTGCGCCTTTTTTTACCCCTCGAAGTGAGATTATCTCTGATGATTGAACCGAAAACGATGAAGTATGAAATATGTCGTGGAATCTAAAAATTTCTCTCGGATTTTTGGGTTTTTTTCGAATTGTTACACCCCTGTAAAAATTTTCACGGACGAGAAGTACGAGGATCAATAAAATAGTCAAAAATTGGCTCTGGTCCACTTTTTAAGGGCGCTATTATCGGGAAGGAAGGGGGCACAATTTTTGGGGCACATTTTTGGACGCACACATTGAAAAGTTTTCCCATTCCCCGTGGTCTTCCCTCGTAAACGGGGGGCATTAAAAATTCTAATGGACCCAAACGCCGCCCCGATTCTCACCTAGTTTAACATAACAACGACAAACATCGGCCATTACTCAAAACACGAGACCACGACCGATCTCTTTTAACCTTTTTTTTTTTATTCCTCATCCCTCCCCTTTCCCTTCGCGTTAGAAAAAAACCTCCGCGCGAGCGGTTTCACCAAAAACTCTTCGAGGTCCGAGCTAGGCTCCTCCGCTCTATGTTTATAATCCTAGACATATTTATAAAAAAAAATTTTCCTCTTTCTCGCGAGCGAAAGAGTCAGTGTGAGGTCCTCCAGGTCCGTATAAGCCATCCCCTCTCTTTTGACGCCTCCAAGGCACCTTTGACAACGACTGATGTCCGGTTATCTTTCATCAAGATTTATCGGGGACATGGACTAATTGCTCCTTTTAATAGAATTTTTTTTTTCCCCACTCGTACCATCGCTCTGAGAAACGAGAAAAACACTCTGTATTTCTGGATGTCCGAGTCCATGTGCTCTTTTATTTCTTCTACTCCTTTTGACGAGTTAACCCGAAGAAGGTATTCAATCATTATTGTGGAAGCAAGAATTTTGACGGACATTCCGTGACATTTTGTATTCCTCTTTCCGAATTTTTATCGCCACTTTCGCGACCACCAGAAATTTGGCAATTTTCCGTCGAATCATCATCCTTTCTTTCTTTCTACCTTTTTCCTTTGTACGGGAAAATGTAGCGGCACTTGTTACGAATGTTTGCCGTTATATTTACGTAATTTCGTTATATTTCTTCCTTTGTTCGTTCGCGCTTTTGTTACGGCGAAAAATAAAAGGGGGACTTTCTCTCCGTCGCTGCTGGTCTTTTGCCTGGAAAGCCTTTTCTGGGCTGGACCGGGGAAATTAAGGCTCAGGAATACGTTTATTTTCAGCATAATGGCCACATAGCTGGATTGACGTCTCAAAGGTATTTTGTAATTTATACGTAGAACAACGAGAAGCGGTTTTTCCCTTTGAATGATCTCCAGAGACACTTCGTCATTATATACGTCTATAAGTATATATGTATCTCATTAGACTTACAAATGTTTGGAACATTCTTCCTCATTGACTTATTGAGCCTTCTGAACGAGAATCTCCTTAGCATAACTTTGGAAATTAGCCTCGAAGAACGACGGGATGCTGCTGAAGTGGGGTGGGATTTTTTGAATATACCACCCGTGTGCATTTTCGAGAATAAGAGTTGAAAAATTTCGTCAGACGTATGAATTTTTACATGCCCAATTCTGATAAACAAAAATTTTTCAAAATTTACTGTAACACAAAATTCTGTAACATTCCGTTATGTTGTAATAGAATAATGCTCAAAAATAGTCTCGTAGAGTTATTACTTTTAATTTACTAGTCTATTTTAGAAGGCCAAACAAGGAAATTTTTAAGATTTTTTCCCAGCTCATCCTTTAAAAATACAAAAAAAAATGTATTTTGCTTCCTCATAAAAGAAGCTTTGTTTTCGTGAAAAATTTTTTTTTCGCGATTTTTATGCCAATATGTTCAAAAAGTCCTAAAACATCGAGAAATCATATTTAGAAAAAATGTCCGGATGGATGTGTGTGTGTGTGTGTGTGTGTGTATCCTGAGTTACAGATGTAAATAATTAATAACTCGAAAACGCTTGGAGATATCGCAGGTAAAGTCATTGTTGTGCGATAGTTTCTTCTTTGAAAAATATGCAAATAAATTGGGAAACCTTCGGACTTCCTTAACGAGACTTTGAGAATAAACCCACGGTTTGTTCTTTTTTTTTCTGTCTTAACTTTTTCGAAACGTCACATTCGATACTTTTTGGAAAGAATCTTCGACCCAGGTGCACAAAAATATCTGTGAATGCACCTGCGCATTGATAACTTAAAACTTTCCACGTTCATTGTCGTACAACAAAAGCCGTGTTTGCACAGTCTGTGGTTCATTGTTTCCATATTTTTTTCTCCCATCTTTTTCACGTTCAACAGGAACATTTATGACGTAGATCTCAATCTCTCGCTGTGGGCAAACAATGCGATAATGTATGCGAATGCTGGAGAGATCTTGAAATCTTGCCTAGAGAAAGTAAAACATACTCGAAATAGTTGAAATCCAAAAGAAAGTCGATAGAGAACTTTAAACATTGCATACTACGTTTAATTATCAATTTTCATTAATAACGATTTGTACGTTTTATTTAAGGTAAATTATTGTTTAAATAAATATTGTGATTAAGAAAATTTTCAATCCATCAATTTTTGCAAAAATGCTTTGATTAAGTATTGATTAAGAACAATCGACGTATAAGTCAAAAATTTGTCGACGAAAATTGAAGATTATGTTGTTAAGCACCCATTTAGCTAATTCAGTAAATTTGCTAAAATGGCAACTGTGGGATTACAAATTGCACAAAACATTAGTTATCAATTGCCATTGATAGCCCCATTTCACTTTTTTGTATTATCATCTCAATGTCCAAACAATTTAAATTGAAAGGTATTTTTGTGTCCAAACACATTTTAAATGAGACAATTTCCTCGTCCTTTTGACTTTAAAATTGGGGATTCCCAGGATCAGTTTCATATATGTATGTATATGTGAAACCTTGCTATCGTGACGTCGTAACAGTTGTTCACAAAATGAGATTTTTACGCGTTAGGGACACGAGGAGAAGAGGCTCATTTCGTAAATCCGAGGAGTCGCATAATTTACGTGAAATTTAGCAATGAGTTCTCTCTCTTTCTGGCATGGTCAGAGAACAGAGAGTCGCAAGAATCAAAGAACATGGTAAGTGCGAAAGAGAGTGAGAGAGAGAGAGAGAGAGGCACGGCGAGCGAAAAGAGCGGCACCTTTGAAGGAATTAGTCTTATTGGGCACAAAATTGGAACAGAGGCCTCCTGACCCTGCGCATAGAGGCCCGCAGTATACATATGTATGTACATATTAGGGTGGTCCTTATTCAGGGTTCGGAAGAGTTTTTTGTCAAACGCCCCTCGAATCGACTCCAAATAATCCAAAAATACCCTAATTTTTTCAGATTTTTATCAAGACTCTGACCCTTCCCGAAAAGAGGGTAGATTTACCCATTTAAAATACAGGGTTTCGGCTATAGTCTCAGGACATATTTTATTCTAAGTGTAATAATTTTTTTTTAAATCTGTAACTGCAAGATTTTCGTGTTTATTGGAGCTACCTACTATTCGAGGAAAAATTCACATTATCATACGGGTCAATCCAGACGAATAGCAATTCGTCTAAAATTTTAATGCGGATCAATGCAGACAAATTGCAATTCGTCTAGCAGTTAGAGATTTTTAAAAATATTATTACACTAGCATAAAATATATCCTGAGGGTCTAGCCGAAACAAGTGTATTTCAAATGGGGAAATCTACCCTCTTTTCGGGAGGGGTTAGAGTCTAGATGAAAATCTGAAAAAATCAGGGTATTGTTTTTGAATTATTTGAAGTCGTTTTGGGGGGCGTCTGATAAAAAATTTGTCCGAGCTCTAAATAAGAACCACCCTAGTATATATATAGCAAAAGAGAGGTGAGGAGTCTCCGTGAGCGCAACGCGCACGCGGCTCTCGCTTCTCGTGTGCTCTGCGCTCTCCCCCTTCCCTTCCTTCAATGTGCTCTGGCTTGCGCTCTGCGCTCTCTCTCTCTCTCTCTCTCTCTCTCTCCCTCTCACGCTCTTAATCCTGGACCTCACATCGGTTTTTCTCACCCTCCCAATACAAGCCATACCATAACGAGCTGAATTATGGTCATACCCCTGTGCACTAGTCATGAGGCCCCTCATAGTTTGCGAACCCACGCAGCAAAGCATGCCCCCACACGAAGCTCCTCCATTCTGCCGATATATTTCAAAAAACCCGCACCGCCACTTCCATCCCTTCGCCTTAAACAAATGCGACTCATGCAACCCCGAAACAGTCAACTCAATGATCATATTACAGATTTCCGGAAAGCGAAAAACATAAAGATGTACGTTCTTGTTCATTGAGTGAAAGCTAGAAGATGCTTAATGTAATCGTTATTTAATCATTTGTAATTTTTTTTAAATCCACCATTTTCTGTTGATTTGGTAGTTCGTAAATTCACAGTATTACAGGATGCATTTATTTCGTTACAAAATTTCCTCAATTTTTTTGGTCGATCGTTAGCTCTATCACTCGTTAAGGGGTCATATTACCTAGGATTTTTTTTTTTTTTTTTTTTTAGCTTAAATGAGGTATAAAATATTCGAAAATGATTTTTAAAAGTTATTTTGGAGTGGACAAGCTTATAAACATTTTTTATAAAAACCTCCGTTCCTTAAAAAGGAGTCACATAAAAAATAAATTGATATTAGATTTGAGGATATTAAATCGATATTTCATGAGTAGAAATTTTCTCGCATTTAAAATATGGGGCATTCCACGTCAAATCACGCGGTCATCGGCCTGACCCCTCGGATTTTAATGTCCAATGAATTGTGGGTTTCGTTTTATTCAAAATATGACCTCAAATTTTGAAAAATTTTCATTTTATTTTTTAGGGGTTGCCTGAGCTAAAAAAAAATTAAATTGAGGAAAAACATAAGAAGGGGCCTTTTTTAAACGAATGAAATTTTTTTCACAGAAACTAGAGCCCAAAACAGATATTTTCGTCATAGTTCAATAATGGGCCAAAAATAATTACTATTTTTTTTTGTATTTTAATTTTTTTTTTTTTTATAATTTCTCATTTTCATTGTTTCTTGTAGTAAGAATAACAACGACAAAAATATTTGTCTAGTGAAACTTGATTTTTTCTTCTTGGTTCAAGAGTGAAACGACAACATTTTTCGAACATTTATTAGCCTCGACCACCTGAAATAAAACGGATGATGATTCACAATAAAAAAATTAAAATAAAAAAAAACAGTATTATTTTTGGCCCATTGTCGAACTATGACGAAAATATCTGTTTTGGGCCCTAGTTTCTGTGAAAAAATTTCATTAATTTGAAAAAGGCCCCTCACTATGTTTCACCTCAATTTAATGATTTTTTAGCTCGGGCAACCTCTAAGAAATTAAATTAAAATTTCTAAAAATTTGAGGTCATACTTTGGGCCAAACGAAACCCACGATTCATTGGACATCAAAATCCGAGGGGGTCAGGCCGATGACCGCGTGATTTGACGTGGAATGCCCCTTACATTTTAATCTGCATTTTTTGCCATGATCGGAAGAGATTTAAATGGTGCAGGTTGATTCTGGCTGTACTTATCGAGGCCCGAGAGATAATTGTCGGAATCGAGAAGAGAAAAGAGAGGGAATAAACCCTCACTTTTAACCCCGATGATATTTGCAAGTATACCTATGTAATGGGGTATTGGGCTCTCTGTGCGTAACTTACTTCGCTTAAGATATGTAGTGACCCTTGACATCAAGAAGTTGCGGATCTTCATTCTCACTCCCTCCCTCTCTCTCTCTCTCTCTCTCTCTCTCTCTCTCTCTCTTCCTTTCTCTCTTTCTCTCCAGATATAATTTTTTTCGGGCAACAGCAGCAGCCGCATACACAAGCAATTGCAATCTGTCTGCATCGGACTCTCCCGGCATTTCTGCACCAACGAAACGAAGCTTGAAGTTGGTAAAACGTATTATCATCTTTTTCCACCGCGCGCCATTGCTTTTGACTCGGCTATCAGTTGTCTTTCTATTTCAATAGGAAATTTAACGCAGCTTTCACACGGGCACATGCTCAAAATTGTCCAGAAAAAAGCCATGGAAAAGACGATAAAAACAATGCATCGATTTCCGATGAAAAGAAGGGTAGCGCTACGCTGTTTGGTTCGCAAAAGGACCCTTGCACGATAAACAAGTGAGGCAAGTGACACCTCGATGTCTTTGATAATAAAATACGCACGTAAGACCATAGTAACACCTCGTAATTGTCCGGAGGAGAGAAAGGAGAGAAAGGAGAAACATAAGTAATGGGGTAAAAGAAAAATGCCTAATTCGGCATATCGGCGTATATACTTAAGGCCCTGTGGCGGAGGTAACAATAATGGTGTCGGTTGCGGACCGACAAAGGAGTTTATTTAAATAACTCGAAGGGGTTGCTGCGGCATTCAAGATATATTATATATACACTCCCGCTCAAAAGTTTGGACACACCAGTCGATATTTCTTGCCGCACTGGAAGTGGCGTAACTCCGTAAAAAAAAAAAATAATCCAATTTAAAAAAAAGCCTTTTGACGAAAATGAATTCAGCTTTGCTTCGCTTTTAAAAAATATTTTTTGTGATTTTTCTTTGGATTCGGTACTCATTTTTTTACGTGACCATTTTTTGGCCTTTTTTGACCATCGCGAATTGGACGCACAATTCGAGGATTTTTTTTTGTTTTTTTTTATCTGCAGCACATTTAAAAGGATTAGCAGATGATCCATTTTTGTTTTTTTTTTAAATTTTCGTACGATTTTTCCTCGCAAAGTTATTTCACTTTTGGCTAATAATGACAAATTTTGAAAGATGCAACGTAACACAAAAACAGTTTAAGAGAAAATGTCAAGTATAAAAAAAGTAGCGTTCGTATACATGGAATCGCCTGGAATTATTTCAGAATTTTCCTATGAAATTTTTTTTTTTACTATTTTTGCTTGAAACTCTGATGATGACGTCACATCAAAAAATTGTATCTTTTTGAAATTTCCATACTTCGTGATACAATGAAAATCTGAAAAAATTCAGCAACATTTGGCATGCTACAAACATCAATTATCAATATTAATTATTGATTATTGATCATCAATAACAATATTGCCAATAACAAATTGTTTATACAATGGTTTAAACAATTTATTAATAACTTTTGGGCAATATATTATAATTGATAATTTTTGCTTATAGCATCCCAAATGTTGCTGAATTTTTTCAGATTTTTATTGTATCACAAAGTACGGAAATTTAAATCGGATACAATTTTACTGGGACGTCATCGGAGTTTCAAGCAAAAGTAGTAAAAAAAATGTCATCGAAAATCTTGAAATAATTCCAGGCAATTCCGTGTATTCCTACGCTACTTTTTTCACATCTGACATTTTCCTTAAACTCTACAGTTTTTGAGTTACGTTGCATCTTTCAAAATTTGTCTTTTTTGGCCAAAAGTAAAATAACTTTGCGAGAAAAAACCGTACGAAAATTTTCAAAAAACGACAATGGAGCGTCTGCTAATCCTTTTAAATGTGCCGCAGATAAAAGAAAATTTCCTCAAATTGTGCGCGCAATTCGCGATGGTCAAAAAAGGCCAATATGGTCAAAATAGTCAAAAGGGAAATAAAGCTGAATTCCTCCCCGTCAAAACACTCTTTTTAAAATTCGATTATCACATTTTTTGACAGAGTTATGCAATTTCTAGTGCGGCAAGAAATATTTACTGGTGTTTCCAAACTTTTGAGCGAGAGTGTATATTATATATATCGGTTTTCAATGGCCCGTTCTAAAATTCGCGAGCTATATTATTTGACAGTCGAACTCTGGCAATTTTTTTCTCTCTTTCTCTCCCATACGCTGAAAAGTTCAAACACACTTTCTCGTTACTTCTCGCACCCCAAGAGGAAAGGGTGCTCGAATAGCGGATTTTATATGGTCCTTGCAGTCGTTTATGCGTTATGGTTCTCTTTATGGGTTTCGTCACACAAGCGCAACAAACGAATCACGATTGAACAGTTTAAATAATAAATTACCAAGAGAGGGCAGTGAGAGGATATTTCGCAGAATATATTATTATCAACAAACAATCGTTTTGTAATAAAACAAATGAAAACATTTAAGGAGGATTCGTTTTACCGGAAGGAGGAAGAAAAATGGCATGAATGGTACTTTTCCTGCATTCTAATTCAAATTCCTTCCTCAAGAAATTTTCTCATTACTCAAGAACTTCAAATAATCAAATACTTGAATTATTATTATTATTATTATTATTATTATTATTATTGTTATTGTTGTTGTTGTTGTTGTTGTTGTTGTTGTTGTTGTTGTTGTTGTTGTTGTTGTTGTTCTTGTTGTTGTTGTTGTTGTTGTTGTTGTTGTTGTTGTTGTTGTTGTTGTTGTTGTTGTTGTTGTTGTTGTTGTCAGTGGTACTTGAATTATTACCAGCTGGTAAAAGATTTCTTGGCTACAAATAATCGTCAAAGCTGATCGTTGAGATCTCAATTTCGATCGAGCTCGTATTAATCCACGTGAACAGTTCAATTAAATGCAGCGATGATAAATTCTCAATGGCGGAAAGCTCGAGCGTGGCGATAAAGTTTGTTTCATCTCGCCGAGATGTCGCGAGTTGTCGGCTTTAATATTCAACATACACGCGTTCAAATCACTCGTAGATTTATTTAACAATGTAACGAAGCGTCGTATATCAAAAAATCCGTGCCTAAGCGCAAATTTGCGCTACAAGTTGAGACGAGAAAGAGGAAAGGTAAACGAGATCGGATTGTCAACGATCACGACAATGTAATTCGATCTCCTGTGTTCATTGTTGATCGATTGAGGATTCAATTAAGAGATTTAATGTATTTTCAATGACAAGGAAATTCGGACGTTCTCGCTGGTTAGTTGCAAATTAACCCGAGGAATTAGGCGAGGAAGTCTCTCCTCCGTGAATTATATAATGAACGAAGAATATCCTTGTCGTGCCCACGCTAAAAGTCGTAAGCCACTAAAAGCCTGTTCGAACGAGAGCCCGGAGGCTCGAACCGGCCAAAATTCAGCGTCCAGCAGAGAGAGCACTCTTAAAAATCATATATGTATACATGACAGATTCCTTGGAACATATATATGGGGCATTCCACGTCAAATCACGCGGACATCCGCCCGACCCCCTCGGATTTTGATGTCCAATGAGTTGTCGCACCGAAAAAAGGTTTAGTAGTACCCAGCTGCGATCGCGGAAAATTCGTTTGAATCAATCGCCACATATTTGATTTGATTACCCCGTTGTTGAAATAATAAAACTGGTGTCGTTGTTTCGAATGTGTACTGCATTCACCGCAATCACAACATTGGATCAAAATGATTTCAAACGAGATTGATTCAACAACTTGTTTTCTCATTCAATCGAACATTTAGTCATTTACTGGAAGTAAATAAAATTGTTTTAACTGCATGTTTCGTCTCATTAACAAAAACTAGTTTTAATTTGAGCTATTCATCCAGTTAAAAAGAATAGTAAATTCTTTCAGGTCGATCAAATTGTTTGATACATTTGACTAAATATTTCAATGCGGCCACAACACATTTAGTCGATAGTACGTATAGTAATTACCACGATCTCGGCACTTCGCCTGAGATCCGTAAGGTGGCGACGATCGGCGCGCGCTCTCGCGCCAGCGAGACAGTCACCGAGCACCGATAAGTACCAGTGTATTACCAGCATCGGAGTCCTCAATTAACTTTAAATTGATGGAACATGACCCGCGCTCTGAAGTCGCGCAGTTCTATGGACCAAAGACTGCATATTTGAATGAGATCACCATTGCACTTTGGTGGCGCTCGTGCTCTTTATGGGCGCAAGGATAAATAAGTTAAATTTTCACTTAACTGTTTAATCTCACCATTTATTAGTTAAGTAAAAGCCCTCGTAGCTTAAACAAATATTGCATATCATCAAATGTTTTGTTAATTCAATTGAAATTTTCCAGCTTTATATTGAATGCATTTTTTTCCGGTGAATAACATTTGAATTGCATAGAAAATATAAACTGTTCATTCAACTAAACCCTTTGGTTATGCAATCGCATATTGAGTGCATTTTACCAAATATAGAATCAAAACAATGTAATTTTCAATTGAACGGATTCTCTACTCTGTTGGGTCAAGGATATATGTATTTATCGGAATGCAATTTTTGTTTCCATTTTGATACACGTTTTGAGTTAACTGAATTATACATTTCGTTCGCTACCCATAACCGCCGGGTTTAGTTAATTCAAGCCAAATTTTTTTCACTTTACGAAACCCTTTTCTCGGTGCGATTTTGTTTGGCCCAAAATATGACGTCAAATTTTTAAAAAATTTTATTTCATTTTTTAGGGGTTGCCTGAGCTAAAAAGTCATTAAATTGAGGGAAAACATAAAGCGGGGCCTTTTTCAAATTGTTGAATTTTTTTTACGGAAACTAGGGCCCAAAACAGATATTTTCGTCGTAGTTCGATAATGGGCCTGAAATGATTACAATTTTTTTTGAATTTTTTAAATTGTGTTTGAATCATCCGTGTTATTTCAGGTCTTCGAGGCTAATAAATTTTCGAAAAATGTTGTCGTTTTACTCTTGTTCCAAGAAAACAAAATCAAGTTTCACTAGAAAAATATTTTTGTTGTTGTTATTCTCATTACAAGAAACAATAAAAAAAAAAATTATAAAAAAAAATTAAAATACAAAAAAAAATAGTAGTTGTTTTTTGCCCATTATCGAACTATGACGAAAATATCTGTTTTGGGGCCTAATTTCTGTGAAAAATTTCATTAATTTAAAAAAGGCCTCTGTTTATGTTTTCTCTCGATTCAATGATTTTTTAGCTCGGGCAACCCCTAAAAAATGAAATAAAAATTTCTAAAAATTTGAGGTCATATTTTGGGACAAACGGAAACCCACAATTCATTGGACATCAAAATCCGAGTGGGTCAGGCCGATGACCGCGTGATTTGACGTGGAATGTTCCATATACACATACATAGATGTAGAATGGATGGGGAGAGGCGACTTTGGAACAGGCAAAAAGGAAGTTTAATGAAAGGCACGCGCAGTGTCTGTTGGCTCGGCGTGAGAATAAAATAATTAGCCCGAGCCGGTTCCTTCGCGTATAGTGGGTGCAAAGAAAGGAAGGGAAAAAAAGATATCGGCCATCTCTTTCTGGCTTTGAAAAGAATACGACCGAGAGCGGCGAAACAAACGAGTGTAAGAGGGAAAGAGGGCGAGAGAAAAAGAGAGAATTTAATGAAGGAAGAAGCCGCGAGCGGGAGACAAAGAGGGCGCGAGAACATCTCGGAGACTTCATCGGCACAAGACAGCTCCGACCGGTCCAAAGTACTCCGAGAGTGAGAAAGCCTGTGTGAAAGAGTAAGAGAGTGCCGAATATTCTGCCACGCAAAGACGTCCAGAAGAAGAAGACAAAGGAAGAAAAAGAAACGAGACGCGGCAAAGAAGAAGTGAGAGCTCACGAAGAGAAGAGGGAGAGAGAGAGATAGAGTCGAAGAAGGGTTAAGGAGAAAGTGAGATGAGAGAGTGGAAAAGATCAAGAGCTACGATCTGGTGAACTGGCGAGAACTTGAAGAGACTGCGTGGCGATAGATCGAATAAGGGAGAGGCGAGAAGAAGGACGAATGGAGAGCATATTGGTGAAGATGGGAAGAGAGAGAGAGAGAGAGAGAGAGAAGGGAAGGATGAAGAGGTGGAGGAAAAGAGGAGGAAAAGGAGCAAAAGGCTTACGTAAGGAGCAGGGAAGAAGTAGAAAAGGAGGCAGAGATCCTGTTACGAAGGAGCAGAAGGAGGAGAAAAAGGAAGGACGAGAGAGAGAGAGAAGAATTTTCTACCAGGTGCATCGTAAAGCCTTAGAATGATGCTCTAATAAATCCCACTGAAAAATTGCAAGCCCTCGGACCTTGCCGGAGCTCTCTCCTTCATCCGATCTTTCAAATCTCCCGCTTCCTCCTATAAGGATTTATATTTATATACATCTGGAAAGTTTATCTCTCCTTTTCTCACTCGCGGGGGTTCCGACTGAGGCCAAAATAAGATTCCCGCTCGTCCTTCTCTCCGCCATCTTGTTCCTTCCTACTTAGGTATCCTTATGTCCGTGACTCTGATGTGCTTTTTTTTCCACGGCTTTTTTCTTACGCCCGAGAATGAGCAGGAAGAAGAAGTCCCTCGCGCGGACTTCAGAGATTCCGCGGGCAAAAATATCCGCGGCAATCATCAAGTTTGAGTTGTGAGAGAGGTGACCAAATGGAGGTCATCCGTGAGTTTTGCTTCCGTGGAATAAATATAAAAATGACTGGGGATGTGGGTGAGAGGATTGGGGGAGGGGGAAGTTCAGGGGAATACGGAGAGATTCATTGAAATTGTATGTCGACTCTTTTCTCTTACTTTAAAAAAAAAAAATTTATCCGCGTCACGGAATTGGAATGCCCGAGTCACGAAGTTCTGGGAAGACATCGTTTCGTATTTGCGAGAATTATATCTTCGGGGAGGGACAACGAGCAATGATGATGGAAAATAAAATAAAAATCAGAATTTATTCTCGACGTTGCCCAAAAATTGGATTCCAGGTTGATTCATCGAAATATACCGTCATCGATGCGAATTAAAATTAGATGAAATTGTTTGGAAGAATTATAACGTTGATTGTAATTTTCAATTCAATTTTAAAAATTCAATGAAATTCAATGACAAATCATGAATGAAAGGAAAACATAATTCGATTTTTGAAGCGGTATTCTGGTTTGGAGACATATATTTTGAGCGTTTTGTCGAGCTCGATAAAAAAAACAACAAATATTTTTACCATTCTTTTTCTTACAGCATCTTTTTAAATATTTAGACAATGATAAAAAAAAATTTCGAGAACAAAAAATTAAAATAAAATAAGTTATAAGCTGGTAAAGTTGGGGCTGAAAAGAGGGGGTGTTCTGGCTGACCCGATTGCAACCTTTCTAGTCATCCGATTCAAAATTTTTGAAAAGATTCTTAATTAGTAAGAATGCCGTTATAACCCGTACCTCAGAGAGGACGGAAAAAAAATTCGTAAAATGGCGGATGTCTGAACAAAAACAGCGTCTTTCGACTCTTTTTTCATAGTTTTTAATTTTTTTACAATAGTAACAAAAATAATTTGGATACGAAAGTAGTAGGGGCGATAAAGCGTTATCCATTGAAGATTGGTAAAAAATTTTAAGTAAATCGGTTGAGTAGAACTTGAAATATCATGTCAGCCGTGATGAGAAAAGTAGTTTTGAGAAAAGCGTCTTTATTGCGCTCCGTACGTAAAGTGCCCATTTTACGCACTAGTGCAATAAAATTTTGTATGACACTCGTACTATTAGTCCAATTTGCTCCGACGTGACGAGTGTAGTTGCTGCGCCACTAAAATAGCAGTAACTCTGTAAATTATTGGAATTAAAAAAATTCCTTGCGAGGATATATTCTTAAGGGTCTAAACTTTAAGGATATGCAAAAAAAAAATGATTTTTTCAAAATTCTTGGGTCACTAAAATAGCTATAACTTCACAAATTATTGGAATTTGAAAATTTCCTTTCGAGAATATATTCTTAAAGGCCTAAACTTTGAGAATATGAAAAAAAATGATTTTTTCAAATTTCTAGACCAGAATACTCATTTAAATTTAGTTCCTTGCTCCGATTGATTCCTTAGGTTGGATTAAATCCAATGGAATGAGTAATCTATGTTGATTTTTGAATATCCACCGACTTTAGTTTGATTTGTCGAAATAAAATATTGTTCTTGTCTCAATACCGGAAGTACGTGTCATCTTGAAAATGAAATACAGATTAGCAGCGCGAAAATTGCGCGCGACGCTAACGATTTTAATTATTATAATTCTTAAGAAGCGAGAAATTCATCAATTCGTGTACATATATATATATGTGTGATCGACGATTGGCGGTATGGCTTTTGCAAAGACCGCGCAATATCGCGGCATCGACAACGATACATTCGAGGCGGCGCGCGGTGAACAAAGAAAAGCCGCCGCCCTCGCGCCACGTTTGCTATATATATGCACATATTCGCGGTGTAAAAAGTGTATGCAACCATTGAAGTGTGTTAAGTGATCGCGGAATGCAATTTTTTATATTTATGACATTCATGTGTACAAAATAAAAAATAATAAAATTAAAGGAAAAAAACAATGAGATTCGACATAAGGCGGAAAATCTTCAATGGCCTAAAGTCCTGAAACGTCCAAAAAAAGATATACTGTTCCCAAAAAAAAAAAAAAAAAATCAAAATCCTCAAAAAATTGAAAATTTCAATGGCCATAACTTCACTTTCGGACGACCAATTTAGAATTTTTTTTTTATTCCAAATTACCGCAAAGCAAGGCAGTATTTATCCTTGATTATAATTTGATTTGTGTTATTATATATTAATTTGAATATAGTTCCATTTGAGCGGTAAGTTTTCAAAATTGGCTAAAAAAATTTAAAATCCCAATATCCTACATTTTTTTTCTCCCTCTGATGATAAGTTCGTCAAGAATTTTCCAAAATAGGGCAAATCAAGAAAAATGATAATGAAAAGAAAAATTGGGATAAAAATTCATCGAAACATGATTTTCTCTTCTCTCTCGCAACCTTTGAGGAACACCCATCTCGCTCAACGTTTTTTTTTCTTTTTCAAAAATCCTCCACGTGTATACGTGTCAACAAAAAAAAATCCCCCAGAAAAGTCCCGCATGATCCTTTATGCACACGAGCCAAGGCTCTCTTAATAGTTCGTTTCTTCCTTTTTCATGAATAAAAAAATTCAAACGACGATCGGCAAAAGGTGTTTTCTGCCATATATAACATCGAAATCCAAGATCTCTTTAACTTTTATGTATATGTATACATTTATATGTACATGTGTGTGTGTGTGTGTGTGTGTGTGTGTGTGTGTATGATCGCCGCCGTGGCGGGAAAAGGCCGAGAGAGTAAGATTTCGTCACAGTTCGTCTACTCTCTGTGAACGCGGATTGGATCCGGCCCGGTGTGTATGTCGCTCGAGCTATGAGCTCGCGACTTGGTCCTATTTACCGATTATACGGCGTATCCTCCCTTTTGGAGCTGCGGACCTCCGCTATAGATTTATATACCTATATATAGTTCTCTATCGCTCTTTTTTCCTTCCTTCCTTCGTCCTTTGCCTTGTGCCATATGCATATATATATGCAACGGGCACACGCTGTCGTTCACCGCATAAACTGGGGCAAAATGGAACACCAAAAAAAAAAAACCGAAAATCTCGACAATCGCCATTCCCCGCTAGTTTCAAAGGTGTTATGAATT
This sequence comes from Alloplasta piceator, assembly GCA_946863875.1. Lineage (NCBI taxonomy): Eukaryota > Metazoa > Arthropoda > Insecta > Hymenoptera > Ichneumonidae > Alloplasta > Alloplasta piceator. The sequence goes on along the minus strand of OX333077.1, from coordinate 14,419,853 downwards.
TTTTTTTTGCGAATACCAAACAACGAATCTAAATAAGGTTTTGAAGTTTCATTCTATATGTGTTAAGGTGCACGAAAATATTTTTTATTTACATCTGAGGTAGAAAATGACGTCGTTGCAGCAGATATCTTGGAAACATGTTTTTTTTTTCTGAGGAGAAAAGCGAGGTGGTTGGTAGCAATTTACAAAGTAGCAGTTACACCATTTAGAGACAAAACTTTTTTTTTTATGAATCTACTTTAGTTTTTCTTTAAAGGTATTCAAGATTTGATTTTTTTTTAAATTCACAAATGGCATCAATTTGGGTTTTTATATTCTTCTTAGGCAATAAATCGATCCTAAATGTAATTATTTATTAATAGCGAAAATCGTGTATAGGTCGACAGATAGGGGAGCGTGGGGCTAGTTGTAACAGTTTTTGGAAAAAGGCCTGTAACACCTAAAATATGTATGCTTTTAAGATTGTGAGTAAGAGAGTTTGTGAAGTATATATCTGACAATGAGCACTAATTCCAATTGAAAAATAATTTGAAATGAAATTTAAAAAGAATCGTTGAACGTATCTTGAAATTCAGAAGAATTTGAATTTAAACAAAAAAATAGCTTCTAACTGCTTCAACTTTAATAATTTTGTAATTATCGCGCGCAATTTACATTAATCATTGTATCAGGTTATTAGGATATTCGGTACTCAATTTTAATGAAATTGATTCGGCAATTTAAATTGTACAAACTTTCTTAATCTTTGATAAATTCTTATTAATCCTTTATCTTTTGTACATTTGTTGATAAGAGCCGGAACTTTTTTCAAACGATACATCAGGTGACACAGATGATTGGTACTGAATTTGGGACGAATTGCTCAAGATAGTACAGGTTTTTAAAAAATCAAAATTTATAAAAAATCATGATTAAAAACAATAAACACTCCAATTTTCGTAATTTTCCAGCGATTGATCTAAAATTTGGAAAAACACGACCAGACTAATCATTGATTAAGGAGAGAGACAAATCCTGCTGATTATAGGATCAAAGAGTAATTGATCAATGAATAATCGATAAGACATTTTTCCTCTGGTGGTCCATTTTGCCCGCGTTTCTCTATATACGTAAATATACATTATATATAGGTTCCGAAGCGTCTGGAGAAACGGGCAAAGGATAAAAGATAAAAAATAATAGATAAAAAAAAATTCAAATTTATCAAAAATCGTTATTAAAAACAATGATCATGCTCCAATTTCCGTAATTTTGCAGCGATTGATCTAAGATTCGGAAAAACATGACCAGATTGATCATTGATTAAGGAGAGGGACAAATCCTGCTGATTATATAATCAACGAGTTGATCAATGAATAATCGATGGGGCATTTTTTCCTCTGCTGGTCCATTTTGCCCCAGTATTTTCTATATACGTAAATATACATTATATATCGGTTCCAAAGCGTCTGGATCGAGAAACGGGCAAAGGCCATCCAGCGATATGCTCTCTCGCTACCGATTTGGTAATTCGAGTATTTTTCCAAGACCGCCGCCACGCCGCAGCTGAGGGTCCAGAGCGTTGCGAATCTATTGAGAGTCAAAGGTCGTGTGAGCTATTTCATATATATATATATATATATATATATATATATATATATATACATATAAATATCGTAGGTGTGGGTAAAACGAGGATGACGAGATTTGTGGGGTTGAACGAAAGGGCGAGAAGAAACGGGACAGATTGTCCTGTTTGGGACGACCGTTCGTCCCTGTATGATTTTTTTTCACCACCTTAAACTTTTCCTTGGGCTCATGCACGATTCTTTTTTCGACTCTGCGCTTCTTGGGAGTTCTCCCTGAGCGCGAAACGTCCGTATGATGATCGAGGACTACCGGAAAACCAACGAAATCGCTATCATGGGAATACCCCCGTCTATTACTTCCTTTTTCATCCCCATTACAACGTCCCAATTGACTCGAACTACCCCCGACGACACCCACGAGTGGAGCGGCTTCAAGTTGTCCATTCAAATCGTGTGAATCTCCTCTCGAACAGTCCCCGGAGACGAAATCACGCTTTCCAGCGACCAAAAACTAGGAGGATCCTAAAATAACTCTCTTCTTACTTTAATGCGAGGATTATGCAAACAAGGAATGAAAGATTTCAATGCCGGGAGTTCATGTTATTGCTTGTAATTTGTATGTTTATGTTGATTCGTACTTTGATGGTTGTAGGATAATTTTGGGATATTTTGTAAAATCGATTTTCCCATTGATCGAGAAAAAATAAACTTCTCAGGTGAATGTCAAAGTCTCTTCACAAATCTGGGTCGATTTGAGCTTGTCCATTTTTGGTCACAAATATTGTGACCAAACTATCGGTCGGAAAAGTCTGAAAAAATTACAGAACATCCTTCAAACATTCTATTTGATGTATTAAAAATTAATTTATGAAAAATCAAATGACTATATATTCAAAAAAAATCATAAAGAAGAAAAAATAAAAGTAGTCGTGGGGTCGATTTGACCCAGTGTGACTATGGAAGGTTAATCATTGCGATATTTTAATTTTTTGTGATGCTGGAGGAGTTTGAAAATCGTCCAAAATCGATGGATATGACGGGTCCATTTTTTTGAAATTGAAATTGGTGGAAATGTTTCCTGACCCTTGAAACTCAAAATACTATTCCTTTTCTCTCAAACGATTTTGATAACATCAAACTAAACAAAAACACCCCTTAAGGAAAATTTCTCAATAAAAAAAAGATGGGGAATGCGATGGACCAAATTTGAATTCGTACGATTCATTGATGCGTTTGACGTATTTTTAAAGTCAGCCATGAGCAGAACTCGCGATAATTCATCGAATTTACATTAATTTGTAAACCTGCATTAAACCGTGAATTTATTTTTCGTAAAATTCATTATGGAAACCCTGTTTTGAGATTCGAGGAAAAATTGACTTTCTAACTCTTTCATTCCCTCGTTTTCACTCGATCGTTAAGAAAGCAATAAAGAGCGTGACAATTCGTTTTGAGAGTTCATCCCATAAGCGTCAAAATGTAAAACGATGTGTTACGGAAGCGTGGCATTATTTTCGTGCTTCTGGCCCAAAAGAGAAAGAGAGGGAGAGCAAAAGAGAGAGAGAGAGAGTGAAAAGTCCGCGCGTTTCTTTGTCTAGTTCATGGATCTCTCAGGCTCTCTTGTCTAATTTCCTTCGTTCCATATGCTGTCCCATTCTATGTCTCGTCTTTTCCCGATCGTCTTTCGAGGGTTTTCGCAAAGGAATCGAGCCCACCAGTGTAATTTGAGCGTGCCGAACGCACCGTAGCAAAAAAAGAGAAAGAGAACCAGAGAGGTCCTGTTGGTCCTGTTTTTCTCGTTTTTCCGTGATGTTTCCTCCGACGATTCGGCGATTCGAGTCACGGGGGTAAAATTTTACACCCCTCGGAACGACCCCCTTAATGAAGCCCATCGAAAGCGAGAGGAGAGAAGATCCTGCGCGAAAATAGTTACATTCCCGCGATGAAAATGGTCATAATCTTGGGACCTAACTTTGGTACCTGCAGCCAAAAATGGTGGTCCCAACCACGAGAGAGAGAGGAAAAGTTTTTGTGTGTGTATATATGGTGCATAATAGACACACGGCAGAGATACGCTACCGAAACAAAATGGATACGCCACAGACACGCCGTATAATAACGTCCCTTGTTTGTTGCTTTAGTTAAGCTCTGTTAAGACGATTTCTCTCAACGCGCCCGCGGCACGGATTAGTTTCGATCTGTTGGGGCGATGATATAGTCGTGGACACGCGAATTCGACATTCCTTATTACTACCATTATTATAATAAGCGATGAGAAACGTGAAAATTGTAGCCCGGCACAACACAGAATGAGAGAGTGGTTGATTTCGATTATTATTTGGTTACGCCATTTTATCTATGGATTTCGTCGGGTGTGTCCTTTGAATTCAATGATTACATAATCATTGATCTGTTTGACTCAGAGCTGGGCAGTACTTGAAAGTACTCGGTACTTGCAGGTACTTGAAGTACAGTACTTGCAAGTACAAAGTACTTCAAAAGTACTTCAAATATTGTACTTAAATTTTTCAAGTACTTCATATACTTGAAGTACTGCACTTGAAAATTTCAAGTACTTTTCTGTACTTGAAATACTTTTTTCAAGTACCAGTATCGAGTACTTTTGAATGTGTCTTGCTGATGGTTGCATGTGTGAGGCCTTTGAATAAGGGTCATTCCATGTCAAATCGACCAGAATTTGGAATCGACCCCTTTCAATTTCGATGAAATTTGGTCAGAAGTTTTCTTTTATCATAAAACAAAGTTCTATCAAAGGAAAAAAATTAAATTTTTTTTCGAAAATTCAAAGTTCAACATTTTTTCAAGTTTATTTTTTAAAGATTTGGAAACTTTTACAGTTACGAAAGAATCGTTTTGGATTCATCTTAAGGAGTATCTTGGGACTACGAAAAAAAAAATATTCCGAAACAAATTGTTGAAAAATGATGAATTTGGAGATCTTTTCAAAATCGTGAAAATTCACGATCAACATTAAATTTTTGGTTTTATTTTTTTTATATAACACCTTGTACTGTGATTAAAAGATCCTGAAATTTTCAGATATGTGTTTTTTTGTTTCAAAAACATGAATTTTTGAATTTTGGTAAAACTTTTTGCTTACCTCTTAGTTAAGTGAAGTTGATCAACTGCTGAAAATTACAAAATTACATGATTGCTCAACTTAAAAAAATTCATATTTTTGAAGAAAAACACCTTTCTGAAAATCTTTCAGGATCTTTTCAAATCAGTACAAGGTATTATATTTAAAAAATGGAACAAAAAATTCGATGTTGTGGATTTTCACGATTTAAAAAAATTTAAAATACTCCAAATTCATCATTTCTTAAAAAATTTTGTCGGAATATTTTTTTTTTGTAGCCCCAAGTTTACTCTTCAAGACGAAACAAACGATTTTTCATAACTATCATAGTTTTCTAGATATTCAGAACAAAATTTTGAAAAATGGTTAAATTTTGAATTTTGCATAACTTTTGAAAAAAATAATGTTTTTTTTTCCTTGGTAGAACTTGGTTTTATGATAAAACAAAACTTCTGACCAAATTTCATCGAAATTGAAAGTGGTCGATTCCAACTCTTGGTCGATTCGACATGGAATGACCCCAGTACCAGAATTTACGAGACGTATCCGAAAACTAGAAAAGTACTTGATTTTTTCAAGTACTTGTACTTCAAGTACTCGTTGTGACGAGTACTTGCAAGTAACAAGTACTTTGTACTTCAAGTACCTACGGTACTTTGTACTTGATACTTGAAGTACTTTGACCAACTCTGGTTTGACTGTTTTCTCTATTGATGCCTTGCCCATTAGAACGAATCAACAGAGAGCGTTTCGTCAGTTTGAGTTGAGGATTTACCAATGATCGATCAAAGCGTAGTTGATTGATTATTGGAAATTTTCAAGACATATTTGTGCATCCTCTTGAATTTACAATTTTTACGGAAGTTTCTCCGATGTCTTGAGAAATGCATCGACAATTCCTTCGAGTACAGAGAAAATTGCGAGGGAGACCCAGTGACCCTTATAAACGATCTTAAGGGGGTGTGACGGTGAAAAAAATAATTCACCAACGCATAATCGTCGCTCTGGGGCTACCGGCATTCGATCCGAGGACGCTGCTGGGCGAGGACAAAATTATTTTCAAATCATGCCTGCCATACTGTCACCACAATGGTCACAATTTTGACAAGAATCGAAGCTAATCTTCGACGCCCCATTGGGCCGCGTGCGCGTCTTCGGGAAAAAAAGAAGCGTGAGCTTCGGCCAAGGAACGACAAAATTCTGGAAGGTTTTTGCACGATCTTTAGATTTTCTCGGGCGCATGGCGCGCGATTGAGAAAAATCCTTTTTGGGGCTAAAGGCTTGGTAATCCGGGACCTGCAGACATCCTATAAGGGAGGACCGCCCACATGGTGTTTTCACATTTAGACGCGTCAATCCTGACGTCCTAGTCCGCTTTCGAGGATCTTCTTTAACCAGGACTTTTATCCTGAATTTACTATACACACATATTTATATATGGGTCATTCCTTGTCAAATCGACCAATAGTTGGAATCGAACCCTTTCAATTTCGATGAAATTTGGTCAGAAGTTTTCTTTTATCATAAAACGAAGTTTTATCAAAGGTTTAATTGAAAATTTTTTGTCGAAATTTATGCAAAATTCAAAAATTCACAATTTTTTTCAATTTTTCAAGTTTATTTTTTAAATATCTCGAAAACTATTATAGTTACAACAAAATCGTTCTTGGTTCATCTAAAAGAGTATACTTACGGCTGCAAAAAAAAAAAATATTTCGAATTTTTTTTTTTTGAAAAATGATGAATTTTGAGAAATTGAATTTTTTTAAATCGTGAAAATCCACGATGAACGTTTAATTTTTGGTTTATTGTTTTTATATAATACCTTGTACTGATCTTAAAACATTCTGAAATTTTCAAAGTTGCGTTTTTTGTTTTTTCAAAAATATGAATTTTTGAATTTTGGTAAACATTTTTTTTTTAACCTCTAAGGTAAGGTGCAAGTATTAGGTATAAGGTATTATATATAAGGTACAGTACAAGTTATTATATTAAAAAAATTGACTAAAAAATTTAATGTTGATCGTGGATTTTCACGATTTTTGAAAATACAAAATTCTCCAAAATCAGCATTTTTCAAAAAAAAATTTCGGAATATATATTTTTTTTTCGTAGCCCCAAATATACTCTTTAAGACAAACTCAGAACAATTCTTTCGTAACTATAATAGTTTTCGAGATATTTAAAAAAAAGAACTTGAAAAATTGGAAAAAAGGTGAAATTCTGAATTTTGCATAACTTTCGAAAAAAATTTGTTCAATTTTTTCCTTTGATAGAACTTCGTTTTGTGATAAAATAAAACTTCTGACAAAATTTCATCAAAATTGAAAGGGGTCGATTCCAACTATTGGTCGTTTTGACATGGAATGGCCCATATAGATATTAAATGGGAAAAGTTTTGCACCATCGACATGATTTTCAGGTGTCTCACAATATTTGACGAGCTTTTACGCGCCATGAAACTTTACGAAAGATGATCTCGATTATCCTGTTACCTTTTTCTCTCTTTCTTTCTCTCTCTCTCTTGCTTCCTTTTCCCCCCTCTCTCTCTATTCCCTTTTACACACCAGAAGAGAAAACGCATCGTTTTGTTTCACTGGTTTTTCGCGACGGGAGACGCAACAAGATTATCGAGAAGCCCTTGGAAATTTCACCTCGTCTCATTTTTGGTTTTGCGCTTTAAACCAAGGACTATGGTGTCGGTGATGTGGGTCACACGATTTCGAAGAGATGAGCCTTTCGGTAAACGCGATCTTCCGTAAATCGTCTCGATGACTTTTCAAGACTTTTCACGGACACTTGTGAAATGGATCGGAAAAACTTGAACCTCGGAAAAATAGGGATTTTTCTATCGCCCGCAGCGAGAGTTGCCATTCCCGCGTTTCACTCCTCTGTCAGAATGCGATTCCAAGCGGATTTTCAGATAAGCTTTTCACAGCTTCTTCAGCGTGAGCCACGAAAAGTCGAATTTTCATCAATGACGAATGTTTGAAAACTCTCGACTCTGAAACCGACTTTTCCAAGGATTTTCCGCGAATAAGGACCTCCCGCTGAAATTGAAGAATTTTGTGCATCAAGCGTTTTCAATTGAAAAAAAATTAGGATAGCGATATTTTCTTTTTAATTTTATGCAAAAATTACCGATAAATGTGCGTGGGAAAAAGGTAATGTTGATACTTCCTTCAACATCGCGAAGAATATTAAATATAGCGCAGTTTGATCTATTATGAGACTTTACCCATAATTAATTACAGAGCTGGGTAGTACTTTTGAAGTACTCGGTACTTCCGACGTTCTTGAAGTACTTGAAGTACTTTTTAAGTACTATTAAGTACTATTAAGCACTATTAAGTACTTTTTAAGTACTATTAAGTACTTGAAGTACTTAAAAGTACTGCAAGTATTGTACTTAAATTGTCAAGTACTCAAAAAGTACTTCAAGTATTGTACTTAAAATTTTTAATACTAGCTGTTCTGAACTTCAAGTACTTTTTCAAGTACAAGTATCAAGTACTTTTTCAAGTACAAGTATCAAGTACTTTTTCAAGTACAAGTATCAAGTACTTTTAAATGTGTCTTGCTGATGGTTGCATGTACAAAGCCTTTAAATATGTAATTGAAAATAATATTTCGTGACGTAAGGACATACTGTTCTTCAACAGTCACTCACGACAGTTTTTTGAAGACGAACACGAAGTTGGAGCAGTTTCAACAATCCATGTGTTATATTCTTTATCTATTCTTTTTCAAACGGTACTTTGCATTTTGTACTTGATACTTCAAGTACTTACGGTACTTTGCACTTTGTATTTGATACTTCAAGTACTTACGGAACTTTGTACTTGATACTTCAAGTACTTACGGTACTTTGTACTTTGTACTTTTGCTTCAAGTACTTACGGTACTTTGTACTTTGTACTTGATACTTCAAGTACTTCCGGTACTTTGTACTTTGCACTTGATACTTCGAGTACTTGCGGTACTTTGTACTTGATGCTTTAAGTACTTGCGGTACTTTGTACTTTGCACTTGATACTTCAAGTACTTACGGTACTTTGCACTTTGTATTTGATACTTCAATACTTACCGTACTTTGTACTTTGCACTTTGTACTTGATACCTCAAGTACTTACGATACTTTGTACTTTAAGTACTTTCCGGCACTTTGTCGAGCTCTGATTAATTATGGTTATTTTATTATGCACGTTGATACAACAATTTCGAAGGATCTATAATTTCGGTGTCATAGAAATTATGGTGAATTAATTCTCTCACATCTTTTGCTATCCTTTGCGATAATCGAATCGATATTGGTTTTTTTTTTCAATTCAAGGATCTACAAGCGCATCTAAAGCCAAGGATTTGGTTAACAATTGCGCAAGAAGAGCAAAGCGATTCACGAGGGGAGCGCTGCCGAAGAGCAGATATTCTTTGAGCAGAACTAAGTTCATAAAGCGTGATGACATGCTTACTTATGACGTTGAGATCCCAATGCGCGTGCTTTACGCTTGATTCTTCGAGTTACACCGCTATGCGCGTTTTTATGCGCACGCTATTTTGTAACGGCGGTCGAGTATCTACCAAATATTCGAGCGCATAAAACGGCGCGGAGAATTTCATTAGGTCAATTATGCGCTCCCAGGCGAATCTCAAAACGTGAAATTAAATTTGACACGCCGAATTTTCCGTCGTTACATCGTGTCTCAATTTGTAATCGCCAACAAGTGCATATTTTTGTCTAAAAATCTTGCTAAAAAGTTACTGAAATATAACATTCTTTCAATTAAATTTAATTCACCATTTAATTTTTTTTTACTGTTCAGCCATTAAATGCGAAATTTCATTAAATTATGTTGATGATGATAAAATAAGATAAACTTTGGTAATTTCACAATTATTAATCTCTTATTTTTTTTAACAGATTTTTTTGTATCCGATGATAAGAATAATTGAAATTTGGACAGAACACCATCAGGGATTTTATTTTGAGTCAGAATTTCGGCCAGAAATTATCTTTAAAAAAAAGTTTTTCATAAAAACTTATAAAAATTTAAAGTTTTGGGGCATATCATTGATAGATTTGTATTCAGTGGAAAAAAATATATCGTTATGAGTCTTGAAAAAAATAAATTTAAAAATAATTTTTTCCTGCATTTTGGCCAGAATTCAATCTGTTCATTGAAATGACTATAATTTATTTTCTAAATAGAATTCCGACTTCTTTCATAGCTCACTCTCTTCGTAATCATTGAAGCTTCAAAATGCCGTCTTGACCATCTGATTCCGTTCATTTTTCAATTTTTGGCCGATTATTAAAGCTCGATTATTGATTTTTGCAAATTTTTGAAGGCATTTGACGTTTATAATATTTTGACGTTTCTGAAAAATCGGCCAAAAATGGGACAGAACTAAGAATCCCGAAAATCCCTTGTGAAGAAAATACATTTCACATCGCCCCTTGCATATGTCGACCGGAAGTGCAGGAAAACATATATCATTGATATTTTTTTCTTCTCAAGTATACAAAAATTTATCGCTGTTTTTGCGTTTCATCGGTGACTTTCGTCGCGGTTCGTGACATCGGGGAAAAGCCCGGGATCCAAAAAAAGTGGGGTCAGAACGGGAAAAATCGAAGAGAAGCCAGTCGATTCGACTGCAGTCAACATTTAAGGGACGCAGAGACTGCGGAAGGGATTTTTTTAAATCACAGCGATAGGTCAAGGTAATGATGGTTGGTTTAAACCAAAAAGGCAGATCGAAATTCGGCGGTGGGGTAACCAGGCCCATGATGAATGAATCCGATATTTTTCCATCTCCATTGGTCGTTTCGTTGTGTTTGTAGGCTCTGGTAACAACGCTGAAACCCTCTGTCCTTTTTTCATGTCACACACAAACATATACATAAACGAACATTGAGCCGACGATGGAAAATCAGGCGAGCGCGCGTTCGCTGTTAAAAACGGCAGCTGGTACCGCCGACCTGATTGGACGCGCATCACGCCGCGTTTGTTGATCTTTTGCAAAGTGATACGCACATATATACGCTTGTCGAGCCTGAAGCATTAAAAGGTACCCATATATATATATATATATATATATATATATATATATATATATATATATATATATATATGTTTATGGCAACCAAAACGCGATTCCCCCTCGGCCCGGTGTCCCAAAATGTCTCCTCTCCCCTTGTCCTCTTAGTTGTGCGCATCAACGCACATCAAGGCCCTTTATTGTAAGGCCCAAACTTTTTCATCCGGATTTTTCATGCCGGAAAGAACGAATCCAGGGATAGTTTCCCTTCTTCCCGAACTCAGTTCGCCCTTCGATAGGTGTAAACTCCGTTCGGTCTCGGCCATTTTGTTCTGCTGTTTGTTCGGCCGATATGATTCAATGGAACCTCGTTTATAAATGCTTATTACCGACGAGGCGAATTTACGTAATTGAATTTAGATGGTCTTTTTCGGGCTCTTTTTTGTCAAGTGGCTGTTTTGTCCCGCGGGATTATTCGCGATCGATTATATCGATTACAAACGGGATATTTTGTTTTCTTCTTTTAGAGATTGATTGAATTATTCGGACATTTTTTCAAGCAATATTTGGAGAGGAGCAGAAATAATTTACAAGTTTAAAGTAATGTGTAAATTTGATAAGTTTTCACATTGATCGAACATTTGTTGGCAAAAACAATTTTTTTTTAAAGAGGAGGAGGAAATTGAACGAGGAAGCTTAATTTTCGATTTGGGTTGCATCCCGTTGAACTTTTAAGAATATTTATTCATTATAAAATGGCTAAATATTGGCAAAAGCCTCTGAATGAATTCAATTAAGGTGACGGATTCAAAAAATCAATTTTCATTTTTTTACATTTTCCGCAAGATAAACATTTTAAGAATATACTGTAAAAGTTTAAGACCGAAATTTAAAATATTTTAAAAGTAAGAGCCAAAAGAAGAGAGCAATTAACTAATAAGATAATACTAAAAATGACTAATTACTACGGTTCGGCAATCACTAGAAACTGTAAATCTCTCGAAGAAATGGAGAGAGCTTCGAGATCACTTTCAGGAAACGGAAGGATTGCCCTATGCACCAGACATAGCTCATTAATGTAAGTATAATTTTATTATACAAAATCTGTTGTCAAAACTTTAAACGCGTTTTTCTCGAAACAACGTTTTCGAAACTTTGGGGAAGCACTGACTAAAAACTATTTACCGATTCGGCTAAAAATTTTACCCGTTATTTTAGACACACATAGCTAAGTTCATAATCTTTGAAACATTTAACTTTTTAATGATAAATGAATTTTTTTAAACAATTTATCAAAAAAATCGATTTCGAAGACCTTTTTGTTCACAAGTCCGCCATTTCGTTTTTTTTTTCTTAAAATATGCATATTATAGGTCACAGACTTAGAATGAAGCGTACGACAAAACAATCTCTTTGTGTTTTTTATTTCAGATGAAATTCATGTAAAATTACGTAAGCAACAAATTTTTTATACTTTTCAAGATACAAGTAACAAACAACATGCAAAAATTTCAAAACAATCGCATATTATTTTCTTATTTAAAAAAATTAATGAAAGAAAAGGTCGAAATTTCGGTCGTCACAGTAGACTACTACCTTAAGAAAAAATGTGCCAAACTTCTACCACTACCACACTTCTACCTTTAACAAGCTGTCTAACATTCTTGTAATTAAAAATTTAATTATTAAATTAATGGCATTATAGTAAATTAATTTATTCATTATTATTATTCATTATTAATAATTTAATTATTATTATTATTTATTATATTAATGCAATTATTGGTGCTTCGCTAATTGTTAAATAAATAAATGAAATTGATGAAAAAAAAATTGAAAAAAATTGAACATGTGCTTTTCACAGTTCAAAAATATTAGTTCGAAAATCTTGGCAGATTTTTTCGGGAGATATTCCAAAAAATGCCGAAATTTTGGGGCCGTCAATTCTTGAGGGTACTTTGGACTGACATTATCAAACTTATATGAACCGTTTCAATATCACATCGTGAGTTTTAGTGTCGTCACTTAGCGAGAGATCCCATCATTAAATTCGCAACACCGGAGGTCTCGCTTGTTCCATCATGTATATTTCCCATAGTTATACCCTCTTTCCTCCATCTACCCCTTCTCTGAACGAGTAAACCAACGCTCACTGTTGCAGTCTCGTGCCCGTTTCGGGCCACCCCTATGGCAAAGATTTGCACGGTTTTCATTGGCTCTGTTAAGTTTGATTAATCTGTTCGTTTGTATAGCACATAATACGTATATATATATACTTTTTTCCCCGAACCCCTCATTCTTTGTAACGGTCCCCGCGAGTCTTTCCCATTGGCCGAATCCCATGCAAAACTATGCGAGGGTTAGCACAGACGTTGGGGTGAAAAAACGAGCATCCTGACAGCGATCTGGTTTTTTTTCTTTTTTTCTCGAATTATCCGTGTGTGAATTGTCTTTTTCTTCCTTTTCCATTTATCTAGCAATTCACATCGATGATATTCGAACCTATAATCGAGCTCTGCTAACTATTTAAGGGATGAAAAAAAATTCTTGACTTTCTAAAGACTAAAAATCATGTTTTGCAAAAACGTTTGGGCATTGCAATTTGAATATTGCTAATATTTTCTAATGGAAAATGATTCACATTTTTGAAATTATAATCCAAAATGATGATATTTGAGTTAAAAAATATTTACATAAAAATTGGGGCTCAATATCGAGCTCATGGCTTAATTTGCAAGATTTTTGTGGAAAAATATGTGTCAAGATCGATGAAAATCGGTGTTCAGATGTTATTTCTTCACAAATCAGATTTTTAATGCAACGACGCTTTTATCTTTCGAGACGAAAAAAAGCAAATATCGGTACACACACACACACATGAACGCACATATATTTATATATATATATATGCTTATGCCGATATATTTCTATACACATATAGAGGGGTAGTGAAACGCCTCCCCTAAATTTCTCTCACACGTAAAAGGACACACGGGGTGCGGCATGGAATCTGGGAGGCCGTCACGCCTATCAGCTTTGCCGTTGCCGATACATCTGTCAGAGAGATTTTCACTGACGTAGTGACGTTTTGTAGCACGGGCTATCCCGAGGGAATCCGGAACAGTCCTTATACATATATATATATATATTTTTTTTTTTTAACCATTGCTCACGTGAGAAAAAGATGAAGAAATTGGGGCAAAATCGAACGAGGAAAGCTCGTAGTATCAATTGTTTTGATCAATTATCGACCTAGCATGAACATTAAATTTCAATTGAAATGCTTATTTGCTTAAAATTTCGAATTAATTTTTTTTTAATTTCAAGGGTTGGTTCAAGAATCATGAAAAATGTTTGAGGGTCATTTAGAGGGGTTTAAGGGTTAAAATAGTGATATTTCCCCCCTTAAGAAATTTCGATTTTTCATTGGATCTTTTTTCTGATCAATAATTCATTTCAGGGCAACTATTTTTTTTTACCCATCGTGCCCGAAAACCGTCAGTTGGTACCCAAAAACGAAGTTTCGTGAAAGGGGGTTTTTGTCAACCAGTTGAATTCAATTTTTTTCCATTTTTACAGTTCAAAAATAGTATTGGTACATCTATGGATGGATAAGAATCGTGAATTTAGTGTTTTGATTTGACGAAAAAAAATATAAAAAAATTTTGCACTACATTCTCGCGAGCTGGAGACTGTTTTACGTTATTCATAAAATTTTTTTATATTTTTTCAGATTTTTAAAAATAGTCCTTTTTTTCGATTAAAAAAAATCGTAACTCAGAAACAGTTGTTCCGAAAAATCTGCAAAAATTCAGAAAAATGTTTCAAAGCAAGGGGAACAATAGAAAAAATCACGAAGCAAATCAAAAATATTGCGGTCCGGAGGGTAGTTGAATCGACGTGGACAACCTCAGGTGTATGAAGTAAAACAGATAGATATTTTTTTGTTTTATTCAATCAAACGAACTCCATTTTCTATGAGATAGCATGTACAAAATCATCAGAAAAACCATTCAACAAATGTTACAAAGAATTCCCTATGCAAATAAATCAATAAAACAAAAACAAAAAATCTATTTATTTTACTTCATCCACCTATAGCTGAGAAAGAGTTGAATGTACGGGCTCGGCTTATGAGACTTTTTTGTAGAAAATTACTTTCTCTACAAAGTTCTCATTTGAATTTTTTCGATATATCTAATAGCTTAAGCGTTACAGCGGTTCGAATAGATATTTTCATACAATATTCACTTGAAATAATGATACCGCTGAAACGGTTGAATTTACGGACATGGCTCAATGAACTTTATTGTAGAGTATCATATTTCCTATGAGAACCGACTTGGAAAATATCGCGATATCAAAATTCGCGGAATGGTAACACTAACAATGAGAAACAAATTTTTTTCAACGTTAATCAAATGAGAAACCTTCAATTTTGATTCGCGACCTCTAAATATTTTTTGGCAACACCCCCCTTTCACGAAACTTCGTTTTTGGGTACCAATTAAAGGTTTTCGGGCACGATGGGTTAAAAAAAAAAGTTGCCCTGAAACGAATCACCCTAATAATCACATCTTCAAAGCTTTTTTTTTCCTCGTCAGGATTCCATCCATCGCATTGGACGCTATTTATAAAATCCTCATACGTTTTGATCCTTCCATCATTGCTCCAGCGTTTAAATAACATCAATAGTCAAATTACAAGAAGATAGAGAGAGAAAATTCTCAAAATGCCGTTTCTCACGATTGCGGCAAAGAGCTACTGATTTTTTTTTAACTTTCGTTCGTGTGGGGCCTTGACCTACCGCAGGAAGAAAGAAAAAAAAATCCGAAAGCGGTGCACCAAAATAGTATAAGCGAGCCTTGAGAAAAAAAAGCTGTCGAGAAGTGGGCGAACAGATTGGTCCAGGACGAAATCCTCGCGCGCGCGCGCCTAGAGTTGTCGGGGAGGTCGAGAGTCAAATTCAAGGGTGAGAAAAGCAAAGTGAGGCTCAAAGGAAGCCGCTCTAGGGAAGAAGAAAAAAAGAATCGAGTCTTTGGGTAATATCGAGAAGGAGGGGGTTGGTAAATGGGCGGAGGGATCGTTGAATGGCGAATCATCGAGTAATGTTCGAGAAGGACGACATGTGAGGTCCTTTTCCTTCACCCCCTTGCAACCGAGATACTCGGATCCTTCAGGATGCACAAAGATATACTTTCCGCCAACTATCACCGTACAATAATTATTGCGCTATTTATTCAAAAGTTTCACAAAGTTTTGGGTAATTTATTCAAGCTCGCGTGTCCTTAAGGGGAGATGAACACCTGGGAGCCGGAAAAAAGGTAATTTTTGTGAATTCTTTTTAAGGAAAACTATTTGTCATTTCGGATTGGGAGTTTTTCTATCCTAAAGTATAAACATTCAGAAATATGTTCAATTTTTTTTATTTAAAAAAATCAAAAATTGACGGGGTTGTTGTATAATCTTCGTAGCGACGTCAAAAAAATCAGGCTAAATGGTTGCGCACAGTCGTTTCTTCAAAAATCATCTGAAAAAAAAAAACCAAAGAGATTATTAAATAAGATACTATAATCTTGCCATAGCCGATTTTGAAAATATCTATTTTTAACAAAATGGCGGACGTTTGAACATAACATAGCGATTTTTCGACTAAAAATTAGTTATTTGTAATGTTTAAACGTCCGCCATTTTGTCATAATACGAAGATTATACAACAAACCTCGTCAATTTTTTATTTTTTGTAATAAAAAAAATTGAACATATTTCTGAATGTGTATACTTTAAGATAGGAAACTCTCAATCCGAAGTTCCAAACAGTTTTCCTTTAAAAAAATGCACAAAAAATGTTCTTTTTTTCAGGTGTATATCTCCCCTTAAGGTAAAAAAATCGATTTTTTTTCTTTACATTTTTCGCAAGATGAACATCTTATGAATATACTGTAAAAGTTTTAGACCAAAATTTAAAATATTACCAAAGTTATAGTCAAAAGAAGAGAGCAATTGACTAATAATATTAAAAATGACTAATTACTACGTTTTGGCAATCACCGGAAACTGTAAATCTCTCGAAGAAATGAAGAGAGCTTGAGATAACTTTTAGGAAACGGAAGAATTGCTTTATGCACCAGGCATAGCTGATTAAAGTAAGTATAATTTTTTAGTACAAAATCTGTTTTCAGAACTTTAAACGTGTTTTTCTCGAAACTACGTTTTCGAAACTTTGGAGAAGCACTAAAAAACTATTCAACCGATTTGGCTAAAAATTGTACCCGTTATTTTAGACATACATAGCTAAGTCTATGACCTTTAAAACATTCAATTTTTTAATAATAAATGCATGTTTTTAAACTATTTATAAAAAAAATTCTATTTCGAAGATCTTTTTGTTTACAAGTCCGCCAATTCGTTTTTTTTTTTTTAATATGCATATTATAGATTAGAGCACTAGAATTAAGCCTACAAAACAATAATCTCTTTGGATTTTGGATTTCAGATGACTACGAAAGGCTTCCCCGGAACGAGTCACCTTTTTTCGAGGACTCCACTTTGACGTACAAAATCATAAACAAATTCATGTAAAATTAAGTAAACAAAATTTTTTTTGTTCTCTTTAAGATAGAAACAACAACATGTAAAAATTTCAAAACGATCGCATTTTATTTTGTGATGTAAAAAAATTAATGAAATTCCTCGTCCTTTCTGAAGGCGCATGATGAAAGCTCCGCCATTTTTATTTTGCACCCCTATTTCTCGCGTCCCGAAATCTTCATAATCTGAAAATCTTACGTCTCTTTGATGGTTTCTTCGGCGTTTTTAAGGGCCTTAAAGCCGATCGGTGAAAAAGCGAGCAAAGACAAACGTGACTGGAGAACGAACGAGGACTTTTGTCAACGGAGGCACGAGGCTGCCTTCGGCATTGTGGAGGGAAAAAGAGGGCCCCAGAAAGAGGGAGAGTGAGAAAGATCTTATATCGACCACCTACCAAGGATACACAATGGGTCACAAATGCGTGGCGACAGCACCGGCAGATATACGGCAGGCTGATTGCTCTTGTCGTTGTCGTTTGTGTCCCGACGACAACGATTCTCGATTGTCGGTCTCCCATTGGGACACGAGGGACGAAGGGGAACACCTCGCAAGAGAATTTCATTTTTTTTAAATATATATTTTTCTTTGTCAGATCCCAAATGACGACGACGAGAAGCCACGACGTCGTTCGCTCTATTTCTCGTTTCACACACGAATAAATAAATAATAAAAAATGTTTAATTATAGGGCAGCTATGAAAAATTTATCGGGTCACAAAAAATTGGTTTGATGATCAAAAAAAATTGAAGACAACTGGAAAAATTTATTGAAAAAATAAATTTTCCCTTAAAATATCGCAAAGTTTTCATTATTCAATTTTTATAATGGAACTTATGAGCAATATTTCTAAGATATTGTATTTTTTGAATCGAAGTTGTTTCGAGAATAAGTTTTTGAATAACTCGTGAGATTTATTGCTAAAATCAAAATATGCTCCTCGGCAAATTTTCCTCTCTCTTCCTTTCATTGGATTTTCTTGGAGCCTTCTTAATTTTAAAATGATCGCAGACAATTTGACGCTAATTAATGTATCATTGTGTCGGCTTTTTACGAAAGAGCCACACCCTGATTCGACAGGATTCATCGACTCCTTTGTAAGGGTTGACTTTCGATCGAGCTTCAATGTTATTTCCATCCGAATTAAAAATTATATCATACAAAAAAGATTTTTTTAAATACTAGATCAATGCAGAGTTGGGCAAAGTACTTGAAAGTACTTGAAGTATCAAGTACAAAGTACCGTAGGTACTTGAAGTATCAAGTGTCGGTGGTACTTGAAGTACAAAGTACTTGTTACTTGCAAGTACTCGTCAAGACGAGTACTTCTATGTACTCTATTTCTATGTACTTACCACATATATTTATTGTGAAAATTTATCGGTTATTGTAGGATTATGTGGAAAGGAATGATGGAATCATAAATAACGTGAAATTCAAGTATAATTATCGTTTATTGCTCAACGATTATTAATAATACAGAATCGAATATAAGACAGCTGTAACATAGTTACTATCTGAAATCGCATCGAAATTAATTTAAAGAAAACGATTGCGTGCACCATTTTACGAAGGGAAGAAAAGACGATTAAATTGTTTATATTATAATATGTACAGTATGATAATGACTGGCCAATTAAATAGACAGAGATTATTAATAATCACAACGAGATAATAGAACAACGACTACGAGTTTGTGCTATTTTTTTTTAAATCCATCTTCCCCTTCTCTTAAATAATTCTAAAAAAAAAAGGCTGTATAATATTTACAAGAAATTCATTCCAACGATATTTTGCCCCCCTCTTACAATAATTAAATAAATTCATTAGATATGAGAATTGGGCATGATATGTGAAAATAAGGCATTTTTTTCAATTTTTTTCCTCATCACTGGGTCGAGTTTGAAACCAAATTATTTTGAAACCAAATTTCTTATTCGACAGAAATATTTTTTTCCAATGGATAAAGTTTTCTTTCACCGTAAATAGTTGTATCTCATTAAAAGGCTTTCATCAATTTTTTTTTTAGTCCAACTATTTTTTGTTTCGCTCCGAAATTAAGGCAACCTTGCATTAAGGCACTTTCGCGTGCGAATGCATCGAAAAAAATTTAAATCACTGGGTCGAGGATCTTTCCTCGATTGTTTCTTTACATTTTTACTAGACGAATAGAATTTTTCATATTTTTAGATTTTTTTCAATCACACACTCAGTGCATCCTTCCACAGACCTGAGAATCAATACCACCGAGATAAGGATAACCGCTTTTGGCTTCGCTGGGACTGTGAGGCGTCACGTGATGCTGTCTCATTCCCGTCGACCCTAGCCGCTCACACTCGAATATTATACGACGGGGTAATACGAGTCACCACGACAAACGGCCTTAATTCTCTCGAAATTGCTTCAAGATTTTTTTTCTATCAAGAGTGAATAGCAATTGTAAATTTTTTCAGATTTTTTCTATGAACCGTTATTTTTGTTAAACAATATTTTGTATAATTATTAATTAAATAAATATGCTGTTCAACAATCTGCAATTTTTCATTATTGCATTATGTTAATTTAATGAGAATGACGATAAATTTCAGAAATTATATTCGTGAGAAATCGGTATGATTGTAGGAGTATTAATTTTTATTTTGTAATAATGATAATAATAGTCTCACGAGGTGTACTCGAAATGGCCCATATATACTTAAATAGTGAAGCTGAATTTATATACACGCGGATTTTGCTTGGGCGCTAGTTTACAGTCAGCAAGGAAATCGGTTTAGGCGTGACGGACACCCCCCCCCCTTTTTTTTTTAAATTGTTTATTGATTGTAAATTGGACGGTATACAGTGGATAAATTGGTCCAATAAACATATTGAAGAAAACCATAACTGCGGTTGTATATAGAAGTAAATATAAATTGCGCATATCGTATGTGTAGTCGAAGTTCGCACAATGATCGTTCAGGTCGCTTAGATTATTGGAAAAAAAAAGATAGGTAAAGAAAGAAACCACGTCATGGTTGCACCGTATCAAGCAGAATTAATCTGCAAGTAATAATAATAATAGAGGGGAAAAAAGCACGTATAAAAATACGCTGTGGAGAAAAAACCCCTTAGAATGTAGCTTTGGTTAACACTTACAAATCTAGTTAACAATATTATACAATAGATAACAAAACGTGCAACAAGAGAAGGGAATAAACCCTGTGTATTACAGTTATAGTTGCATGACAAGGGCAATGGCACGCTGAAGGGCTCGGGTCAGTTTTTTTTTTAAATTTATATATTCACCGGAAAACGCGGGCACGTCGTCTGATATAATCTCTTTTTCTGGCATCAATAAAGTGACTGCCAGGGCCGATCCAAGGGTACTTATTAGGTTTCAAACGATGAAAGTCGTAAAAATCACAGCTTGGGATGGCCATTGAGGCGACGAAGTTGTCGCGGTGCGCGACAACTATTATAGAAAAGTTGTGAAATGTTGTAAAATATCTTTGTTACGTTCGTAGAGAGAAAATAGCTTGAAGATAGAAGAATGAAAGGGGGCTCGCACCCAAAGTAAAGATGCCTTGAGGCCCTCGTGGTGTTTGAGGCCCCGGGATTATTAGCCGGTAGCGTTTCATTACGGGGCCAGCAGCAACATAATTGCGGACCACACCGATGTTGTACTATCTCCCTTTCTCTCGCGTCGCGGGGCCCGACGTGCCCCGCTTGGCGCGGGGTCCGAGCCCCCTTCAGCCCCCACTTTTTTCGCGATGATCTCGAAGCGTTTGCTCTTTCTCTCTCTCTCGCGATTTTCGTGTTCGATGCGAGAATAAAAAACATATCTACGATATAATTTCTCGCCCATGTACACGTTTCAATAGTCGCAGTTTTTTCAGTTACAGTTTTTATTTATTCATTAGATTCTTTCGGAGAGAGACTCGAAGAAAGAAACTTTTTAAATCTATATTTTTATTCCATACAATTTTATTGTTTTTCCAATTTATTGAGATTTTGAAAAAAAGTAATCGAGCATTCCCACACTTGAAATGATTATGAAATTCACACGGAAAGTCCCATTTCTAAAAGTGCACGGGGAGAATTTCGAGAGAGAATTGAACGAGAGACGCAGCGATTCTCTAGCGGACAAAATGGCGTAATGTCGCGCCATTTCACGCGCAATGTCGTGTGAGTTACGGCCATTTTGTTTGCCAGCATATTCGATGCATATGGACATTAAATTAGTTCTCCGGCGACCTTAAGACAATTGCTGTTAGCAGTTACTATAATAAGCCCGTCAATTTCACCGTGAGCTTATCTCAACATCTATTATATATATAAGTATGTATACAATATATATATTGTGTATACATTGTTTATATACGTGGAAGAATTGTCGAGGGTATCCGTAGGTGAAGCGAGGGAATCATTCTTGCAACTTTAAACGACCAAAGTGGGGGTAATGCAACTCGAGAGACTCTACGAAGAGCGACGGTGAACCCATGGGGGGTCTCTCTCTCTATGTTCTTCGATATATTTTGCCCTCTCTTTCTGTCTCGTGCTTTCTTTTGATTCTCTCTTGAGAATAGTTACTCGACTCAATCTCCCCGAGGGAACCCGGTGAGAAAAAGAATTGGCCTGGCGCTTCCATCTAATATATGTTCGCTGACTTCGATCACTGAGAAAAATCGTTCAAATTCGAAAAAAAGTAATTTTTTTTTTTTACTCCAAAATAGGTTCGAGAAGTACACTTCGACATCGGGATCAACGCGTTACGGAACTGTAGGTTTCGCCACGGTCTATCAGTATTACGCTTATCCGCATCACACGAGACCGCGCATAGCCCAGGTTCTCATATTGCCGCCCTTTCAAAATTTGGGCCTCGGAACGTACTTGATCAGAGCGATTTATCGCAAGTACGTTGGACGGAACGAGGTCACAGATATAACAGGTAAAATGATGGGAAAATCGTGCAAATTGGAAATTTGCACATAGCTTCCTCATTTGTTTTCGTCTATCGTCAAGCCTCCTCTATGAGGACCTTCTTGACCACCTTTATTTCATGTATGTTTATTTTAATGGCTTCCTCATAAAGGAAGCTTGACGATAGACGGAAACAAATGAGGAAGCTATGTGCAAATTTCCAATTTGCACGATGTATTTATCATTTTCATAAAATTTTAATATTCTACGATCTCTTGCTGCTCATTCAATATCAATTTATTCATCACCTTATGCATTTGAGCAAAAGTTCTTAGCTCGGTGACTGCAAAATTATGTCATTCAGTTTCCATTCAATCTTTCTTTTAAAATTACGATTTTTTTCAAAACTGTATTTCTTTAGTAGTTTTTGTCACATTTAATATTCCTTGTTTTTGTTATCTTGTTAAAGAATACAACTCTATATCATTTTTTGCCAATTCAGTAATTTTATTTTAAAACGAACCTCTTGAGCGTATATATTTTTAAATTTGTAATAAAATGAACCTCGAGTGTCGATGGAGGTAAAATCGTGATTTTTTTAAAAATCGTCTCTATGAATATCTCAAGGGCTATACTGAAAGGAAATCGATCGCTTATCACGAATATTTAATTAAAAAAGTGGAATTTCCACGAGAACTTGGCTAAAAGAGCATTTTTCTACATTTCTGAGCTCAGGATTAAAAAAAAGAAATAAGTCGTAGGTAGCAAAACATTCTCTTGAAGTATATTCGAAATTTCAAAGCCCTTCCTCTTTCGGTCGATTTTTGATTTTTGATTTTTCCACTACTCAGCGGTTTCGGCGATGCGGATGTCGGGCTCTGAAACATGTCGGGATTGATTGGTAATGGAACTTCGCTGAACTAACCGTGCTGCGAATCTATATCTAACTATATCTTACTATATCTGACTATCTCTGACTATGTCTGACTATATCTGACTATCTCTGACTATCTCCGACTATATCTGACTACATCTGACTATATCTGACTATCTCTGACTATCTCTGACTATATCTGACTATCTCCGACTATATCTGACTGTCTCTGACTATCTCTGACTATAACTGACTATCTCTGACTGTCTCTGACTATTTCTGATATAATATAATTTTTTAACAGATGGCAACAGGTCACCGAGGAGCCAATCCGATTGAGGCGGGGTTTGAAATAGCCGTGCGCGTCAAGCCACTTAGTGGTAATCCTATCCCTCCTCAATGGGTTATCAGACAAAACGCAGTCGTCCCGTTGGCCGGAAAAAGTCGATCCAACGAGGATTATAGTTTCGGTGAGTTCTGCTTGTCAGAATAGTTATTCCATAACTAGTTCAACGGGTATCTCCTTCCACCATGGTTTTAGTACTTCTTAGGAGTACTACATTGATGGTAAATAATGGGCGATTTTTTGTTCAAATCATATACGAGGATTGATTGTCTTTTTAAAACCGGGGGGATACATTTTTTCGAAACGACCATTATTACATTCGGACTCGACAACTGAGGCCTCAATCGCGTTAAAAATGTCCTGTTCCCGCACATTTGCTAAATTTGCTGCAGATTTTCGTTCGAATAAATTTATTTTTTGTTTTTCGCTCGCCAGATCACGTATTCGACGAATATTCAACGAATTTAGAATTGTTCGTTTCCTTAATGCGGAATAGAGTTCTGAATCTTTTCGAAGGAAAGTCAGCGAAACTAGTAGTCCATGGACATTCCGGAATGGGGAAGAGTTACACAGTTTTCGGCACCGACTCGAGCATGGGGCTTCTTCCTCAAGCTCTGAATTCTTTGTTTGAAACTATTCAGAGCCGATCGCTTCACGTACAAGTGCGGTATGAAACCTTCTTTTTCAGTGAGCTTGATCGCATGCAATGGAAATATTTGTCAATTGATTTACCCTTAGATGGCTTTAAATAATCGTTATATTTTTATCCCTTAAGACTCCTTAAAAAATCCTTACTGATGTAAGTTTTTCAGTGATAATATTTTTGTTTTGACGATTTCATTTTCAGTATCAGTTTCGTGGAAATTTCCCATAAAAAGCACCGATCGTTGACTGAATCAAACAAGGAATTCTGTTCCGGCCCGATAAGCGAAATATCGTCAAAAAATGTTTCATCTCTTGCAGATGCGCTACAGATCATGCAAGTAGGCTGCTCGCGACGCAAAACTACTCCTACGCATTTTAATGCTGCGACCAGTCGGACACACGCGATGTTTTGAATAGTTAGTTTTTCTATATTAAAACATTGTATGCTATTTTTACTTATCACCGTAATTTCATTCGGACTTCTTCTACTCAACAGAATCTCCATTTCCCTGATTTATCTGAAACCTCCGTGGCATTCTTTGACTTGGCTGGTTTCGAGCCACTGGAACGAGAAGTGAACAGTGGATGTACGTCTCAACTCGCGGAGGAAGGAAAAGACATCAACGTTTCACTGGGGTCATTCACGAGGTTATTGATGCTTCGGGCAGAGAGCAGCAATTTTTTCAATTTCCGCGATTGTACGTTAAACGCGTTTCTCGAAACGCCAATCATTATAGTATTCTGTATCTCGATTTCGTCGTGGGTCGAAACGTTGCGTTTGCTATTGTAAGTAAAAACTGTAAAAGAGGCGTGAGCCGAGGCGTATAAAGAGTGCGCGGCGATCTCGACTGGGTTCATCTCAGTTTTCCTTAATACCTAGCGTCACGACGCTGTCACGTCCCTTGATCACAATTTTTTATAATCCGTACACTTACAGCGATTCTTTTCAATGTCACTATTCTCTATTCGCAATAAAAAGACGTCTGTTTCTGTCATAGGTTGGTGGTCACTCTAAAAACAGTTGTGTGTATGCCCATTGAACGTGTTGCGACACAAAGTGCGCCTATTGACGTAGCAGCGCATATTGAAAAATTAGAAAATACAGTAAGGTTTGTATTTTGAAACTAATTTCCACGAGGAAACCAAGCCAATAAGGCGAAATAAATTTTATTATGTGGTTTCACTTTTCAGCACGTGGATGTCGCAGGTGGACGCGAAAATATCGGCATTATCCGTATGTCAGCCAAGATATAGCAATTGAAATAAAGAGACACGTTCGCCGCGGTTTTACTTCAATGTGTCTTTATCCGAAAGAGGAAGGGCTTTGATATTTTGAATATACTTCAAGAGAATGTTTTTCTACCTACGACTTATTTCTTTTTTTAAATCCTGAGCTCAGAAATGTAGAAAAATGCTCTTTTAGCCAAGTTCTCGTGGAAATTCCACTTTTTTAATTAAATATTCGTGATAAGCGATCGATTTCCTTTCAGTATAGCCCTTGAGATATTCATAGAGACGATTTTTAAAAAAATCACGATTTTACCTCTATTGACAGCCGCTCAAACCAAGGCGTCAAGGTCAAAGGTAAGAGGGCTTGGAAATTTTTTTTTCGCTTTCGTAATTAAGCAGCTATTTTGCAGTTGGCACCCTGAAATTTTATGTGTAGATACACTTTATAATAAGAACTATTTGGATTGAATTTGGGAAACTTTGCTCAAGAGGTTTGGTTTAAAAAAAATTATTATTTTTCGCAAAAAAAGAGTAAGCTCTGTAGCTTTTGTAATTTTGTATCTATAGAGGTGAATTGTGAATTCGTGATAAGCGATCGATTTCCTTTCAGTATAGCCCTTGAGATATTCATAGAGACGATTTTTAAAAAAATCACGATTTTACCTCTATTGACAGCCGCTCAAACCAAGGCGTCAAGGTCAAAGGTAAGAGGGCTTGGAAATTTTTTTTCGCTTTCGTAATTAAGCAGCTATTTTGCAGTTGGCACCCTGAAATTTTATGTGTAGATACACTTTATAATAAGAACTATTTGGATTGAATTTGGGAAACTTTGCTCAAGAGGTTTGGTTTAAAAAAAATTATTATTTTTCGCAAAAAAAGAGTAAGCTCTGTAGCTTTTGTAATTTTGTATCTATCGAGGTGAATTGTTTTATGCTGACACATTCAATACCAAAGAAAAACAATATAGAATTTCGGAAAAATTGCATGAGGGGTTTGGCTGAAAAAAAATTTTGAAATGTTTAAAAAATTATTATCAGCGTTTCAACTTTCGTAATTTTGCAAGTATCTAGATGAAACTTCACACAAATACATTAGATGACAAAAATGGTTAGTGTTAAATCTGGTGATCACTCGAGGTTCATTTTATTACAAATTTAGAAATATATACGCTCAAGAGGTTCGTTTTAAAATAAAATTACTGAATTGGAAAAAAATTATATAGAGTTCTATTCTTTAACAAGATAACAAAAACAATGAATATTAAATGTGACAAAAACTACTAAAGAAATACAGTTTTGAAAAAAATCGTAATTTTAAAAGAACGATTGAATGGAAACTGACTGACATAATTTTGCAGTCACCGAGCTAAGAACTTTTGCTCAAATGCATAAGGTGATGAATAAATTGATATTGAATGAGCAGCAAGAGATCGTAGAATATTAAAATTTTATGAAAATGATAAATACATCGTGCAAATTGGAAATTTGCACATAGCTTCCTCATTTGTTTCCGTCTATCGTCAAGCTTCCTTTATGAGGAAGCCATTAAAATAAACATACATGAAATAAAGGTGGTCAAGAAGGTCCTCATAGAGGAGGCTTGACGATAGACGAAAACAAATGAGGAAGCTATGTGCAAATTTCCAATTTGCACGGTTTTCCCATCATTTTACCTGTTATATCTTTGACCTCGTTCCGTCCAACGTACTCGCGATAAATCGCTCTGATCAAGTATGTTCCGAGGCCCAAATTTTCAAAGGGCGGCAATATGACAACCTGGGCTATGCGCGGTCTCGTGTGATGCGGATAAGCGTAATACTGATAGACCGTGGCGAAACCTACAGTTCTGTAGCGCGTTGATCCCGATGTCGAAGTGTACTTCTCGAACCTATTTTGGAGTAAAAAAAAAAGAATTACTTTTTTTTCGAATTTGAACGACTTTTTTCAGTGATCGAAGTCAGCGAACATATATTAGATGGAAGCGCCAGGCCCGTGTTAGGATTTGGCACAGAAAATGGAGTTCCGATTTCTGCCGGTAGACTGAGCGGCTATATATTGGTGTGCCACACACATGAACAGAGTTGTGTATTCGTACTATGTATTTGCAGTTTTGCAATTTTTCGCAGACCTTTGACAAAACCTCGTCCGGCTCGACTCCTTTGTACATCTGCTTGTTCAATTTCTCCGAATAGTCCATACCCAAGTACGTTTCCAATGATCCTGCGCCGTAGTAGAGCTTTACGCGCAGATCTTTGTAGCCGGATATCGTTTCGCTGGTGGAAGAAAAATTCTATTGAAGATAGAAGTTGGGGGGGGGGGGGGAGATAGAAGTTAACGAATATCTTTGAGGCTAAAGTGGGTCGGACAAAAACTGAATTTGGAAAATAGCATAAACACTGGAGTTCACAAAAGCGACTATTTTTGTTTTTCGAAATTACATATTAAATACTTTCGTGGAGGTGAAAAAAGATACCTATTAAAAGCAGAGCTCTCAATATAAATATTTAGATATGTCTCATCGCAAATTTCTATTTCCCATTTAAATAACACCGGAAAAACATTTCAAACTTTAAAATTGTATATCTCAACTTCCAGTCAATGTACTAAAATGAGCACATACATACAATACATATTCTTGTAGAGAATTGAACGCTCTACTAAAAAGAGATCTCTTATGATTTTTCGATAAACTCACTCCTTCAAAAGTTATTCAAGATTAAAGTTCAATTTAGAGTAAATTTCACTTTGTTTTTTTAGTTTACAGCAAAGTTTTGAAAGTTATTACTGAATATCGTAAAATCGTTCTTGAAACAAAAGATTTTTTCCTGCGTTATTTAAATGTTATTTAAAGAATCTTTCCTGTGTTATTCATCGCCTTATGCATTTGAGCAAAAGTTCTTAGCTCGGTGACTGCAAAATTATGTCAGTCAGTTTCCATTCAATCTTTCTTTTAAAATTATGATTTTTTCAAAACTGTATTTCTTTAGTAATTTTTGTCACATTTAATATTCATTGTTTTTGTTATATTGTTAAAGAATAGAACTCTATATAATTTTTTTCCAATTCAGTAATTTTATTTTAAAACGAACCTCTCGAGCGTATATATTTCTAAATTTGTAATAAGATGAACCTCGAGTGATCACCAGATTTAACACTAACCATTTTTGTCATCTGATGTATTTGTGTGAAGTTTCATCTAGATACTTGCAAAATTACGAAAGTTGAAACGCTGATAATAATTTTTTGAACATTTCAAAAATTTTTTTCAGCCAAACCCCTCATGCAATTTTTCCGAAATTCTATATTGTTTTTCTTTGGTATTGAATGTGTCGGCATAAAACAATTCACCTCGATAGATGCAAAATTACAAAAGCTACAGAGTTTACTCATTTTTTGCGAAAAATAATAATTTTTTTTAAACCAAACCTCTTTCTACCTTTTTATTTTTTGTTATTTTTGGTTAAAAGGTTCGAAAAATGTTTTCCAGCTCAACCAATAGATGAAGCAGGTAGCCTGTTCATTCAGCTTCAATGTCCTTTTGTTATTTTTTCTCTCCGTCGATTTATCGCGTAGATATCCGACTTTGAATAAAAAGAGTCCTTTTGTATTGAACCACCGATATCTCAGCAACCAATTGTCGTACAGAAAATAATTGGGCAGTTTTGGAAACTGGAAGAAATTTTCTACAAGATTCCTCCAAGAGTTTTGTGGGAATTTTTTTTCTCCTCTCAATATTCAGTTGAAAAAAATACAAAAAAGTGACTTTTTCCCTTGTTTTGGTAAATCGACCGCAGCTTTGCTAATATTGATGGGGAGGCTAATGTTTTGAGAAATTTTTATAGCTTAATGTATGCGCAGAAACTCTGTAAATTTGCAGATCGATCCATTGAACGGTTTTTTCAGACTAATTGATCAAAATTCACAAAAAAATTAAAGAAGCAAGGTTTTTGTTTCGAAACATCGAGTAATCTTCTTAACCCTCCGCCGTCTGGCTATATTTTTTACTACGTCGGACGATATCGTCATCGGTAATTTTTAACCCACTTAGGAGTGTTATAAAATCCCAAAATAATTCAGGGAGTCAGTTTTCGGTATCTTCTTTATAGTCCAATAGTTTTTATTCCAAATAAAATTTACAAACAATGCAAAATTGACAGAATCGACAAGAAGTAGGAAAGTCGGATTTGCCGATCTCGTCTATGGGAAACGGCAAAGGGTTCAGAATGGGAAAATTAATCGTTAGATCGAGAACTTGTGATATCTGATTGGTGCGTTCCAAAAGAACTGACCAATCAAGTTCGCTCTGAAGTTGTCGATTGATGCGATATTGCGTAGACCAATGAATATTGGTCTGCGCAATTTGGAATTTTCTTTTAACGTTAAAAAGTACTGACCTCGATATTTATTGAAGCTGCTTGAATTTTTCCCCCACCTCGGCGGAAAGACTATCCTCGCCGGTAAGGTACGGTGAAATATTCCGGAGAATCCTGTAAAATCTTTTCTGCATGGAACCAGCTGTGCGGTCCAGCTTCTGAAAATAAAATTGAATTACCAAAATTTGTTTTATTTTTCTGTTTTATTGTATTATTTGTTAAATGATGATGAAACATATTACCGGCGTGATCTCAACCGTGGCTCTTTCCCACGTCTCGAACGCATTCCAAACGCTGAATAAATTATTTTTTGCTACGAAATGTAGCATTTTTAAATCTTCCTCACGCGAAAAATTTTTTTTTCTCCCCGAAGTCGGCGACCTATCCTCGTCCGAGGAGAGTTCCGGTTTCGGGATCTCGACATGCTACGGAACAGTAGATAATCATTACAATACTATAACAATACCATAAAAATCATTACAATACCATTATTTCAATACTTACGAGTCTGAATTGGGACGCCCGCTTCGGTATTCTGAAAAAATCATACGAGGTTTTGCAATATATCGCAAAACGTCAAAAAAACAATCTGTGTAAATATACAAATAACAAATAAATGTGTAACTAACTCACGGGCTTTTATGAGAAGATGGCCCCGCTCGCGATGGCTCGCTCTCAGCATTCTGTAAAACAAAAGACATAAATAAAGACACATTGAAGTAAAACCGAACGTGTCTCTTTATTTCAATTGCTATATCTTGGCTGACATACGGATAATGCCGATATTTTCGCGTCCACCTGCGACATCCACGTGCTGAAAAGTGAAACCACATAATAAAATTTATTTCGCCTTATTGGCTTGGTTTCCTCGTGGAAATTAGTTTCAAAATACAAACCTCACAGTTTCTTCAAATTTTTGGCGGCCCTCCCTCTCGGCTTCCTGTAAAACAAAAGACATACATTATTAATTGAGACATGATTATTTCAATTGCTATATTTTTTCGCTGACATACGGATAGTGCCGACAGTTTGAGGTCCACTTGGGCCATCCACGTGCTGAAAAGTGAAACCACGTAATAAAATTTATTTCGCCCTATTGGCTTCGTTTCCTCGTGGAAATTAGTTTCAAAATACAAACCTTAATGTATTTTCTAATTTTTCAATATGCGCTGCTACGTCAATAGGCGCACTTTGTGTCGCAACACGTTCCATGGGCGTACACACAACTTTTTTTAGAGTGACCGCCAACCTATGACAGAAACAGACGTCTTTTTATTGCGAATAGAGAATAGTGACATTGAAAAGAATCGCTGTAAGTGTACGGATTATAAAAAATTGTGATCGAGTGACGTGACAGCGTCGTGACGCTAGGTATTAAGGAAAACTGAGATAAACCCAGTCGAGATCGCCGCGCACTCTTTATACGCCTCTTTTACAGTTTTTACTTACGATAGCAAACGCAACGTTTCGGCCCACGACGTAATCGAGATGCAGAATACTATAATCATTGGCGCTTCGAGAAAGGATTGCTCCATAAACGCGTTTAACGTACAATCGCGGAAATTGAAAAAATTACTGCTCTCTGCCCGAAGCATCATCAACCTCGTGAATGACCCCAGTGAATCGTTGATGTCTTCTCCTTCCTCCGCGAGTTGAGACCTGCATCCACTGTTCACTTCTCGTTCCAGTGGCTCGAAACCAGCCAAGTCAAAGAATGCCAGGGAGGTTTCAGATGAATCAGGGAAATGGAGATTCTGTTGAGTGGAAGAAGTCCGAATGAAATTACGGCGATAAGTGAAAATAGCTTACAATGTTTTAATATAGAAAAACTAACTATTCGAAACATTGCGTGTGTCCGACTGCTCGCAGCATTAAAATGCGTAGGAGCAGTTTTGCGTCGCGAGCAGCCTACTTGCATGATTTGTAGCGCCTCTGCAAGAGATGAAACATTTTTTGAAGGTGTTTCACTTATCGGGCCGGAACAGAATTCTTTGTTTGATTCAGTCAACGATCGGTGCTTTTTGTGGTAAATTTCCACGAAACTGATACTGAAAAGGAAATCGTCAAAACAAAATTAGTATCACTGAAAAACTTATATCAGTAAGGATTTTTTAAAGAGTCTTAAGGGATAAAAATATAACGGTAATTTGAAGCCATCTAAGGGTAAATTCAATTGACAAATATTTCCATTGCATGCGATCAAGCTCACTGAAAAAGAAGGTTTCATACCGCACTTGTACGTGAAGCGATCGGCTCTGAATGGTTTCAAACAAAAAATTCAGAGCTTGAGGAAGAAGCCCCATGCTCGAGTCGGTGCCGAAAACTGTGTAACTCTTCCCCATTCCGGAATATCCATGGACTACTAGTTTCGCTGACTTTCCTTCGAAAAGATTCAGAACTCTATTCCGCATTAAGGAAACGAACAATTCTAAATTCGTTGAATATTCGTCGAATACGTGATCTGGCGAGCGAAAAACAAAAAATAAATTTATTCGAACGAAAATCTGCAGCAAATTTAGCAAATGTGCGGGAACAGGACATTTTTAACGCGATTGAGGCCTCAGTTGTCGAGTCCGAATGTAATAATGGTCGTTTCGAAAAAATGTATCCCCCCGGTTTTAAAAAGACAATCAATACTCGTATATCATTTGAACAAAAAATCGCCCATTATTTACCATCAATGTAGTACTCCTAAGAAGTACTAAAACCATGGTGGAAGGAGATACCCGTTGAACTAGTTATGGAATAACTATTCTGACAAGCAGAACTCACCGAAACTATAATCCTCGTTGGATCGACTTTTTCCGGCCAACGGGATGACTGCGTTTTGTCTGATAACCCATTGAGGAGGGATAGGATTACCACTAAGTGGCTTGACGCGCACGGCTATTTCAAACCCCGCCTCAATCGGATTGGCTCCTCGGTGACCTGTTGCCATCTGTTAAAAAATTATATTATATCAGAAATAGTCAGAGACAGTCAGAGATAGTCAGAAATAGTCAGATATAGTCAGATGTAGTCAGATATAGTCGGATGTAGTCAGACATAGCCGGAGATAGTCAGAGATAGTCAGATATAGTCGGATATAGTCAGATAGAGTCCAAAAGAGTACCATCAAGATATTCCATTCACATTCATAGTTATTTAAAATCGCATATTCGTGTTGCCCGGGAAATTTCAGCTTTTCAAGATTTTTATCATTTTGCGTCCTCATAAAGAATATGTTCAAATTATCCTAAAACATCGAGAAATCATATTTATAAAAAATGTCCGCATGGATGTGTGTTTGTATGTGTGGCTGTGTGTGTGAGGAAATATTTTCCATTAACCATTTAAATCTAATAGTTATTGGAAATCATTTTCATCAAATTAAATTTTTCATTAAATTTCAATGGTTAATGGAATTCATTTTGTGCCAAACTCCACACGCATGCCACTAGGCGGGAAGTTTGAGGGAAATTCCCGATTAATTTTCGAGCACGAGGGGTATTCGGCGGATTCTTTTTTTCACTCGATTTTCAATCAATAGAAGCTTCGTATTTAACATCTTCGTGGGAAAAATCGTATGGCTTTATTAAAAATTATATTTGACATTGTCGATTTTCTTTGGCTGTGGCTAGCGATCCGGAAACCGGACGAATAATATATGTTATTCGTCCGGAAATACATATGCTCTCTAGCAACGCCATGTTCAAAGAGCAGTTTAAACAAGAGTAGTATGTCAATAAATATCCGGACGAATAATGTCACATAAATCGTCCGGTTACACTGTCGTAAATAGATTGAAGATGTATACGGGCGAATTAAGCAGCTCATCCGGATATGCAATTTCAAGATTTCTGGATATATCCGGATGAATAATTATGTAACTTAATTCATCCGGGCATACATTCTCCAATGTTTTCAAAATGTATTGGTATAAAACGCCGTTAGATGAGACTATTTCTGTTATAACATAGAACTTTCTAATTTTAATACTCAAAGCCGAGATGCTGCCGCGTCTCTTGATACGTCACCTATCACTTACATGTTTTATTCCTCCCGAGTATTTATTAACAAACAATAAAAATCGAAAAAAAATGAACACCGGGCCAATTCGAACTGGCAAACACGAACTCCGATTGAGTTAAAATTTATCTTGCATATGTAAATCGAATGACAATGCAATATTATCACACCAAATTTGCTTGAAAATCGTTTTGCAACAAAAAATGTTTCGCATAATTTTCTGCAAAAAAAAATGTTTCGCCAAAATTTTTTTCAAAAAAATCGTTTTGCAAAATTTTCTTGACAAAATGGTTTTAAGCAATTGATTTGCAACATTTCTCGACGAAAACTTTGCGCAACAGTCTTTTTCCAAAAAATTTTCTGGAAAAATTTTTTTGCATAAATTTTGGAGAAAAATGTTGCAAGCTAATGCAATGAAAAATGTTGCGAATGCAAATGTGTGAAATAACTCTGTCTAACAAATTTTGCAAAATAATTTTTGTGCAAAAAATGTTGCGAAACATTTTTTTTGCAAATAGATATAAATTACTAAACTAATTATTTTACATCATAAATACTAAAAAGTAAAAAATAAATAAACGAAAAAAAAATTCTTTAAAAACAGGCTTTTATTAGATGTTAATAAAAAATAACTAAAAAGTTAAAAATAATTTTATTTCGATTGGATACAAGTTTTCAAATAAAAGCATGTTACATTTCAACGGAAGAGGGAAAAAAGAGGGTGTAACACGCTTTTATTTGAAAACTTATTTCCAATCGGAATAAAATTATTTTTAACTTTTTAGTTATTTTTTATTAACAAATAATAAAAGCTTGTTTAAATTTTTTTTTTCGATTATTTTTTGTATGTGCGATACGAATTAGCGAGCAGAGTGTTCATGAGAAAAAGGTAATCATAAACAAAATTTTTTTGTATTTTTTTCTATAAAACTGCAACTCAAGACGGAAAAAAATGATCTGTTTTATTTCGATATCACCGGTTTTTAAAAAGTTATGAGCATTTGAAAAAGAAATGAAGAGAAAAAAAAACTTTTTTTTTCTCTTCAAAGCAAGTTCTCATTTATTAATTTATTAATTAATTTATTTACTTACTTATTAATTTATTAATGTATTTATTTATTTATTTATTTATTTATTCATTCATTCATTCATTCATTTATTTATTTATCTATCTATCTATTTATTTATTTATGTATTTATTTATTTGTTTATTCGTTCATTTTTTTTTGCACTTTCAAGAATAAAAGAAAATAAATAAATGAATAAATAAATAAATAAAAATTTAATGGTTAATGGAAATATTTTCCATTAATCATTAAATTTGAATGGTTAATGGAAATAATTTCCATTAACCATTAAATATTTTACAGGAGAATCAGGAGGATATCGGTCGCTTTCGGAATAATATTTCATCCTACGGGTTAAAATTTTCGCGTCTTAAATTCGCAAATATCGCTTTTCGACGTTAACCCACAAGCCACAGAAAAAAATGTAAACACCGCGCGCTCTCTCGCATAACAATAGACGCTCGCGCGAGACACTTGTCGAGCACGAATTGCTCTTCATTATGAAAAAAATGTTGTTCTAATTATATTATATTTGACGAAAAGCCATCGAGGGATTAAAATTTGATGAAATTTTGAATTTTTTGAAAAATAGCCTCAACTTGGCAATTTTTAAGAAACTTTGTACAGAGCTAATATAATATAGCTATCGAGGTTGTTTAATTTGGCAAAAAACTATTGAGGGCTTGAAATTTTATGAAATTTTTAATTTTTTGAAAAGTAGCGTAAACGCTCTATAACTTGTGCAATTTTGAAGTCATTGCACTGAAATTTTACACAGAGCTAATATAGCTATCGAGGATGTTCGTTATTAAATCAAGGTTTTTTCGCTATCAAATTTGGCGAAAATCGATCGAATTTGCATATTGATTACTAATATTTTTCAATAGTTAAGGAAGCTTCCTTTATGAGAAAGCCAAATTTAATCGTTTTTAAAAAATTTTATTAGAAATTAATTTTTTGCTCAATAAAATTATGCGAAATTGCACTCACCGCTTCTCCTTCTTCTTTTTCTACACGGCTCGATTTTTTTATCCCTTCCACACAACGCACTTGCTACTTTTTCAACGATATTATATTTCTTGACTTCTTCAACGACTCGCGAGAGACTGGTGCGTCTTTTTCACGCACGGCGCTCCAGGGCTCGGAAACGTTCGTGGCGTCCCAAGCGACTTGGCGGAGTTGTGGGGAACTAACTACACCGGGATATATATCTATACGCATAGCTATATATAGCTATGCTATATACATCCCGGTGTAGTTAGTTCCCCAATTTAAAACGCGCTCTCATTGGCGATATTTGAAAAAAAAACACCTCTCTGAAAATGTCAGGATCTTTTAAAATCAGTACAAGGTATTATATAAGAAAAATTAAACCAAAAATAAAATATGGAACTTGGATTTCCACGATTTTTGAAAATTCAAAATTCTCCAAATTCATCATTTAAAAAAAAACATTTCGAAATATTTTTTTTTCGTAGCCCCAAGTATACTCTTTGAAACGAATTCAGACCGATTTTTCATAAGTTTTTAAAATATATAAAAAAATAAACTAAAAAGATTTGAAAAATTGTGAAATTTTGAATTTTGCTTGACTTTGGAAAAAAATTTTTTTTTTGTCCTTTGGTAGAACTTCGTTTTATTAAAAACAAAAACTTCTGACCAAATTTCATCGAAGTTGAAAGGAGTCGATTTTAACTCTTGGGCGATTTGACATGGAATGACGCAAATATATTATTTAAAACTCTATTTTATTTCTTTTTCCTCAAATAAACAATATGTCGAAACTGATTTGAAAATCTCGAAAATTATTTTGTAAATATAAATATTCTCAACCTAGAGTTGATGAAGCAGTCGTTTTTCTTCTATTCTAAAAATGTATTTAAAAAGTAAATAAAAAATATGATAAACAAAAAATTCATTCTTTTATTCAAATTCTTTTTTCAGCTTACTGCCTAATGAGCTACAGTCACATACTGTACACACGCGAGGATGTGTACAGTATTTTTTTTTTTTTTTCAATCCATCACGTAAAACAGAAAAAAAATCTGTCCACTACGGGTGATAGCTTGAAAATTTTTATATATATTGTCACGGTTTCTTCAGAATTTTTTTAGATTTTTAAAAGATGGCGTTTTTTTGTCAAAAAAAATTTTTTTTTTTAAAATAAGCGATGTTCGGAAAAATCTAAAAAAATTATGAGGATGTATTTTAGACTCAATGCGATCATATGAAAAAAAATCAAATAAATCCGAGAGGATCAGGGTCACGGGTTTACACACTTGGGATGGAAGGACACATATACTATATATCCAGCGTTAAATATATGTATGAGGTATTCCATATCAAGTCGACCAATCCGTGGACCCGACCATTTTTGATTTTGTGGAAAATTTTCTATTTTTTGTACGTACTAAAAGCAGTTTCTCAGAATTTTTTTAGATTTTTGTCTCAACCTAATTAACCACAATAAATTGTTCAAAATTTGACAATTTTTTTTCAACTGCTCATAACTTTCTTAAAACCGGAGATATCAAAATAATACCAGAGATCATTTTTTTCCATCTTGAGCTGCAGTTTTATAAAAAAAATACAACAAAAATATCGATGTTTATTTTCATACGTTTTTTGAAGTTAAAAACAGAAAATATTTTTTTTTCTACTTGGACCCTTTTTATTTTTTTGAAAAAATTCAAAACTTTTTATAAGATATTTTTACAGATACTGAAAAATTGGCAGTTTGTGCTTCTTATAACTTGTATTTTTTTCTACTTTTTATCGCGTGTGAACTAAAGAATCGTGTTTCCTCCTTGAATTAAAAAATAGAAAAAAAAATACAAGTTATGAATATCACAAGCTGTCAATTTGTTAGTATCTGTAAAAATGTTTTTTAAATAGTGGGGAATTTTTTCAAAAAAATAAAAAGGGTCCAAGTTGAAAAAAAATTTTTTATAAAGTTATAAACACAAAACATTGTTTTTTTTCAACTTGGACCCTTTTTATTTGTTTGAAAAAACTCACCACTTTTTACAATATATTTTTACAGATACTTAAAAATTGACAGTTTGTGATATTCATAACTTGTATTTTTTTCTATTTTTGAAATACAAGTTATGAATATCACAAACAGCCAATTTTTTAGTATCTGTAAAAAAGTGTTTTAAGAAGTGGTGAATTTTGTCAAAAAAATAAAAGGGCCAAAGTTGAAAAAAAAAATATTTTGTGAAGTTTTAAACGCAAAATATTTTTTTTTTCAACTTGGAACCTTTTTATTTTTTTGAAAAAATTCACCACGTTTTAAAACACATTTTTACAGATATCAAAAAATTAGCAGTTTGTGATATTCATAACTTGTATTTTTTTTCTATTTTTTAATTCAAGGAGGAAACACGCGGTAAAAAATAGAAAAAAAATACAAGTTATGAGAAGCACAAACTACCAATTTTTTAGTATCTGTAAAAATGTCTCTTGAAAAGTGGTGAATTTTTTCAAAAAAATAAAAAGGGTCCAAGTTGAAAAAAAAATATTTTGTGTTTAAAACTTCAAAAAACGTATGAAAATAAATATCTTTTTTTTTGTATTTTTTTAAATAAAATTGCAACTCAAGACGGAAAAAAATTATCTGTTTTATTTCGATATCACCGGTTTTTAAAAAGTTATGAGCATTTGAAAAAGAAATAAAGAGAAAAAAACACTTTTTTTTTCTCTTCAAAGCAAGTTCTCATTTATTAATTTATTAATTTATTAATGTATTTATTTATTTATTTATTTATTTATTTATTTATTTATTTATTCATTTATTCATTTATTCATTTATTCATTTATTCATTTATTCATTTATTCATTTATTCATTTATTCATTTATTCATTTATTCATTTATTCATTTATTCATTTATTCATTTATTCATTTATTCATTTATTCATTCATTCATTCATTCATTCATTCATTTATTTATTTATTTATCTATCTATTTATTTATTTATTTATGTATTTATTTATTTGTTTATTTGTTCATTTATTTTTTATTTTTTGCACTTTCAAGAATAAAAGAAAATAAATAAATGAATAAATAAATAAATAAAAATTTAATGGTTAATGGAAATATTTTCCATTAATCATTAAATTTTAATGGTTAATGGAAATAATTTCCATTAACCATTAAATGTTAATGGTTAATGAAAATGCAAATGCATTACAAAAAGTAATGCATTACTTGCAACCCTGCTCCTGATTCTCCTGTAAAATATTGGTATATAATT
Organism: Alloplasta piceator; assembly: GCA_946863875.1. Lineage (NCBI taxonomy): Eukaryota > Metazoa > Arthropoda > Insecta > Hymenoptera > Ichneumonidae > Alloplasta > Alloplasta piceator. The sequence goes on along the minus strand of OX333077.1, from coordinate 14,380,859 downwards.
TCAACCAATATTTTACAGGAGAATCAGGAGGATATCGGTCGCATTCGGAATAATATTTCATCCTACGGGTTAAAATTTTCGCGTCTTAAATTCGCAAATATCGCTTTTCGACGTTAACCCACAAGCCACAGAAAAAAATGTAAACACCGCGCGCTCTCTCGCGGAACAATAGACGCTCGCGCGAGCTCTACGCTGTCGAACAAACGGTCTCGACAAACGGTCGAATGATAGGAATTTCTCATCGCTAATTCCGAAATCTTTTTTCACGACAATTCTACCAAATTCTCACAATTCAAAATTTGTCACAAAATTTTATAAAATTTTTCACAAAAATTCTCAACGATTCACACCAAAAATCACAAAACTCTCATCCAAAAATTCTCAATGATGACGAAAGCATGTTGACAAAAAAATGACACAAAGAAATCTGAATCATCAAATCAAAATAAAAAATACTTCTTGACCGAATACTTCAGACGCGTGGCCCCACATTAGGCGCCAGATTTCGTAGGGTTAATAATTTTCTCGTTGGAAAAATGATTCTAGGAAAAAATAGTACAGGAAAAAACACCCGCGGAAAAAATCCTATCTTTTTGTTTTTTCGTCCCTTCGTCTTTTCGTTTTTTCGTCTTCTCGTCTTTTCGTCAATTGACGATTTGGCGAGAAGTCGAAAAGACGAAAAGTCGAATTAACGAATTGACAAAAAGACAAAAAGACGAATAGACGAAAAGACGAAAAGACGAATGTCGAAATGACGAAAAGACGAAAAGATGAAAACGACGAATTCACGAAAGTTGAATTGACGAAAAAACAAATTGACGAAAAGACGAAAAGAAGAAAAGACGAATTGACGAAAAGACGAGAAGACGAATTAACGAAAAAACGAAATGACGAAAAGGACGAAAAGACGAATTGGCGACAAAATTCGCCGACATTAAGGTTGTTATTTATAAATAATTTAGTAGATTTTCTTTGATTTTCCTCCTAAATTGTTGTGTTTTCTTTCCAAGTCTTACAATTCTTTCAATTTATGATATTTAGAAATTTCTTTAAATTCACGAGTGAAGATTCCTGTATAAAAATATCAAAATTATTCAAGATTTGACTTTTTTCCAAATAATTTTTTTTTTTCAATTGTCTCAACGATTCAACGATTAGCCCAACGGCCTTCAATAATGGTCAAATCTTTTTTTTCGTTTTTTAAAGGGTTATAGGCAAATCTTTACGGGGTTATACCGGCATGAGCAGTTGGCGGTTGAATTGAACCGGATATTTGTCCGATTTGCGTGCTATTCGAGTGTCCTGGCAAACTGCCCAAGTGTCCGGAAATCGCGATTGCTTGAATGGCCCCGCTCAGACTTGTCGGTACTTGCGTCAGCGAGCTCGTCATTTGGGCGTTTGACGCGATCGCCGATTGATGAACGCTCGTCGGTGACGATTGATGCAGACTCGTCGATATTTGCGGCATGACACCTGTCATCTGTGGTCCCTGCGACAATTGTCCGAGCTCGTGACTCGCAGTGGCGTATTGACACGGTGTCATTGGCAAAGCACCGATTCCGTGTCCCATACCGCCGGAATGCTTGCGCAAACGGGCCCGTCGATTGCTGAACCATGCTTGAATTCTCGCTTCCGTCAGGCCCGTTCGCTGGGCCAATTCCTCCCTCGCGTACACGTCAGGATATTGGGCACGCTGAAAAGCCGTCTCCAATTGTTCCAATTGCGTTCCTGTGAATGTTGTTCGGCTGCGACGCTGCTTTCGCTTGAGAGGAATACCGGGCTCACTCGCAACGTCAGAATCGTCGCCGCAGGTACCTTAAATTTCAAGTGACAGAAACAAAAAATCAGACGTTGAGAGAGAAAAATGGTTATTGGTAATTGGTTACTTTAATTTTGCTTCCTCATAGAGAAAGCTTTGTTTTCGTGAAAATTTTTTTTTTCGAGATTTTCATGTCAGTATGTTCAAAATGTCCTAAGACATCGATATTTTTTTTAAATGTCCGGATGTATGTATGTATGTGTGTGTGTGTGTCGCTGCCTCGAAAAATTCGAACATCTATATCTCAAGACCATACCCGTGTAGAAATTTTGGTAGGGAAAAACTTCTGCCCCTGACTTGCCCTCCCTAACTAATGTAGGGAAATGATCCGCTCATCCTAACAGGCCCTGTTATGCCATGTAACACCTGGCTGGCCATTTTCGGATCCGGCGGTCATGATCAGGCCCCTATGACGATATGATCCGGCCCTAGCAGATCCTGATCAGGCTCCTAAGATTTTTAGAATCATACCCTTAAAGGCCCTGATCACGGCCATGAAGTTACCGATCATACACCGAAGCGCTTTTTGAACAGTTCGTTTTTACGAGGTACTCCTTTTTCAATGTATGCATCTTATTATTTATTTCGAGGCAACCCTTTCTCAGGGTACACTTTTGTTTTGACAATCCTCGAAGAGAATATTAGATTCCGAGTGAACGGAAATTCTCTACGAGAATTAAATAAATAAGTACAATCACACAAGACGGCAGGAACTCCTTGTATGGATTCTTCCGACACCGACTTCTGCTAACATCCGTGCTCGCACCCGTCTATATAAGCATACTGAACACATTATCCGTATGGGAGTTCAACGGTTGCTGTCCTGCGACATCTCGCGCCAAGTCTCGGAACTAACGCGATGCGGTTCGTGGTGATAATAATAATAATCCTCTGCTTACGTAACGAGATTGTGACAGGCGCACAATTGCTTGTTATTCTCGCGGAATAAAAGTGATAATGTAAATAATAATTAAATAATAATAATAATAATAATAATAATAATAAACGAGGCAATGATTGTTAATTTATTATTATTGTTATTGCTATTATTGTTATTGATTATTATTATTATTGATTATAATAATAATAATTATTATTATTATTATTATTATCATTATTATTATTATTATACTACTGAAAGCCGACATACAAATAATTTTATTTTAATAAATACTTAGGGGAATCCAATAGTTTTCACATCAGAGCTCTGCCAGGGTAATAAAACAAAAATATGTTTGGCTTAAAAGTGTAAAAATAACATCGTCGGAAACTGTTCATATTCTGATCATGCAGGGCACTGGTAATAAGTGATTATTTCAATGTAATAACTAGGGACCAGGTCGTTAAGTTCCATGTCAGGGCCTTGCCAGGAAAATCGGATCAGGCAGGGCGGATCAGGGGCAAGAATCAACTAATGGTTGCCCTATTACACATCTACACGGGTATTGGAGTAGCGAGCCGAAATTTTGCACATAAGCTGAGCTCTACAGTCCCTTTGTTTGTTATGAATTTTGCAAAAATTCATTGACGTGTGCGAATTTTCAGCGACTTTGGAATTTTCAAAAAAAGGGCGTGGTTGCTCTAGCGTTCGCAAATTTTGCGATATCGAGTTGAAAAATATTATACAGATAGTTTAAGTGTTAAAGATTATTGCTATTGAATTTCGCAAAAATAGCTCAAGGGGTTCGTGATTTATAAAATTTTGATTTTTTTGCAAAACGCGCATGATCGCTCTAGCTTGCACATATTCCGTGATACCACGCTCAAAATTTTTATAATGGTAGTTTAGTGAAAGAAGTTACTTGGTATTCAATTTTGCAAAAATTGCTTGAGCCGTGCAAATTTTATTTGATGTTGAAATTTTTAAAGAAAAAGCTTGATCGCTCTAGCGTCCGCGAATTTTGCGATATCAGGTTAAAAAAAATTATACCGATAGTTTGAGTGAAAAATATTGTTGGTATTGAATTTCGCGAAAATTCCTCAAAGGGTTCGTGATTTATAAAATTTTTAATTTTTTGGGAAAGCGCATGATCGCTCTAGCTTGCACATATTTCGTTATATCAAGCTCAAAATTTCTATAATGGTAGTTGAATGGAAAAAGTTACTTGGTATTCAATTTAGCAAAAATCGCTTGAACCGTGTAAATTTTATGCAACTTTGAGATTTTCAAAAAAAAAGCTTGCTCGAAAATTGTACGATACAAAGCTGCCGTTTTATTCCTCCGGTAGCCAGAGATAGTACCTGTATTTTTTTACAACATATTTATTAATATTTTGACAATAAACAAAAAAATTGTCAAGAAAAAATATGAAAAATGAATAAGCTGGTAAAGTTGGGGCTTAAAAAAGGGAGTTTGCTGGCTGACACGATTGCAACCCTTCTATATAGTCATTTGATAAAAAATTTAAAAAAAGATTCTTAATTACTAAGAATGTCGTTATAGCCCTTACCCCAGAGAAAACGGAAACAATTTTTTTTTGCAAAATGGCGGATGTCTGAACAAAAAAGGCGTTTTCCGACTCATTTTTTCATACTTTTTATTTTGTTTACAATAGTAAAACAGATAATTTTGATACAAACGTGGTAGGGATAGAAGAACTTGAGATATCATGTCAGACATGTTGAGAAAAGTAGTTTTGAGAAAAGCGTCTACAATTTGCTCTGAAGTGACGGGCGTATTGCTGGGCGAAGTTGCTGCGTCACTAAAGTAGCTATAACTCCGTAAATTATTGGAATTTACAAATGACCTTTTGAGGATATACTCTTAGAGGTTCAAACTTTAAGAATATGCCAAAAAATTGATTTTTTCAAAATTCTGGACCAGAATACTCTCTTAAAGTTACGCTCTGACGTGATAGGGGTAGTTGTTGCGTCACTAAAATAGTTATACCTCCGCAAATTATTAAAATTAAAAAATTTCCTTTCGAGGATATATTATTAGAGGTTCAAACTTTAAGAAAATGCAAAAAAAAAAATGATTTTTTTGAAATTCTCGACCAGAATACTCCCTTAAAGTTACGCTCTGACGTGAAGGGGGTTGCTGCGTCACTAAAATAGTTATTACTCCGTAAATTATTGGAATTTACAAATGTTCTTTCGAGGATATATTCTTAAAGGTCTAAACTTTAAGAATATTAAAAAAAAAATTGATTTTTGCAAAATTCTAGACCAGAATACCGCATTAATGGTTAAGGAATCCTTCTTAAGGATTTCTGATCCTGAGGGCAAACGTTAGATAAAGGCCGGAAGAATTGCAAAATCGACGTTATCCAAAGTTAATTTTGAGTGAGTTCCGGCGATTGAAATACGCCGGCTTTTAACCGATGAATCCAAAATCCACAGAAAATTTGTTTAATACACTTTTGCATGAGATCGTTAAATATCTCTACATGCTAAAAATCTTCCGGAAAATTTGAATCCTCCGGAAAATGCTCCTAAAAATCCTGCGGTTCGCTCATTGCGTCAAGAGGTATAAGAATGGAGAAAAGAAACTTTTCGATAGTCGTGTATCTGCTCGTGCGATGTGTACTTAGCATTACGTTTATCCTGCCAGTATTTTCGCAAAACCACCCTCATTCTTCTCTTCTTTCAAGGAATTGGCGATTTAGCGTGCCCACCATTGAGAAATCGGGCTTTCAGGCGTCAGTGTATCAGGAAAAAAAAAGAAAATAAAAACATGAATGGAAAATTTTGAACAAACGTTTATGGGTTCAAAGGCACCATTGAGATTCACTTGTGCGCGAGATCGGATCGAAAATTTCATCCCCTTCGGCGTATCTCCATTTTACGAAGGGCTTACCACGTAAATGATCACGGTCACTCCGTACGATGACCCAGTCTCTTTTTCTACTTTTAAGAAAGAAAATCGTCTCGTTTGTCCATTATTCAATTTTAACACAATTTTCTTCTTGCCCGCTCATTCCATGAACATGACCGCGATTTTCTTATTGTGGAGGGGTTGGAAAAAGTAGATGGAAACGAAATCGCGTTTGGGTGTGCATGAGAGTGTTGTTGAAGGCTCTTTTTCTTCTTTTTTTTTGGGTCAAACACGGTCAATTGACGTTATTGTGAGGACAATTGGATCATTCTTCCGCGTGATGAAAAGGGGAATTACGAAGATTCGTTTTTAAGTGGTTTGTTATGACATTTTGACGTGTTCCGGCCACACAAGCGCATACAAATGTACACCGGACGATTTGACCGATCCCTCTGTGGATGGGATTTTATTTTTGGGGGGCTGCGTTCATTTTTGCAGGCATTCAACGAGACTCAGCTGTAATTCGGCACAAGGTTTGCCGGATGAGTCCCTGATTCGGGGCGGCAAAGTACACACAAACATCGTAATCCCATTTCTTCTTAAGAAATTGAATCCGCAGATTTTTTTCCCTCTTCAATACTCGTATGAAAAAAAAACATACGATTTCGAAAGAGGCAGCCATTTTTGGAGATCAAGAAAATCGATCGATAGTTGAAAATAACGCGGAAAGTATGTTCAAATTTTTTAATTGTTTTATTCGTAGACGTTTTCATTGCACTTTGTGCATAAACTATTTATCGCGGTAAAATAAGCCTATTGAATCTCGAAATAAAAAAATCTTCCTAATTTTGTGAGGAGGGAGTTTTTATTGCAAGGTATTTTAAATTGGAGGATTTTCTTCTCTGTATTTGGACGAAAAATCGAGAAAGAGCGAAAAACAAGGCGGAATTGCAATTTTAATTTTCTTTCGCCAATGAACAAGATTTTTATTTTGAATTTCCAAAAATTTACCCTGCATTTTGATTAATTTTCTTCTCTCCTTTGTTCTGGCATTCAAGATTGAATTAATTGCCACGGATTCGTTTAAAATAGCTCGAAAAGGTGTGAAAAAGATCCTCCCCCGCGTGAAAACCGTGGGAACTTTTTTTTCGGAAGCGCACTGACTCCTGATTTATTGAGTCTCCCATCCCAAATATCCGCGGGACGTCCTTCCCTCTTTCCTGTATTTTCTCAAACCGGACAAGAGAGCGCACTCCCGCTTGCAACATCAAAAAGGACAACCCGGTGCGATGTTTTCCCAAGATCACAGTACGACCTGCCATCCGGTTCTCGTTTAAAAATCGCTTCGGACACACATCAATATATACATACATATATATATATTTTCACAGGTATTTGGCCGACATTGACCGGACACAGAGAACTTTTTGTTGCGATAAAAATGGCATTGAAAGATTTCCTAATGCGTCTACAAAAAAAAAAAAACCTCAACAAAAATATTCGGCCCACATAAAGTTGTGCGGTCAATTTTTATTGTGCGATACCGACTTTGACGTCGTATTTGGACAAACAAGCTCCACCCGTAGTAAAAAACTCCATTCGTCGCCATTGAAAAATCCCCATTCATTCCCCATTGCCAAAATAACCAATGGAGATGAATGCCGAATTGCCTAAGGGGATTTTCGCCATTGAATTCCCCATTTGAAACGGAATGGGGATTATCTAATGGGGATTCAATGGAGACAATCCCCTTAGGCAATTCGGCATTCATCCCCATTGGTTATTTTGGCAATGGGGAATGAATGGGGATTTTTCAATGGCGATGAATGGAGTTTTTACTATACGAAAGAATCTCCATTGCTGTTCGCCACTCATTCCCCATTGCCCACAAAAAAAAAATTGGGAAAATTTTTTTTTCATCGGTTCTATACTTTTCGGTCATAATTACGTCGATTGCTGAAAAAAAAAAATTCTATACGCCCTTATGGCTTTCGACACCAACTCGGAAAGCCATAAGGGCGTATAAAAAAACAAAAAAAATTGGGAAATTTTTTTTTTCATCGGTTCTATACGTTTCGGTCATAATTACGTTGACTTGAAATTTCGCTATTTTCAGGTTTTTGAAAATAGGCCCAAAATTGAGCAAAACAGTTTTCTATCCAAATTAATGAAAATATTGATTTTTTGAAAAAACTATTGATAGATTCGCGTTTAGGGGGCAAAAATACATCGATATGAGGCCCGAAAAACAAAAATAATTTTTTTTTTTTTTGCATTTTGGCCAAAATTCAATCGGTTCACTAAAATGGCTGCAATTTATTTTCTAGATAGAATTGCGGCTTAAGCATGAGCTCATTCCCTTCGTAATCGTTCACGCTTCAAAATCCCGTTTGGTTCATCCCATTACGATCATTTTTCGATTTTTGGCAGATTTTTAAAGTTCAACAATAGATTTTTGTAAATTTTTTAAGGTATACCCCTTTCCATTTTTTTCGGCGATTTTCAAACTGCTCTCATTTCTACAAAAAATTAGTTATCGGGATGAACTTAACGGCATTCTCTAAGTTTGGTCACAAGCTTTGCGTACGAAAAACAAATTTTAAAATCGGTTGAACCAAAGTGAAGTTATGAGCACTTGAAATTTCGCTATTTTCAGGTTTTTGAAAATAGGCCCAAAATTGAGCAAAACAGTTTTTTATCGAAATTCATGAAAATTTTGATTTTTTGAAAAAACTATTGATAGATTCGCGTTTAGGGGGCACAAATTCATCGATATGAGGCCCGAAAAACAAAAATAATTTTTTTTTTTTTTGCATTTTGGCCAAAATTCAATCGGTTCACTAAAATGGCTGCAATTTTTTTTCTAGATAGAATTGCGGCTTGAGCATGAGCTCATTCTCTTCGTAATCGTTCACGCTTCAAAATCCCGTTTGGTTCATCCCATTACGATCGTTTTTCGATTTTTGGCAGATTTTTAAAGTTCAACAATAGATTTTTGTAAATTTTTTAAGGTATACCCCTTTCCAATTTTTTCGGCGATTTTCAAACTGCTCTCATTTCTACAAAAAATTAGTTATCGGGATGAACTTAACGGCATTCTCTAAGTTTGGTCACAAGCTTTGCGTACGAAAAACAAATTTTAAAATCGGTTGAACCAAAGTGAAGTTATGAGCACTTGAAATTTCGCTATTTTCAGGTTTTTGAAAATAGGCCCAAAATTGAGCAAAACAGTTTTCTATCGAAATTAATGAAAATATTGATTTTTTGAAAAAACTATTGATAGATTCGCGTTTAGGGGGCAAAAATACATCGATATGAGGCCCGAAAAACAAAAATAATTTTTTTTTTTTTTTGCATTTTGGCCAAAATTCAATCGGTTCACTAAAATGGCTGCAATTTATTTTCTAGATAGAATTGCGGCTTAAGCATGAGCTCATTCCCTTCGTAATCGTTCACGCTTCAAAATCCCGTTTGGTTCATCCCATTACGATCATTTTTCGATTTTTGGCAGATTTTTAAAGTTCAACAATAGATTTTTGTAAATTTTTTAAGGTATACCCCTTTCCATTTTTTTCGGCGATTTTCAAACTGCTCTCATTTCTACAAAAAATTAGTTATCGGGATGAACTTAACGGCATTCTCTAAGTTTGGTCACAAGCTTTGCGTACGAAAAACAAATTTTAAAATCGGTTGAACCAAAGTGAAGTTATGAGCACTTGAAATTTCGCTATTTTCAGGTTTTTGAAAATAGGCCCAAAATTGAGCAAAACAGTTTTTTATCGAAATTCATGAAAATTTTGATTTTTTGAAAAAACTATTGATAGATTCGCGTTTAGGGGGCAAAAAAACATCGATATGAGGCCCGAAAAGCAAAAATAATTTTTTTTTTTTTTTTGCATTTTGGCCAAAATTCAATCGGTTCACTAAAATGGCTGCAATTTTTTTTCTAGATAGAGTTGCGGCTTGAGCATGAGCTCATTCTCTTCGTAATCGTTCACGCTTCAAAATCCCGTTTGGTTCATCCCATTACGATCGTTTTTCGATTTTTGGCAGATTTTTAAAGTTCAACAATAGATTTTTGTAAATTTTTTAAGAGCTTATTCTCTTCGTAATCGTTCACGCTTCAAAATCCCGTTTGGGAAATTGGGAAAATTTTTTTTTCATCGGTTCTATACTTTTCGATCATAATTACGTCGATTCCTGAAAAAAAAAAATTCGATACGCCCTTATGGCTTTCGACACCAACTCGGAAAGCCATAAGGGCGTATAAAAAAAAAAAAAAATTGGGAAAATTTTTTTTTCATCGGTTCTATACGTTTCGGTCATAATTACGTCGATTCCTGAAAAAAAAAATTTCAATACGCCCTCATGGCTCCCGGATGCCATAAGGGCGTAAAAGAGGTGATACTCCCTTATGGCAGCTGTAACGCGATATATATTATTAGATTTAATAGAAATTATTGAAGCTCAGAATTGAGAAAATAGATTGTAAGTGTATTCAGATGACGATTGATAATGAAAGTATATACGTTTCTCCTCTCACAAATCGGGTTGAGAAGGACTGATAAAATTATGTGTATATGTTAAAAATAAACGGTTTTAAAAATCATTTATCCCAAACGTACGCGTACTTGATGAGCAGTTTATAATACATTTTTTTAGAATTACTTTCGAATAATTTCCGAGCTTATGCTAATATTAATTGACCATCGATATAATCATCAGCATTTATTACAATTGAAGAAAATATTTGGTTCATATATGAGAATCAGCGACATCTACTCTTACTTGACTTTATTAATTCACCGCCGTTTGAGAAATATCGCATTCGGAAAAATTCTCATCGATCGATGGGTTCAATTGTTCAGCATTAAACCTCGAATATGGATTGCAACATCGTTAACGAATGCTGCTCATCATTCGATCAGTCATCAATGAAGTGACATTATTGATAAATGTTGATCATTGTATAATTCGTAGTTACTTATTATTCAATGGGTATCCTTGGTAAATGCTGATCATTTCATCGTTAGCCGCATTTGGGTTCCAATGAACATCTGTGGGAAATGCTGATCTTTCAGTTCATCCGCATTGACTTTCCAATGGACATCATTGGGTAAAGTGGATCACTTCGTTCATCAGCATTTACCATCTCATGGACACCATTGGGCAATGCTGATCGCTCGATACATCCGCATTGGCTTTCCAATGAGCATCATTGAGTAATGATGATCATTCGATTCGTCCGCATTGGCTTTTCAATGAGCATCATTGAGTAATGATGATCGTTCGATTCATCCGCATTGGCTTTCCAATGAGCATCATTGAGTAATGATGATCATTCGATTCATCCACATTTGATTTTCAATGGATACCCATTCACTGATCAATGGTCAGCCCTGTACGCCATTGACAAATGCGGAAATCTCAATGGGTCCCCATTCATTGTCCAATGGAGTCGTATGAGGACCATTGGTTGCCATTGGCGATTCAATGGAGTTTTTTACTACGGGCACACGAATTGGTCAACTCAAAAAAAAAAGAAGAAAAAAGCGAAGAGGAGGAAGAAGAAAAAAATAGGCGAGTTATGCGATTGAGTGGAAAAGACGAAATATTCAAGTGCCCGAATTCCCAAGCGGCAAAAGTCCTTTGAGTGGTCCCGACAAGCGTGATTCAAAGGCTAAAAATATTTTTTTTACGATTATCGGTCGGGCAGTTTTTCTTCCAAAGTCCACAGTTATTGGCTGCAGCTTTGAGTTTCTTTGGTACATTTAGCGTCTCTACCAAAACACAACTCTACCGAAAAATCTTTAACATTTTGTAACTTCCTTAAATAGTGTCTTTACTAAATATTTTTAGAAAAGATCTCTCCCAGAAAACAAATGTCTCGAAACAACTCTACCGAATAACAAATAATCGCAGTCGCGTGACAACTCTACCGGACAAAAATGCACCAAAAAAATGTCCACGGCAACTCGAGTCTCCAGTAACGACTCTACCGAAAAACAAGCTTAGAGAACAATTTTCCGGAATTTCGTCTCTACCAGAAAACGTGTCCCCGGAATATTCCTGAAGAAACGTTCAGTCTTTTGAATGGGTGTTTTTTATTTCCGGAAGATTACTTTTCAGTAGAGGTATCATTCGGTAGGGTCGTTCCCTGGATTCTTATTGTTCGATGGATCCTTATTCTCGGTGGCTCATTTTCGTTAGAGATGCTTTGTGATAGAGTTTTTCATATTTTGCAGAAATATTATTCGGTAGAGATGCAAATACAAGGCAGAAATGTTCCGGCACAACCGTATTTTTGTAAAGTTTTTATGTAGGTGAGTTTTAAGTGGTAGAGTTGTAATTTACCGCTTCTTCTTTTCATACAGAACTCGTTCGAATGTCTCACATTTGTTAAAAGACAAAGAGACACGTTTCACAACGAAAGACGAATATGCACATACGTACATATTACATACGTATTTGTGTATTACATACGTTACACACGAAGATATCGGGGTCGGCAATGATGACGAAGAACTTTTCTAAAGACTCGGGGGCTCGTTTTTTTTCTTCTTTATCTCTCAACGCGACAAATCTGCTTCTGAACTTTCCACTGAGAACTCTTTTTTCTTCTTCTTTGTTACAGTCCACAAAATGAACAAATATATCACGAGTGAAAAGGAAACCGAAAAAAGTGTAGCTGAGAAAAATATACTCGTTGTTAATTCGGCGCCATTAAGGAGATCTCTTTGAAGCTCGCCGAAAGAGAAAATCGTATCGACGATTCTGGAGGAGTGAACGCCCGAAATTCCCGAAAGTTTGTGTGAAAGAGAAATCTGAAAATAGAATTTTTCGAAAAAAGTTGATGATGATTTATTTTCGAAAATAATGATTCAAAAAAATGGCGTAACATTTTTTCTTCCTGAATAGATATTTATCATTTTTTTCTTTTGCAGATCGTCGCAATTTTCGATCGTCGAGCGAGACCGTGGTAAAAAGGGCCGCATGGGGCAAAATGACCCACCGTCCAAAACTCACTATTCGAATTTTCAATCGGGCCTAAAAGTTTGATTGAGTGAATAAAGAAATGAAACGAATTAATGTTTGAAATGTTTTATGGCTATTTCTCAAGAAATTACATCTAATTTAAACAATAAAATGGCAAAATCATTGAACTTGTTGCAAAAATTTATCAATGTCTTAAAAAATGTCTCTAAATTTTTCTATCCATTCAAGAAGTACCGCAAGCTCTTATTTTTTATTTTTCAACGAATAAACCCAATCGGAATGTCATTTTGTTTATGGCAGAATGTCGATTCGCGAAATATCGTAACCATCGAGAATAGAATTATTTTCTTGGCTGGTCCATTCTGCCCCATTTTTCCCTAAACTTTAGTGTATCGGATACTGGCTTCTATTCAATCTCTCACTCTTAGGTTCTCCTGCAACATTTTTATGGCTATTTCTCAGGAAATTACATAATTTAACTATTAAATAGCGATATCATTTAACTTGTTGCGAAAATTGATTAATGTCTCAAAAAATGTCTCTAAATTTTTCTATTCATTCAAGAAGTACCGCAAGCTCTTATTTTTTATTTTTCAATGAATAAACCCAATCGGAATGTCATTTCGTTTATGGCAGATTGTCGATTGGCGAAATATCATCCTAACCATTGAGAATAGCATTTTTTCTTTGCTGGTCCATTTTGCCCCATTTTGCCCTAAACTTTAGTGTATCCGACACTGGCTCGTATTCAGTGTCTCACTCTCAGGTTCTTCTGCGACATTTTTATGGCTATTTCTCAGGAAATTACATTATAATTTAACTAAATAGCGAAATCATTTAACTTGTTGCAAAAATTGATTAATGTCTCAATAAATGTCTCCAAATTTTTCTATCGATTCAAGGAGCACCGCAAGCTCTTATTTTTTATTTTTTAACGAATAAACCCAATCGGAATGTCATTTCGTTTATGGCAGATTGTCGATTGGCGAAAGATCATCCTAACCATTGAGAATAGAATTTTTTTTGGCTGGTCCATTTTGCCCCATTTTTCCGTAAACTTTAGTGTATCGGACACTGGCTCGTATTCACGTGTTCAAGACACGTGACAGGTGTACCATGAGGCCACATATATATATATATACTGTTTGTATGGTCGCCGATACAAGTTGTATTGTGGCTTTACGGGCGTGTGTTGTGAAATATTGCCAAACATACATTTTCGGTGTCTCTTCGCTTTTTATGTCGGCTTGTCTCTTCGATGTCAGAGAGGTGGAAAAGAATGAGAGAAGTGTTGGCGTGGGAGAGGGGGAAGATGAAAAGGCGGTGGCGGTGTCGGAGACTTATAGGCATATATAAATATATATATATATATATATATATATATATATATATATATATATATATATATATATATATATACTATAGAACGTCAGAGAGTAGGTGACAAGAGTTTAAAAGGGGGCGACCTGAGCGAGGAATCTTTCATTATTGAAGATGCAACTTGTCTGTGCGGTTTACTATTCTTCTATTCTTCCGATTGTCGTCCGGAAGAGTCATACACGAAGATGCCGACAAAGAAACACCGACAATGTATATATATAAAAATAGGTGAAGGTATTATAGTTGACTGTAAAATATCCGCCATCACTTAACTCTCCCATTACTCGTTTGAACGATTTTTCACAAATCCAGCATTTCCTTTCTTCTCGTCAACGTGGCCAAATTTTTTGAAATTGAAAAAAGAAAGTTCATTCTAAATTTTGATTTTATTTATGCCGCTTAGGTTATCGTGGGTCGCTGAAGACCCGAGGCATGTTAGAACGCCTAATTTGCAATGAAGAAATCTGATAAAATTCCTGAAATCTCTTGAATACTTCTACTTTAAGTGCACACCATGATGATTGCAAAAAAATTCAAACAAATATTTTATTTTTTGTCATAAACACATTCGAAAATAGCTCGGGTCTCCACCGACCCATGATAATCGAATCAGGGTAATTATTTAACATTTTTTATAGCAGAATTCGTTAAGTTGACAAAATGCAGCGAAAATGTTTTTTTTTTTTTGCAATTTAGGGAGAATACAATGTTTTTCCTTTTGCTTTCTCCTCAATGAATTTTTATTAGTAGAATATCAGATTGTTCCACATGATTGATCAATCTCGTATTTAAACAACAAATTTTATCTCCGATTGTATTTTTAAACAAAATTATTCGCGCTCCATTTACAATCGTGGCACCTGGTTTTCCTCGTCGTCGTAAGGAAAACACATGTGTTTCTCGTGATTTTTTTTTTTTTCATTCATTTACGAGTAAAGAGAGCGTCAGTGGCAAATCTTTAAAAAGCTCTCATTTCTCAACGCCCTATGATGAACTCTTTTTTTTTTCTCTTGTTATCCCGCGGTACGCCCGGAGACATATGTATGGGCTGTTCTGATAAAAATGTCATGTTTTACAAATTGTCATAAAAAATATTGGGTTTCCGGGAAATTTTGTAGATTTTTCTTACTCCAACGTTATTGAACATCCATTTTTTTTCAATTTTTTTCAAATTCGAAACAAGAGCTGATGAAAAATTTTTGAGAGTTGGGAAATGCTCGATAAATCGTGGAAAAAATCATTTGAAAATTATATATTATTATTCTTCAGTTTTTATTCTCCATTATTCTACAACTTTTAACAATTTCTTCAACTTGACTGTATACAAAAAATCGTAAAATACAGGAGGAGAATTAAATCTGTCCAGCATGCTTTTCGTACATAATTTCCGGTGTATGACAATTTGTACCAATTTTTATATTCGCGCATTGGAAGTTGTTTTTTTTTTAAATTGTTTTAATAAATAAAAAGGGCTGATGGAGAAGAGTGCAGGCGTTGACTTGCACTGAGAAAAAAGTTCAATTAAAACAACTAAATCCATTTAGTTCAAAAAAATTTAGTCGATTCAACATTAATTTATTTGAAATAATGAAACCATAATTGATTCAACAAATGGATTTGGTTAACCATAAGATATGAGGTGGACGAAATTATTTGGTCAATTTCCAGATACAGTTTACTCCAATTTACACGTTACTGAGTTGCTGTACAGAAATATTTCGTTGATTTCCAGTATATTTTAACTAAATAAATTTAGCTGTAACAAAAAAACAATTCGTATTTTCAATCACACAATTTAATTGGTACAAAGATATTTATTTGATTGAACTAAAACTTTGCCCATTCAAGCAACGATTTAACCGATTTAACTAAAATCTCCACTGTATCCTTGCCGAATTACCAAAATGATCTCGTTGAACATCCGGAAACAAATATTTGGTTGAGTCAAACAAATTTTTGCATTTTCAACAAAAAAATTTTCTCAGTGTGGAAATGCCCGTATATATCAACGGGCCAATATTCTCTCCGTGAGCGCGCGACGACGATAATTATCAATTATCGCAATTAGGACGTGTGTCAAGAAGGGGTGTATATTATCGCTTGCTCTTCGGGCTATGCGAATTCTTTTATTTTTTTTAAGCCCATTCTTGGCTGATCGCTCATCTCTTCCCGAGAGTATGAGAGAAGGAGGAGAGCGGAGTGCGATCCCTCAGGTAACAGAATATGAGAGAGGGAGAGAGAGAGAGAGAGAGAGAGAGAGAGAGAGAGAGAGAGAGGGAGCGAGTGAGAGAGGAAATATCTAAATGGCCACGCGAAGAGCTCGCGTGGCCCAGGTGCGTTTCTTTGGGACGTTCCCTCTCTTTCTTCCTTATCCTCTTTCCCTCTCGCGCTTTTTCCCCTTCTTTGGCCCTCGAGGGCCCTTTTGCGCTTAGTGTCGGCATTCCAGCGTGCGCCCTCTGACACCGCGTGCGGCACAAAGAGAGAGAAAGAGAGAGAAGGAGAGAGAAAGCGGGAGGGAGGAAAAGATCGGGGACTCAGACTCTCTCAAAGAGAATGGAGCCTTCGAGAGAGATCCTCTCTCCCTCTCTCTCTCTTTTCGACTCTATCTCTTTCTCTCTGAGTCTTGTCTTTCGTTTATGTTCGTTGTATTGATTGATGAAAATCAAAAGGGCCCATCTCACGTGCAATTTTTCGTGACAAATGAAACGCTTGAGTCTCTTTGATCTCAAGCACATCGACGCTTTTTTCCGTTTGCCGATCGTTCCTCTGAGATCATCGTTTCTTCACTCTCTTTCTCTGTTTCTCTTTCTCATGACACTCTTTCTAACCTTTTCCCTCTTTATTTCCGTATCCTTTGGTACAGCCAAAAGGCTCATCTCACTTGCGATAAAACCGTGAAAAAATTGAAATCGAAATTCTAAAAATGAATTTCGATCGAGAATTTCATTGCCAAAACGACTTGATCGAGACTTTGGATTTTTATCGATTTTTTTTCTTTCAAATATACTCAAGGCTGATTATTTGCCTTTTGAGAATGTAATCTGTAAGTTCGAAATGAGTTGGGAAAAAATAGATTGATGTTACCGAAAAAATACTCAAAAAGTTTCGCTTCTTGAGAAAAATCGGTCGATTTACCAAAACCGCTGTAACTTTTTTTCCCGTAATAGATTTGGCTTGATTCTGTGCTCATTCGCTTTGTAATCATTCAAACTACAGAATGCAACTTTGTTCATGCGCCTACGATGATTTTTCGATTTTTCACACATTTTCAAAGTCGAGCAATCGTCTGCTGAACAATTTTTGTTTCTTCATCTTTCTTCGTCAATGTTTAAACTGTCGCCGCGAGCACAAAAATTAATTTTTCAGAATGATCCGAACGGCATTCTCGGATCTCAAATGTCAGGTTTCAGGACGAAAAAGGATTTTCCAAATCGGTCGATCCAAAGTAAAGTTACGGCTGAATTTTCAAAACTTCAGACTTTGCAGATTTTTTCGATAAGAAATCGAAATGTTTGTTCTTTTTTTGGTCCTTTCTGGCTCCGTATGAGGGGAAATTCTTTGCTGATAAGGAATTGCGGAAGTATTGTGTTGAGAAAAATTAGATACATATAAAAAAAATAAAAATAACAAAACGTCCCATTTCAGGATGATTTTTTCTCTTCAATAGGTGTCACGTTTTTTTTGGCACTTTCTATGCATTAACGTCCCGAAAGAGGAAGGTAAAATGAAGCCCTTTGCGATGGCAGTGTCATAAATCGTTCAAAAAAGCTCATATAGAATACTCCCCTGAACTTATATGTTGGACTTGTAATGAGAGAACTCTGCTTTCTCGGCCCAAAGCTCTTTCTCTCTCTTACTCTCTCTCTTTCTCTATCTTTCTCATATCGTGTTCGTACTCCAAAGCCATCAGCTTATCTTCTTGCATCCCGATTTGTTCTCATCCTCTTTCTTCCTCCCTTCTTCCTCCCTTCTTCCTCCTCTTTCTTCCTCCTCTTTCTTCCTCCTCTTTTGTCCTCCTCTTTCTTCCTCCTCTTTTGTCCTCCTCTTTCTTCCTCCTCTTTCGTCCTACTCTTTCTTCCTCCTCTTTCTTCCCCCCCCCTTTATTTCTCCTCTTTCTTCCTCCTCTTTTTTCCTCCTCTTTCTTCCTCCTCTTCCTTCCTCCTCTTCGTTCACGCCACATATATAAATCGGGGAGTCTTTCGTAACGCACGCACGTGCATTTTCGTTTGTGTGTGTGTGTGCGTGTGTTCGCGCACCTCACCAAGAAAGGGCGGCGCTCGATGAAATCCTTTATAGATTTTATCGTTCGTGCCTCCGAGGAGTTTAGCTATATACTCGGCAGGTTATTGTTTCATTTTCATCGCAAAGAAAAAGAACGAGAGAGAGGGAGAGAAGGCGAGAGAGGGAGAGAGAGAGTGAGAGAAAAGAGGCACTTGGCAAATCGCGGGACTGTTTCGAGTAGCCAAGTGCGTGTGCCATTGATATATATATATATACATACATATGTGCACTTTCGACGAGTCGTTAGCGGTAACAATAAAATATACTGCATAATGTGAAAGGTATTATATATCTTTTGTGACATTTGATCTTTATTATTCGAGCCGGCATATTTGTTTTTCATTTCGCTCGGTACAATTTTTTCTCAAAGCCGCGGCGAGTTTTGAATTTTGGAATTTTTTTGTCACGCCGATACGGGCAGAAAATAAGCAAAAAGAAAAAAAATATTTTTCTGCCATATTATCCTTGTTACTATTTTTTTTCTTTTGTAGCATTTGCAAATAATCGCGGCGAATCTTGAAATTTGGACATTTTTTTTTTTTCATGCCGAGAAATGCAGAAAGAGAAACAAAATTTAATCTTCATTATCATTGGAGCCTGTCGATTTTTTGAAAATTTTGTTCCGTGTAATTTGAAAAAGATGCGACGAGTCTTGAGCTTTGGTCATTTTTTTCTTATGTTGAGGAGGCAGAAGATAAGAAAAAAATAGGAGAAAACATTTGATCTTCTTTATTGTTCTGGTCATTGGATGGGAAAAAATTTATTTTTAGTGACATTTGCAAGAAGACGCGGAAAATTTTGAATTTGGGAAATTTTTTTCTCAGACCAAGAAAAGTGCAAAAAATAAGCAAAAAGAGAAAAAACATTTGTTCTTCATTATTATTGTACTCAATAGATTTTTTTTTAAATTTCTTTTGATAACACTTACAAGAATACGCGGCAAGTCTTGAATTGTTGAATTTTTTTTCTATTGCCAAAAGTGCAGAAAGTGAGCAAAAAGAAAAAAAAAACATTTGACCTTCATTATTATTGTAGCCCATCATTTTTTTTCCCAATTCCCTTTACTAATTTGACTCATTTCCTTTAGTAATATTTGCAAGAAGAAGCGGCAAATCGTGAATTTTTTATTTTTTTTTCTCATGCCAAAATGAGCAGAAAAATACTTTAAACAAAAATTTCGAAATTTTTTAATTTTTCGGAAAGTTTTTAAAATTTTGCTCGTGGTCGAAGTCGTCTAAAGTCATAAATTCTACTGTTAAACTGATGATAAAATCGTGGACATTGTGCTAGACGTCGATACTGTCACAATATTTCTTTTCCATTTCTCGAGATAGGGGGAAAAAATGAAATTCGAGCTCTCACGAATAATTAAGAATTGGCGTTAGGAAAAGTGTGTTATCGGTCGATTTGTCGCGCGATAGTATGACGTCATCGTAGCAGCTCGTGATAGCTGTGACGCGAGCAATCTCACGATGTCAGACGTGTGGCAAGCAAAGCGACAGAATTATGCATTGTTTACGAAACACGATAAGGAACAGAGGCACGAACGACTTTCGTTATCGCAAAGTGCAACCGGTATTGCAATGAATGACGAATGATGGCGGATATAAATAAAAGGGATAGCCCGAACGTGCCACCAAGAATCGGCAAAGACCTCGTACATCTCGATACATTTTTACATGTCATAGCACTTTCGTATTAGCTAAAGTGGGGCAATATGGAATACCCTAAAACAATAAATTGAAAAATCTAAGCTTATGGCGAAAAAAATGAATGCAGCCAACAAGTTGACGATACCAAACGACATTTTCTCCAATCTAGATCAATGTTAATTAATTTTGGGTCTGTTCCATTAATATCCGTCAATGAAGGGTTGGGTCTCGTCGGGTGAAAAAAAACTTATTTTTATGAATTAAAAAAATGGCAATTAGTAATTATATATTCCTATAAAAGCTTGGTATATAAAAAAGTGACATCTGGAGAACACTTGGTAATTTTTTTTTCAAAAATCTATAATTATTAGGGGTTTACATCCGGTATCCGGAAGAAGAGCTTCTCAAAAAGGAAGCTTCTCGAGAAAAAAAATATTAGTATATTAATTAATCTTGTGATTGATTGAAGCAATTCGCGGAATATCAAATTAAAACAAAACGGCCGGGGTTTAGAGAGCGTGTCTTGATTTTTGCGAAAAAACAAGAAACAAAGCTTCCTCTGTGAGAGAGCAAAAAAAAATCCTTTGGAATTTCAGTGTCTCTGGGAGATAAACATTGCCAATAAACATATTGGGCCCTTGATAAATTCATCTAGCCCATCTCGATGGAGTTTAATGGCCGATTGATTTAAGGGTGGTCCATATTGCCCCACATCGTTCGATATATTAATACGCTCATGTGATACATGTATATATGGGTTTTAACACCTGTGATAGGCATAATCAATATCCTCTCGATGATGAAAAGCCTCCTGGGATGGGTTGAATAAATCGCGTGAAAAGATGCGTGTAATCAATTAACGGGCTGCTGCATCCCCCGAGGGCCTCTCTCGACTGCCTTCTCAAGAGCAAATACGCCGCTTATAAGATATACATCCGTCTCTTACCACTTTTACTATCGAAATTTCTCTCTCTCTCTCTCTCTCTCATTTCGACTTTCTTAAGTCCTTTTGTAAAAACGCTTCCCTCTCCCCTCTCTCTCTCTTTCTTTCTCGCTCTCTTTCTTTCTCGCTCTCTCTCTCTCTCTCTCTCTCTCTCTCTCTCTCTCTCCCTCTCTCTCTCTCTCTATCGCTCTCTCTCTCGCTCTCTCTCTCTCCTGTGCATAGTCATCGAGAAATGTGCTGGTCAGCATCCCCGCTGTCAGTATTTCTGTATACATCACTATGTGGTGAAAAAAAAATCTATGTTATGGATGTACAGCCCACCGATCAAGCTCGATTGACCATCGATCTTGGCCAATTCCCATAAAGGCGTTGATATATTCACGTTCGATCAATTCTTACCACGATGAGATAAATGCAAAAATAGAAAAAAAAGTTCAATATAAAATCAAAAAATTTCAGCCAATGGACATTTTGAAAAATTCTTTTTTATCGACATTCAAGATATTTTAATTATGGACTTGAAATGGCGGAAAAAAAAATCCCTAATCGAAGCTTTCTCCAAAGTAAAATTACTGTAGAATTCTACAGTTGAATTGCTCCAATTCCCTAATTGAGAAAAATTAAGTGACTCATTTTTCGGTTAATATATACATATCTTCGGACATTCACAACATTTCAATAATGGACTTAAAAATGTCAAAAAAATGCCCTAATTAAAGCTTTTTCCAAAGCAAAATCACGGTAGAATTCTACAGTTTAATTGCCTTAATTCCGTTATTAAGAATAATTTAATGACATGTTTTCCCATTAATATCTTCAGACATTCAAGACATTTCAATCATGAATTTAAAAATGTCGAACGAAAATTCCCTGATTGAAGTTTTTTTCAAAGTAAAATCACGGTAGAACTCTACAGTAAAATTGCTCCAATCCCCTAATTAAGAAAAATTGAATGACTTGTTTTCCGATTATTTTCTTCAGACATTTAAGACATTTCAATCATGGACTTAAAAATGTTGAAAAGAAAAATTCCCAATCGAAGTTTTCTCCAAAGAAAAATTACGGTAGAATTCTACAGTTGAATTGCTCCAATTCCCTAATTTAAAAAAATTGAATGACTTATTTTCCAATTAATATCTTCAGAAATTCAAGACATTTCAATCATGAACTTAAAAATGTCGAAAATAAATTCCCAATCGAAGCTTTCTCTAAAGAAAGATCACGGTAGAATTCTACAGTTGAATTGCTCCAATTCCCTAATTAAGAAAAATTGAGTTACTTGTTTTCCGATTAATATCTTCAGACATTCAAAACATTTCAATCATGGATTTAAAAATGTCGGAAAAAAAATTCCTAATTGAATCTTTCTCCAAAGCTAAATTACGGTAGAATTCGACAGCTGAATTGCTCCAATTCGGTAATTAAGAAAAATTGAATGATTTGTTTTGCAATTATTTTCTTCAGACATTCATCAAGACATTTCAATCATGGACTTTATAATGTCGAAAAGAAAAATCCCCAATCGAAGCTATCCCCAAAACAAAATTACGGTAGAATTCTCCAGTTGAGTTGCTCCAATATCTTAATTAAGAAAAATTGAGTGACTTGTTTTCCGATTAATATTTTCAGATAGTGAACACATTTCAATCGTGGATTTCAACATGTCGAAAAAAATTTCCCAATCGAAGCTGTCTTCAAAGCAAAATACGGTAGAATTCTACAGTTGAATCGCTCCAATTCCCTAATTAAGAAAAATTGAGTGACTTGTTTTCCGAATATTTTCTTCACTGTAAAAACGGTCTCAAGGGTGCGTTTCCTTCCTGCATGCGATTTTTTTCTTCATCGAGGTTTGCCTCCTTCTTACCTTCTCGCATCCGTTCTCGAGAGACTTGCGCGCTTTTTCGCGTGTCGAATCGGACGACATGCCTCCGAATGAATGGTGAAAAAGGTGCCGCACCTCGTGGGCTATAAATCTACGGAGAGAGAAAGAAGGAGCGAGAGAGAGTGAGAGAGAGGGGGGGGGTAGCTTCTAGATCACTCTCTTTCTCTATTTCTCCTTCGTCGTTTCCCTTATGGGAAACCATGACTTCGATCCCTATAGAAATATCCTTTTCTTCATGAGCCCTTCGCCCCTCTCAACGATATTCTCGTATTTCTACCGCACACGTATCGCCACCTACTGGCCGGGGTTTGTACTCCAAATCGACTCATTGGGGGTCTCTGAGAGACTTTTCTCTTCGATACACACAAGAGCGTGTGTGAGGTCTCCCCTAAATGTAAACGAATGCCTCTGAGGAAATTTTTCCGTTTATAAACTCGCACAATGGGACTAAAAGTGGCGGTCTTGCCCTGCGGTGTAAGTTGACAAGAGAATCCAGCTAGAACAGCTATTTGTGTCTACCCCTGTCAGCGCCCGCCATCAAATTCACTTCATTCTTGTATTCCACATTCGCTCCCATTTTTCTTCTTCCCGATGGGGAAAATGGACGACGCCATCGCGCGGAGTCGTCACGCGTATTTTAATGCCGCATGTAAACTCGAGCTTCTTTTTTTTTCGTTTTCATTGTCATGGAAGATTGTCCGGCCACCCTGTAAGCGCGAACTTTCTCAGTCATCGTGGCTTTTAATGATTAATAATCGAGCAGATTTCCGGTCTGCACGGAATTTTTTCCTAACCCACGCGAGAAGATCCGACATTTTGGACCGGGATTTTGATATTTACATTAGTCGAGACATTTTTACAATTTTCTGCTGCAATGAAAAATGGACTTTTCTTCATTTGCAGAGACTTGGAAGCATTTTTTGAATATCTAAAAATAGTTTGAAATTGGTTTTTCAATTCCAAGTCCAGGGATCCGCCATTTTCTGGTCAATTATTTCCGTGTTTTTATCGCTAAATAAAAGTTACGATTTTCATGCGATTTATAAAATAAATTTTCGTTTATTAGCTGGAACTAGAAGCATTTTTAGATCAAGTAAAAGTATTTCGAGAATGTTTTTTGAAAAACGAGTGAAACTCCTTCACGAATATCCTTCAAAATGAATATGAATGCTTTAAATGCTTTTTGGAATGAAAAAAAAATGATTTGGGATAACTTTTTACAATGAATAAAAATTATCTACAGATGCACAATCGAAAAAAATGCAGGAATAAAATCTAGCCTCGTCAATGGATTAATTAAAAAATTATTCAGATCCAACACCCTGTTTATAATTTCTAACAATTCAAAGGAGAATGAAACCATCGTTCAAAATTATAATCCCCAAAAATCGTAAAATTCTTCGCAAATTTTTCTTCATTGATTTTTCTTTATTTGCAGACACTTAGAAGCATTTTTGGAATATCTAAAAATGTTTTGAAATTGGTTTTTTAATCCCAAGTCCGAGGATCCGCCGTTTTCTGGTCTATTATCTCTGTATTTGTATCGTTCAATAAAACTTACATTTTTCATGCGATTAATAAAATTAATTTTCGTTTAATAGCTGGAACCAGAAGCATTTTTAGATCAAGTAAAAATATTTCTAGAATGTTTTTTAGAAAACAAATGAAACTGCTTCATGAATATCCTCCAAAAATCAATATATATAAAAGCTTTAAATGCTTTTTAGAATAAAAAAACATGCTTTAAGATGACTTTTTACAATGAATAAAAATTATCTACAGATGCAATGAGAAAAAAGTTCAGTTAAAACAACTAAATCGATTTAGTTGAACAAAATTTAGTTGATTCAATATTAATTTGTTTGAAATAATGAAACTATAATTAAGAATATATCCTTTAAGAATATATCCTCCAAAGGAAATTTTTCAATTCCATTAGTTTACGGAGTTGTAGTTATTTTAATGACGTAGGAACTATATGCCCGTCACGTCGAGCGTAACTTTAAGGGGGTATTCCGGTCTAGAATTTTGAAAAAATCATTTTTTTTTGCATATTCTTAAAGTTTAGACCTTTAAGAATATATCTTCGAAAGGAAATTTTTCAATTCCAATAATTTACGGAGTTATGGCTATTTTAGTGACGTAGCCCATCACCTTGGAGCAAATCGGACTACAGAAGTTTTTCTCAACACGGCTGACATTATATCTCAAGTTTTACTTAACCGATTTACTTCAAATTTCTTACCAATCTTCAATATATATCTTTCCATCGCCCCTAACACTTTTATATCAAAATTTTTTTTTTTTACTATTGCAAAAAAATTAAAAACTATGAAATAGAGTCGAAAACGCCTTTTTTTGTTCAGACAGCCGCCATTTTGCGATTTTTTTTCCGTTTTCTCTGAGATAGGAGCTATAACAACATTCTTACTAATTAAGAGTCTTTTTTAAAATTTTGTATCGAATGACTAGAAGGGTTTCAATCGTGTCAGCCAGCACATCCCTTTTTTTAGCCCCAACTTTATCAGCTTATAACTTATTGATTTTTCATTTTTTTTTTCAAAATTTTTTTTGTCTATTGTCAAAATATTAATAAATATGCTGTAAAAAAAGACAATGGTAAAAATATAATTTTTTTCTAATTGGAGCTCGATAAAACGTTCAAAATGTATGTCTCTAGGCCAGAATATCGCCTTAATTCCAGATTCCAGAAAACACTATTCAAAAATTAGCTTCTAGTTTTTTCTATAAGTTTTTTATATCAGTTTCTTCTAATTTTAGTAGTTACTAATTCGTAAAATTAGTTGAATCCGCCAAATTAATTTTTAGTTCTACACTAAGAAAAAAGTTCAGTTAAAACAACTAAATCCATTTAGTTGAAAAAAATTTAGTCGATTCAATATTAATTTGTTTGAAATAATGAAACTATAATTAATTCAACAAATGGATTTGGTTAACCATAAGATATGAGGCGAACGAAATTATTTGGTCAATTTCCAGATACAGTATAGTCCAATTTACACGTTACTGAGTTGCTGTACAGAAATATTTCGTTGATTTCTAGTATATTTTGAATAAATAAATTAAGCTGTAACAAAAAACAATTCGTATTTTCAATCATACAATCCATTTGGTACAACGATATTTATTTGATTAAACTGAAACTTTGCCCATTCAAGCAACGATTTAACCGATTCAACTAAAACTTCCACTGTATCTTTGTTGAATTACCAAAATAATCTCGTTGAACGTCCGGAAAAAAATATTTGGTTATAACAAACAAATTTTTGCATTTTCAACAAAAAAAAATTCTCAGTATTTTAAAGATTCTCACAATTTTAAAGAAATACTCGAATAAAAATTAACCTCGTCAATGGATTAATTTTTCAATTATTCAGATTCAATAATTTTTAATAAAGTTCATAATTTTCAATAAAGAGAAATGAAAGCTTCGTTCAAAATTATAATTTTCAAAAATCGTAAAATTTTTCGCAACTTTTCGTAGATCCTTTCTCCTATTTTCGTGATTTCTCATCTGGGGAAGTGATCGTGTTCCACGCGCGTGATTGACTTTCCGGCGAAAACTTCTTTGGTGGTCTCTCGCACGCGCGAACATCGATAAGTATCTTTCTCCTTTAGATACAGCACAATGTATGAAACGTATAATTATGGAGTATAAGCTCTTTTGAGCTTAGCATTTCCTTCCGTACAAGTAACGGCCATTATACTATATCTATATCCGTATATTTATATCGTTATATAGTTGCTCGATCACGAATTGGCGCTCCTCATACGTGAATTAGCATTTTATTCGCTTTATAATATCGCGGTAAATACGGGTGTCGAACTGTGCTGGCTCGAGCCTCTGATTAGATCATTTCCGGAGAACGCTCTTCCAGCTTCGAGCAACAAGAGTTAAGCAATAAATTTTTCTATCCACTTAAAAAAAATTTAATCCTGGTCCTCGTTCAAATTTGATTATGCATTTATCACGATAAAAAAAAAATAAAGAAAGAAAAGGAAATGTCTCTAGAAAAATTATATTGAAAATAAAGAAACTCTCCTTACGTTGGATGCAGTTAAAAAAATGTTCTTATAATTTTCAATCCTGTCGAGTCAGAAGAGCGTGTCAGAAGGAAGGAAATGTCGAAACGAGGGAAATTTTTCCGTCGCTTAAATTTTCGAAATTTGTCACGAGATACTTTTCTCTCTCTCAGATATATCGTGTACGATGAAGAACGATGAAGAGGTAAAGATAGGAGAATAAAAATTCTCGACGAAGACGTTGACGACGAGGATTATATGCGCTCCATCGTTTTGTGTGACAACGTGAGTGTTAATCCAGAACCAGAATGGAAAGAGAGCTCGCGATAAGACATTTATATAAATATATTTGTATAAATATATACGGGGTATTCCTGGTCAACTCGACGAATGTTCCGCTCTCTCTATCGGATTTAAGCATGATTTTTTATTGTTTTTTTACTACTCAAGCCAAAGCTTTTTCTATCAGAATTTTTGAGGGGTCAATTTTTTGAGTTTGAGTTCCGGAATCGATTTATTTAAAATTCAATAACAATATTTGTTATTGATACTTGATATTTGTTATTGTTTTCGATATTAATATTTGTTATTGAATTTTATAGAAATCGACTCCGGAAATCCAGCTTAAAAAATTAACTCCTTAAGAATTCTGATAGAAAAAGCTTCAACTTTCTTAATTTTGTCGTTACAAAATTAAGAAACGTTAACAAGTCATTTTTTTGAAAAAATCAACACTTTTTTTGAATGTCAAGATCCCTTGAATGATTCCTTTCAAATTAATGTTAATTAGTATTGTCACCACCTAAAATTGTACTGTGGTAATTGATTCCTGTGGTAAAAACCCCTTAAGAGTAGTATAATAAAAATAATAACAATTGAAATATGAGCACTTTCTTCAATTGGCTTAAATGATGCATAGATCTATTCAAGAATGATATTTGAAAGCTGTTTTGGGAGTGAGAAGCTTGTAAATAATTTTTATAGTTTTTTATCAAATTTGATTGAAATTCAATTAAATTATTAATTATTAAATTATTGAATTGAAATTTTAAATGCATCTTTTTAGATAGATTATCTAACGAAGTAATATGATTTCCACGATCCACGATACTTTTGCAATAAATAATCTATACTGTAAAAAAATGTTGTATTAAATTTAATACAAAAATATGAAGTTTTTATGCATATCTAGTGTATTAAATTTCATATACATTTTCAATCATTTTCATATACGGGGATAATCATTTCCAATGTTTACTCTTTTAATTTTAATATACAAATATTGAATTTAATATGAAGTCATTAATTTTCCAATACTATGTATATTAATTTCGATTTCGTATACTTGTTATTGAAATTTCATATACTTTTGTATATTAAATTTAATAACATTTTTTACAGTGTAAGCTCGATTTTTTACCAAGAAAAGAAATTAAGATGATTTCCGAATTAAAAAAAATAAATAAAATCGTACACTGTAAAAAATACTTCTTAAAAAAATATGAAGTTTTCATGCATGTACAGTCTATTAAATTTCATATACATGTGTGCAGTCATATTCCAATAAATGTAGTAATATTCCCATATCAATTTTAATTTTCAGAGTTTATTTCCTTAGTTTTAATAAATAAATATTGAATTTAAGTAAAAACTGTTAATTTTCCAATCGATGTCTATTAATTTCTATTCCGTATACTTGTTATTGAAATTTAATATACAAATGAATATGAAATTTCAATGAAACAAGTACATTAAATTTAATAACATTTTTTACAGCGCAGGTATTACCAAAGTGAAACTAAAGTAGATTAGAAAAGAAATAAATAATATGAAAATTTATTAATAAAAATAATGATAATAATAATAATGATAACGGCTGATTGAAAAAATTAGAAAAAAATTAGCGTGATTTCTAGTTCCTTTATAATCGTAGAAAAAATGAATAACTCAATCCGAGAAGATTTAAATGTCTCTAAAATTGACTCGGAAGACTCTGTACGTATTCTGGAGATTGCAAGAATTATCCAAACGCATTAGGATGTATAAATACGAAAATATAAATGATACTTTCCGATACGTCGTTCTCGAAAGACTCACTTTTAATACCACCGTCATCTGTAATAAATCCCCCATTCAAGCGGTGTCCCTCCCTTTTTTTTACGCATCAAAGATTATTCTCACGGGCAAGAATTCAAAGTAGAATATCTCGAGTTCTTACCCGGCGGCAGTAGCTTTATCATTCTCGGACGTACAAATAAATCGAGTGCTCTCTGTCATAAGGCCCTAAATTTCACTCGCTCTCACGAAAAATTCATTCAACTCGCGACCTTTATGTTCTTTAGGTTTTGGTCGCGAGAGAAATCGATTTGTCTCGCGATTCGCTCCCGATAAAGTATCTCAACGATGCGCACTTGCATGTATTAGACATGATACAGACACATTGAAAGCTGTCTCGGGGAAAAATCGCAAAGCAGAGCGAAAAAGAAGCGAGAATTTGCACGCACAATTGGCCAACGCGCGTGCATTAATAATTGACTCACAATTTCTCGTTTCTCGTATGAATAAACGTTTCTTGCTGAATTGACATCAGTAAGACACAGGGATGAGTTCCTCATATTTCCTGCATAATGATGAATTTGCAGGAATCATATTTTTAAAAATAGTACATTATGATACGAGTACGATAGAACTTTTTCTGACGAGTGTCATACAGTATTTTATTGCACGAGTACGTAAAGTGGGCCTTTTACATCCGGAGTGCAATAAAAATGTTTTTTTGCACGAGTGCGTAAAGTGGGCCTTTTACGTCCGGAGTGCAACAAAAATGTTTTTCTGCAGTTAGATCGAGATTGATGCGATACAATCGATAACCCCAATTGTAAATCACTTTGTGCTTTGCAAAAAGTATCAATACTCGCTTTTAAATATCGCATTAATCGTCTTTTAATTGTTTTTTTAATTTTACGTTTTTTGAATTTTTTTTTGTGAGGAATTATGTAAGTGTGTGCTGTCAAAGATCAGATCTGGATATACACATGCGATATTAGATGTAAGCACGTGAAAGGGCCATGTTGAAGAGAGAGAGAGAGAGAGAGAGAGAGAGAGAGAGAGAGAGAGACGGAGAAAGAGGAGAGAGGGATTGTGAGGGGTGGGCAGGACCCATTAGGCTAATCCCTTGTCGGCGGCATGAGGCCCCAAAGCGAAGGGAAAAATAAGATGGAATGAGAAAGCCACAGCTACGTGTCATTCCTGGTGTGTTTCTCTCGATCAGCCGACACCTATATCCTCTCCCCCCCCACCCCCCCTTCCCCACTTCTACGTACAGTATAAATCCTCGGAACTTGATTCCTCATTATTGAGATCGACCGCATAACTTTCGGGTCTAGCACGCATTTCCATTGAGACACTATCTCAGTCCGGCGGTTCAGGAAATTTCTTTTTTTTGCATTTTGAAGCTAATTCATTCTAGCAGGAAAAAGTAGGGGGTGGAAAATATATATTGGGGAAGGAAAGTTCGTGAGAAGAAAAATAGAGAATAAAAGGAAAAAAGTATTATGAAAAATAGGCGAGAAAAACTAAGACGGTGAGAATCGATTTTTCAAAAATACACTCCCGGCCAAAAGTTTGGAAATACTCCCCCCGATTCCACGCCGCACAAAAACTTTCACTGCTCTTTTAAAAATAAAGATATTTTGATCCGCCAAGCGGCGTTTTGAAGGGGGGATATTCAGGTTCATTTCGCTTTATCCAAAAAATTTTTGCGATTTTTTTTTAATCCGGTACGCCCTTCGAAACATGGTCGTTTTTCGGCTTTTTTGGAATTGTAATTTTGGGGCACGACCCATGAAAATTTCTTTCGACTGTTCTGTGGTGGGAAGTATCAGCTTCAATTTCGTTTTTAAATAGTTTCGCACGTTTTTTTTTCCAAAAATATTCAACTTTTCACAAAAAACGACCGAATTTAGCAAATGTAGCGTAACTCTGAAACTACTGGGTTTTCGTGAAATTACTAAGAGGGTAAAAAGTTGCATACAATCATTTTGGATTCAATGAAATTTTTTCAGATTTTTTTTTCAAACATTTTTTTTCTAATTTTTCCTGCAAACGAGATATTTTTTATCTTAAACAATCGGGTCTCTTACCTCATCTACACGGCTTTTTCACCGAAAAACTTCATCTACATAGCTTTTTTATCGAAAAACCTGTGTAGATGAGGTAAAAGATTGTTTAAGATAAAAAATACCTCGTTTATAGGAAAAATTAGAAAAAAAAATGTTGAAAATTTTTTTTTTTTTTAATCTGAAAAAAATTCATTGAATCCAGAATGATTGTATGCAACTTCTTACTATCTTAGTGATTTCACGAAAACCCAGTAGTTTTAGAGTTACGCGACATTTTATAAATATGGTCGTTTTTTGCGAAAAATTAAATAATTTTGCGACAAAAATCGTACAAAACTTAAAAAAAAAGAAATTGAAGCTTATATTCCCATTCCCAAGTTTTTCATGTGAAAACAGTTTAAAAAAATATTCATGGGTCGTGCGCGAAAATTACAATGCCAAAAAAAGCCGAAAAACTACCATCATGTTTCAAAGAGCGTACCGGATTGAAAAAAAATGACAAAATTTTTTTGGAAAAAGCGGAATGAAGCTAAATATGTGCCCTTTAAAACGCTGCTTGGCGAATCAAAATATCTTTGTTTTTAAAAGAGCAGTAAAAATTTTTGTGCGGCGTGGAATCGGGACGAGTGTTTCTAAACTTTTGGCCGACAGTGTATATTCTCAAAGTTGCTGGTTTGAAAATGATGTAATCGGGAATCTGTAGAAAATACGAATCCGTGGAAAGAATGGGCGAAAAGAGGAAAATGGTTACGAGGAGAAAATAGCTGCGGAAAACATGCCAGAATAAATAATTTACTAAAATTAAGGAGGAAAAATAAATCCCGAAGAAATGATTTTTCGACTTCCATTCAAATAGTCAATTTTCAAATTGTTTTACAAATTTTTCTCAGATTCAAATTCTATAAATTTTTTAACTATTCCATAAATTTTTCTCAATCGCATTGAATCATCTTTGATTCCTCGAATTTATTTTCTCCACAATGCGTTTGAACTTTGCTCCACAAATCCGAGACCTGGCGTTATTGTATCATTGGATTAATCGTGTTGAAATTAAGAAAAAAAAAGAATAATAATAATTCGAGAGGGGGGAGGGGGGAAAATAGAAGATGAGGTAATCGCATCTTGGAAGAGGCATTAAAAGAAAAGTAATTACGCGGGCGCGTGAAACGTTCATAAAGGATAACGATTTTAGTGCCCTCTCGAATGTGGCCGCGCGATCCGAGTGTTAGTGTGAACTCCAAAGAGTGAATGAGCAAACGCGTAACGAACAATTATTAGCGTCATGTTCGCCAAGCGTTTACGAGTGTTTAGCCAATTTTAGCGTGCCCGAGGAGCGAGAGAGAAATAATAAAGAGACGCGGTGTTATTGTACGGCGTTGCGCACATATATTAACCCCGAGATAACGTCGATAGAAAAATCTTTTGTTTTTTATTTTTTATTTTTATTTTTTCAACCAATCGTTACGTCTATTACTGCAGTCTCAATGATGAATTGTCAAACGCGATAAGCCATTGTTATTCCAGTCGTTTACTTACAAATATTGATATTATTGTATCTGAGTTTTTTTTGTTTAAACTCTTTTCCCTTTAGAAATTGTTGAAGCTCCTTTCAAATGAAAATTAATTTACAAAAAGAATTTAAAAAGTTTTGCAAATATTGATAATTATAATAAAGTCGTGGAGGATTATGAATAGGGTTTTTTTTTTCGATGAATGAATGACTATTTTTTTTCCAAAAAATATTTGTAGCTCAAAAAATATTGTCGAGGAGAAATTTGTGAGTTTGAGGTCCAAAGACGTTTTTGAATGAATTAAACGTGACCGACATATATGGGGCGTTCCATCCCAAATCGGACAGTTTGAAAAACTTTTTTTTTATTTCCTCAATTTTTTTATATTTTTAGTACCCATCAAAAGACCCTTCCTATTAAAATTTGAGATTTTTTTTATTACCCGTTCAAAAGATATTAAATTAACAAAAAAACCGTTTTTTTTTGTATTTTGGTCATAACTTCTTTGATAATGATCCAAATTAAAAGTTTTTTTTTATTTTTGTTTTTTTATGACCTTCTCAGAAAAAAATACAACAAAAATATTCAATTAGTTTTTTAATGAGTTTTTTGAGTTTTAAACTTTAAATCGCGTTTTTAAAAGATTTTTTAAAAAAATTTTTGCTCTAAACATCTATCTATTCAACAATTTTTAAGACTAGTCCGATCGTGGGATTTCCATAACTACCATTTTTTTCGATTTTTGAAAATAATTTTTTTTTCCATAAATTATTATGAATACCAATTTTTGTTACTGTATAGTATTTATTTCAATATTTAAAATTTATTTTGATACTTTTTGATTGTTAACAGGTTCTTAAAATTAATCATTAATCGTTGAGTTTATTTATGAACAATAATAACAATAATAACGCAGCCGATTCCTTCCTTTAACAAATAACAACAACAGTTTTTATTTATTCACGTATTTTTTTGAAAACCTTACATATACGATTATTTCCTGAATTAGAATATTTCTTTGCCAATACGTTTCCGTTGATCATTGGAATAATTGAATGAAATTTTTGTGTCCTCCTGTGATTGACTTCGCAGTATTGTATCGCAAATAAAATCTTTCTTTTGCATCTAAATAATGTTTCTCATGTGAAAATTTGACAGCAATATTCGGTAGACTATTTAGGTTCAATGCCCACTCATACAATTCTTGAACTGTTGTTATTTGCTCATCGATTAATTATATATTTAAAAAATCTGTTAACAATGAAAAAGTGTCAAAATTAATTCAAAATGATTAAAAAAATACTTTACAGTAACAAAAATTGGTATTCACAATAATTTATGAAAAAAAAAATTTGATTTAAATAAAAAATATAGTAGTTACTGAAATCCCACGATCGGACTAGTCTTAAAAATTGTTGAATAGATAGATGTTTAAAATAAAAAATTTAAAAAAAAAAAAAAAAATGACACTCACTTTTAAAATCGCGATTTAAAGTTTAAAACTCAAAAAACTCATTAAAAAACGCGTCAAATATTTTTGTTGTATTTTTTTCTGAAATGGCCATAAAAAAACAAAAATTTTGAAAAAAAAACTTTTAATTTGGACCATTATTAAAGAAGTTATGACCAAAATACCTAAAAAAGAGCGGTTTTTTTGTTAATTTAATATCTTTTGAACGGGTAATACAAAAAATCTCAAAATTTAACAGGAAGTGTCTTTTGATGGGTACTAAAAAATATTAAAAAATTGAGAAAATAAAAATAAAAGTTGCTCAAACTGTCCGATTTGGGATGGAACGCCCTATATGTATGTTGTATGGATTATTTGGATGAGGGATGGTAGAATGAGAACCTCTGAGGACGTGTGGCAGGCGGTACGTTTGATCTCCGCGGGATTCTCGCGAGAAAGAAAGCCCCTCTTCCTCCTTCCCACCCCCCTCTCCCTCTGGAGGTCCCCTATGGTTCTAACTGTGTTCCCGAGAGGAAAGAAGAGAGATCCCTGCTCTCAAAAATTGTACTCCGAGCGCGGAAGAGCTTCTCGCGCGAGGAGTTTCCGCGTGCGTTCTCGCGAGGATTTGAATGCCAAGAGCCATGCGATTCAAAAGTAAGAAATTCAAAAAAATCATCACCCTCAATATAACGAAGATTCTCTAATATTTTCAAATTACATGGAGTATGTCTTTGTGTAATTTAAATAAATTTATAAAGGTATTTTTTCGACAGCAATTTTCAAGGACCATTTCATTCATGATTGTTTTCCTTCGAATGCATTCTAATT
This sequence comes from Alloplasta piceator, assembly GCA_946863875.1. Lineage (NCBI taxonomy): Eukaryota > Metazoa > Arthropoda > Insecta > Hymenoptera > Ichneumonidae > Alloplasta > Alloplasta piceator. The sequence continues at coordinate 14,346,195 of OX333077.1, read as the reverse complement.
TCGAAAACGGCCCAAAAATTGCACTTCAATTCAAAATCTGACTTTTACCATAATATAATATCCATTCGAGTATAATGATACACAAAAATTTAATTTTACTATTAATTCAATGATAAGATGAAGCCGACACTGATTTTAATTAATAAAACAATAAAATTGAATTAATAAAATGTCATTGATCGATTTAATTGAAAACGAAAACGAGAATGAGTAATTGAATCGTGTTTGGATAAAGAATTAAAATCATCTGCAAAATTACAGCAAATAATAATAATATGTAATAGTTGAATTTAATTGTGAATCAAATAAGAAGATAAAAAATAATAAAAAATTAAGCAAATTAAAAGAGAAAAATCAAAGCCACCAAATTTAATTAATAAAATCAAAATCCTGTTCGAAATAAAATATAATTTTTGTGATTCGTCTGCGTGAATCTCGTGATTTAAAAGGATAAAAAATATTAATCAAATAAACGAAGTAAAACAAAAAAATCAAAGACTCCAATATTAATCGGTTAAATCGTAATTCTGACGAAAAAAAATTAAAATCCATAATTCTGGGTGATTCTTATCATCGTGAATTTTTGGTAGCTTGAGAAGACGAAAAATAACAACGAAGAAAACAAATTAAGACAAAAAAATCAAAGACTCCAGTATTAATCGGTTAAATCGTATTCTAACGAAAAAATCCTTGATTCTGGGTGATTTTCATGATCGTGAATTTTCGGTAGCTTAAGAAGACAACAAATAATAACAAATAAAATAAATTAAAAGAAAAAAATCAGACTCCAATATCAATCGGTTAAATCGTATTCTGACGAAAAGAAATAAAGACTCCTTGATTCTGAGTGATTCTCATGATCATGAATTTCGGTCGCTTGAGAACACAAAAAATAGTAACAAATTAAATAAATTAAAACAACCAAAAATTGGATTCCAATATTAATCGATTTAATCGTATTCTGACAAAAAATAAAAAATCCTTGATTCTGGGTGATTATCATGATCGTGAATTTTCGGTAGCTCAAGAAGACAAAAAATAAAAAATCATGCAAATTAGAAATTTGCACATAGCTTCCTCACTTTTTTCCTCCGTTCGTTAACTCTCCTTTATATGAGGATCTCCTTGACCATCTTTATGACATGTAATGTTTATTATCATGGCTTCCTCATAAAGGAAACTTCACGAACGACGGAAACAAATAAAGAAGCTATGTGCAAATTTCTAATTTGCATGATTCTTAAGCAATTCCGTTCATTACATTATTAATTGTATTTGTCGTCCAGTGTATTGGTGCTAGAGAAGTGAACTCGATAGCTGCTAAATTAGGAAACTTAGTGTTAACAAGTATTTTTCGAAAATTTGAAAATTTTTTTGCGAACGAACATCTTGAGCGTTTTTAACCAAATTCAACCCTAACCATTCTTATCATCTAGTGTATTTGTGCAAGAAGTTTTAGCTCGATACTTATAAAAATGCGGATGTTGGAGTGTTAACAAAATTTTTATGGAAATTTCAAAAAAAAATTTTAACCGAACCCCTCACGCGATTTTTGTGAAATTCAGTATTATTCTTTATTGTCATTGAGTGTATCGTCACAAAAAAATTCAGCTCGATAGATGCAAAATTACAAAAGTTCGAGAACTTACAAATTTTTTGCGAAAAATTAAATTTTTTTTAAAACCGAACCTCTTGAGTGATTTTTCCCAAATTCAATTCCAACCGTCCTTATTATAAAGTGTATCTGCACATAAAATTTCAGGGTGGTAACTGCAAAATTACAAAAGTTAGACGACTAACAAACAATTTACAGAAAATACAAAATCCAGCCAAATAGACAATTATTTTGCAATATCAAAAAAAATTCCACTTAGAACAGGGACATACGTAGTCTACTTGCTCAAGTTGATCGCTCAAAGCGTTCTCCAGACCTATTCATTTTAAGGAAAGCACAAAACGTACACACACACACACATACGTCCGGACATTTTTTCTAAATTTGATTTCTCGACGTTTTGGGACATTTTGAACATACTGACATGAAAATTGCAAAAAATTTTTTTCGCGAAAACAAAGCTTCCTTTATGAGGAAGCAAAAACAAATTGAAACAAAAAAATCAAAGACTTCAATATTAATCGGTATTCTGACGAAAAAAAAGATTCTTTGATTCTGGGTGATTCTCGCTATGTTGAATTTTCGGTAGCTTTCATTACGATTTGAAACATCATGTTATAAAGAAGAAAAAAAAACAATGAAACATGTAAGTTGTGTTGCGTGGTATGAAGAATGAAGGAAAGAGAAGAAGGATAATGCGTGCTCGCCTTTTGGCCCGTAAGATATTGACACTCCTGTAATCCGTTTGTCGGACGTGTGGGCAACCTGGTTAATCCAGGCTCGCACGCCCACCAGAGATTAAATCCTGCGGTTTTGCCGCCTCAACGCCGAGCCAACATTTTTTATTTTTTTACCATTTTTTTTTCGACTTCTCGAAGTGCCCGCGAGAAGTGAGTCGAGAGAAACTCCTCTCGTCGCTCTCGGAGGAATCGTCGTCGTCGTCGTCGTCTTCGTTTCGAAGGGACTTCGAGACCGAATCTAACACAATACACGCGTGTTCCACGCACACGCGTGTTTCATTTTTTTTTCGTTGTTTTTGCCGCGTGAATGCTCTCACGTCAAACTTGGTTTGGAATATATCTCCGATGGTTTTAAAAGCTCCTCTCTCCCTTGATACTCTCTCATGGACGTGTCGGTTTCTTTGCTTGTCTCTCGTTGACGTACTCAGAGACAGAATATATATGTGTATAATTTTTTTTTTTTTAATATAATATGCTGCTTAAACGACTTTTTTTTAATTTTTGGATTAATACCGAAATGACGTGAATTTTTTTGTTAAACGAAATGCAAGCTTCAAGAAATTTTAGTGTGCCTCTAAAATGGAGCTAAATGGAAAAAATTTATTTACCCTACAATTTTCATATATTATCGGTAGATAGTTACTAATATGAATTTTAATATTTTATATATTTTATATATTTAATGTATTATGGTAAAATATGAAATATCTCATTATTTCAACAAAATATATTTAACATAATCGGGATATATTTCATAAAAATGTCGTATATAATTGATTTTCATGAATTAATGAATTTAATTTTTTAAATATGTAATTTATTTAAATGCGGCCTTTGAAATTAAATACAATATTTGCCACCCAAAAATGTCTCATTTTATAGTCGTTATATATATTAATAATTATTTTCCACGCCAGTGAAATTTCATTTAATTGATTCAATCCATGATTCGATCCATCGTCGAAAAACTTATTTCGGCAGATATTCGTTCCGACAAATTGGCGTTTAGATAACGAATTACGTCGTAATAATTTTTCATAATAAGGACTCTCGTGAATGTGAATAATATATGCGCGTTAATGTAAGCGATAAATATACGAGGCAGATATACGCATATAGTATATAGATATATCATCGGGAGTCGTAAATATTTTTTCGCGACTGTTAACACTCATGTACTTGTACGAGAATTACATGTGTACTTACATTTCTCCACGATAAATAAAGTGCAAAAAACATGTCGATTTTAATGGAATAAAAAAGTTTATTCGAGATTTAAAAATAGAAAGTTAACTTTTTCGCACTTGATTTAATCAAATTTGATTAATGGTAATTAAACTTGATTGACATAAGAACTTAAAAGCCCCAATTTTCAATCGTAAAACTAATTTTAAAATTGATTAAGCTCAGGATTAAGCTAAAAAATCTTAAATATTAATAATTCAAATATATTTTGGAAACTTTTTCGATAGATAAATCTTACAAAAATCGAATATATGAGGCATTCCACGTCAAGTCTAGTTCAAGTCAAGTTCTAACTGTCAAGAAAATTCGGGATTTTTTTCAGATTTTTATATTACATATTTGAGCTGGAAAAAAATACAAAAAATTTTCTTGTTCCATTTCGTAACTCGAAAATTATTCATCGTACAACAAAAAAGTACATGAAATTTAGGATTTTCAACGTACTTTTCACTGAAATTTTTTATGAACTCCTCCCAAAGCTCTATACGCTATTTTCGGAGCAAATAATGTTTTGATATTTTTTTCTCAGAATTGACATCTTCGATTTGTTTGTAGTTTAAACATTTTTTTACTTGATATATTGACAGTCTACACAAAAATTGGCTTAGTGGAGAATCCATTCCTTCCCATGCGTTTTTCATCCCAAACGAATACACAAATATTTCTGTGCATTAACAGGGTTGAGACTATCCATAGATATTCTCTGAAGCCCGTATTTTTGTTTATTTTTTGTACTTTTTTAATTTTTATTAACTTTTTTCCTTTTTATTTTTTCAAATATCTTTTTGTACATTTTAATAAACTTTATCAATGGACCTATTTACACCGATAAAGTCCATTAAAATTAAAGTCAAAGGCTACTCACGTCTTTCGATTGCAACGAGTACTTTTTTAGTTCGATTTGGACATTATTTTGGGAATGAAGCAATGATACTGCTTTGTTTCTGGAATCGTCTTCGCAGTATTAAAACGAGATTATTTTATTATTTATCCCTGTCTACGATTAATAATGATAAAATATCAATATCTACGCTATTTCGATAAATCACTCTATAATGATAGATTGTATCAATAAAAATGCATTTGAAATAATGGATTCTCCACTACAGCAATTTTTTTATAGTCTGTAAATATATCAAGTAAAAGACTGTTGAAACTACAGACGAATCGAAGATGTTGACTCTGAGAAAAAAAAATAAAAACATTATTTGCTCCGAAAATGGCATATAGAACTTTCAGAGGAGTTTGTAACAAATTTCAGTGAAAAGCACGTTGAAAATCCTAAATTTTATGTTCTACCTTTTTTTTCGTACGATGAATAATTTTCGAGTTACAAAAATGGGACAAACAAATTTTTCGTATTTTTTTCCGGCTAAAAAATGTAATTTAAAAAAATGAGAAAAAGTCACGAATTTTCTTGATTGTTAGAACGACCTTCTAAAAATTTGTATGCGATTTTAGGAGATTTCAAAAAATGGGGTGGCCGACTTGACGTGGAATGCCTCATACATAGAACGTTGATATATGAAATATATATTTTCATTATAATCTGGATATAATTGAAATATATTCTTTGCCTGTATACATTAAATACATATTGCAAAATATATTCTAAATATTGAGTTTCTGGAAGAAAATATATTTAATATATTCGGTAAATATATTTTATATACTTCGCAGACACTTTATTATCATGAGAAACATCGAATTCGTGTAATAATTATTTTCAACTCACCACCACCGAGAATCCCATCGATCGTGTAATCCTTTTTGCCGTCATCGCCGGGTCTTCCACCGCGCAATAATCGACTGATGGAACTGATACTCGGAGGATCGGAAAAGTTTTCCTGCAACAAAGCAATATGAAAATTGAAAGCTTCGCCTGGTTCTGCATCATCGCAAGGATCCTCTCAATGATTAATGAGGTTCTGGTGATTTTAAAATGCCACAAGCTCAGTTACACCTTCATTATTAAATAGTCCTTGTTATACGGATTAATTATAATTTTAATATTTTTTAATATTTAATTATTTAATATTTTTATATTTTTAATTATTAAATAGTCCTCGTTACTTCGAAATTACAATTTTAACTCCAATTCAAAATAACAAAAATAAAATTATGACCCAAATTATAAAATCTTTGAATATCAAAAAATATGTTGAAAAAAATTAGCGGCCAAAAATATGACAATAATACATTTTGACTGAGATTGTAGTTGAAATTTCTTTTTATCGTTTCATTATTCTTGTAAACTTTGAATGAATGCGGTTTATATTGCATCCTGGATCTTCTCAGCATAAAGAACTGCAAACCGTTCGATCGTAAAATGAAGAATAATAACAATTAAAAATGAAGGAAAGAAAAAAGAAGAAGAAGCAGACGAATCCTCCGTCGAAACTTTCGCCGGAAACGCGGTTGTAATTATCTCTCGCCACGCGTATCGGCGTTGTATATGGCGTGTATTTCGACAGATTCAGGCAAAAGTATTGCGAGAAGTATATGTGAAATTGTAGTAAAAAAGAAATTAAAGAACAAGTAGATGCGAGAGAACGGGAAGATTAAAAAAATCGTGCAAATTGAAATCGGCACATCACTCGCTCGTTCATCTTTCTGTCCATTTTTTTTTCGCAAAAATGATAAATTCTCACTCTAAACATCCGCCATTTTCTTCTCATTCAATGATTCAAAAATTTCTTCAATCGATCACAGCCCCAAACTATAACTAAATTCATTAATCCCTTCTTTACATTTTCGTTGACTTGGCAAAAATATTTTTGCGAAAACCCGTGTAGAAATGTGATAGGGCAACCATTAGTTGATTCTTGCCCCTGATCCGCCCTGCCTGATCCGATTTTCCTGGCAGGGCCCTGACATGGAACTTAACGACCTGGTCCCTAGTTATTACATTGAAATAATCACTTATTACCAGTGCCCTGCATGATCAGAATATGAACAGTTTCCGACGACGTTATTTTTACACTTTTAAGCAAAACATATTTTTATTTTATTACCCTGGCAGGGCTCTGATGTGAAAACTAATTGGATTGCCCTGAGTATTTATTAAAATAAAATTATTTGTATATCGGCTTTCAGTAGTATAATAATAATAATAATAATAATAATAATAATAATAATAATAAATAACAATAATAGTAATAACAATAATAATAAATTAACAATCATTGCCTCGTTTATTATTATTATTATTACTATTATTATTATTATTATTTAATTATTATTTACTTTCATCCCGCGAGAATAACAAGCAATTGTGCGCCTGTCACAAGTTCGTTACGTAGGCAGAGGATTATTATTATTATCACGACGAACCGCATCGCGTTAGTTCCGAGACTTGACGCGAGATGGCGCAGGACAGCAACCGTTGAACTCGCATACGGATAATGTGTTCAGTATGCTTATATAGACGGGTGCGAGCACGGATGTTAGCAGAAGTCGGTGTCGGAAGAATCCATACAAGGAGTTCCTGCCGTCTTATGTAATTGTACTTATTTATTTAATTCTCGTAGAGAATTTCCGTTCACTCGGAATCTAATATTCTCTTCGAGGATTGCCAAAAGAAAAGTGTACCCTAAGAAAGGGTTGCCTCGAAATAAATAATAAAATGCATACATTGAAAAAGGAGTACCTCGTAAAAACGAATTGTTTAAAAAGCGCTTCGGTGTATGATCGTGACCGTGATCAGGGCCTTTAAGGGCAGGCTAAAGACCCTCTCTCTCGCTCTCACACGGGCCCTATCATCCTTTCTCTCTCGCACTCGCACGAAAAATGTCGGTATTTAGCCTCCTCTTAAGGGCAGGCTAAAGACCCTCTCTCTCGCTCTCACACGACCCCTATCATCCTTTCTCTCTCGCACTCGCACGAAAAATGTCGGTATTTAGCCTCCTCTTAAGGGCATGATTCTAAAAATCTTAGGGGCCTGATCAGGATCTGCTAGGGCCGGATCATATCGTCATAGGGGCCTGATCATGACCGCCGGATCCGAAAATGGCCAGCCAGGTGTTACATGGCTAAACAGGGCCTGTTAGGATGAGCGGATCATTTCCCTACATTAGTTAGGGAGGGCAAGTCAGGGGCAGAAGTTTTTCCCTACCAAAATTTCTACACGGGAAGTTCTTTCAGGACTTTGGGCATAACTCCGTTATAACAATGTATTTTATCACCAAAAAATTACCCCGTATTCTTCAGATGTTACTCTTTGAAGTGCTAAATATCGGTCTCTATATATAATTACAATTTTCAAGAAAAAAAATAGCAAAATTGTGCTTTTTTCATCCACCTACTTAAGGTGAGTATATATTATCTTAAGGGAGTATTCCGGTTTAGAATTTTGAAAAAATCATTTTTTTTCATCTTCTTCAAGTTTAGACCTTTAAGAACATATCCTCGAAAGGAAATTAAAAAAAAATAATAATTTACGGAGTTATAGCTATTTTAGTGACGCAACCACGCCCGTCACGTCGAAGCGTAACTTTAAGGGGGTGTTCTGCTCTAGAATTTTGAAAAAATCATTTTTTTTGTTCATCTTCTTCAAGTTTAGAACTTTAAGAATATATCCTCGGAAGGCAATTTTTTAATTCGGATCATTTAGGAAGTTATAGCTATTTTAGTGGCGCAGCAATTTTAAGGAGGTATCCTGCTCTAGAATTTTGATTTTTTTTTTTAATTTTCTTCAAGTTTATAGACTTTTAAGAATTTCCTAGAAAGAAAATTTTTAAATTCCATTAATTTACAGAGTTATAGCTACTTTAGTGATGCAGCATCAGCTATAACTTTTCTCAACATCGCTAACATGATATCTTCTACTCAACCAATTTTCTTCAAATTTTTTACCAACCTTCAATGTATAACTCTCTATCATTCCTACCACTTATGTATCAAATTTTTCTTTTCCACTATTGTAAAAAAATTAAAAACTATAAAAAAAGAGTCGAAAAACGCCTTTTTTCGTTTAGACAGCCGCCATTTTTCCAAATTACTTTTTTCCGTTTTCTCTGATGTAGGAGCTATAACGAAATTCTTGCTAATTAAGAATCTTTTTTTAATTTTGTATCGGATGACTAGAAATGATGCAATCGTGTCATCCAGCGCACCCCTTTTTTTAGCCACAACTTTACCAACTTATTACTTATAAAATTTTCATTTTTATTTCTCGAAATTTTTTTCGTGCATTGTCACAATATTAACAAATATGTTGTAAAAAAAAGAACGGTAAAAATATTTTTGGTTTTATCGAGCTTGACAAAACGCTCATAATGTATGTCTCGCTAGACCAGAATATCGCCTTAAACTAATTCCTCTCCATTTTAAAAGGCGTTTTTTTCAAAAATAAAAATCGAAAACGATGCCGAGCAATGATCGGGTAACTATTTTGAAAATTTTCCTACGAAAGAGAGTAAGATAGAAAGAAAGAGCAAGAGAAAGAATAGTGGCGATCGACGTCTCTCGTCACTTTTTCTCCTCCCTGGATTCCCTATTATCTCGTTGAGATCTCAGGTAGATCGAGCACGCGGATCTCAGAAACAATAACGATCTCCCTTATGGCAAGATATGAACGACGAGCTAATACACGCATATATATCACATATATAATATATAAATATATATTAGGGTGACAGTTATTTGGGCTTTGGCTCTAAAAGTTCGGCACCACCTTAAAGACATAATCAAGATGTATCGAAAAAAATCTTTGTAAAGTTTGGAGGTGCTCGGAAAATTGGAAAACACGCCACCGAGCGATTGAAATTTTAAATGTTTTTTGGGCATCTCTACAGAGCTTGCCATTAACAAAATTATAAATAAAAAAAATTGAAAAAATTTGGTTTTGTACCCCATACTATGCACAATAAGTGTATCAAGTTTCAAATTTTTTTCATTGATATTATACTCGGAAAAAAAAATCATTGATGCGTGGGATAAATACATGTATATTACATTTACAATTTCAATCGCTCGGTGGCGCGTGTTCCAATTTTCCAAGCGCCTCCAAACTTTACACAGATTTTTTTTTGATACCCCTTGATTATGTTTTCGGGGTGGCATCGAACTTTTTTCGCCAAAGCCCAAATAACTGTCACCCTAATATATATATACCTACCATTTGTGGGGATATACGTGTGTGTGTGTGCGTTCTGGATGCAAGTCCCAGGTCGTGGCGATGACAGGAAAAGAGAGATGGAGAAAAGAGCCTCAGGGGGCCCTCTTGAAGGGGCCGGGGAACGCCTCCTTCCAACATTAAATGCCGTATTAATGCCGGCCACGGTCTCTCGAAAGGCCTGCCTTCCTTCACGCAACGTCGCCCGTGTTTTTGGTTAATATATCTGTATATATATGTACACATATTCATACGTTAAAATGAATATATATGTATATAGGAAGAGAGGCTATGAATATATGTCCATATGTATATTTATATATATGTAGATATGTATAAAAATAATGCATGTATGTGCGAATACGAAAGAGGCCCTCCGACCCCTCTCCTCCTCCTCCTCCTCCTCCTCCTCCTCCTCCTCCTCCTCCTCTTTCCAGAATGCAATTTATCTCTTTATCAGGAGGATCGACTGAGACACTCGCCGCGATGCCAGCGCAATATCGGCCCAAAGAGAGGACCAAAACAATGAGAGAAATGTATAAAGAAAACGGCAACGCCGCAATCGCATTTTGCATGCGCGATAAATCGGACACATTGCACTCAAATGCATTTGTATCTTCATCGGCGTGTCTCCATTGCGATATGTTTTTAGTGATTTTTGATGCCGATGATTTTTTGTTGTTGAAAATATCTGACTTGTATTTGAAGACTCGATGCAAATTTATTTGGGTTTGGAATTGTTGGGAAAATTGGAAATAAAAGTAGGAAATTAAGAGGGAACTCTCTAAGGAATTTTCACAAGATTGTGACGATTTTGTGGGATTTTTTTTTTCACCACAGTGAATTCTTTATGGTACCTTTTGTGTAATGAGACTTATTCTGAAGGAAGCTTGTATAGCGTAGAAATAATCATACTCAATTTTGAGTTCAATTAATTTTGAGGAATCCATTCAGAAATCCGATAGAATCTCTACTTCTGTGCGTATCCCCATAATCTTTGGGTAAATCAAGTAATTATATTAAACACAAAATATATTCGGTTCATTCGTTTTTGTATCACATTGCAATGATTATTTCAATTTAACCTCCCAACTACTTTTCTTTTTTCTTCTTTATGAATTTTATTGAATATATCAGTCACTCGATTACTTATAAACATTTTCAAAATTACAGACAAAATTGCGGTGGCGAAAAGCTAGATTAAAATTGAAATGCCATCTTTGCAATTTTACTTAGCGATTTTTGAGAATAATATATTAATTAATTATTATTACTAATATTATTATTGTACACTTTCAGCCGGATATTTATGTATTCGGATATTATTTGGAAGATACTTTCGTATTTAGATATGATATAAATGGTTATGTTTGTAAATAGATATTTTATTAAAGTTATTTTGAGTTAGGGATATTTTTATTTTTGGTTCTTTTGGTCAGATTTGCTTCTTGCACATGATATTTTTCATTTTCAGTATTTTCCTATCGTATATCCTATCGTAAGCTGCGATCACAGCGAATGGATCTTTTTTAATACTGCGCCAGGTCGACGGGTGTAACGTGGCTATGTAAAAGTGAAAAAGCCGGAGGCGACGTACCAGGGCGCGTGTCCTCTAATACGGGTCTGCCGACCACGTGGAACACCCACTATCTTATTGGCGTATAAATGCCATGAGAGATGACACATGAGGTAAAAATGGGACATCTTTTGTCTTTGACATTTCTTCTTTGACATTTTAGAGAAAAAACAAATATATAAGATAAGTGTAGGGGAGCGTTGGGCTAGTTGTAACAGTTTTTGGAAAAAGGCCTGTAACACCTAAAATATGTATACTTTTAAGATTGTGAGTAAGAGAGATTGTAAAGTATATATCTGAGCACTAATTCCAATTGAAAAATAATTTTTAATCCTTACCCATCTTTTACACCAGACATTTTTTGAAAAAATGGGAGCTGTTACAACTTACCCCATGTCTGGGGCTAGTTGTAGCATGCTCGGGGCAAGTTGTAACAATGAAAAGACTGGCAACATTTATAAGAAAGAACACGTTTTTATTGGCTCACAGTATTGTATTATTCATCGTGGTTCATTCTTGTGATGGTTATAATCTTTGGTAGTCTCTCATGCTAAAAAAAATACAATACAATAACTTAGCATCTTTTTCTGGGCAATATTAAAGTAAAGAAGAGTAAAAGAATGCACAAAAAGCCGCAAATAATTTGTATATACTATGTAATCACTATACTACAAGTTGTAATAATATTATTTATACAAATACATGTAGAGAGCAGAAAAAAAAATACACGCGCATGGGGCAAGTTCTAACATGTTACAACTTGTCCCATCGGCTCATTATGTCTACTTAATGAAATATCTCGAAAACTACGAATTTTAGAATAATTAAAAAAAAAGCAAATAAAAGCCAGGTAATTTTACGATGTAACAAGGAAAAAAACAATAAACAATTAATTTATTTTTAATAGTTGAAATCAAAATTTTCGTAAGTATTTTTTTGACGAAACTTGGCCGAAATAGAGCTCGTGTGCATATCCTCTTATTTTGATGTCTCGCGGGGTATTAGCGGTGTTTACGTTATCCTGCGAGTTATAAGAAGCACATTCAGCAAAAAAAAAATTGAAATGTTTTTAATTCTCGGTCAAAATTGAGAGTTACAACTTACCCCTGTTACAACTAGCCCCAGATAACCTGCGAAAGAATAACGAAAATCAGGTGAGCTTCTGTTAGCTGAGATTCCACGCTTTCCAGAAAAAACCAATACTTTTAACCCTGAGACAATTTTAAATAAAGATTTTCCACTGCTAATAGCCAGCGAATCTTAAGTCTTCCATATTCGGTCGACTTGCCTTATTTAAAGCCAAATTCATCGAACAACTTCTGTGAATTATTTAAATACATTTTTGAAACTCTCTTTTCACATTTGTTCATTTTGATTTCACTATAAATTGGATACGGAAAATATCAATTTTTTGACGTTTATAAATATATCGGTCAAATATGGGCGACATATTTATTTTTTATTTTTAACAAATTTTTAAGGTCCCAAACGATCTCTAATTACTCCTCGGTTACAAATATACAATTTATTACACCAAATCCTCGAGGGAACGTTAATAAATATCGAAAAAATTGATGTTTTCAGAAAAATCGTAATCGGATTTTTTGGGGAAGGAAAATTATTAAGCTTTAGATAAAACGTTAATTGACTCAAGCAGTTTCTTTGATGTTAAAGAGGCAGGAAAAAAAGTTCGTTATCTTGGACTTAAGCGAGCCGGAAAACGAACATGCTGTAAAGAATGCTGTAAAATTGTTGTAATTTTTTTAAATTTAATTATTTTTAATTATAATTTGTCGTCTTACCTTCACGAGCTTTTCTCGTATTTCCCACGAGAATATTCCGGGATTGTCGCGCTTGAGTTCTTCGATTCGGGACTCAACTTCCGGCGTCGCGACGCGTGGCTTACTGCCACCGATGACACCGGGTCTTATCGAGCCAGTTTCCAAATATCTGTTCAATATTTTCGAGATGCAACCGTGCGATACTCTCAATTGTCGTGATATCACACTCGGCCTGGTTCCCGCCGCCGCCATCTTATTAAGTTCGGCAATGGTCTTCGATTTATGAACACACCGCCCAATTGATTAATTCGTCCTTGTCCTGGATTGTCGGTTTTTCAACAAACAAAATAATAAATCGATAATCCTCGAAAAATCATATTTAATATTGAAGAAAGCAATTCGCAGTCATGCCAAAAATCCAACTTTTTTGGGGCTCAAAAGATACAAAAGCAATGTTAAAATTTTTTATTAGACGGCCCAAAAGTCACATAAGATTTATCTGTATAAATTATTATTAACTGCGTAGAAAAATGTATTCAGATTGGATCGTCTATATTTGAGATTCGCACATTTCTATTTTCTCTCCGTTGACTCATTGTAACCTCTCTAACTTTGCTAATTTTGCAGCTACCAAGCTGAATTTTTTTGCCCTCAAGCATCAAGTAATGAGAATAGTTGATACCAATTTTTAGACAAATTGCTCGGGATTTGCGGTTTTTAAAAAATTTAAGAATTTGAGATGTGGTCATTTCAATTTTCAATAATTCTCGTGGGCTGACTTTCACGATTTTCGAGCTATCGAGTTTTATCTTTAATTTTTAGCTATGAAAGCTTATGGGGAATCCAAAATTGATAAAGATTGCATGTAAAGAAAGATTAGATAATTTCAATTCAATTCAATTTTCTCAAAAACTACCTCTATGAGAAAGCAAAAATGGTGAGTAATTTTTTTTTTCAATTATTCTTTATTTTAGCACGCGATCATGATCCAAAAAATTCTTTAACAATGCTCTTGAAACGAACGAAAATTTCTGGAGGGAGAAAATGGAGCGAAAAAAATGGTTAAGCGAGGGGGTCTGGCATAAGCGGCGTCAAATTGGTAAAATTTAGTCTATGCTTATGGGGTAGGCGTGTTGGGTCATTTCGTCGTTGCTTCTGGTCAGTGTGAGCCGCACACTCTCGCATCCCTCAGAACTAACGACTATTAAGTTTGGATGGTTAGTCGAATTAGCCGTCCTACGTGACAAGACCGCGAGTGCAGCCACTGCGAATTATATTGAGGGACCTCGTGAAAACTTATGGAGGTTGCATTTCGCGTTCTTCCTTGCTATAAGGACACTTACATATATATATATATATATGTACACCAGCGTGTAATTACTATGTTTATGCGACTTACAAAGGTTCGCCGGTGAACTTATATATGACCACAACCCAACAATTACCGTAATCAACATTTCGCAAAGTAATCCTAACTAATTTTACAAGTAGAAAAGAGAATTAAGCACAAATTTTGCTAATCGGAAATTCAACCGTCCTCGATTTTTTTTCAGGTCCTTTAAGGGGTTAGGCCACTCTAGGATGTAAAAAATCGATTTTTTTTTGTTAAAAAAGTAGCTTAGTATGTATAGAATTATATTCCAAAAGGTTATGTGCGTGAACAATACCTAAGTACTCGATTTTTTCGATATATTTCATAGTTTTTTTATTATAAACAATTTACTGACGATTTTCTCATAGAATTTCATACTTTTTGAATTAGAAACGTGCCATCTTTATAAAAAACAACATACCAAAGGAATCCTACGTACTTCTATAACTATTCTTATACACAATCGGGAAAACTTTGGTGCCTCATCGTAACTAAAAAATTATACGAGTTGTTGGTGCGGCCATCGACCTTCCAGAATTGAAGGCGTCATCGGAAAAATGCTGCACAGTCGCCATTTTGATATATATCGCCGTGAAAAAATAATTTTGTATTGTCAATTAGATGCATAATAAAACACCTTTTTTGTAAATCCGATTATTTTTATGGTTTCGCTGAAAAAAATCACAAAATATGCCCTTTTTCGATCTGTAGAGTGGCCCAACCCCTTAAGCATTTCAAGCATCCTTTATCGAGCAATTAGGAGTTCCTCGTGAAGGAAGATCAATAAACGGCGAAAAGAAGCTCGATTGTTTCATTCCTCATAAAAAATTAAAATTTTCATAAACGGTGAGGCCCAAAAGTGATTAATTGCAGATGCAATATCAATTATCCTGATATTGTATGTTTTTGCAAAAAAATTGAGCAGGATAATTGCAAAATTACGAAAATCAGAGCGCCTTCAAGCATTTCTTTTGATTGAAAAATTATTTATCAAACTAAAACCTTTGTGCAAATTTGTTTACAATTAATAACAATTATTCTAAATCAAGCGACAATGGTTCATAATCCTAGATTGATTTTCTTGGTGACAATTGTTGTTTTTCTGAATATAATATAATATCACATTGAGAATGGACCATAATCTTAGATCAACATGATGTTAAAATTTGAAATGATTTATGAAAATTTGAAATGATTTATTTTTTAAGAAAATTCATTCTTCCTAAAGAGTTTTCGAAGTGAAAAATAGTTGCACCGTATTTTGGAATCTTCTTTAAGAACTTGGGGCCTGAATACACGAGCAAAGAGTAAATATCACTAAAAATGAATTCAAAAAAACTTATTTTTGTTGCATCGCACCGATGTAAATGTTAACATCGTTGATTTATTTTGTCGGTGACAATTGTTATTCTTTTCAATAAGACATCAGTGAATAAGAGTAAGTAAAAAATACAAGTAAACCAAGTAGACAAACTGAGTTATTCGAGACGAAAAAAAGATTAAAAGACAATAGAATTTAAAGTGTTGTTTTCTTTGAAAACATTGAATGTCAACTCGAAGTCGATTCACGCGCAATTCTGTGTCACAAAAATCCAAGTTTCTTTTTTTTTCTACGGTCAAGGGTGCAGAGTCCGGTGCAAAATTATTCAGGAACAAAAAAAAGGGATTTCGTCACTCATGCAAATCGTGTTATTGTCGACGCTTTTTCACGAGTCAGATGCTCCGGCCATTTTTTTTTTCATCTCGTACATTTGACCCACATCGTCGGCTTTATTGTCATCATAAAATATCCATAACAATTATCAAAACGGTGGCCCATTGAGTTTAAAAAACCGAGAAAAATCTTATTTTAACGATGGTCAATAAAAATAGACGAAAAATCCAAACAAACCCAAACCTTGATAAGGATATCCTCCCTAAACCGGACGCCTTCCTCCTGCACCGTCCATCGATTCGCCTTCGTTATTCTCGTTGATAGCCAGAACGACTATAATTCCCAATTCTCTCACTTCCTTTTCCCTCTTCTTTTTTTGTCACCCTTCACTCGCGAACTCAAAATTCTCTCATCGGTCGACGAATCCTCTCACTGTTCAACAATATTGCACTCGCGATTTTTCAAAAACTCAATCCTCGAAATGGGTTTTCCAAAAAAAAAAAAATCTCTGTATTTGACAGAAGGACACGCCGAAGAAAACGCGTGGGCTGGTTTCCGGTATGACCGGTATAAAATCGCGACTGCCGCGCTCTCGAGGGTTGTTTGGGCACTCACAAGAGGGTGCGAAAACAAGAGGCAATGGAGATGGCGAGAATCGAACACGCGGATAGAGAGAGGGAGATAGAAGGATGGACAGAGGGAGAGGAAGAGAGAGAGAGAAGGGAAAAAAAGTCCACGAGACGTCGAGACCGCGTGGCTTTCGTTACGAGGGATTTCCGAGCAATAACGTTGATATATCCCGAGAGTCTCAGCCGAAGGTATTCCCTACCTCCTTCTCGTTAGCCTCTATCTCTTTCCTTCCGTCTCTCTGTCTTTTTCTCTCGCTGGTCCTCGATGATCTCGTCCCGCTGAAGAGGACGCGTAGCGTTGACGCGCTCGCAGCGTAGGAGCGGCGCGAAGAAGAAGCTCCGTGGTCCCGGAGGGGTTCACACGACTAGCCGCAGGGACGAGGATCCTGATCGCGCGTGTACGGCTTCCTCCCGGCTTCAAAAGGGGCCTGACGATTGTGTTTCGAACACTCGCACATAAAATCTCCCTCTCTCTCTGTCTTTTTCACTCTTTCTCTCTCTTACTCTCGCTTAAGGGGGACTTGAATTCTCATGGGGGGCCCCCTTCTCGTTTTCAAGCACACACAGAGAGACGCCCTCGTACCATCGCGGTTGGCGAATCTACGGTTCTCGACAAAACATGGGCGGTTACACGGGGAGTTTCCGCCCCGAGATCGGGGGTAATTCTCTTCGTTTAATATGCTTAAGGGGGGCAAAGAGTCTCGTCGACATATCGGGGATCTATAGGTACAAGCGCTCACAAACAAATGGTCGCATAGGGGGAAAATTCTGGGCTTAAAGTTCACTCTGGTAGCGTCGTTTTGCGAGACGCACGCTTGATGTGTCCATTAACTTTTATACTTATGCAGGCAGTATGCATACGTTTATTGGCAATGGTATGTATGAACTTATATATACGGGGACATTCGTTTATGTCTTATGACCATAACACTGCGCAGACACACTTACGACGATGGGCACAAGCATCCGGACTTCATTTGTGAAAGTACCTACTGCGTTTATGGCTGCACGGAGTTACGACTGTATACAGAGAAGTATTTAAAAGTGAGCTCGGACTAAGACGGATGACGAGTAATTTCACTGCAGAGAGAGGTGGGTAAAGATTGAAGAAAATGGACTGAAATAGGGGAAGGAAAATTGCGAATGGCAGCTAGTAATCGATAGTTGATGTGGTGGTTAATTTCTTATTGACATTGGTGATGTTAATGCAATGGCGATTTTTTGGCACCGATTCATTGGTCAATATGATAGTTAAATCAGTTTTCATGCTTCTTAGTAAAACATTGATGGATTGATTGGAATGATTCTTTTGGGGTAATCGTTTTCATTGTCTTCTGTCATTTGATGGTTCTTTTTAGGAAATCCTAGGAAAATGTCGCAGGGTCAATTTATGGTTAAGTTTGGCGATGTTAATTCAATTGAGATTTTTTGCTCCGATTCACTAATCAATATAATAGTAAATCAGTTTTGATGCTTCTCAGGAAAACATTGATAGATTGATTGGAATAATTCTTCTGGGGCAATTGTTATCATTGTCTTCTGTCCTTTGATGGTTCTTTTTAGGAAATCCTGGGAAAATGTCGCAGGGTTAATTTCTGGCTGAGGTTGGCGATGTTAATTCAATTGAGATTTTCTTGCATCGATTCACTAATCAATTAGTAAATCAGTTTTGATGCTTCTTAGGAAAACGTTGATGAACTGATTGGAATGATTCTTTTGGGGCAATCGTTTTCATTGTCTTTTGTCAATTGATACGTTTTATTGGAAAATCGTGGTAATTTGTTTTAATTCCTTGAGGATTCATTCGACGGAATCGTTTTTATGGTTCTCTGCTCATTTTTATAGTTTTTAGAATTCCTTTAATGGTTTTCCATTCGTAGTACGATTACTGTGAGCGAATTCATTTCATTGTTTTTTTTTGCCGATTGACAATTCCTCGGAGGAAGAATGACAAATGTTAAATGTGGTAATTCTGTGAAGACCAGAAATTAATATTGGGGAGTGTCGGAATGTGGATCGGTAGCAAGCGAAGAAAAAACTCAATCCAGCATGATTAGACACATAAAATTATGTGAGTTACGCCTTTTTGGTTATTGACGATCATTATGTATATATTTATGTGTAGAGGGCGAGGGCTGCATGCTTGCCTGTCGCCAACTATAATATACCGTGGCACGTTATACATATATATATTCAAATATTATTTACAGCTTTCACTGAGTCAGGAAGTAAAATCATGATACAGGTATGATGGGAGGTTATAAATTAAACGAAGGATCGTAAAATAACGAAAGAGAGACACATCAGCAGTGTCCCTTGAAAAATGACGTAAAAGAAGCTGCCACGCTTTTACCAGGAACAATATAGAGTCAGAAGAAAAAAAATCCATGGAATTTCCGCTTCGCTCCATAGAAAAAAAATTGTTCACGTTGAAGAATCATTGGGCCATGATCTTTTCCCTATATTTTTTAATGATCGAAAAAAAACGACCTTGCGAGAAGAAGCAAAAAAAAATCGACCGACCTTTTCCACACGCTGAAGATTTTCTCGTCACATTTAACGAAAGTGGCCTCTGTCTTGCTTCCTCTCGCGTCGAGAAACGAGAAAGAAAATTGCGTGAAAAGTTGAAACGCTCTCGTCTCGTTTGCGCCAAGGATAATCGTCAGAAAAGAATCGCCTCTTGGAATAACCATGTATAATGCACGGGAAAAAGCTTGGAATAATAAGGGCCTAAGTGCGTTAAGACGTCTCTAAGAATGAGGAATATTTACAACGCTCGCTCTGTCGTTCAGTGAGTAAAATCATAATGCACGTATGATGGGACGTTATAAATTTTATGACGGTTTCTTTACTCTCCTTCTACATGAAAGTATGTACCTCTGTATGTATATATATATACTATTTTATGTACTAAATAGAACAAGGCGCGTTGGTTTTCAGGGTGTTGGTCACGTCCATGAGGAGAGGCGCTACGCTCAGCGTCGCGCTAAACTAATATACAACACTGCGTGAAAGTTGTAAATCTTTTTGCCGCCGGTTTGAAACGCCATGGATCAACGGTAGCGTGGAGGACCCAAAACTGCGCGGTCACTCGGGAAGAGAAGACAGAGAGGAAGAGACGAAAAGAGGAAGAACGATCCAGGCCCAAAGTATGGAGCAAGATGGTCCGTGGAAGCTGCGGGAGGTCCTCATCCTCGCAGAGGACACATCACTTCCTCACAAAAAGCATCCACCGAGGCTTCTTGTTGGTCCGAGGACCATGATGTGGGTTTAGAGAGGCCAAAGGCCATTTTGGCATTGATAACTTGTTTATTGATAATCATTGTTTTCAGTTTGGAGGCAATGATCAGAAATTTAGAGTCGATCCGCTGAGCTGACGTCCTTTTTAGATCCAAAAGGATGGGACGGAACAGATGGTTCATGACACCTTCGGAATTAATCCGCACTGACCAAACGATCAAGAGAAGCTTGAGGGAAGACAGATCGATTTGAAGATGTCGATGACATTGGACCCTTCGACCTGTCTTTACGGTATTAATCAGCTGGAGCAATCGGTTAACTCAATTACTGCACTTGTACCAATTTAGTTGACCTCCAAAGCAAACCCTGGCGCGGAAAATCATCGGACATGAATGTCCTGAGCAATTTGATAGCAGGGTCAATCGGAAGGTGCCCAAGAATCCTTGGATCAGTCATTACAGTTGGGTCGATGAGATTCTGCGGAGAAGCCAAAAGCGATAAGTTGTTGCGAAAGATAAGAATCTTCTGGTTGAAAGAGTTATGGGATTGGGATAAGCGCAACCCATCATTGTGAGGCATCGGAGAGATGGTCGAAGAAAAATGCTACCTGAGTTCACAAGACATACCAGAATGTCTCGAAGACCTGTCCGATTTGAAAAGGAAGACCTGGACGATGTTCCTGCCCCGTTCTTGGTGACAATGAGAGTCCAACCGTGGTAGCCTACAAATATTGTGCTGGTCCAGGTCGAGGTGAGGATTGATGAGAGATTTACAGTCTAGTTTCTCTTTGCCTTCTCCATGATTCTTCTCGATTTTTCCCGACAGGGACATCGAGTGGCATACGTGCGTTTTAAGGACACGCAACGGGCACACCGTTGAATCAACCCTCGAAGAAGAGAGACGTATTGGTACTCGCTGTAAAACTCCCGCTGATTCAACCCCGCGGTGAGAACTGTAAACTCAATTTCGCGCAAAGCTCGAAATAGATTATTTAGCTCTACAGGACACGTTTTGGGACTCTTCCTCTCTGTTCAAGATGCAATTGGTGTACCGTTCATTGGAAAACGGAAGCACAAGGCGGTGATAGCCGATAGCCGCACGTTGGGAAACGCCAGCGTTTATCCTTCGTTTATGGGTTTACGGTGCGTTACAGAAAGTATTTGAAAAATTGTTTCGAAGGTTATTAAGTAAATTTTTTTGAAAGAATGTCCATTAAACATGGTTAATTAAATATTTAATTATATTGGACAATACATTGAAACCCGAGCGGGAATTTAATTCTGACTGGAATCAGGATCACCTTAGGCTGGCCTTACAACAACATCCGGCCCTGATCAGGATACATATCAGGTCCTGATGAGACTACATATCAGGCTACATGTCAGGAGAATAACGCTATTACCAGACAGGCTGGGTTCAGGCTTCTCATCCGGTCCTGATCGCGCACGATTCCTAGCCTGATCAGCCGCCTTATCTGGTTCTGATCGCACACCTTTCCTGTCTGATCAGGCGCCTTGTCCGGTCCTGATCGCGGACGGTTTCTAGCCTGATCAGGCGCCTTATCGCTTATTTATTTTATTCCACAAGAATTTTATGTGTCTATAGAGTATAGGTACAGTACGAGGAAGTCAGCAAAGGACTTTTCGTAATAGGGCTTCTCGCGAGGTTTTATTCCTCGCGGTAGAGAAGTAAATTTTCATGCTCGTGGTCGCATATATAAGCATATTCACATCATCCGTATGGGAGCGAGCGTCCACCGTACTGCGACATCTCGTGGCGAGTCTCGGAACTAACACTCCTGCTCCGTCCCAGATCAGGGAAATATCAGGCTAGCCACATTATTCGGACCGAAGTTTTTTTTGCTGGTCCTTAGCACCACCTGATCTGTCCCTGACATTGATAATGTAAGGCTATAGCCTGACCTATATCATAGCGAGATATGATTCGTCTGGGATCTGTGCGTGATCAGGCTATCCTGATCAGGCTATCCTTACTGATGCCTGATCAGGTCCTTATACGTTATTATAGGCTAACCGGATCAAATTTCCGCTCGGGTTTTTTTGCCGGTCTCTAGCACCACCTGATCTGTCCCTGACATGGATAATATAAGGCTAACCTGGCAATCTATGTCATACCAAAATATGAACCGGCTGGGATCTGTGCGTGATCAGGCTATCCTGATCAGGCTATCCTTACCGATGCCTGATCAGGTCCTTATCCGTTATTAGGCTAGCCGGATCAAATTTCTGCTCGGGAAATTGTCTCTTCAATATCAATAAATTTTGTTATGGAATCATTTGGATTTCATAAAAATACGTTTTTTTTAAGGAAGTGTCTGGGTTTGAAAATGGCGCGTCCGTTTGTTGATTTTTCAGGATTTTGTCGCGAATGTGTCTCGTGTATGACTCGCCAGAATTCGATTGTCAACTCTTGGCTTTCTTCCTTCGATTCGAAAATTCATCCATGCAAAAACCATATTACACGTTACGGATTTGAGTTGGAAGAAGCGTCGAGAATATTTATTGCGCGATCTTTTGATCCTCGCAGACGAACACCTGCGCTAGATGCGGTAGCCAAAGGATTCGAAAAATTTCCATCTCTCCTTGTACTCTTAATATTATGGATGTATACATTATTCAAGTGCTGGTCAAATGTGATGCGCGTCGTTTCGCATAGCGAGAGTTCCCGAACAGCAGCATAGCGTGACAATCTTCTGTGAAAGAAGTGTTGCGAAGTCGTTTTAGTTCCGTGTTCACCTTCTTCTCCACTCTCTATATCTCCTTCTCTCTCTAAAATGAACCATGGTCTTTTCGGTCATTCTCGACTAATGATGTACGTCCGAGGCCAGCTCGTGGCTCCAAGGAAACAACGCGTCCACAGAAGGGTCTCAATATTTCCGTCCTGAAAAATCTTTCGTGCCAACACACGTGACGAAAAGTTCAATAGACAATTTTGACGTTTTTGGCGACTTGGAAATTCGACGATACTTCGGTTACAATCTTAAATGTCAATAAAAAAAAACCGCTACCAAAAATTAAGTATTGAATGAACCGGATACATAAATATCTATTTATAAAAATATCTAAGGATAAAAATATCCATTTATTTTTAAATATTTGGAGTGAATACTCGAAAAATAATGTTTTATGAAAATTCATGAAAATTTTGATTTCTTGAAAAATCTATTGGTAGATTCGTGTTCAGGGGGGAAAACGTCGATATTAGGCCCGAAATTTTTTTTTTTTGCATTTTGGCAAAAATTTAATTGGATTACTAAAATGGCTGTAATTTATTCGCTGGATAAAATTGCGGCTTAGGCATGAGCTCATTCTCTTCGTAATCGTTTCAGCTTCGAAACCTCGCTTGGTTCATCCGATTCCCATCATTTTTCGATTTTTGGATGATTTTTAAAGTTCGACCATCGATTTTTGCAAACTTTTTAAGGCATACCTCTTTTAATTTTTTTCGGCATTTTTCAAAGTGCTCTCATTTCTACGAAAATTAAGTTATCGAAATTATCCAAACACTATTCTCTAAGTTTCGTGACAGCTTTTGAGGACGAAAAAGAAATTTTTGAATTGGTCAAACTGAAGTAAATTTATGAGCACTTGAAATTTCGCGATTTTGAGGTTTCTGACAATATTGGTAAAAATTGAGCAAAAGTGTTTTTATTAAATATACAATTGCAGATCGACGAAATTTCAGCGATACTGAAAAAAACATTATTTTACGAAGTTAAATCTAAGTGACAGCCAAAAAAATCGATTCTTTTGCAGGGGAAACCTTCAACATTTTGTGAATAATTCTTTTTTGCAGTTCTTAGAGTTTTCCAGAGTTTTTTAAAGATTTTTGTATACATTTCTTATTAAAAAATATGTACAATTATCGTAGATAACACTGTAATTCATCATTTGTCAATTCGTTCCATAATTTTCAGAAATTGATAATTTCATTTGAGAAAGACATATTTTCGTACATGAACTTCGAAAGTATCTTCTTAATTTTTAATTTACATTGTCGAGGCTCCAAAAGTCTCACAATTCCCTGCAGTTGATGAAGCGAAAGGAGTAAAAAAATACAATGGAATGAATAATGTCAATCAGTTAAACGAAAAAAAAAACGAATTACACATCTATAATTATATATAATTTTTAACTCCCACGGAGATGAAGATAATTCGGGGTAATTATTTCCCTGATGATTAATTTCACCACTGGTTACGTTACCGTGTAATTATGCAACTGGTTTCGAGACAACTTGAAAAAAAAAGTATACTAATCGATTGATGTAAGTAAAAAGAACGAGATATTTGAAAACCCAAACCCAAAACTATGTTGCGCCTTTTTTTACCCCTCGAAGTAAGATTATCTCCGATGATTGAACCGAAAATGATAAAGTTGGAGATATGTCGTGGAATCAAAAAATTTGTCTCGGATTTTTGTTTTTTTTCGAATTTTTACACCCTTGTAAAAATTTTCACAGACGCGAGGTATGAGGATCAATAAAATGGTCAAAAAATGGCTCTAGTCCACTTTTTAAGGGCACTATTATCGGGAAAGAAGGGGGCACCATTTTTGGGGCACATTTTTGGACGCATACATATTGAAAAGTTTTCCCATTCCACGTGGTCTTCCCTTGTAAACGGGGGGCATTAAAAATTCTAATGGACCCAAACGCCGCCCCGATTCTCACCTAGTTTAACATAACAACGACAAACATCGGCCATTACTCAAAACACGAGACCGCGACCGATCTCTTTTAACCTTTTTTTTTATTATTCCTCATCCCTCCCCGTTCCCTTCGCGTTAAAAAAAAACCTCCGCGCGAGCGGCTTCACCAAAAACTTTTCGAGGTCCGAGCTAGGCTTCTCCGCTCTATGTATATAATACTACACATATTTATAAAAAAAAATTTTCCTCTTTCTCGCGAGCGAAAGAGTCAGTGTGAGGTCCTCCAGGTCCGTATAAGCCATCCCCCCTCTTTTGACGCCCCCAAGGCACCTTTGACAACGACTGATGTCCGGTTATCTTTCATCAAGATTTATCGGGGACATGGACTAATTGCTCCTTTTAATAGAATTTTTTTTTTCCCCACTCGTAGCATCACTCTGAGAAACGAGAAAAACACTCTGTATTTCTGGATGTCCGAGTCCGTGTGCTCTTTTATTTCTTCTACTCCTTTTGACGAGTTAACCCGAAGAAGATATTCAATCATTATTGTGGAAGCAAGAATTTTGACGGACACTCCTTGACATTTTGTATTCCACTTTCCGAATTTTTATCACCATCTTTCGCGACCACCAGAAATTTGGCAATTTTCCGTCGAATCATCGTCCTTTCTTTCTTTCCACCTTTTTCCTTTGTACAGGAAAATGTAGCGGAACTTGTTACGAATGTTTGCCGTTATATTTACGTAATTTCGTTATATTTCTTCCTTTGTTCGTTCGCGCTTTTGTTACGGCGAAAAATAAAGGGGGGACTTTCTCTCCGTCGCTGCTGGTCTTTTGCCTGGAAAGCCTTTTCTGGGCTGGATCGGGGAAATTAGGGCTCAGGAATACTTTTATTTTCAGCATAATGGCCACATAGCTGGATTGACGTCTCAAAGGTATTTTGTAATTTATACGTAGAACAACGAGAAGAGGTTTTTCCTTTTGAATGATCTCCAGAGACACTTCGTCATTATATACGTCTATAAGTATGTATATGGGGCATTCCATCCTAAATCGGACAGTTTGAAAAACTTTTTTTTTTATTTCCTCAATTTTTTTTTATATTCTTGAGTACCCATCAAAAGACTCTTCCTGTTAAATTTTGAGAATTTTTTGATTACCCGTTCCAAAGATTTTCAATTAACAAAAAAACCGCTCTTTTTTTGGTATTTTGGTCATAACTCCTTTAATAATGGTCCAAATTAAAAGTTTTTTTTCCAAATTCTAGTTTTTTTATGGCCTTTTCAGAAAAAAATACAACACAAATATTCGACATGTTTTTGAATGAGTTTTTTGAGTTTTAAACTTTCAATCGCGTTTTTAAAAGTGAGTGTCATTTTTGATTTTTTTATTTATTTTTTGTTTCAAACATTCATCTATTCAACAATTTTTAAGACTAGTCCGATCGTGGGATCTCAATAACTACTATTTTTTTCGATTTTTGAAAATTAAATTTTTTTTTTTTAATACATTATTATGAACACCAATTTTTGTTACTGTATAGTATTTTTTAAATCATTTTGAATAAATTTTTTTTCATTGTTAACCGATTTTTAAAATTAATAATATTAATCGATGAGGAAATTACAACAGTTGAAGAATTGTATGAGTGGGCATTCGACCTAAATAGTCTACCGAATATTGCTGTCAAATTTTCACATGAAAAACATTATTCAGATGCAAAAGAAAGATTTTATTTGCGATAAAATACTGCGAAGTCAATCACAGGGAGACAAAAATTTCATTCAATTATTTCAATGAGCAACGGAAACGTATTGGCAAAGGAATATTCTAATTCAGGAAATAATCGTGTATGTAAGGTTTTCAAAAAAATTCGTGAATAAATAAAAACTATTGTTATTATTGTTCATAAACAGACTTAACGATTAATTATTAACTTTAAGAACCTGTTAACAATAAAAAAGTGTCAAAATAAAT
This sequence comes from Alloplasta piceator, assembly GCA_946863875.1. Lineage (NCBI taxonomy): Eukaryota > Metazoa > Arthropoda > Insecta > Hymenoptera > Ichneumonidae > Alloplasta > Alloplasta piceator. The sequence goes on along the minus strand of OX333077.1, from coordinate 14,319,582 downwards.
TCTAAATATTGAAAAATATACTCTACAGTAACAAAAATTGGTATTCATAATAATTTAGAGAAAAAAAAATTTTAATTTTCAAAAATCGAAAAAAATAGTAGTCATTGAGATCCCACGATCGGACTAGTCTCAAATATTGTTGAATAGATAGATGTTTGAAACAAGAAATAAAAAAAAAAATAAAAAATGATAATCACTTTTAAAAACGCGATTTAAAGTTTGTAACTTAAAAAACTCATTCAAAAACACGTCGAATATTTTTGTTGTATTTTTTTCTGAAAAGGCCATGAAAAAACAAAAATTTTGAACAAAAAAACTTTTAATTTGGACCATTATTAAAGAAGTTATTACCAAAATACCAAAAAGGAGCGGTTTTTTCGTTAATTTAATATATTTTGAACGGGTAATCAAAGAAATCTCAAAATTTGACAGGAAGGGTCTTTTGATGGGTACTCAAAAATATAAAAAAATTGAGGAAATAAAGAAAAAAGTTTTTCGAACTGTCCGATTTGGGATGGAATGTCTCATATATTATATATGTATCTCATTAGACTTACAAATGTTTGGAACATTCTTCCTCATTGACTTATTGAGCCTCGTGAACGAGAATCTCTTTAGCATAACTTTGGAAATTAGCCTCGAAGAACGACGGGATGCTGCTGAAGTGGGGTGGGATTTTTTGAATATACCACCCGTGTGCATGTTCGAGAATAAAAATTGAAAAAATTCGTCAGACGTACGAATTTTTACATGCTCAATTCTGATGAACAACAATTTTCCAAAATTTACTGTAATACAAAATTCTGTAACATTCCGTTATTTTGTCATCGAATAATTGATGCTCAAAAATAGTCTCGCAGCGCTACGATTTTTAATCAAGGTCTATTTGAGAAGGCCAAAAAAAAGAAATTTTTTAGATTTTTTTTCTCAGCTCCTTTATCAGATATGGCTATAAAACTGTTTTTACAACATTGTTTCATCCTTTGAAAATACAAACAAAAATGTAATTTTTATGTTGATTCTCTGAATAAATTATTGAAGAAGGGTTTGAAAAGTCTGAAACAAAAAAATTAAAAAGCATTTTAGAGAGGAAGGTTTCTTACATACAAATTTACCACCGTTAATGAAAAATCGATTTAAAATAAAACAAATAGCGGATGTTTGAAATTAAAATAAAAAGTTAAATTTTTCACAACTTATTTCTAACATCCGCCATTTTTTTTTCAATCGATTTTTCATGAACAGTGGTAAATTGTTGTGTAATAAATCTTCCTCTTTGAAATGCTTTCTTATTTTTTTCGTTTCAGACTTGCCAATCCTGAGATTAACTGTCGGCCATGGGACAAGACATTTTCGAAGACTCGACTTTGGCGCCTTCTATAAATTATTCAAAGAGTAAAAAAAATTTTTTTTTTCATATTTTCGAAGGATGAAACAATGTTGTAAAAACAGTTGTATAGTCATAACTGATAAAAGAGCCGAAAAAAATTGGCTTTTTTTTGGCCTTCTAAAGTAGGCTAGTACTTAAATCATTTATGGGTGAAGTCATTGTTGTGCGCTAGTTTCTTCGTTGAAAAATATGCAAATAAATTGGGAAAGCTTGGTAGTTTACACATATTTGACTTGATGCTACCGCCCGCGGACTGCCTTAACGAGACTTTGAGAATAAACCCACGGTTTGTTCTTTTTTTCTGTCTTAACCTTCCCAAAACGTCACATTCGATACTTTTTGGAAAGAATCTTCGACCCAGGTGCACAAAAATATCTGTGAAAGCACCTGCGCATTGATAATTTAAAACTTTCCACGTTCATTGTCATACAACAAAAGCCGTGTTTGCACAGTCTGTGGTTCATTGTTTCCATATTTTTTTCTCCCATCCTTTTCATGTTCAACAGGAACATTTATGACGTAGATCTCAGTCTTTCGCTGCGGGCAAACAATGCGATAATGTATGCGAATGCTGGAGAGATCTTGAAATCTGTCCTAGAGAAAAAAACATACTCGAAATAGTCGAAATCCAAAAGAAAGTCGATAGAGACCTTCAAACATTGCATACTACGATTAATTATCAAATTTTATTGATAACGAATGGTACGTTTTATTCAAGGTCAATTAGTGTTTAAATAAAAATTGTGATGGAGACCATTTTCAATCGATGAATTTCTTGCTAAAAAGCTTTGATGAAAAACTGATTAAGAATCAACGGGTGAGTCAAAAATTTGTCGACGAAAATTGAAGATTATTTTTTTAAACACCCATTTTGCTAATTCAGTAAATTTGCTAAAATGGCAATTGTGAGATTACAAATTGCACAAAACGTTAGTTATCAATTGCCAGTGATAGCTCCATTTCCCTTTGTTTAAATTATCATCTCAATGTCCAATTTAAATTGAAAGATACTTTTGTGTTCAAACACATTTTAAATGAGACAATTTCCTCGTCCTTTTGACTTAAAAATTGGGGATTCCCAGGATCAGTTTCATATATATATGTATATGTGAAACCTTGCTATCGTGACGTCGTAACAGTTGTTCACAAAATGAGATTTTTACGCGTTAGGGACACGAGGAGAAGAGGCTCATTTCGCAAATCCGAGGAGTCACATAATTTACGTGAAATTTGGCAATGAGTTCTCTCTCTTTCTGGCATGGTCAGAGAACAGAGAGTCGCAAGAGTCAGAGAACATGGTCAGTGAGAAAGAGAGAGAGAGAGGGAGGCACGGCGAGCCAAAAGAGCGGCACCTTTGAAGGAATTAGTCTTATTGGGCACAAAATTGGAACAGAGGCCTCCTGACCCTGTGCATAGAGGCCCGCAGTATACATATGTATGTGCATATTAGGGTGGTCCTTATTTAGGGCTCGAAAGAATTTTTTATCAGACGCCCCACAAATCGACTCCAAATTATCCAAAAACACTACCCTAATTTTTTCAGATTTTTATCCAGACTCTAACCTATCCCAAAAAGGGTAGATTTACCCATTTAAAATACAGACGTTTCGGCTATATTCTCAGGATATATTTTATTCCAAGTGTAATAATTTTTTAAAAAATCTGTAACTGCAAGATTTTAGTGTTCATTCGAGCTGCTATTTGAGGAAAAAATCACATTATCATACGGGTCAATCCAGACGAATTGCAATTCGTCTGAAATTCTACTACGGGTCAATCTAGACAAATTGCAATTCATCTAGATTGACCCCTATGATAATGTGAATTTTTCTTTCAACAGTAGCACCAATGAACACTAAAATCTTGCAGTTAGAGATTTTTAAAGTATTATTACACTAGAATAAAATATATCCTGAGAATATAGCCGAAACACGTGTATTTCAAATGGGGAAATCTACCCTCTTTTCGGGAGGGGTTAGAGTGTAGATAAAAATCTGAAAAAATCAGGGTATTGTTTTTGAATTATTTGAACTCGATTTGGGGGGCGTCTGATAGAAAATTCGTCCGAACTCTAAATAAGAACCACCCTAGTATATATGTAGCAAAAGAGAGGCGAGGAGTCTCCGTGAGCGCAACGCGCACACGGCTCTCTCGCTTCTCTTGTGCTCTGCGCTCCCCCCCCCCCCCTCCTTCAATGTGCTCTGGCTTGCGCTCTGCGCTCTCTCTCTCTCTCTTTCTCTCTTTCTCTCTCTCTCTCAGGCTCTTGATCCTGGACCTCACATCGGTTTTTCTCACCCTCCCAATACAAGCCATACCATAACGAGCTGAATTATGGTCATACCCCTGTGCACTAGTCATGAGGCCCCTCATAGTTTGCGAACCCACGCAGCAAAGCATGCCCCCACACGAAGCTTCTCCATTCTGCCGATGCATTTCAAAAAACCCGTACCGACACTTCCATCCCTTCGTCTTAAATAAATGCGATTCATGCAACCCCGAAACGGTCAACTCAATGATCATATTACAGATTTCCTGAAAGCGAAAAATAAAGATTTACGTTCTTGTTCATTGAGTGAAAGCTAGAAGATGCTTAATTTAATCGTTATTTAATCATTTGTAATTTTTTTAATATCCACCATTTTTTGTTGATTTGGTAGTTCGTAAATTCACAGGATCACAGGATGAATTTATTTAGTTACAAAATTTCCTTGATTTTTTTGGTCGATGATTAGCTTTGTCACTCGTTAAGGGGTTATACTACATAAGAATGTTTATTTATTTTTCTTTTTTTATTTAGCTCAAATGAGGTATAAAATATTCCAAAATGATTTTAATTTTATTTTTTAAATAATTTCTTATTTTCATTGTTTCTTGTAGTGAGAACAACAACAACAAAAATATTTTTCTAGTGAAACTTGATTTTTTTTTCTTGTTTTAAGAGTGAAACGACAACATTTTTCAAAAATTTATTAGCCTCGACGACCTGAAATAAAACGGATGATGATTCACAGTTAAAAAATTAAAATTAAAAAAAAATAGTCTTATTTTTGGCCCATTATCAAACTGTGACGAAAATATCTGTTTTGGACCCTAGTTTCCGTGAACAAATTTCATTAATTTGAAAATGGCCCCTCATTATATGTTTTACCTCAATTTAATGATTTTTTAGCTCGGGCTATCCCTAAAAAATGAAATAAGAATTTCTAAAAATTTGAAGTCATATTTTGGGCCAAACGAAACCGACTATTCATTGGACATCAAAATCTGAGGGAGTCAGGTCGATGACCGCGTGATTTGACGTGGAATGCCCCATATATTTTTATCTGCATTTTTTTCCGCGATCAGAAGAGATTTAAATGGTTCCGGCTGTACTTATTGAGGCCCGAGAGAAAATTGTCGGAATCGAGAAGAGAAAAGAGAGGGAACAAACCCTCACTTTCAACCCCGATGATATTTGCAAGTATGTACCTATGTAATGGGGTATTGGGCTCTCTGTGCGTAACTTACTTCGCTTAAGATATGTAGTGACCCTTGACATCAAGAAGTTGCGGATCTTCATTTTCTCTTTCTCTCTTTCTCTCAAGAGATAAACTTTTGTGGGCAACAGCAGCAGCCGCATACACAAGCAATTGCAATCTGTCTGCATCGGACTCTCCCGGCATTCATGCACCAACGAAACGAAGCTTGAAGTTGGCAAAATGTATTACACTGCAACCTCGATAATGGGAATTGTGCGGGACCGGCTCTTGCAAGAAGTGGGGTTGCGCACATTGCACAGAACCGTCTCTGCGCCGCTGGTGGCTGACGGCGGCCTGACGCGATTGGCTTAGCGCTTCTCCCACTACGCTGCAGTTGCAAAGATCGAGGTACCGAGAATCGAGGTCGCAGTGTATCATCGTTTTCCACCGCGCGTTATTGCTTTTGACTCGGCTATCAATTTGTCTTTCTATTTCAATAGGAAATTTAACGCATCTTTCACGCGAGCACATGCTCAAAATTGGCCAGAAAAGGGCCATGAAAAAGAGGATAAAAACAATGCATCGATTTCCGAGGAAAAGAAGCGATATAGCGACCGATATAGCGCTACGCCATTTGGTTCGCAAAAGGACCTTTGCACGATAAACAAGTGAGGCAAGTGACACCTCGATGTCTTTGATAATAAAATACGCACGTAAGACGGTAGTAACACCTTGTGATTGTCCGGGGAAAAGAGAGGAGAGAAAGGAGAAACATGAGTAATGGGGTAAAAGAAAAATGCTTAATTCGGCATATCGGCGTATATACTTGAGGCCCTCTGGCGGAGGTGACAATAATGGTGTCGGTTGCGGACCGACAAAGAAGTTTATTTAAATAACTCGAAGGGGTCGCTGCGGCATTCAAGATATATTATATGTACACTCCCGCTCAAAAGTTTGGATACACCAGTCGTTATTTCTTGCCGCACTAGAAGCTGCGTAACTCCGTCAAAAAAAATGATAATCCAATTTTTAAAAAAGCGTTTTGACGAAAATGAATTCAGCTTTGTTTCGCCTTTTCAAAATATTTTTGTAATTTTTTTTCGACCTGGTATGCATTTTTGTGAGTGACCGTTTTTTGACCTTTATTTACCATCGTGAATTGAGCGCACAGCTTGAAGACTTTTTTGTTGTCTTTTTCATCCACGGTACATTTGAAAACGTTAGCAGATGCTCCATTTTTGTTTTTTTTTTAATTTTCGTACGATTTTTTCTCGCAGTTATTTCACTTTTGGCTAAAAAAGACAAATTTTTAAAGATGCAACGTAACTTAAAGACTATAGAGTTAAAGAGAAAATGTCAAGTATGAAAAAAGTCGCGTACGTATACATGGAATCACCAGGAATTATTTTAGAATTTTTTTGTTAATTTTTTAAAACTAATTTTGCTCCAAACTTTGATGACGTCCCAGCAAAAATAATAATATTGCCAATAACAAATTGTTTAAACAATTGTTTAAACAATTTATTAATAACTTTCGGGCAATATATTATGATTGATAATTTTTGCTTGTAGCATGTCAAATGTTGCTGAATTTTTTCAGATTTTTATTGCATCACAAAGTACGGAAATTTCAATCGAATACAATTTTTTCAAAAAATGTAAATGGAGCGTCTGCTAATCCTTTTAAATGTGCCGCAGATAAAAAAAATTTCTTTAAATTGTGCACAGTCAAAAAAGGCCAAAAAACGGTCACGTTCAAAAGTGCATAAGGTAAATGTCCCAATTATTGAACAGTTAAGGATCTGGGGATTGAATTCGTTGAGAAAAAAATATAAAATCAAGAAAAAAACCATCGCTTTCATGTTCAAATGATACTTTGATATTTTTACTTTCGAAAAATCACCTTTTTAATTATTTTTAAATCATTTCAAATGAAAAAAAGAATAACAATGTGAAGCATGCAAATGTCCCAATTATTGAACACTGGAAGTGCCCATGTCCCTAATATTGAACAGGCATGTCCCAGTTATTGAACACTCTCGAGAATTCTTTTTCCGTTCTGAAAATATTATTTTGGATACAATATTAAGAAATAAAAGCAAAATCAAACACTCAAATAATATTTTATTAATCATGTAAAAATACAAAATATATATTCAGTCTCTTTTGACAGGTTTTTGGTTCATTCGCATTTGGTTTATTTTTGCTTTTCAACTCGAACTTGATTTTATTTTTATTTTCAGCTTCCTCGTTTTTATGTTCTGTTTTTGTTTGATTTTGTCGCAGCTTTCTTGATTTTCGACTGAAATATCGGAGAGCAATAAATATTGAACATTACATTCGTATTTTTAGGTTACATTTAGGTTACATTCTCTTTTTACTTTTCTTTTTATGTTTATTGCACGAAAATACAAATAAAAAATATATTTGACGATCTTAGAGTTATTATTAAAAGAATAAAGGTAAGTTTATTCAGGAATTTACAGTTTTTGTTTGAATAAATCCGAATCACACGATCTGTCACGCGTTAACTGTCTCGATGTTTCGATGGGTTTAATGACGCCATCTTGGAGAATTCGAGTATTCAATAATTGGGACACACTGCATTTTCTATGTCCCAATGATCGAACACCGTATTTTTTAACAAATAATTAATTAAAATTTTTTTTTTTCAATTGTTATCTGTAAGAAACTTTCTGGGGAACCTGAAACGCCTTTATTTTTTGAGATGCGACAGTTTTTGAATTTTTTATGCCCTTACGCGTAAAGCGGTGCATCTTAGCAAAAACGATAGGCAGTTACCACGAGACGTCAAATCGGGTCACCGTTGCCGAATAAATAATTTTTTTCTCTATTAATTAAACCTTTTTTTGCACAAGTGAGGTATCATTTCGATAGCTAAAAGTTCCATACATGTAATGAAATTTTTATAAATAAGTAAATGCACGCAGGTGAATGAGAAATAATAAAAATACAGGATAGTGTTCAATAATTGGGACCTGTTCAATAATTGGGACATTTACCTTACCGAGTCCAAAAAAAATCTTAAAAAATATTTTTTAAAAGGGACTCAATAAAGCTGAATGTCTTCCCTTCAAAAACGCTTTTTAAAATTCGATTATTTTATTTTTTGACGGAGTTATGCAACTTCTAGTGCGGCAAAAAATATCGACAGGTGTATCCAAACTTTTGAGCGGGGGTGTATATTAAATATCAATTTGCAGTGGCCCGTTCTAAAATTCGCGAGCTATATTATTTGACAGCCGAAGTCTGGCAATTTTTTTTCTCTCTTCCTCTCCCATGCGCTGAAAAGCTCAAACACACTTTCTCGTTACTTCTCGCACCCGAAGAGGAAAGGGTGCTCGAATAGCGGATTTTATATGGTCCTTGCAGTCGTTTATGCGTTATGGTTCTCTTTATGGGTTTCGTCACACGAGCGCAACAAACGAATCACGATTGAACAGTTTGAATAATAAATTACCAAGAAGGGCACTGAGAGGATATTTTGCAGAATATATTTATTATCAATAAACAATCGTTTTCCAATAAAAAAAATGAAAAAATTTGAGGAGGATTCGTTTTACCGGCAGTAGGAAAGAAAAATGGCATGAACGACACTTTTCCTGGATTCTAATTTAAATTTGTCCCTCACAAAATGTTCTCATTACTCAAGAACTTCAAATAATCAAATATTTGAATTATTATCAGTGAGACTTGAATTATTACCAGCTGGTAAAAGATTTCTTGGCTACAAATAATCGTCGAAGCTGATCATTGAGATCTCAATTTCGATCGAGCTCGTATTAATTCACGTGAACAGTTCAATTAAATGCAGCGATGATAAATTCTGAATGGCGGAAAGCTCGAGCGTGGCGATAAAGTTTGTTTCATCTCGCCGAGATGTCGCGAGTTATCGGCTTTAATATTCAACATACACGCGTTCAAATCACTCGTAGATTTATTTAACAATGTAACGAAGCGTCGTATATCAAAAAATCCGTGCCTAAGCGCAAATTTGCGCTACAAGTTGAGACGAGAAAGAGGAAAGGTAAACGAGATCGGTTTGTCAATGCTCACGACAATGTAATTCGATCTCCTGTGTTCATTGTAGATCGATTGAGGATTCAATGAAGAGATATTTCATGTATTTTCAATGACAATGAAATTCGGACATTATCGCTGGTTAGTTGCAAATTAACCCGAGGAATTAGGCGAGGAAGTCTCTCCTTCGTGAATTGTATAATGAACGAAGAATATCCTTGTCGTGCCCACGCTAAAAGTCGTAAGCCACTAAAAGCCTGTTCGAACGAGAGCCCGGAGGCTCGAACCGGCCAAAATTCAGCGTCCAGCAGAGAGAGCACTCTTAAAAATCATATATGTATACATGACAGATTCTTTGGAACATATATATGGGGCATTCCAAGTCAAATCACGTGGACATCGGCCTGACCCCCTCGGATTTTGATGTCCAATGAATCGTCGATTTCGTTTGGCCCAAAACATGACCTCAAATTTTTAGAAATTTTTATTTCATTTTTTAGGGGTTGCCCGAGCTAAAAAGTCATTAAATTGAGGGAAAACATAAGGAGGGACCTATTTCAAATTGATGAATTTTTTTTAAAGAAACTCGAGCCCAAAACAGATATTTTCGTCATAGTTCGATAATGGGCCTGAAATAATTACTATTTTTTTTTTAAATTTTTTAATTATGTTTGAATCATCCGTTTTATTTCATGTCGTCGAGGTTAATGAATTTTCGAAAAATGTTGTCGTTTCACTCTTGAACCAAGAAAAAAAATCAAGTTTCACTAGGAAAATATTTTTGTTGTTGTTATTCTCATCACAAGAAACAATCAAAATAAAAGATTATAAAAAAAACTTGCAAATCGGAAATTTGCACATCGCTTCCTCAGTATTTTTCCGTATTTACAAATCCTCCTCTATGAGGAAATGTTAGCAAATTTTAGTAAATGTTAGCTGTCACAGTTTTGGGGTTTTTGCAAAATTCATAACAAACAAAGGGGCTGTGGAGCTCAGCTTATGTGCAAAATTCGCTATTCCAATGTGGTTTTGAGATATAGATGTTCGAATTTTTCGAGGCAGCGACACACATACACACACACATACATACATACATACATCCGGACATTTAAAAAAAATATGATTTCTCGATGTTTTAGGACATTTTGAACCTACTAACATGAAAATGACCGAAAAAAAATGTTCACGAAAACAAAGCTTCCTCTATGAGGAAGCAAAATTAAAATACAAAAAAAATAGTAATTATTCTTGGCCCATTATCGAACTATGACGAAAATATCTGTTTTGGGGCCTAATTTCTGTGAAAAATTTCATTAATTTAAAAAAGGCCTCTGTTTATGTTTTCTCTCGATTCAATGATTTTTTAGCTCGGGCAACCCCTAAAAAATGAAATAAGAATTTCTAAAAATTTGAGGTCATATTTTGGGACAAACGGAAACCCACAATTCATTGGACATCAAAATCCGATTGGGTCAGGCCGATGACCGCGTGATTTAACGTGGAATGTTCCATATACACATACATAGATGTAGAATGGATGGGGAGAGGCGACTTTGGAACAGGCAAAAAGGAAGTTTAATGAAAGGCACGCGCAGTGTCTGACGGCTCGGCGTGAGAATAAAATAATTAGCCCGAGCCGGTTCGTTCGCGTATAGTGGGTGCAAAGAAAGGAAGAAAAAAAAAGATATCGGCCTTCTCTTTCTGGCTTTGAAAAGAATACGACCGAGAGCGGCGAAACAAACGAGTGTAAGAGGGAAAGAGGGCGAGAGAAAAAGAGAGAATTTAATGAAGGAAGAAGCCGCGAGCGGGAGACAAAGAGGGCGCGAGAACATCTCGGAGACTTCATCGGCACAAGACAGCTCCGACCGGTCCAAAGTACTCCGAGAGTGAGAAAGACTGTGTGAAAGAGTAAGAGAGAGTGCCGAATATTTTGCCGCGCCAAGACGTCCAGAAAATGAAGACAAAGGAAGAAAAAGAAACGAGACGCGGCAAAGAAGAAGTGAGAGTTCACGAAGGGAAGAGGGAGAGAGAGAGAGAGAGAGAGAGGGATCGAGCTGAATAAGGGTTAAGGAGAAAGTGAGACGAGAAAGTGGAAAAGATCAAGAGCTACGATCTGGTGAACTGGCGAGAACTTGAAGAGACTGCGTGGCGATAGATCGAATAAGAGAGAAGAAGGACGAGAGGAGAGGATATTGGTGAAGATGGGAAGAGAGAGAAAGAGGGAGAGAGAGAGAGAGAGAGGAAGTGGTGGAGGAAAAGGAGCAAAAGGCTTACGTAAGGAGTAGGGAAGATATAGAAAAGGAGGCAGAGATCCTGATGCGAAGGAGCAGAAGGAGGAGAAGAAGGAAGGATGAGAGAGAGAGAGAGAGAGAAGAATTTTCTACCAGGTGCATCGTAAAGCCTTAGAATGATGCTCTAATAAATCCCACTGAAAAATTGCAAGCCCTCGGGCCTTGCCGGAGCTCTCTCCTTCATCCGATCTTTCAAATCTCCCGCTTCCTCCTATAAGGATTTATATTTATATACATCTCGAAAGTTTATCTCTCCTTTTCTCACTCGCAGGGGTTCTGACTGACGCCAAAGAAGATTCTTCGTCCCGCTCGTCCTCCCCGCCGCCATCTTGTTCGTTCCTACTTAGGTGTCCTTATGTCCGTGACTCTGATGTGTTTTTTTGTTCCACGATTTTTTTCTTACGCCTGCGAATGAGCAGGAAGAAGAAGTCTCTCGCGCGGACTTCAGAGATTCCGCGGGCAAAAATATCCGCGGCAATCATCAAGTTTGAGTTGCGAGAGAGGTGACCAAATGGAGGTCATCCGTGAGTTTTGCTTCCGTGGAATAAATATGAAAATGTCTGGGGATGTGGTCGAGAGGATTGGGGGAGGGGGAGGTTCAGGGGAATACGAAGAGATTCATTGAAATTGTATGTCGACCCTTTTCTCTTACTTTTTTCAATTCTTTTTTTTTAAATCCGCGTCACGGAATTGGAATGCCCGAGTCACGAAGTTCTGGGAAGACGTCGTTTCGCGTTTGCGAGAATTATCTTCGGGGAGGGGCAACGAGCAATGATGATGGAAAATAAAATAAAAAACAGAATTTATTCTCGCCGTTGCCCAGAAATTGGATTCCAGATTGATTCTCAGTGAAATATACCGTCATCGATGCGAATTAAAATTAGATGAAAATTGTTCGGAAGAATTATAACGTTGATTGTATTTTTCAATTCGATTCTGCCGAGAGAAAAATATAATGAAAAATCATGAATGAAAGGAAAATATACAATCCGATTTTTAAGGCGATATTCTGGTTTGGAGACATATATTTTGAGCGTTTTGTCGAGCTCGATAAAAAACATATTTTTACTATTCTTTTTTTACAACATCTTTATTAATATTTTGATAATAATCGAAAAAAAATGTTGAGTAAAAAAATGCGTAGTTGCTGCGTCACTAAAATAGTTGTAACTGCATAAATGATTGGAATTAAAAAATTTCCTTTCAGGATGTATTCTTAAAAGTCTAAACTTGCAGGATATGCAAAAAAAAATTGATTTTTCCAAAATTCTAGACCAGAATACCCCCTTAAACTTACGCTCCAACTTGACGAACGTAGTTGGGTCACTAAAATAGCTGTAACTTGATAAATTATTGGAATTAAAAAATGTTCTTTCGAGGATATATTCTTAAAGGTCTAAACTTAAAGGATATGCAAAACAAATCAATTTTTCAAAATTCTAGATCAGAATACTCTCTTTAAATTCGTTCCTTGCTCCGATTGGTTTCTTAGGTTCGATTAATTCCAATGCAATGAGAAATCTATGTTGATTTTTTTAGAATATCCATCGACTTTAGATTGATTTGTCAAAATAAAATATTGTTCTTGTCTCAATACCGGAAGTACGTGTCATCTTGAAAATGAAATACAGATTAGCAGCGCCAACATTGCGCGTCACGCCGACGATTTTAATTATTATAATTCTGAAGAAGCAAGAAATTCATCAATTCGTGTACATGTACGTGTATATGTATATGTATATGAGGTATTCCCGCTCAACGGGGCTCCCTTTTAGGCCGACCTCTTTCGATTTTCTTGAAACTCGAGTATGTTTTAGTGTTGCCTGTAAGTATATTGTACACCAATTTTCAGATCTCCAACTATAATACCCATTGGAATACACCAAAAGTTAAATTTCAAACTTTTTGCGTATTCAGCGCTTCGGAGCTTTCTTACGGTGCGAAATAAAATTGAGAAAATTCTTTGACAATAGCTTTCGATCGGAAATTTCCTGCGCTTTTCGAAAAAAATATCAGCGATTCCGAAAAAAACGAATTTATTTAAATTTTGGCCAAAAACCGAAAAAATTGATTTACAAAAAAAGAGCATAATTTAATTCGGCGGAACAATTTTTTTCATGTTTTGTATGTACTTGAGAAGTCACGATATAAATTTCAAGTTAGAACACATCCGTTTATTAATGCCAAGTCTTTTAGTAGGATAAAAATTCTTAAATATCGTGTTTTTCGTATTCAACAGTTCCCTGATTATATAGCGTTTTTTAAACGAATTTTGATTTTAGTGAATTTATTAAATTAATTTAATTAAATTTATTAAATAATCAAATTTATTCAATTTATTAAATTAAATTAATCAAATTAAATTTATTAAATCAAATTTATTAAATTTTGAATATAATAAATTTATAAAATTCGAAATTCGTCAAAAAAAACTATATAATATATCAGAGAACTGTTAAATACGAAAAACACAAATTCAAGAATTTTTATCCTACTAAAAGACTTGGCATTAGTAAACGGATGCGAGTTCCAACTAGAAATTTATATCGTGACTTCTCAGATATATAAAAAATATGACAAAAATTTTCCCGCTGAATTAAATTATGCCCTTTTTTGTAAATCAATTTTTCCGGTTTTTGGCCGAAATTCAAATGAATTCGTTTTTTTCTGGATTGCTGATATTTTTTTCGAAAAGCGCAGGAAATTTCCGATCGAAAGCTATTGTTAAAGAATTTTTTCGATTTTATTTCGCGCCGTGCCAAAGCTCCGAAGTGCTGAATACGCAAAAAGTTTGAAATATAACTTTTGGTGTATTACAAAGAGTATTATAGTTAGAGATCTGAAAATTGGTGTACAATATACTTTCAGGCAACACTAAAACATACTCGAGTTTCAAGAAAATCAAAAGAGGTCGGCCTAATAGGGGGTTCCGTTGAGCGGGAATACCTCATATATATAAATGTGTGATCGACGATTGGCGGTATGGCTTTTGCAAAGACCGCACAATATCGTGACATCGACACCGAAACATTCGCGGCGGCGGGCGGTGAACAAAGAAAAGCCGCCGCCCTCGCGCCACGTTTGCCATATACATGCACATATTCGCGGTGTAAAAAGTGTATGCAACCATTGGAGTGTGTGAAGTGATCGCGGAATGCAAATTTCGTATTTATGACATTTATGTGTGAAAAATAAAAAATAATAAAATCAAAGGAAAAAAACAATGAGATTCGACACAAGCGGAAAATCTTCCATGGCCTAAAGTCCTGAAACGTCCAAAAAACATCAACTTTTCCTAAAAAAAAAAAAACAAAAATCAAATTCCGCAAAAAATTAAAATTTTGAATGGCCATAATTTCACTTTCGGTCGACCAATTTGGAATTTTTGTTTCAAATTCCAAATTATCGCAAGAGAAGGCAGAATTTATCCTCTTGATTATAGTTTGATTTGTCTGAGTATAGTTTCATTTGAGCGGCAAATTTTCAAAATTAACCAAACAAAAATTAAAAAACCCAAGCCTTCATTTTTGTTTCTCCCTCTGATGAGTTCCTCAGAAATTTTCCAAAATACGGTAAATCAAGTCAAATGATAATGAAAAGAAAAATCAGCACAAAAATTCATCGAAACATGATTTTTTCCTTCCCTCTTTCGTCCTATCGCAATCCCTGCAGGAACACCCATCTCGCTCAACGTTTTTTTTTTCTTTTTCAACAATTCTCCACGTGTATATGTGTCAACAAAAAAAAAATCCCCCAAAAAAGTCCCGCATGATCTCTTATGCAGACGAGCCAAGGCTCTCTTAATAGTTCGTTCTTCCTTTTTCATGAAAAAAAAATTCAAACGACGATCGGCAAAAGGTGTTTTCTGCCATATATAACATCGAAATCCAAGTTCACCACCTTAACTTTTATATATATGTATATATTTATATTTATATTTATATGTATGTGTATGTGTGTGTATGATCGCCGCCGTAGCGGGAAAAGGCCGAGAGAGTAAGATTTCGTCACAGTTCGTCTACTCTCTGTGAACGCGGATTGGATCCGGCCCGGTGTGTATGTCGCTCGAGCTATGAGCTCGCGACTTGGTCCTATTTACCGATTATACGGCGTATCCTCCCTTTTGGAGCTGCGGACCTCCGCCATAGATATATATATATATACCTATATATAGTGTTCTATCGCTCTTTTTTCCTTCCTTCCTTCGTCCTTTGCCTTGTGCCATATGCATATATATATACACATATATGCAGCGGGCACACGCTGTCGTTCACCGCATAAACTGGGGCAAAATGGAACACCAAAAAAACATCGAAAATTTCGGCAATCGCCATTCCCCGCTAGTTTCGAAGGTGTTATGGATTTTTTTTTCGAATATCAAACAATGAATCAAAATAAGGTTTTAAGGTTCCAGTCTATATGTATTAAGGTGCACAACATTTTTTTTAAATTTATAACTGAGGTACAATATGACGTAGATGCAGTAGATAGGTAACTTAAAAACATGTTTTTTTTTCTGAGGAGGAAAGCGGCGTACATGCGGTAGCAGTTACACCATCTAGAGGAAAAACTTTTTTTTTCCACGAATCTACTTTAGTTTTTTTTTTGAAGGCCCACACAACAATAATACGTCCCAAGTACGTCTTTCGGACATCACGTCAATTGTCCCGTGATGGTAATGGGATGGTCCCATGGAATTCCCATGGGCTCGGAAATGTCCGCAGTGATTACCGCAATGGGATGGTCCCACTGTCGTCCCGAGTTGTCTTCGGGATGTCTTCGGGATGTCTCTTGGACTGTCAACACAGCAGTGGATAATTATTTTTTATTTCGATATAACGTTAATTAATTTTAATCACTCAATTGAATTTCAATAAAATGGGTACAGTACAGAGGGAGACAGCAAGTACTCCTTGTAATATGGCCTCTTTTGAGGTCCGACTCCTTTCGGTGTCAAATATCCGTGTTCACGCTCGGCTATATAATCATTCTATTTGTATGACCCGTATGTGAGTGAGCGTTCGCCATCTCGCGGCGAGTCTGGAACTAATGCCGCGCAATGGCTGACCTCCTACAGATATCTCTAAGAGAGTCCGCTGGGATCGTCTACACACGGTTACGGCAGGATATCCTCAAGACATCCTATATTAATCTCGCGTAGAACAATGTCTTACCGGAACCTCCCAGAGACATCTCTAAGAGAGTGCGCTGGGATCGTCAAAACACGGTTACGACAGGATATTCTCGAGACATCCTATATTAATCTCGCGTAGAACAATGTCTTACCGGTACCTCCCAGAGACATCTCTGAGAGAGTGCGCTGGGAACGTCAAAATACGGTTACGACAGGATATCCTCAAGACATCCTATATTAATCTCGAGTAGACCAATGTCCTACTAATACCTTCCACAGACATCTACAAGACAGTGCGGTGCGATCGTCTACACACAGCGGAGGAGGACGATCAACGAGTTGATCAATGAATAATCGATGAGGCATTTTTTGTCTGGTGGTCCATTTTGCCCCAGATTTCTCCATATAGGTAAATATCCATTATATATCGGTTCCAAAGCGTCTGGAAAAACAGGCAAAGGACATCCAGCGATATGCTCTCTCGCTGCCGATTTGGTAATTCGAGTATTTTTCCAAGACCGCCGCCACGCCGCAGCTGAGGGTCCAGAGCGTTGCGAATCTATTGAGAGTCAAAGGTCGTGTGAGCTATTTCATATATATATATCGTAGGTGTGGGTGAACCGAGGATGCCGAGATTTGTGGGGTTGAACGAAAGGGCGAGAAGAAACGGGACAGATTGTCCTGTTTGGGACGACCGTTCATCTCTGTATGATTTTTTTTTTCACCACCTTAAACTTTTCCTTCGGCTCATGCACGATTCTTTTTTCGACTCTGCGCTTCTTGGGAGTTCTCCCTGAGCGCGAAACGTCCGTATGATGATCGAGGACTACCGGAAAACCAACGAAATCGCTATCATGGGAATTCCCCCGTCTATTACTTCCTTTTTCATCCCCATTACAACGTCCCAATCGACTCGAACTACCCCCGACGACACCCACGAGTGGAGCGCTTCAAGTTGTCCATTCAAATCGTGTGAATCTCCTCTCGAACAGTCCCTGGAGACGAAATCACGCTTTCCAGCGACCAAAAACTAGGAGGATCCTAAAATAACTCTCTTCTTACTTTCACGCGAGGATTGTACAAACAAGGAATGAAAGATTTCAATGCCGGGAGTTCACGTTATTGCTTGTAATTTGTATGTTTATGTTTGTTCGTACTTTGATGGTTGTGGAATAATTTTGGGATATTTTGTAAAATCGATATTCCATTGATCGAGAAAAAATAAATCTCTCAGGTGAATGTCAAAGTCTCTTCACAAATCTGGGTCCATTTGACCCTGTCCATTTTTGGTCACAAATATTGTGACCAAACTATCGGTCGGAAAAATCTGAAAAAATTACAGAACATCCTTCAAACATTCTATTTGATGTATTAAAAATTAATTTATGAAAAATCAAATGACTATACAAAAAAATGCATAAAGAAGAAAAAAAAAGCAGTCGTGGGGTCGTTTTGACCCAGTGTGACTATGGAAGGTTAATCATTACGATATTTTAATTTTTTGTGATGCTGGAGAAGTTTGAAAATCGTCCAAAATCGATGGATACGATGGGTCCATTTTTTGGAAATTGAAATTGGTGGAAATGTTTCCTGACCCTTGAAACTCAAAATACCATTCATTGTCTCACAAACGATTTTGATAACATCAAAATAAACAAAAACTACCCTTAAGGAGAGTTTCTCAATAAAAAAAAACGATGGGGAATGCGATGGACAAAATTTGAATTCGTACGATTCGTTGATGCGTTTGATGTATTTTTTAAGTCAGCCATGAGCAGAACGTGCAATAATTCATCGAATTTACATTAATTTGTGAAACTGCATCAAACCGTGAATTTATTTTTCGTAAAATTCATTATGGAAACCGTGTTTTGAGATTCAAGGAAAAATTGACTTTCTAACTCTTTCATTCCCTCGTTTTCACTCGATGGTTAAGAAAGCGATAAAGAGCGTGGCAATTCGTTCTGAGAGTTCATCCCATAAGCGTCAAAATGTAAAACGATGTGTAACGGAAGCGTGGCATTATTTTCGTGCTTCTGGCCCAAAGGAGAAAGAGAAGAAGAGAGAGAGGGAGAGCAAGAGTGAGAGAGAGTGAAAAGTCCGCGCGTTTATTTGTCTAGTTCATGGATCTCTCCGGGCTCTCTTGTCTAATTTTCTTCGTTCCATATGCTGTCCCATTCTATGTCTCGTCTTTTCCCGATCGTCTTTCGAGGGTTTTTGCAAAGGAATCGAGCCCAGAAGTGTAATTTGAGCGTGCCGAACGCACCGTGGCAAAAAAGAGAAAGAGAACCAGAGAGGTCCTGTTGATCCTGTTTTTCTCCTTTTTCCGTGATGCTTCCTCCGACGATTCGGCGATTCGAGTCACGGGGGTAAAATTTTACACCCCTCGGAACGACCCCCTTAACGAAGCTCATCGAAAGCGAGAGGAGAGAAGATCCTGCGCGAAAATAGTTACATTCCCGCGATGAAAATGGTCATAATCTTGGGACCTAACTTTGGTACCTGCAGCCAAAAATGGTGGTCCCAACCACGAGAGAGAGAAAAAGTTTTTATGTGTGTATTATGGTGTATAATAGACACACGGCAGAGATACGCTACCGAAACAAAATGGATACGCCACAGACACGCCGTATAATAACGTCCCTTGTTTGTTGCTTTAGTTAAGCTCTGTTAAGACGATTTCTCTGAACGCGCCCGCGGCACGGATTAGTTTCGATCTGTTGGGGCGATGATATAGTCGTGGACACGCGAATTCGACATTCCTTATTACTACCATTATTATAATAAGCGATGAGAAACGTGAAAATTGTAGCCCGACACAACACAGTGGTTGATTTCGATTATTATTTGGTTACGCCATTTTATCTATGGATTTAGTCGGGTATGTCCTTTGAATTCAATGATTACATAATCATTGATCTGTTTGAATGATTTCTCTGTTAATGCTTTGTCCATTAGAACGAATCAACAGAGAGAGTTTCGTCAGTTTGAGTTGAGGATTTAGCAATGATCGATCAAAGCGTAGTTGATTGATTAATTAGTGAAGGGAGAAATCGGCTGCGATTCGGCCAGTGGTTCCAAATAAAATTGGACAATTTTTGTATATCGTTTCGATCCTTATTCGGATCCTCTTCAGATTTATTATTTTTAAAAATTACATTCATCTTAGTCTTATTTTGTATAATAGATTTTGATATGTTTTGACATGGTTTACATTATAAGTTTATGTGTTGTGTGTCATGACTGACCTGAATTTGTATGGGTAATTTTTGATCATTCGATGAATCATGGATGATATTCATTATGAATTTATTGTATTAAGACGAGTCGGTATTTTGCGATCTTTGATGTCTGCGAGAGAGAGGGTTTTGATATTTTAGTGCTTAGTTAATATTCTTTGTGAGAAGGTGTGTATATGTTATTTACCAATTTTTACGTTGGATTTATTCATCTTGTCAATTTTGTCTTTTGTGGAACCAAGTTGATTGATTATTGGAAAATTTCAAGAAATGTTTGTGCATCCTCTTGAATTTATAATTTTTACGAAAGTTTCTCCGATGTCTTCGCACGGAAAAAAATGATCAGTGACAATTCATGTGTAATATTTAAAAAATTACTGAATTCAATGCAGAATATACGCTTCAGAACTGGAATTCAGGCGTTTTACTGGGAATCCATTATAAATTAATGGATTTAATGTAGTTTTTACTTTTCAAACCATTATAAATACTGATTTACACTGTAAAAATGCAATGTTCACCGCAAAAAAATGTCAAAGCAGAAATAACAAGCAAAAACGACGAAATCCACTGTGTTTGAACTGTAAAATTTACAATGGTCTCAGTAGAATGTTCAAAGCACGAAATTAGAAATTGCAGTGGTCCCAGTGAAAAATCAAATGCGCGCCGCAAAATATGCAACGTCAATTTCAATTTTTACAGTGTGGCACTGTAACGGGACGACCTGCGGTGGGCCACGATCTCTGCATTTCGCCCGAGATCCGCTAGATAGCGTCGGACGGCGCGCCCTCTCGCGCCAGCGAGAGAGCCACCGAGCACCTATAAGGTCCGATGTATTACCAACATCGGCGTCCTGAATTGACATACAATTGTTGGAACATCATTCGCGTTCTGTGGTCGAGCAGTCCTATGGACCGAAGACTACATTTTCTTAACAGATCACCATTGCATTTCGGTGACGCTCGTGCTCTTTATGGGTGCGAGGTTAAACTAAATTCGCTTCATTAATTGATCTCACAATTAATCAGTCAAGTACAAGCCCTCGTAGTTATGAGCCTGAGCGAGGATAAATAACGGTTTATTGCAATATTTGAATAAATTGGAATTTATTCAAATATCGAAACGTTTCACTACACAATAATTTATTTTAGAAATTGCAGTATTTTCAGTGAAAAATAAAAAACGTACCGCAAAATATACTATGTTCTTTTCAATTTTTACAATGTACACTGTAATTTTTTTCACGGGCCCTGGATAATTTTTACAATGTGAAATGTGTAAAAAGTTCACCGGATACAACAGAAAAA
This sequence comes from Alloplasta piceator, assembly GCA_946863875.1. Taxonomy (NCBI): domain Eukaryota; kingdom Metazoa; phylum Arthropoda; class Insecta; order Hymenoptera; family Ichneumonidae; genus Alloplasta; species Alloplasta piceator. The sequence goes on along the minus strand of OX333077.1, from coordinate 14,298,722 downwards.
TAACGTTTCACATAGTGTACATTTTACTGTTCCACACTGTAAAAATTCGTCAGCTGTACTATGTCACATGTGACATCTGTATATTGTATTAAAGAAATATTCAAATTTCACTGTTTGCCCTTCCAGGAGGCGCCGTTGATGGGGAAAACTGTAAAAATTAATGGGAATCCCGGCAGTTCTCACTGATCATTTTTTTCCGTGCGGAAATGCATTGACAATTCCTTCGAGTACAGTGAAAATTGCGAGGGAAACCCAGTGACCCTCATAAACGATTTTAAGGGGGTGTGACGGTGAAAAAAAATTCAGCAACGCATAATCGTCGCTCTGGGGCTACCGGTATTCGATCCGAGGACGCTGCTGGGCGAGGACAAAATTATTTTCAAATCATGCCTGCCATACTGTCACCACAATGGTCACAATTTTGACAAGAATCGAAGCTAATCTTCGACGCCCCGTTGGGCCGCGTGCGCGTCTTCGGGAAAAAAAGAAGCGTGAGCTTCGGCCGAGGAACGACAAAACTCTGGATGGTTTTTGCACGATCTTTAGATTTTCTCGGGCGCATGGCGCGCGATTGAGAAAAATCCTTTTTGGGGCTAAAGGCTTGGTAATCCGGGACCTGCAGACATCCTATAGGGGAGGACCGCCCACTTGGTGTTTTCACATTTAGACGCGTCGATCCTGACGTCCTAGTCCGCTTTCGAGGATCTTCTTTAACCAGGACTTTTATCCTGAATTTACTATACACACATATTTATATATTGGTCATTCCATGTCAAATCAACCGATAGTTGGAATCGAACCCTTTCAATTTCGATGAAATTTGGTCAGAAGTTTTCTTTTATCATAAAACGAAGTTCTACCAAAGGTTTAATTAAAAAAAATTTCGAAATTGTCGAAAGTTATGCAAAATTCAAGAATTCAGCATTTATTTTAATTTCAGCTGCAAAAAAAAATACTCCGAATTTTTTTTTTGCAAAATGATGAATTTGGAGAATTTTCAATTTTTAAAAATGGTGAGAATCCACGATCAGCATTAAATTTTTTGTTCAATTTTTTTTTACATAATATCTTGTACTGATCTTAAAAGATCCTGAAATTTTTAGAACTGCGTTTTTTGTTTTTTCACAAATATGGATTTTTCAATTTTTGCAAAAAAATTTTTTTTTCCACTGCTAAGTTAAGGTACAAGTATTAGGTTCAAGGTATTATATATAAGGTACAGTACAAGGTATTATATAAAAAAAATTGAATCAAACATTTGAAGTGGATCGTGGATTTTCACAATTTTTGAAAATTCAAAATTCTCTAGATTCATCATTTGTCGAAATTTTTTTTCGGAATATTTTTTTTTGTAGCCCCAAGCACTCTTTAAGACAAACCTAGAACAACTTTTTCGTAACTATAATAGTTTTCGAGATATTTTAAAAATAAACTTGAAAAATTGAAAAAATTGTGAAATTTTGAATTTTGCATAACTTCCGAAAAAAGTTTGTTTAACTTTTTTCCTTTGATAGAACTTCGTTTTATGATCAAAGAAAACTTCTGACCAAGTTTCATCGAATTTGACAGGGGTCGATTCCAACTATTGGTCGATTTGGCATGGAATGACCCATATAGATATTAAAAGGGAGAAGTTTTGCACGATCAACAAGATTTTCAGGTGTCTCACAATATTTGACGAGCTTTTACGCGCCACGAAACTTAACGAAAGATGATCTCGATTATCCTGTTGCCTTTTTCTCCCTTTCTCTCTCTCTCTCTCTCTCTCTCTCTCTCTCTCTCTGGCTTCCTTTTTCCCTCTTTCTCTATTCCCTTTTACACACCAAAAGAGAAAACGCATCGTTTTGTTTCACTGGTTTTTCGCGACGGGAGACGTAACGAGATTATCGAGAAGCCCGTGAAAATTTCACCTCGTCTCATTTTTGGTCCTGCGCTTTAAACCAAGAACTATGGTGTCGGTGATGTGGGTCATACGATTTCGAAGAGATGAGCCTTTCGGTAAACGCGATCTTCCGTAAACCGTCTCGATGACTTTTCAAGACTTTTCACGGACACTTGTGAAATGGATCGGAAAAACTTGAATCTCGGAAAAATGGGGATTTTTCTATCACCCGCAGCGAGAGTTGTCATTCCCGCGTTTCACTCCTGTCAGAATGTGATTCCAAGCGGATTTTCAGATAAGCTTTTCAGGGCTTCTTCAGCGTGAGCCACGAAAAGTCGAATTTTCATCAATGACGAATGTTTGAAAACTATCTCGACTCTGAAACCGACTCTTCCAAGGATTTTCTGCGAATAAGGACCTCCCGCTGAAGTTGAAGAATTTTGTGCAACAAGCGTTTTCAATGTCAATTGAAAAAATTTTAGGATAGCGATATTTTCTGTTTAAGTTTATGCAACAATTACCGATAAATGTGCGGGGGAAAAAGGTAATGTTGATACTTCCTTCAACATCGCGAAGAATATTAAATAGCGCATTTGATCTATGATGAAACTTTATCCATAATTAATTAGAGAGCTGGGCAGTACTTTTAAAGTACTCCAAGTACTTTTTAAGTACTATTGGGTACTTTAAGTACTTAATTAATAATACTTCAAATACTTAAGAAGTACTTCAGGTATTGTACTTAAATTTTTTAATACTAGCTGTTCTGAACTTCAAGTACTTTTTCAAGAACAAGTATCAAGTACTTTTGAATGTGTCTTGCTGATGGTTGCATGTACAAAGCCTTTGAATATATAATTGAAAATAATATTTCGTGACGTATGGACATACTGCCACTTACGACAGTTTTTTTAAGACGAATACGAAGTTGGAGCAGTTTTAACAATCTACGTGTTATATCTTTATTTCTTCTTTTTAAAACGGTACTTTGCACTTTGTACTTGATACTTCAAGTACTTACGGTACTTTGTACTTTTGCTTCAAGTACTCACGGCACTTTGTACTTTTGCTTCAAGTACTTACGGCACTTTGTACTTTGTACTTGATACTTCAAGTACTTACGGTACTTTGTACTTTGTATTTGATACTTCAAGTACTTACGGTACTTTGTACTTTGTATTTGATACTTCAAGTACTTACGGTACTTTGTATTTGATACTTCAAGTACTTACGGTACTTTGTACTTTTGCTTCGTACTTTGTACTTTTGCTTTGTACTTTGCATTTGATACTTCAAGTACTTACGGTACTTTGTACTTTGTTCTTGATACTTCAAGTACTTACGATACTTCGTACTTGAAGTACTTTCCGGTACTTTGCCCAGCTCTGATTAATTATGGTTATTTTATTATGCACGTTGATACAACAATTTCGAAGGATTATGGTGAATTAATTCTCTCAGATCTTTTGCTATCCTTTGCGATAATCGAATCGAAATTGGTTTTTTTTTCCAATTCAAGGATCTACAAGCGCATCTAAAGCCAAGGATTTGGTTAACAATTGCGCAAGAAGAGCAAAGCGATTCACGAGGGGAGCCCTGCCGAAGAGCAGATATTCTTTGAGCAGAACTAAGTTCATAAAGCGTGATGACATGCTTACTTATGGCGTTGAGATCCCAATGCGCGTGCTTTACGCTTGATTCTTCGAGTTACGACGCTATGCGCGTTTTTATGCGCACGCTATTTTGTAACGGCGGTCGAGTATCTACCAAATATTCAAGCGCACAAAACGGCGCGGAAAATTTCATTAGGTCAATTATGCGCTCCCGGGCGAATCTCAAAACGTGAAATTAAATTTGACACGTCGAATTTTACGTCGGTACATCGTGTCTCAATTTGTAATCGCCAACAAGTGCATATTTTTGCCTAATAATCGTGCTAAAAATTCACTGAAATATAACATTCTTTCGATTAAATTTCATTCAGCATTAAAATTTTTTTTAAATATAGTGATTTTTATAATAAAAAAGATAAATTTTAGTAATTTTACAATTATTAATCTCTTCTTTTGGTACAGATCTTTTTGTATCCGATGATAAGTCTAATTGAAATTTAAAAAGAAGACTATCAGGGATTTTATTTTGAGTAATTTTCCGAATTTTCTGTATTTCTGCCAAAAATTATCTTCAAGAATAAGTTTTTCATGAAAATTTATAAAAATTTGAAGTTTTTGGGGAAATCATTGATAGATTTGTATTCAGTGAAAGAAAATATATCGATATAAGTCTTGAAAAAAATAAATTTAAAAATAGATTTTTACTGCATTTTGGCCAGAATTAAATCTGTTCATTAAAATGACTACAATTTATTTTCCACATAAAATTCCGACTTCTTTCATAGCTTATTCTTTTCGTAATCGTTTAAGCTTCAAAATGCCGTCTTGATCATCTGATTCCGATCATTTTTCAATTTTTGGCAGATTTTGAAAGTTCGATTATCGATTTTTGCAAATTTTTGAACGCATTTCTTTTTGCGATATTCAAACTGCTCTCATTTCAACAAACATTAAATTATCGGAATGGACTAAACGCCATTCTCTAAGTGTGGTGACAGCCTTTGAGAAGGAAAAAGAAAATTTGGAATCGGTCTAACCAAAATAAAGTTACGAGCCCTTGAAATTTCGCGATTTCGAGGTTTCTGACAATATTGATAAAATTGAGCAAAAATGTTTTTAATAAAAATTCATAATAATTTTGATTTTTTGGGAAAAGTATTGATAGATTAGAAAAATAAAAAATTTTGCTTTTTGGCGCAAATTGAACTGGTTCACTAATATAATTGTAATAATTTTTCTAGCTGAAATTCCGACTTCGTTCAGAGCTCATTCTCTCCGTAATCGTTTAATCTTCAAAATGCCATTTTAATCATCCGATTCCGATCATTTTTCAATTTTTAGCAGCTTCTTAAATTTCGATCATCGTCTTTTGCAAATTTTTGAAGGCATTTGACGTTTATAATATTTTGACGCTTCTAAAAAATCGGCCAAAAATGGAACAGAACTAAAAATCTCGAAAATCCTTGGTGAAGAAAAAGCATTTCCCATCGCCCTTCGCATATGTCGACCGGAAGTGCAGGAAAACATATATCATTGATATTTTTTTTCTCAAGTATACAAAAATTTATCGCTGTTTTTGCGTTTCACCGATGGCTTTCGTCGCGGCTCTTGACATCGGGGAAAAGCTCAGGATCCAAAAAAAGTGGGGTCAGAACGGGAAAAATCAAAGAGAAGCCAGTCGATTCGACTGTAGCCAACATTTAAGGGACGCAGAGACTGCGGAAGGGATTTTTTCAAATCACAGCGATAGGTCAAGGCAATGATGGTTGGTTCAAACCAAAAAGGCAGATCTAAATTCGGCGGTGGGGTAACCAGGCCCATGATGAATGAATCCGACATTTTTCCATCTCCATTGGTCGTTTCGTTGTGTTTGTTGGCTCTGGTAACAACGCTGAAACCCTCTGTCCTTTTTTTTCATGTCACACACAGACATATACATAAACGAACATTGAGCAGACGATGGAAAATCAGGCGAGCGCGCGTTCGCTGTTAAAAACAGCAGCTGGTACCGCCGACCTGATTGGACGCGCATCACGCCGCGTTTGTTGACCTTTTGCAAAGCGATGCGCACATATATACGCTTGTCGAGCATGAAGCATTAAAAGGTACCCATATATATATATATATGTGTGTGTGTGTGTTTATGGCAACGAAAACGCGATTCCCCCTCGACCCTGTATCCCAAAATGTCACCTCTCCCCTTGTCCTCTTAGTTGTGCGCATCAACGAGGATAACCGAGAGAATCTGGGGGAAGGGACGCGGTGAAAGCCCTTTATTGTAAGGCCCAAACTTTTTCATCCGGATCAAAATGCCGGAAAGAACGAATCCAGGGGTAGTTTCCCTTCTTCCCTAATTCAGTTCAAGCCTTCGATAGGTGTTAACTCCGTTCGGTCTCGGCCATTTTGTTCTGCTGTTTGTTCGGCCGATATGATTCAATGGAACCTCGTTTATAAATGCTTATTACCGACGAGGCGAATTTACGTAATTGAATTTGGATGGTCTGTTTCGGCTTTTTTTTGTCAAGTGGTTGTTCTGTCCCGCGGGATTATTGGCGATCGATTATATCGATTGCGAACGGGATATTTTGTTTTCTTGTTTTAGAGATTGATTGAATTATTCGGACATTTTTTCAAGCTATTTTTGGAGAGGAGCAGATATAATTTGCCAGTTTGAAGTAATGTGTGAATTCGATAAGCTTTCAAATTGATCGAATATTTGTTGGCAAAAGCAATTTTTTTTTTCGGAAGAGAAGGAGAAGATTCAAGGAGGAAGCTTAATTTCCAATTTGGGTTGCATCCAGTTAAACTTTTGAGAATAACTTTTGAGAAAAACTATTTAACCGATTTGACTAAAAATTTCACCCGTTATTTTAGACACACATAGCTAAGTCTATGACCTTTAAAACATTCAATTTTTTAATGATAAATGAATTTTTTAAAACAATTTATCAAAAAAAATCGATTTCGAAGACCTTTTTGTTCACAAGTCCGCCATTTCGTTTTTTTCCCTTAAAATATGCAAATTATAGGTCTCAGATCTAGAATTAAGCCTACAAGGAAATAATCTCTTTGTGTTTTTTATTTCAGATTACTACGGAAAGCTGTGTGCTTTCCTGAAACAAGTCACCTTTTTTTCGAGAACTCCACTTTGACGTACAAAATTATAAATAAATTCATGTAAAATTAAGTAAGCAAAATTTTGTTTGTACTTTTCAATATACAAGTAACAACATGTAAAAATTTCAAAACGATCGCATTTTTTTTTGTTATTTAAAAAAATTAATGAAAAAACGTCGAAATTTCGGTTGTCACATTGGACTACTACCTTAAAAAAAATGTGCCACACTTCTACCATTACCTTAAACAAGCTGTGTAACATTCTTGTAATTGAAATTTAATGATTAAATTAATGGCATTATAATAAATTAATTTATTCATTATTATTCATTTATTCATTATTCATTATTGATTAATTATTATTATTATTTAGTATATTAATGGCATTATTATTGCTTTGCTAATTGTTAAATAAATAAATGAATGAAATTTATGGAAAAAAAGAAAAATAATTGAACACGTGCTTTTCAGAGTTCAAAAATATTCATTTAAAAATCTTGGTAGTTTTCTTCGGAAGATATTCCAAAAACTGCCGAATTTTTCGGGTCCTCAATCCTTGAGGATACTTTCGACTGACATTATCAAACGAATATGAACCGTTTCAATATCACATCCAGAGTTTTAGTCTCGTCACTTAGCGAGAGATCCCATCATTAAATTCGCAACACCGGAGGTCTCGCTTGTTCCATCGTGTATATTTCCCATAATTATACCCTCTTCCCTCCATCTACCCCTTCTCTGAACGAGTGAACCAACGCTCACTGTTGCAGTCTCGTGCGCGTTTCGGGCCACCCCTATGGCAAAGATTTGCACGGTTTTCATTGGCTCTGTTAAGTTTGATTAATCTGTTCGTTTGTATAGCACATAATACGTATCTCGATATATATATATATACTTTTTTCCCTGTACCCCTCATTCTTTGTAACGGTCTCCACGAGTCTTTCCGATTGGCCGAATCCCATGCAAAACTATGCGAGGGTTGGCACAGACGTTAGGGGTGAAAAAACGAGCATTCTGACAGCGATCTGTTTTTTTTTCTTTTTTTTCTCAAATTATCCGCGTATGAATTATCTTTTTCTTCCTTTTCCATTTATCTAGCAATTCACATGAATGTTATTCAACCTTATAATCGAGCTTTGCTAACTATTTAAGGGATGAAAAAACATCCTTGACTTTCTAAACACCAAAAACATTTGGGCATTGCAATTTGAATATTGCTAATATTTTCTAATGGAAAATGATGCGGATTTTTGAAATTATAATCCAGAATGATGAAATTTGGGTTTAAAAAAATTTACATAAAAATTGGGGCTCAATGCGCCGATGTTGATAATACATCGGACCTTATAAGTGCTCGGTGGCTCTCTCGCTGGCGCGAGAGGGCGCGCCGTCCGACGCCATCTAGCGGATCTCGGGGGAAATGCAGAGATCGTGGCACGCTGCAGGTCGTCCCGTTACAGTGCGACACTGTAAAAATTGAAATTGACGTTGCATATTTTGCGGCGCGCATTTGATTTTTCACTGGGAACACTGCAATTTCTAATTATGTGCTTTGAACATTCTACAGAGACCATTGTAAATTTTACAGTTCAAACACAGTGGATTTCGTCGTTTCTGCTTATTTCTACTTTGTAATTGTTTTGCGGTGAACATTGCATTTTTTACAGTGTAAATCAGCATTTATAATGGTTTGAAAAGTAGAAACTACATTAAATCCATTAATTTATGATGGATTCCCAGTAAAACGCCTTAATTACAGTTCCGAACCGTATATTCTGCACTGAATACAGTAATTTTTTTAAATATTACACATGAATTGTCACTGATCATTTTTTTCGTGTCGCTTAATTTGCAAGATTTTTGTGGAAAAATATGTGTTAAGATGGATGAAAATTCTAAACTGCTGTTCAGATGTTACTTTTTCACAAATCAGATTTTTAATGCCACGACGCTTTCATCTTGCGAGACGGAGAAAAAAGTCGTGTGAGGTGAACCAAATATCAGTAAACAACTCCCATTGCTTTGAGGATTGACGATTGGCAACTGTACATATACACACATGAACGCACATATATTTATATATATTTTTATATATATGCTTATGCCTATATATTTCTATACACATACATATATAAGGGTAGTGAAACGCCTCCCCTAAATTTCTCTCACACGTAAAAAGGACACGCGGGGTGCGGCATGGAATCTGGGAGGCCGTCACGCCTATCAGCTTTGCCGTTGCCGATACATCTGTCAGAGAGTTTTTCACTGACGTTTTGTAGCACGGGCTATCCCGAGGGAATCCGGAACAGTCCTTATATATATATATATATATCTTTTTTTAACCATTGCCCACGTGAGAAAAAGATGAAGAAACATTAACATTAAATTTCAATTGAAATGCTTATTTGCTTAAAATTTCGAATTAAATTTTTTTTTAAATCTCCAAGGGTTGTTTGAAGAATCATGAAAAATATTTGAGGGTCATTTAAAAGGGTTTAAGGGTTAAAATAGTGATATTTCCCCCGTTCAGAAATTTCGATTTTTCATTGGATCTCTCTTTAGATCAATAATCACATCTTCAAAATTTTCTTTTCCTCGTCAGGATTCCATCCATCCAAATGGACACCATTTATAAAATCCTCATACGTTTCGACCCTTCCAACATTACTCCAGCGATTAAATATCACCAATAGTCAAATTACAAGAAGATAGAGAGAGAAAATTCTCAAAATTGTGTTTCTCACGATTGCGGCAAAGAGCTACTGATTTTTTTTTAAACTTTCGTTCGTGTGGGGTCTTGACCTACCGCAGGACGAGAGAAAAAAAAATCCGAAAGCGGTGCACCAGAATAGTATAAGCGAGCCTTGAGAAAAAAAGCTCTCGAGAAGTGGGCGAACAGATTGGTCCAGGACGAAATCCTCGCGCGCGCGCCTAGAGTTGTCGGGGAGGTCGAGAGTCACATTCAAGGGTGAGAAAAGCAAAGTGAGGCTCAAAGGAAGCCGCTCTAGGGAAGAAGAAAAAAAGAATCGAGTCTTTGGGTAATATCGAGAAGGAGGGGGTTGGTAAATGGGCGGAGGGATCGTTGAATGGCGAATCATCGAGTAATGTTCGAGAAGGACGACATGTGAGGTCCTTTTCCTTCATCCCCTTGCACTGTTAAAAAAATTTATTTGATCCAAATAAACGAAATTACTTGAGTGGCATTTACTTGAGACAAACCGATTTTTCTTTGCATTCAATAAAAACAAAAATTGCGCTCAGTAAGTCATTTTCTTGGTAGCAGTTGTTTGGTCAAAATAATCTAATTCATTGATACTAGTTACAGTTATTTCATTCGAATACAAGATTTCTGCAAACAGCAAGGCACAAATATTAATTGGAAATAGTTAATATTTTTTAACGTAATACTGTATTTTGTCAACATCAACTGGAGTTATTAGTTGCGAATATGTAATATTTTTGATTGGGTAAACCAAAAATTCTGTAAGTAAGTAATTTACATTTTTTAAATCAATTTTGTTTTTCTTTGGTACAAGAAAATATACCCTGATGCAAAGACTTGGTATCCTGGGATAACAAAAAAAAATTACTTGATTGAACTACTTCGGATGATCCATGGGAACATTCTGTTTTATCAAGCCAAATAAAAATTATTCAATATTAAAATAGGGTTTTTTCTTTTTTTAAATCAGTTTTATTTATCTGAATTGATTTTTGTATGTGAGCGCAATATTTAATTCATTTAACACAAATTCGAGTTATTAGCTGGTATATGGAAAATTTGTGATTGAATTAACCAAAATTTTTTGACGCAAGTAATTTAAGTTTTTCACCTTACCGTGTATTTTTCCGGTACAAGAAAAAGTTATGTATTATTATGACACGGTATTCTTATTTTGGTATTATTATTATTGATATTATTATTCATCCGATTCAATATTTGATTTTTTTTAAATTAAGTTAAAAGACAAGTTGAACCAAAAAATGGCCTTCGGGTAATGTTAATATTATTTTGGTTCTCATTTATTTCTCGGCCTGTGTTCTATAAATATGATATTTACATTAGTATATTAAAAGTAGTCGTTGGTGTAGTGGTTAGTGTCCCAGTCTTAGGTCGTTAGGTAGGCTCGATGGGTAGGAAGGTTTCAAATCCCAGTCTGGTCTCGTACATATTCTAGGGTCCGCGAATATACAAGAAAACTAAATCATCCGAAAAAATCCATGAATTTTCAAATTATCTATTTTTTTTAATTTTATTCATGTTGAATTTGAGGATATGCGTAAAAACGAGGGTCGCGGGTTTAAACTCCACTGGCGGCGAACTTTTTGTCTCTTAAAATTTTTTTTTTCGTTACTTGACCCGTAAAAACTATCAATTGTGAACATGGAACTGATTTTCATCGTAACAACTGATAAATATATGGAAAAAATAAACAATTCTGCACGGGTGGTCTGAAACAATATTTAATTGGACCAATAGATTTGGGTTTGGAAGAAACTGATAGCATGGTTCCGTTCAAAGGAGCATTTTCTAGATCCAGAGAAAGCATTTTCTAACCTCTATAGAACCATACACGGGACCAAAAATTAGTAATCATTTCAAGAAAAGTATTTAACTAATCGAACGTATGACCTGCATGAGTACGAGCAATCATTGAGTTTGACGAAACAGTTCAATTTTCGGAACGTAGTCGAAAGCTTGATTCAAATGTTAATTTACTTGACTGAAGTAAATGGGTTTGATATTTTAGTAGCCCGTACATTCCCGTATAGTAACTGTGCATTGTTTTAAATTATTTCATATTTGCTCTCATTGAAGAATGATATTTCTATCAAAAATATATTTACTTCATCCCAATAACGAATTACAGGATAATATACAAACAATTAAATTACTTGCATCAAATAAATCTTGTTTGTTTCAAAAAAAAAATTTTTAACAGTGCATGATGAAATTCCGGAATTTTTATTTTGCACCCCTATTTCTCGAATCTCGAAGTCTCCATAATCTGAAAATCTTGGGTCTCTTTGATGGGTTCTTCGGCGTTTTTTAAGGGCCGTAAAGCCGATCGGTGAAAAAGCGAGCAAAGACAAACGTGACTGGAGAACGAACGAGGACTTTTGTCAACGTAGGCACGAGGCTGCCTTCGGCATTGTGGAGGAAAAAAGAGGGCCCCAGAAAGAGGGAGAGTGAGAAAGATCTTATACCGACCACCTACCAAGGATACACAATGGGTCACAAATGCGTGGCGACAGCACCGGCAGATATACGGCAGGCTGATTGCTCTTGTCGTTGTCGTTTGTGTCCCGACGACAACGATTCTCGATTGTCGGTCTCCCATTGGGAGACACGAGGGACGAAGGGGAACACCTCGCAAGAGAATTTCATTTTTTTTAAATATATATTTTTCTTTTTCAGATCCCAAATGACGACGACGAGAAGCCACGACGTCGTTCTCTCTATTTCTCGTTTCACACACGAATAAATAAATAATAAAAAATGTTTAATTATAGGGCAGCTATGAAAAATTTATCGGGTCACAAAAAATTGGTTGGATGATAAAGAAAAATTGAAGACAACTGGAAAAATTTATTGAAAAAATAAATTTTCCCTTAAAATATCGCAAAGTTTTCAATATTCAATTTTTTTAATGGAACTTATGAGCAATATTTCTAAGATATTGTATTTTTTGAATCGAAGTTGTTGCGAGAATAAGTTTTTGAATAACTCGTGAGATTTATTGCTAAAATCAAAATATGCTCCTCGGCAAATTTTCCTCTCTCTTCCTTTCATTGGATTTTCCTGGAGCCTTCTTAATTTTAAAATTATCGCAGACAATTTGACGCTAATTAATGTATCATTGTGTCGGCTTTTTACGAAAGAGCCACACCCTGATTCGACAGGATTCATCGACTCCTTTGTAAGGGTTGACTTTCGATCGAGCTTCAATGTTATTTCCATCCGAAATAAAAATTATATCATACAAAAAAGATTTTTTTAAAGAACTAGATCAATGCAGAGTTGGGCAAAGTACTTGAAAGTACTTGAAGTTTCAAGTACAAAGTACCGTGGGTACTTGAAGTATCAAGTGTCGGTGGTACTTGAAGTACAAAGTACTTGTTACTTGCAAGTACTCGTCAAGACGAGTACTTCTATGTACTCTATTTCTATGTACTTACCACATATATTTATTGTGAAAATTTATCGGTTATTGTAGGATCATGTGGAAAGGAATGATGGAATCATAAATAACGTGAAATTCAAGTATAATTATCGTTTATTGCTCAACGATTATTAATAATACAGAATCGAATATAAGACAGCTGTAACATAGTTACTATCTAAAATCGCATCGAAATTAATTTAAAGAAAACGATTGCGTGCACCATTTTACGAAGGGAAGAAAAGACGATTGAATTGTTTATATTATAATATGTACAGTATGATAATGACTGGCCAATTAAATAGACAGAGATTATTAATAATCACAACGAGATAATAGAACAACGACTACGAGTTTGTGCTATTTTTTTTTTAATCCATCTTCCCCTTCTCTTAAATAATTCTAAAAAAAAAGGCTGTATAATATTTACAAGAAATTCATTCCAACGATATTTTCCCCCCTCTTACAATAATTAAGTAAATTCATTAGATATGAAAATTGGCCATGATATGAAAATAAGGCATTTTTTTCAATTTTTTTCCTCATCACTGGGTCGAGTTTGAAACCAAATTATTTTGAAACCAAATTTCTCATTCGACAGAAATATTTTTTTCCAATGGATCAAGTTTTCTTTCACCGTAAATATTTTTATCTCCATTAAAAGGCTTTCATCAAAATTTTTTTTAGATCAACAATTTTTCGTTTCGCTTCTAAATTGAGGCAACCTTGCATTAAGGCACTTTCGCGTGCGAATGCATCGAAAAAAATTTTAATCACTGGGTCGAGGATCTTTCCTCGATTGTTTCTTTACATTTTTACTAGACGAATGAAATTTTTCATATTTTTAGATTTTTTTTCAATCACACACTCAGTGCATCCTTCCACAGACCTGAGAATCAATACCACCGAGATAAGGATAACCGCTTTTAGCTTCGCTGGGACTGTGAGGCGTCACGTGATGCTGTCCCATCGCCGTCGAGCCTAAACCGGAAGTCGAGCCTTGAACCATACATGCGCTCATGTTCGAGCCGTTTGGACTCGAATTGCCGCCGATTCCGCCGATATTAATATTGCTAGACGGCAGATTCGTGCCCCCGTAATGAGATGCATTGAAGAGTCTGTAAAAACACGAAAGAAAAAAAAAAGAATAAATTTTACGTTCTTCAAGGATTGGCATCGAGGAGGTTGATAAACGAAGGGCTAAAACGAGGTGACTCAAATGTGGCGTAGCCTCCGGAGAGAGTAGAGAAAGAAAACAAAAACAAAAAAGAAACGATCCGTTTCAAAGTCGCCGGGCAATTCGAGCCGGACATTTCGCTCATTTTACCTGACGATAATAATCAAGGAGGCATTTTTTTTTACTTTTTTTTATGTCACGGTTTCGTTTGCAAACCGGTAGCCTTATTTTTGTACACAGAGGGTCGAATCTCGAGCCGCTCACACTCGAATATTGTACAACGGGGTAATCCGAGTCATCACGACAAACGGCCTTAATTCTCTCGAAATTGCTTCAAGATTTTTTTTTCTATCGATTTACAGCAAATGTGAATTTTTTCAGATTTTTTCTATGAACCGTTGTTTTTGTTAACAATATTTTGCATAATTATTAATTAAATAAATATGCTGTTCAACAATCTGCAATTTTTGGATTATTGAATTACACTGCGACCTCGATAATCGGAATCCGTCGGGACCGGCTCTTGCAAGAAATGGGGTTGCGCACATTGCACAGAACCGTCTCTGCGCCGCTGGTGACTGACGGCGGCCTGACGCGATTGGCTTGGCGCTTCTCCCACTACGCTGCAATTGCAGAGATCGAGGTGCCGATTATCGAGGTCGCAGTGTATTTTACTTTAATGAGAATGATGATGAATTTCTGAATTTACATTCATTAGAAATCGGTATGGTTGTAGGATCATTTATTTTTATTTGATAATAAATAATAATAGTTTCACGAGGTTTACTTGAAATGGCCCATATATACTTAAATAGTGAAGGTGAATTTATATACACGCGGATTTTGCTTGTGCGCTGGTTTACAGTCAGCAAAGAAATCGGTTAAGGCGTGTCGGACACCCCCTTCTCAACACGCCGGTCAGAAGCCCGCCGAGGACCCTTTGACCATTCTACGAGAGAAGGAACGAGAAAGAGCGAGAGAGCGAGAGAGAGAGAGAGAGAGAGAGAGAGAGAGAGAGAGAGAGAGAGAGAGAGAGAGAGAGAGAGAGAGAAAAGGCCCCAGCATTGGAACAGTTAAGGGCTCTAAATCGTAATGTGCTTTGCTGGGTTTGCCGGTCCCTAAACGTTGGCCCGGCTTTTTTACAATTCCCCCGCAGCTCTTTCTTCGTTTCTTTTTAAACGTTGCCTTCGTTCCGTAACCAACTTTGAACTACAAAAATCATTGGAGTCCGTTAGAAATTGCAAGAATTTTCGATCGCCGATGGAAAATTTAAACGATCACACTGAAACCGATTAAAGATTTTACCTACTGATCTATCTTTGGCACATTTACATCTCTACCGATAAAAACTTGCCAATCAAATGACTTTCTCAACATTCAGTTTTGCTGTTAAAGCTCTAACAATTTACAACTCCACCGAATAATAACTTTACCTTTTACCG